>JAOTQQ010000012.1:69500247-69516735 GCA_026546715.1 Gallinago undulata
GGGGAAAAAAGGGAAAAAGAAGAAGGGGGGAAAAAAGGGAAAAAGAAGAGGGGGGGGAAAAAAGGGAAAAAGAAGAGGGGGGGGAAAAAGGGAAAAAGAAGAGGGAAAAATAAAAAAAGGAAAAAGAAGAGGGAAAAAAAAAAAGGGAAAAAAGAAAGAGAACAAAGGAGAATCTCTCCCCACTGATTCTACATCTTACCACTGAGTAACTTGCTGTGAAATTTTCATCATGGTAGGACTGTGTACCTTTGAGCACCTGATTTTCCCTAATGTCTCCTTTATTCAAACAGTAGCTCATAAAAGTAGTTCAGTCTGGGGGAAATCTTGTCGAGAATAGAGCGAACCAGGATCTGAAGACACGGGCACCTTGTTTCAACATAAGAAGCAAAATCATAAGGGGCGAGGCTGGAGAGGGCATTTACTCCTCCAAATTTGGTAGATGGAAAGGTTGTGTTGCCCGGAACTGTAAATCCAGCACTGCTGGAAGATGTGCAGGTGTCAGGGCATTGCCCTCCTGCTGCTGACCAGCCGTAAGGAGAAGGGACCTTTGTATCCACCCACAGAAAGGAAATTTTCAAGTAAGCATAAACAGCTTGCTTGGTTTTAAGACAAGAAAGCGTCCCCTTCTCATGTGTTTAAGACAACATTCCTAGAATATATTAAATTTTATCATGATTTGAGCTTTTTCCATTAGTCCTTCAGACCAGTTTGAGCGTATCCGATGTGGAGAAACAACGAGGGGCACAAACCGGTTGTGCACCAGCAGAAGCTGAATCCAAGGCTTAGCACGAAGAAAAGCTGGGATCTCAGTTTACGTGAGAAACTGCTTTAAAGCGATGAGAATACGTACGGGGATTAGAGTACCACAGAACAGTCGGAATGGAAATTGCTCTTTTGTAATCCGTGTATTTTACTCTCGGTGCAGATTTATCTTCATTAAAGTTACTCTCTTGGTACTTTTCCACCGCAACTCACATTGACGGTAAGTGGAGTAAAGCTACAGATCCTCAACAGACCCTCGGTAACCCCCATCTCCCCATTACATTTGCAGAACTTGAGCATCTCCTTTTCTTTCTCAGGACTTGGGCAAGTCGCTGAAGGGGACAGTGACCCCACTGTACATGACAGCTGTGACATTCGTCCTCACTCATCTCTCTCGCGACATCCATCCCCGAGAAAAGGTGTCCCTCAGCACAGCAGCTCCATGCCAGCGCAGCACAAGGTGTCACAGATGCTCACCATCACCCGTTGTAAATAAAACATGAGACTCCTTGCAAGGTCCGCGGGTTGTCAGGGCGTCTGATGTAATTGGTTTTGGCGTGTGACAGTGCAAACGGAGCAAGTTAGAGGATGCCCTTCATTACTACAAATGGTCTATTGATTTCCAGCCATGCCCTTCACACCCAGACCTGCACCTGCCACTGGACTTCCCCAAACTCTCAGGCCATATTGAAGCACACATGTGTTTTACAGGTAATTAGTTTTTCAGAAGGACGTAGAAAAGCTCGTGAGACACACGCACACAGGTAAGGACCACGTGTTTTAAGCAGGCTTTAGAGCATTTGGTTATGGTTTAGATATGTTACTTTCAATACTACAAGAAAAACTGTATAAAGGAGGTGTTTAAGCATTTATAGGTACATCAAAACCTCAAATTTTTACTATCCCATACTAACCTTCCAAGATAAATATGGATAATGGAAGTGCAGGAAGAAAAAAGGAACCTTGAATCTGCCCAGGTGTTTGGTGAAAATTGGAATTTCATCAGCTGTGAAGACACTACGTGTATTGCATATACATTACTCATAGGCTTCCCACCATACCCAGATTTATAGATTTAAGCATCGCTTTGTACTATCATCTGCACACCCACACCACTTCTCACCCACACCACAGCAGCCCGGATCTGTGAGCGGGAAGGACCCACCACAGCGACCTCCAAATATTCAGTATTTTAGGGCAGGATTCTCAGCACAGAGTGATGGGAGCCGTGGGACACCGAAAGAGCTGGTGACAGAGAAACCAGTGAGTTTAAGACTAAGTGGAGGTTAGCTAGCATTTCTAGTCACCATAGTGGGGACACAAACAGTAAAAAGGGTGTTTTTCTTCCTTCAGATCACAAAAATATCTCCCCAACAAGATGGCCCTACGTCGCCAACCAACTTAAAGGAGATTCAGATTTTTAAGCTGCTGTGGAGCAGCTCTGATGGTGAAGATTTATTTGGCCCAATGAGTTGCCTAATAACGCACACTCTGATCAAGATCTCTTTGCCCATCATAGACCCTTGTCGTGCCTGGCAGCACTGCAGCTGGGCAGTAGCAGGTCTACCTTCCCTGGCTCCCTCAGCCCTCACACCCTTGTTCAGACCTGGAGTGGTGGTTTCTAAGGCTCAGGAGGCTTCAGTGTGCCTGTGAGTCCTCAGGCTGTAGGGAGCAGCTCTCTGCTCCATCAGTGTCGCTGCCTTGCTGCCGTTCATTGAGCTGAAGGAAGGCTTCTCCCCACCACTGATCTTCCTGCACGATGTTGACCTCACACGATGGTGTAGGATGCGCTCCCTACACTGGCATCATCCAAGGATGAAGATGCAGCAGTTCTGGTCCTGTCCTGCGGTAACACGAGGGGGAGCCCTTGCAGTTTTCAATTAACAGAGACGACGGTAATACGCCTTTTTCTACCCCAAATACAAAGGCTCAGCTCCTAATCAGAAGAAAAAAACCCAGGAGGCCTAAACACAGTTCTTATCTTCTTCACAAGGAGACTGCTTCTGGTTCAAACAAGCGCAAGCCACAGATCAGTAGGAGAGGGGAAGGTCACTTGCTACGCATCTCCTCCCCACACATCCCCGCTTCTGAAGGGAGGCGAGGGTGGACCTCAGGCTCCTTTTTCCATGTTCTTACATAATTTGTGATTTCAACGCACTCCACAAATGCTGGGGAAAGACACTGCTGCTCCCCGAGCTGACTCTGAATAGCCTGCAGTCAAATTTTGCCCAACAGAAAAGACAGAACAGGATAATCTCTTGAACCCTCATTACATGATCCTACCGCAAACTCTGGTTTTGGGGAGCTTTACTGCTTTGGCCACTGGGCCAAATTGGTCTTCACCTTTGAAAAGACACAGCAGGTTTTGCTCTCCCTTGCCACCCAATTTTAAATACAGTTGAGCAGAGTACTTCACTATACTACACACAGTACCTCACTACTATATATTCTCTAATTCTACTCATATATTCTGTTTTTCAGGACCAAGATAAGTACTAACTGCAAGTGTGCCTACTACAAGAATATTATTATTTTTTATTATTTTAATTTTTTATAAAATGCTGGTGTCCCTCTCCTTAGGAGAGATTACAATAAAAAAGCATCTTATGCATAAGTCACCAACTCAAATACTTCTGCTGCACCAGCCTTCCTTCATAGTTCTGCATCCCAATTTTTTTTTAAAGTATTCAACAGCATACATTTAATTAGCAAAACAATTCCATCTGTTCTGTGAGTCAATACTGACAACTTCACTGTTAAAATACATGTGTTTCTCTTGGTGCAGCTGTGCTTAATCTAACAGGGGGAAGAAGAACCTGCTGTGCTCAGAGCATCGTGTCTAGTACCCAGGCTCCCACTGGGAGCTCCCAGAGGCCTCCTCGGCCCTATCCCTGGCCACTGCTGGTCCCTGGGACCTCTAAGTCACCTACATACCCTAAATGCAGGTCTCCAAAGGCACTTCCACAGAACCGCTAGTAAAACACCCTATTTTCAATTGTTTGCTTAAGTTTCAAGAAGTGACACAGAACAAGCTGAGATGAAACAGGTGCCAGGGGTTGTGACGAGCAGCAGGACAATGGAACGGAGACTCTAATGGTGGATGGAGCAGCGAGAGCCAGCTAAAAACCACATCCACCAGCAGGCCCTACCTACCTCAATACTGCCAACTTCATCCTCTCCCCGCAGGCTGAGATGCAGGAAACAAGGCGCTCTGGTTCTCCTACAGCAGAAAGCCCTGGGGGCTCCTCTGCTCCTGGGTGTCCCCGTTGGGTAGCAGCTCAGCCCGGCCTGTCCCAGGTCTCTGTCACATCGCAGTCATTACACGGCAGCTTCCACACCCCCGCAGTGCCGCCACGCTCCTGACGAGCTCTTGCAGATGAAGCGTCTCCCTTCAGCTGACAATATAAGAAATATGGAAAAAGATGAGATAGTGTCTGCCCCATCCAGATCCTGCCTCAGCCATAACCCAGAGGGCAAGCTTAGCTCATCGCGGGAGATAAAAGGTAGAACGAGATATCCAAGTCAACCACAGGCGAATCCCAAATTGCCAGCCTGAGAGAAAGGATGATCTAAAGGATGAACTGTTGAACTCAACAGGGATGGGAATATAAAGTCCGGGGAAAAACAGGGACCAATCATTTAAACCAGGGACTTGAAGCAAATGAGGAATTTTTTCCCCCACTGATGTCCTAGATAAATTGCATACTGATTCTGACCTGGGGCTGCTGTTAATCCATGAAATATTTAAAGTTTTTCCACCCTCACCTTTTGCTTGAAATGGCTGTGAAGGGTTTCACTTGTTCCCAGGCAGATGATGAATTTCAACTTTTATCTTTCTATAGAATCATAGAATCGTCTAGGTCAGAAGGGACCTTTAAGATCATCTAGTCCAACCATCAACCTAACTCTGATAAAAAACCACCACTAAACAATGTCTCTAAGCACTATGTCTACTTGTCTTTTAAATACCTCCAGGGCAGCAGTCTCCTGATGTTCAGCATTTGAACACTTACCCCATCAGCACCAGATGCAGCGTAGCCCTCACCAAAACACAGGCAATCAGGAGGAACACACTGGTTCATGAAGCGCTCTGTAAAACCCTCACTGCAAGCAGTGCAAGCATGCAAGTAACAATTAAATCAGTAAGAAACAAATCAATTAATCCAACAATAGCACAATAAATTGGCCCTGAAGCAAGTCAATTGAACTAACAAAGCAGGACAGTAAAGCAGGTTAATAGAAAAAAGTAAACGTAGAGTCATTTAACAGTCACCAAGATGTCCTGGTTCCAGCTGAGCCCAAAAGACACTTTTTTTTTTCTTTAACCAACTTCTGGCCAGGCAGCTCCCCCTCCAGCCAGAGCTCAGAGGGACCTGATCCTATAGAACTGCTGAGAACTGCTCAGTTTATGACTTAAGGGCCCTTTTCTCTTAGAAAAGCTCATCTCATGGACAGCAGGCAGCGTGCAGGGAAGTCAGGCTGACCAGGCTAAAGTTACTGTTCTCTTCACTCCTTTGAAACCTACTGCTCTGCTTGAATCAATTCAAGCCCTTCTGCACCCCAGATCCGTAAGCTCTTCTCTAGGTTACCCCCACCAATCTACTCAAGTGAACACTTGCAAGCCTCAAGCTGCAAGGCTGAACCCAAGACATCACCCACGACCAGGGCAGAAAGGCAGACATTGCCTTCAAAGGTGTGTGTGATGCTTCATTAACACCCACCCCCCACCTGAACGTGCTTCCAAAGTGGCAAAGTTACACTTAAAAAAAAATACACACAATTTGCTAGAAAATCTGGCATGTGAGTTGTAAGCACAATGGCTAGCGATCAGGCTGAGGTGACTATAAAGAGACCACATAGAGGCTAACACAGGGAGTGCTACAGCCACAGCACAACGTTCTCCTAGGAGTGAGGGAGACAACCTGCCTGGCCACAGCGGGCTCGCTCCGAGAGCAGCAAGCCAGAGGAAGGCAGTGCCACCACGGCACTGGTTACCAACAGGAAGATGGTGGTGCCACGCATTGACTGCGCTGGCAGAAAGCAAAAAAAGAGCTTTTATGCCACAAAAAAGTAAAAAAAAAAAAAATGGCTCACCTATACCAGCATGTGAACAACTGAATTACCACCATAGCTTCCTATTTAAAGTTATCTTACAGGAAATAATAGAAATACGCTTGTTTTTCTGCCACTAGCCATCTACCTCCTCCTGTTCATGTATTTCTGCTTGTCTCAGAAAAAGCTATTGGCAAATCTCAAAGGACATGAGAGGTTTGATTTTAAAAGGCAACACAGCCCTACATTCTCCCCAGTGGAAGGGCTTCCTTTCTTTGTAGCCCCCAGCCTTTGCCCCTGCTACAACTGTCAAGTTCTGCAAACAAATTCACTCTTCTGTTCAAGTCAGATAGCTCCTGGTAGGTGAAAATTGTGTAAAATATACTGTGCACTTAATCATAAAATCATGTGAAATAGTAATGCACCTGCATGAAATCAACAACTACAGTCTCAGTCCTCACAAGGTAAGAACATACTAACCCTCTTTCGTGGAACAGGATAACAATGCCCAGAGAAGTCACGACTTACAAAAACTGTATCTTGTTTTCCAAGTCCCAGTTTAAAGTCAGAACAAAATACCGTTTGCCCTTGTTTAAAAATAAATGCTAAACTTTCCAAAGATGCTCCCAGCCATCCCACCTCCTGATCTAGTTCAGCACATTAGGGAAAACCCAGCAGAGGGATGAAGAAGTCCCTATGAACGCATCAATCCTTTGCACTGTGACTTGTTACGACAAGCCAGGAATGCAAGTGTCATCTTCGGGCAGAGCAGAAACAGGTACAGCTGTAGCAAAGGTACAGCTCCTCAGCCAAAATCCTCTCATGTTGATGCTACAGAAGCCCCAACTTTAGAGAAGGTACCGTGCTTAAAGTGGCAGCCTTTGGTGGCTGTCAGTTTTGACCATGTATCTTTCAAGTTACATTATGGGCATAAGAAGTTGTAAGCTGCTCAGGCCAAGGGGGCCAGCAAGTTCTTGAAGTCTGTCCTTCAAATGAAGGGAAGGGAAAAGTCTTTATGAAGCCCAGTCTTTATGTCCCCTTTTTCTCTCCGCATGAGAAAAGGGGACAACAGGGAATGTCAATTCTCAGCACTGGGCCACGTGAAACATTAAACAGTACCTGGCTCACGTGAAACATTTCCCCTTCCACCCCTACCCTGACCCCTGCTCCTCCCCGGAGTTACCACGTGTACAGCACACCACAGGCACCTTATCCTGAACAGAGACCACAGACGGCAGCGAGATCACTCCTCTGTCAGCAGTGGGTGTTACACAGAAGAGAACTGCCTTTTTCCTAAGGTACAGAGAACTTTCCAGCTTGCTCAGGAAACCCTAAACCTGTAATCACTTGCTTAAGCCATGGCAGTGTCCTTGCTAGTTATCACTGTTAGCCTCAAGCAACATCTGAACAGAAATAAATAAAAAAAAACCCCACAAAACTTTCCAGGGACACCAAGGAAAATTAATCCCTTGACAAAATTTGAAACAAACTGTTTACCAAAGAACATCTGAGAGTGACTAGCCAATGAACCATAAACTTTTTTTTTCTTTAAATACATTATTTAATGAGTTTTAAGAAAGAGATATTTGAAGCTCAAATTACAATAACGTACAATGTTCTAGATCTACAGTAGACAGTGCTATAAACATTTACCAAATCAGGTATTTTCATGTTTGCCCCTCTGCTGTAATCGTTATTATTTAAGGAAAAGAAACTCAAAATCTCTTGTTAACACCTCCTGTCCTAACTTGGCTGTTTCACCATAGCACAGAACGAGGACAACAGCCTCTTACCACAGTCGTCTCCCAAAACAGACCAAATGTCAAGCAGGAGCAAGTTGCTGCCATGATCACACACTAATCCAGCCTTTTAAAAGAGTGACAAGTAAAACAGAGCTGTTGGTTGGAGGCAATACTGAAAAAAGGGGCTACTCCTTTCCCACAGGAATCACAAAAAATGCCAGAAGTCAAACCGCCCTCGAATACAACGTTCATTCAACACATTTGAGCAAACCTGAGTTTACACAAGTAGCTTTGAGCTCACTTTTCTACCTTCTCCTTCTATTTTCCCTCTTCTCTCCATATCCAATGTTTTCTTTCTCCCCTTTCTTAGCCTGCATTATCCCTTCACCCTTTCTACCTTCAGTTACTCGGTCCCAGTGGGATAGGGCCAGAGCACCGCTCCTCTTCAGTCTTCTGGCATTGTCAATACTGTGGCAAAGGGCAAATCAATAGCGCTGAATTAGTACCGAGAAAGAAAAAAAAGTAACAGGTCAATTCCTCAGAGAGTTGTATCTTTTAAAGGCCATTTTGCACGGCTTTTACATCCTGAAAGTATACATGAGCTTCTGCAGTTAGTGTAAAAATGCGATCGAGCTGACAAAGTTTCAACACGTCTCGGTTCAAACGGAGCAGAGGCTGGCAAAGCACGGCAGGCTACTACTGTTTGAAAGCTGCTGCTCAGCCATTCAGACATAAAAGCAGACGTAAGGTGTAAATTTCATATTTATTATAACAAAAATTATGACATGTTCATTTGTGCATTCGGCTTTAATATAACTCTTGGTATGTAAATGTTCTACAGCAAATGAGCTCTATACAATCCATGCTGGTTGTGGCAGCAGTAAGGAACACAAACAAAACGTGTCTGCAAAAGTAAGGAAAGAAAGAGACCAGAGGAAAAAAGTGGGTTTCTTTAAACGGTCTGCACCATCTCAGCTCTAGCTAACTTGTACACAGCCACCCAGTCCGTGACGCTCAATGACCATGGCCCAAAGAGTCGCTTAAGAAAAAAAGGTCAGTTTTTAAGGTTGTGTCCTTAATGCCAAGGCTACAAAACATGTAAGCATCACTATACAACACTGAGCTATTTACAGGAATTTCCCAATCAGCTGTTCTCTCAGAGAAAATTAGTGAATCTCAGTGACTTAAGTCACCTGAAAGAGTAAAGCAACTCCTAGGAGTTAGTCTCCATATTCTACAAATGTCTATCATTTTCAAGACCAAAAAAAGCCTTTTCTCTCAAAGAAATACAGTATTACAATATTACTTAAGTCATTTAGCATTGGCTACTGCCCTGCTTTTCAAACAAAACAAACAAGCCATTTTAAAAAATATTACATCATCATCTGTTTCTCAGCAATATATTAAACCTTTTCATTATTTTTTTATTATTTTTTTGTTTGTTTGTTTTTACACTTGATATGTTAAGGGAAGGTTAACTATTTCAAACTTTACCGGTCAAGCGTCTCTAGAAGAAAGTCAATGAATATTAAAACTAACAAACTGAAAAGCTGCAGTTATCTGTAGTGGCAGGATAAGGAAAAGGAAGTATATAAAGGAAAAGGATAAGGAAAACCCCTGCTGTACTGCGAGCCCACTGGGTCCCACACTCAAGTCTCCTTGTTTGTTAGTTTATATCTGAGCAGTAAATAGAGTGGGTCATAGTGGTGTGTCGTAATAGTCTGCCAGGTGGTCTGTCGGATACTGCCGCTGCTGCTGCTGTTGTTGTTGCTGCTCCTGGTGCTGCTTCATAATCTCCTTGACTTCTTCTTCAAGCTCTGGTGGGATGATGAACTGGTCATCGGGATCGGGCTGTGCTGGAGCAGCAAAGTAGCCCCCTGTTTTTCGGAGCGGCGCATCCGTTGCAACTTCGATTAAGTTATGGCTCCTCTCTTGTGGTGCCACAGAACCGTTGCCCCGCCGGCGCCCTATTGTGCCCGTGGCAGAATATTCAGCTTTCCTGGGAAGGCCGGGCTCATCTTCGTTGGCACTGATGACGATACCTTCATCGCTGGCTTCCACTGGGACTTGGAGAAGCTGCTTCTCCTTTGCTCGGCTGCAGTGGATGTCCACCTCCACTTCCACACGGCTGCCGTTGGTGAACACCCCCTCAATGGGCTCCTCATCGTCGCTGTCAAGGCCGTTGTCGGAGAAGGCGCTGGAGAAGGTGGCGCTGGAGAGCTGCCGCTGGAAAGAATTGGAGAGGCAGACGGGGTGCAGCATGCAGCGCTGCTCCCCTGGGTAGGCTGGGCTGTTCTCGTTCATGGCTACCTGGGGAGGCTCGTCAGAGGCTGTGGACCCCACCTCACTGCTCATTTCAGAGGTGGAGATCTCGCTGCTGATCTCCGAAGCCATGCCGCTGCTCGAAGATGGCATCCCAAGCGCATCTGTTGGCCTGTCCTTGATGACCACGTTGACAGACTGGGGGAAAATGCCTGGGCTGGGGGGTGGGACCCCATTAAGTTCACAGCAGCAGAAGCTGTCCTCCGTCACGTTGAGCTGAACCACAACAGCGCTGATACTGTCATTGCAGCCGTAACCCTGGGCCAAAGTGCAAAGCTTCTTGGCGGCTGCCAGCGCGTCAGGCACGTTTCTGACTGCCTCCACCGCTTCATCCATCGAGAGGCTGTCCCACAGCCCCTTGCTCCCCAGAATGAAGAACTCATCTTGCGGAGTTAGGGTGATGGACTGGACGTGAGGACGCGGCACAACACTTGGGTGAAGGAAGGTGTACCCCAAGATTCTCGTTGAATCCGTCACACCATTCACTTTGCCATCCTGAAATCATAAAGGGCAGGAAATTGGAAACAAAGCAGACAAGGATACACAGCACCTGCATCTCCTTGCATTTTACTGATGGCTGCTCTTGCAGTACTCCCAACACTGCCATTTACAGATGAGAAGATGGAAAAGCAAAATGACTTGCAAGGGGGTGACAGAGCTGGGATTAGAGCACAGCCCTGGCTGGTTTGCAATCCTGCACACCCTACTGATTTGTAATCAGCATCACCTATGCACAGACCAACAAAGCAGAAATCTGCAACAAAGAGCCATCTATTCTGCTCCTGCAGCTGTGAGAGCCAACTGGACTAATGTTTTACCAGTGAGTCAGACTTATCCCTCCTCCACCCACGATATCTGGCTTTATGCAAGGCAAAGCCACACACGGCTCCATTTGATATAAGGGCAGGTCATTCAGTTATGACTCTTCTCTTGCAGCTGTAACAATTGTAGGTTTCATCCTGGCTCATCACTTTAGAAACAAAAGTTCATTTAAAAAAAAAAAAAAAGAAAAAGACTTTAAATGAAGCATGCAAGTCAAATGCAGCAGTCTGCATTTCTCAGTCAGCTGAGCTGTAGTGAAATGTTTTGCATGCCCCAATTACTTACTACGTTTCCACTTAGATATGACATCTCCAAGGGGAGGAGGAGCAATATATGAAGGGAAAAATTCCAGTGAAAAGGGATGTATTTGAGAAATAAATCCCATAGGTGTCCAAATCCCAGGATCCTGTCCTGGTTAGAGTCCAGAATAAGCAGAGCAAGTGTCTGAAACAGCAAGCCTGGCTATCTGTCAGCCTGCTTGGAATAGCTGCACCCTGCTAATTATGCATTCAAGAAGAACAACAAAGGTAAGGATTTACACTCATTTGGTCCAGCTGATGACTGCAGTGGTTACTATAAAGCAGATAACCACAGAAAAGTGAACCACAACTAAAAAAAACTTCCCCTTTAAAACCACTCAGAAGAATAAAAAAAAAAAACCTTGTCGGCTTGTTAGCTTCCCCATTAGAAGGCTGACAGCAGTGATAAGCCATCAATGTGCATGAAATCAGTGAGTCATCTTAAGATTCAGCGCAGAAATTTCCCTTTTCCTCTATGGAACAGCATAACAAGCATGCCTCAGTGATGCACACTATGTTGGAGTGACTCCCTTCCAACTTGTCATGTTTGAGATGCCAGGGAAAAGTGATGACTGGGAAGATGAATAGGCACACAACTTATTCCACACACCACTCCCCCTACACACACATGCACACCTTGCTCATGAGCAAACAGCAGTGAGTTTTCTGCCCTTTCCTCCACCGTTAGGAAGACTCAGTATTTATCTATTCCTACGTATGTGTCATACAAGGCAAAGCAAAACTGACAGCAGTGGCTTCAAGCTTGTAAGAAGAGAACAAATAGCTTTTTCCTCTCTCATGGTTCAGCTGACCAGAGGCTGGGTTTTCCTTTTGGGCAAGTGCTCTCTTCAAGAGCTGCCTGTCAAAGGGCAACTCTGGGAACACAGGAGCTCAGACAGCAAAGTCAGTCTGCCAGGAGCAAGGAGTCTCCTAAGGGAAGGACGGCACTGCTTCAAGTGCTCTGCCCTCTCATCCTTTTTGACTGGAGAGACTCTTCACAACAGCTCCAACACAGCCAATTCCTCTCCCCACGAGGAGGAGGGTGTCTGCTTTCCTGTTTCAACATAACACGCTCACAGTTGCTCACTCCCTGAAGCTAACTAAAATCCAGCATGGCAATGGGATGGAAAAGCAACTGGATCGCATGATCATTTAACTGCATGATATGAATCACCTTGAAAGGAAAAGCACAACTCTGGAAACATATCATTAATACTACCTCTTAATTACTAACATCAATGGGTAATTTCATGCATTGCTGTGCAAATACCCTCCAAGGAAGTTGCAACTGTCCCTAACTGTTCTCTAACCTCTGTGATAATGGCCTTATGCTGCTTAATCCTCTTCAGCTCTTCTTCACAACTCATCATGTAACACCTGGACAAAGGCAGAGGTTTCCCATTCCGGCAGAGAACGGTTTGGCACTTCCCCACGTTTGCTGAGGTTAGCGTGAAGCATCCACCAGGGTCCATGGGATCATGTTTTATATGGCAAAGGACAGCAGAGCCTCCAAGTTTTTGTCCAGCTGTTCCAAGTTTCCTGGAATTTAAACAAAACAATGATTGTTCTTTAATTGGAAAACAAGTGTTACGGGTACCACGGAGAAACAGCCGCTGTTCTGCTCTCAGGGCATTGACTCTATTGGATCACTGGGACAGAAACAAAAGTCTCCACTGAAGACTGGAACACTGCAGAGAAATCACATGCAGTTCTCAGGCAGTGTGTTATTTACAAAGACACTCAAATATGCTTGATTTTAGAGCAAAAAAAGAATAAATCTTTGCACTTTTAAGAGTTCCACAGTTGTCTCTTCCTTTGCATCTAAAAGATGTTTGTTTTGAAGGTCAAATTGAGGGAAATGGAGAGGGTTAGAAAAGTACTGAGGACTATTAAATGAGTAAAGGTAGAGCTTAGAATGGGTCTTCCTATTATCCAGCTGGTTCTTTGGCTTCTGAAGCTAGAGGTTTTACTATAAAAATATTAATTATAACTGTAAACACTCTTATTTTTGAGCAAAAACCGAAGGCAGAAACTGTTTCTTGATGTCTTCAGAATAATGCTCTTAAGGAATCAAATGATGACTAAAAAAAGCATAGTGGCTGTTAACACAACTATAAGGCAGCACACTTTTCATTTACCCTGTCAGTCACTAACCTGTTAAACAGGTTCTTAAGAAATATTTAAGCCTCCTGTTTTAGCAGGAGTCATAGTGAAAAAAATAATAATCTATGGATAAAGTAGAAGTACATCTTTAGTAAAAAAGTTTTCAGAATCCTGTCATTAGAATCTAAGTTCATTTCAATACTAGATTGTGAAAAAAATCTGTCCTTCCCAGTATCTTGTTTATCAGAGCCTTCTATGGTAATTAAGAACTACAGTAATTAGAAAGCCAATTATAAAGGTTACTAAATTTTAAGGCTATATAGGTATAGCTGGCAAGAACTTTTGATTCAAAATCCTGGGGAGAGAATGCACATGTACATCTGTAACCAACCTACAATGTGCTTTTTTGTTTTATTTTTAAAAAATAGACTTCAGGAGCGTTGCCTATGACCTGTAACAATCCTCAATGAATGGTTAAATGCAACTGGAATGCATACTATTTCTGGTTCCCTGGAGAAGTGGTTAGCTTATTTTGACCCGAGACCAAAAAAAAAAACCAAACCCAAAAAAACCCACAGCTTTCTGTAGGAATGCCACATTTCTGTGGATTTGCATTAGTAGTAAACAAAACTACTTAATAAGTACTTCAATACTCAAATTTGCTATAATTTTTTAATATTTTAAGTTTATGGCAACCACCTTCTCAGGTCTACTGGTTTAAGGCACAGTTATAAGCAATTATATGGGAAGGAATCATTTTCTCTCATATGTGCAGGGTTCAATACCACCCTACTTCTTCCGTATCTTTCCCAACACCAGAACTTCAGTATTTTTCCTTTCCAAAGGTACAGCAATTGAGCGATAAAAGCAATACTACTTTTAACTTGATCCAGTTCCTCAGTCTCTAAACTGCTTATTTGCTTTCTCCTTTGTTTCCCTGACCTCTTCTCTCTCCTTTGTTCAATTCTCTTTGTACTCCTCCTCCTTCTCTCTGTGTCCTCCCCAGGCACAATTTCTTCTTCTGTCAAGAGCACCACACACGCAGGTTTCCGAACCACTACGCAGAGCTACTATTACACTCACAGCTATCATATCACAACCTATTTGGATGAGTCCTGCTCAAATAATATACTAAGGCCAAAGGGATGACAGGAGATAGACATTTCTAAGGAGTCAGACTACATGTTTTAAGTATTTGTGTAGCCTTAAATAACCTGAATTGGTACAGAGAAACAGAAAAGATCAGCCCAGGCTTTGCAGCCAGTAGCAGTAAGGAATTTTAAATGATCCAGAGATTCATACCACTGACTTGGTTATGGTAAGTTGTGAATCTTAAGATACCAGAAGAGAGTAAACCTCTACCCACCTCTTAGTCATGAGCATTTAGTAACTTTGCAGGTGGATTTGTTGGTGGTTTTTGGTTTTTTTTTTGTTTGGGTGGGGAGGTGTTAGGGCTTTTTTCTCCACACTTGAAAGGAACATGGGCAATATTCACAAACCAAGCAATAAATGCAAACAATGTAGCCAGATACCAAGGCTTCTTTCCCCTCTCTCATTTTTTTTGAAGCAAGACAGCAGGTGTCTGACCTGAAAGCAAACAAGCTGCCCAGTGAACATACACAAAGTTAAAAAGACTTCAGATCCAATACTCACCTCTGCATAACGATGAAAGTGTTGATCATGTATTCCTCCTCATTTTTTGTTTTCTGCAGCTCTTCTGCTAAGATGTCGCTCATCGTGCACTGCAGCAGATACGGCACTTCCACGTTGCGGTCACCATCAAAAACACCATAAAGTGCCTCTCGGTTGTCACAGAAGTTATTGGCTGAAAGTGCTGCCACACACAGCCTAGTGAAAAAGGAAAGCAGGAGAACATCAAGGTTGCTACCCACCACCAGCTTCTTATCTTGTAATTGGGGCCACAGAGATGCAGCCTGGTCTGAGAGCCAGTTTTAACCACCTCTGTTCACAAGAATTTCAGGACTGCTTTCTGAGCTGTGGAGAAGAGTCAGGCCCATCCATAGTGGTAAAATGCAGAGAGAACTAGAGTAGAAGCTCAAGCCAAGTCCTAAAGATTCTTCCTCCTTTTCAGCATGCGAACAAGCCCCTTATTTGTAGAAATAAGGGTAAAAGTATCTCTGAAACAACATCAGTTTAAACTGCACTTGCTCCTCCAAAAGCCATCCTTGCAATTTAACATGCTGATGACCAAGTTGTGCGTTAAATCACTTAAGTAAAGGCTTGCTGGCACTTGCTATGGAAACCTAGGTAGCAGAAGGTTTCTTAAAAGGTATTTAAGGAACAAAGAAAGATTCATCACATTGCCAGCAATACAGAGACTAGCAGACTCTTGGTACGTTATTTGTCAAGCGCTGCCTTAGTCACAGGAGCTCCACACACTATGAATATTCAGAGTTTTGGCCATTCTGCCTCTTCCTTTAGTATCTCCGATTTGCTTGGTAAACATCCTTTGCTTGAAGATAAAGCAGCTTTGCAAAGAAGAAAATGCTTTTAAACACTCAGATCTCTTCCAAGTACCAGAGTCTTGCATAGACAAAATGTGTCAGTTACACTTGTATCTTAGCAACTTCCCTAACAAAGACCAAAGTGGAGAGCCAGGCAGGGGCCCGGTATACAAATATAGAGTCATGGCATGGCCTCTGCCTTTGTGAGGCCCAAAACGTCCAAACTTTCACTGAAAAAAGGATTTCTTTGTATCAGCGTAGAGGGGCTCTGCTGCTAGGATGCATATATAATAAAAACCATGCCAGGTCCTACTTGTTCTTAACGCCTGAGGCTTCTGTGTATCCGTGACTCCACACCGCCGGCGCTCCTGAAGCATCACCCGCCGAGGGCTGGTCGATCTTGAAGCAGCGGATATTGCTGCAAGGAGGAAGGAAAGGGGAAAGACACAGTGGGTTGAAATGCTGACATGATGCAGTTTAAAATGTGAAGATAACACCTGTTTTTCCTTCCCCTCCCAGTTCTTAGTAATACATAAATAGAAGACCATGGAGCAGGACATCCGAAGCAGTTACTTTCACATGTCTGTATGCAAAGAACAAAAAAGCAGTAAATTACTGAGCCTCTCTGAGGGTGTCAGCTGCACTATTTTACTTTCCCTGCCCTCACCCCTAAGCTATTTGTTTCAAACCTGGTCCTGCTGGAATACAAGGCAAATTTGCCACTAGCTTGATGAAAGCCAGTACGGGGAAGTGATTTTTTTTTTTTTTTAGCTTATATATCTCTCACCCACTTTAGTAACAAGTCTCTTTCATTGTACTCAAGTGAAACCTCCTGCATGGCCCATGCAATCCCCTAAATGAAAAAGAAAAAAAAGAGGGAGAGGGGGAAGGGGGGGGGAAGAGAGAAGGGGGGGGGAAAGA
>JAOTQQ010000012.1:69516835-69530447 GCA_026546715.1 Gallinago undulata
AGAGAAGGGGGGGAAAAAGAGAGAGAGAGAAGGAGGGGAAAAAGAGAGAGAGAGAAGGGGGGGAAAAGAGAGAGAGAGAAGGGGGGAGGGGAAGAGAGAGACTGGGGAACAACCTTCCGTGAAAATGCCCACAAACCAGAAATTCGCTCCATCCTGGTCCTGCACTAGCCTGCGAGAGCCAGCCTGCAGTCCCCACAGCAGGAACAGCCCTTCTGCTTTCCCCAACTGCACATCCAACTTTTGCTTAGGCCCTTGATCCTCTGCCCTCCAATTTACTACCAACATAGCCTTTAGCCTGAATTTCATATATCTCATGCAGCGTAGTAAAGACTTAAAAAGGGCCCATCCCTCTCTGTTTATACCCTTCCCTTCACAGCCCTGCTCTGCCGGGGAGGGATGACCCCCCCCTTGCTCCCTTCCAAAGGCAGGGAAAGCGAGCTCCCCACACGCTCCAGACACTTCAAAGGCACCCGAACCTTTCATGAACCAAATGAATCATAAAAGGACACAAGCAGAAAGGTCTGACTGTTCACGCTCTGAGCATTCATTTTTCTCTGTCCAAACCCCCACCCGACCTCAACACACAGAAAGCGCCTTCCTCAAATAACCTGAAGTACTGTCACATCCAGTTCAATTTCTTTTTACCCTAATAGTCAGGATGTACATCAGTGAGGGCAGACAAAAAGCAAACAAATCACGTAAATAACGTTGGAACCGCTGCTGTTTTAAGCCCTTGGTTTTGCAGCCCTCTGTGCAACAAACAGGAGACAACATCCCACCAACAGCATTAGAAAAGATTACCTGACCCCAACTCAAACTGGAAACCTGGATCTCTTCTAAAGCAGGAGAGATTTTAATTCTGTCTGCACCTGCAGAACACTACACACACGAGCAAACACACACTGTCTTTGCAGATGTCTCATCACAAGGCACTTAACCTCCAGGGCAGAGGAACTTGGATCAAAAAAGTTTTTCTGTTTGTTTCTTTTTTAACCGGGTTGCCTGACCCCTGGTTTCTGGGCAGGTCAAGGACCTAGAGTTGTCTCATGGCTTCCCAGCAATGCTGAAAAAAGCTACCTCAACAGATTGCTCTCAGCTTCCTCAGTGGCACCGCTACAGATAGACCATGTGCCCGGAAAGGAATGATAACCAGCAGCACATCATATGCTTCTGGATAGCATAGTTTATTTTCCCCCCAGGTTAAAATTACTGTTACAATTGAAACTATATGCTCTTTCCTAAAAATTGGAGTAGCAGCATCTCTCTGTGTTGTTTTTTTTTTATTATTTTGATTGCTACTGAAAATTCTTGAATCCAATAAATCACTTGGCAACATTCTCCTAAGCATGCAAGCCTCCTTTTAAGATCTCCATACATATTAAAAAAAGCAAGCATGCATGACAGGAGTCTTCTTCTCACCAGCATTGAGAATACATATTAACCTACTACCTGCTTGAATCCTGCCAGGGCACAGATGGAAAACTGCCTTCCACATGCAGAAGGAAGATATAAAAAGTACCAAGTGCGCAAATATTTTTGTGCCTGCTACAAAAATCGAGTGAAAGGAGCACCTCCTCCCTTCACAGTCAATTATAGCAGTATATACTCTAGAACTTAGTGTGGTATATCAGTGCAGACATTAAGAAACCCCTCAGGAGCTACCTGACTGTGGCTAATGAATATTAGGGGGAAAAAATAGACCTGGGGGCTTAAGAACAATTTATTAAAAAAAAAAAATAACCAAAAAAATGTACACACAAAGAAGAAAGTTTTCTGTGAATCAAAGACAACACATATATGCCAGTGAAAATATGGCATACAACTGGGCCACATACTCTTCTACTACAGTACTTCCATAGGGCATGATGCCTGAAGAGTGAAGTGGCAAGAAATTGGCTTGCCCGCCTTGTCTGCTGGATTGTACACAAGAAAAGCTGATCCTTGACTTCAAGTTTTGACACAACTCAATTAGCTTTGCAAAATATATTTTTCCCCCCTATGAACCAGAGCAACATCACACACTGCTTCTTCAGGACAGTTTCCTATATACAATAAAACAGCTTTTAAAATAGAGGAACACCCCTTTTTCCACTGTCTGCTGTAAAACATGGACTCTGGTTTTTATCTGTGAAAACTCATCATTATTCAAATTTCCATTTAAATTTTATAAAATCTGCTCATTCAAGCTAAAAGTAAACTCACACTGTAAGTTTTCGTTGCTTGCACAGCAAATGAGATTTACTACTCTATTATCTTATCTTAACCATTTAAAAAAAGCAAACAACATGAAGCAACTGCTCAACCCTTAAAAATTAAATCAGCTCTTCTTGGAATCATTCAATATTTAAGGATCAAAGAGATTTAGAAGGAAACTCAGAGCCAGTGGTATTCCCTTCAGGACATAAGAAAAGCTCAAGGAGGCACCACTGTCCACAGATGATCTGGTTTAGTGCAACAGCTTCCCAACACACCACAGGAGGCAGCACAAGGCACTTGGCAAATTTCAGTTACGGATGAGACTTAAGTCCCAGGGCAGGAAACAAATAGGTAGACAGGAAGGAAACAGAGGGTCCCAAAGCAAGTGAACTAGCTTTGCTGTAGCAGAGTGAGAGATGGAAGTCTTCAGGAAAGATTTAAATATGAAAAATATCTACGTATTTCCAGAACAAAAGCAGAGAAGTATGAAAGGTAACAAGAAACAGTATGTGAGGTAATAAGAAACAGTATGTGAAGACGTAAAAAGCAGCACAACACAATGGCTAAGAGACCCAAGCTGATGAATGTAAGCAAAAAAGTTAGTAAGTGGCTACTGGCATCTCAATGGTGGAATAAAGTATTTTGATCAAATCTAGTATCAGAATTAAAACGGAAATCAAACTGTTCCAATAGTGGTGATACCAGACTAGCAGACGCCTTCAAGAGATAGAGCTGAAAGCAACTGCACTGAGATGGGTACAGTCATCCTCTTTAACAAAGCATTAATTTTTGACCTATCCACATAATCTCTTAGTTTCTGACCCACGGACAACAGGGACTCCTTAAAAGAGATTTACACTTCTGTCTGCTGTGGGTTTGTCACATCCTAGCAACAAGAGCTGTTCTGCCCCCTCCCCAACTCTGTAAGGCAACTTACTTCAGCAGCTCTAGGGTTTTGTGATCCAAGGCTAATCTGGGATTTCCAGTCAGGTCCAGCTCTTGTAGTTTTGGAGGCAGGTTTTCAGGCAATGTGACTTCACTCAGTTCATTACAGCTTAGGTCCACACACTGCAAAAGGAAAGCAGCCAAATAAGCAAGACAACTCAGCTGTCATCAAGATCACACAGAAGTCAATTAAACGTAGTAATGCACATTTCATGAACAATAAAGGCTACAATTGAGACCTAAGACCATTCATTTAATTTAACTAAGTGGTTCTTACAAAAGAAATTCATATGGCATATAGCCATCTTACCAGTTGTCTGGGACACCTAGAAATATGTTCTCTCCATTTCCACCTCTGGTCAGGTGTCACCTTGTTACAAAACAATTAAGTTTTACCTTCTCTTCACAGAGACAAAGATGATCAGTGCATTTTCAAGTATTTAAGAAAAAATGTTACTGATGGAATCTGTCTTTTAATAGATAAAGGAAATGGGGATAAATACAGACGGGCTTCTAAGCCACCGGCATAGCAGTCCCTCCTCTGAAGTCAGTTTAAACCAGCAGGAGCATGAACAGGCTCTCAGGAATTCAATATTTACTGAGGGATGTTAAAATAAGCAGAGTTATGAATGCATGTGGAGGGAAGGAGTAGAGGGACAAAGGAAAAAAAAAAAAAACCCAAAACCTATAAACAGCAGGGAAACTTGCTGCCTATCTCCCAGCTAAGCACAAATTAGCTAGAAAAAGGGCACGACAATGACAAAATCCATGATCAAACATTATTTAAAGATGCATATCCAGATGAAAGTCAATACACAGGGAAAAATATGGCATTTTAGAATAAAACCAACTCTCTAAATCCTATTACAGTACCACGAGTATAACATGCACCAGAAATTGAAAAAAAATTTTTTTTTGAGAGGACAGAGCAGTCTGGTATTTAACATAGGACAGAAGAACTATCCACATCTTTCAGAAAGACATTTTTCTGCTTTCAACCTGCAAAACCAGAAAGACTCCAAAAACTCCAATAAAACAAAGCTGAAAGTGTGGGTGTGGGGAAGCTTTTCCTAAGCGCACATTTAGACTCTTATGTAATTTCCATTGATACAAGCAAGACACTTTCATTTTTGTAGGTAGGTTCAAAGAAATTGGGTCCTGAGCTAGAAGAAGGCATAAGATAACCTAGTAAAATCTGGAAAAGAAAAATCTCCTAACACTTTATTAAATACCCGCAATGGAAATAACAAACTTCCGACCCAAATCTTGAATCCTGAGCTTGTTTAGTTTAGAGGCCATATTATCTATGAAGAACAAACTGCTAACGTTATCTCAGCCTGATAAGGAAATCAGAGTTTAAATCTGTCACACAAACAAAATAGTAGACAGCTTAACAGAACAGTTATTCCAGAGAGCTTTTTTCTTTGGTGCAACTCCTTACTGCTTCCAGAGAGTCAGTAATTACTTTGCAGATTAAAGAAGCTGCCAGCAGGCCTTGCTGTGTTCAACACCTCAATGCCATTACAAATTTGATGGAAAAGCACGCTGGAATAACAAGTACAAAAATTGGCAAAGTAATTTCATTGTTTTCATTAAATGCCCTATATGCCAAAGGTAGCAACACTCTACAGCAGATCCCTGGGTTCCTCGGCACTAGTGAAGGCAGTGCCTATTGGGTTAGGATTTCTTAGACTTTATTTGTACTGTTTGAAGAATAGGCTAAGAGGTACTTTCTGCATATCTATGTTAATTCACTCCTTACTCTACTCCCCAGGCAAGCAGGAGACCATATTTCCTAACTGATCCCAATTTCCTCATGCATTATTTTAATGCAAATTGGCTTACCCCACCCATGCAGCATCAGAAGAACAACAACTGCAACTGCACACAGGATTTTGCACTGGATGGGCCAGCTGGAAGACAGGGTTTAATATTCAGCATTTGCTTACACTGTATTTACAGTTTTGTAACTGTTTTGTCCAAGGCTGGAAGGGATCTGCATTATCTCCAGCTGCAAGTGAAAGCTGCCCTACCAATACTGACCTATTTAACTAGGAGAAAAACTACCCAAGATTGAGAGCTTCATCTTTAAGATGATACTGCTACTAGATTTCTGCTTATTTTGGAACTCAAGGTAATGCACTTGTGAAAAGGTAAGTTTGACCAAAAACTGTGACAAGAAACCTCCATATCACCCTCACCTCAGCAGCCCAGCAAGACAACCATAAGAGAGAAGCAAATCATCAGTCAACAAAAACTGGATGATAAAGTAAAGCCAGGTCCCAGGTGGTAAAAGCAAGCCTGGGTCACTGAGCTCTGCTCAAGCAGTAAGACTACTCAACTGTGAAAGAACACCAGGACACTGGGTAACAATTAAAAAACATGCCCTTTTTTATTTTGTAAGGCAAGGAAATTGAAGTCAAACATTGGCCGTAAGGAAAATTCTGCTGGGGCAATGACTCAGGTGTATGTGCTTCCAGCTGCTCAGCCACTTGCAGAAGACACTTCAGTGTGCACAGATAAACCCAACTCTGAAGTATAAATAAACATCATACAATACAATAAAAAACCCTAAAAAATATATTGTATAAGATCTCAGAGCCATCCACTGGGCTTTTTAACACAGAGAACAACACACAACTTCTATAGCCTTGACTGTAGTGCATAAAAAAAGGATAGAGACAATTGTATCACTAAAATGACCTTGTGTTTGGAAATCCTGGAGTTACTGCAAGTGCAAAAGGATCTTCATTTATACTAGCTTTTCTTATGAAATTATTTCAGACAGCATAGTAACTGCTGCTATTAACTGTTGCAGTATCACTGACTCCAAAAACATAACATGTCATCCTCTCTGGCTAATTAAATACAAAAGCAAAAGGGCCATTATCTCAGGTAACAGAGTTTCCCAAGAAGCTTAGAGCATTTGAATGCCACCTAAGTTAAAACTAACCATCAAATATGATCTAATCACAGAGGTGACATTAGACTATATACATTTGTTATTTCCTACAAGCAAGCTTATTTCACCAAATGACCAAATCAATACTTAAGCAATAAATTCTGATCTCCCTTTGGCATATTTTGAATTCTCTCCCATACTTAAGAGCAGCCCCGGTGAAGCTAAGTAACAGACACAGGCAGGCAGCACAAGCTTCACCTCCAAACTAACCAACTCCAATCCTGACCTAGAGAAATCACCAAAAGGCCAGAAGAACGCCTTTGCCCAAAAGAGTACCTTCCCATCGGAGAACTATATGAACTCATCTCATGTAAGTCAAAACCAGGCTTGAGTCCTGACCAGGCATTTTCTTTCTACGAAGGCAAAGTCAGTACTAGAGCACCATGCCCTCTTGGAGGAAGTCACACACACTATATCCCTGCAGTTCCCTCTTTCTTCTGCTAAAGAAAACTAGATAACTGAAGGGAACCAGGAGGAAGAAACTGCCAGTCTCCCAAGAGCATTTTTCTGCTAAGTGTTGTGGCACAGTAGCACTTTAAATACTGATGCTTTTATAAAACCTTCAGCTTTCCCCAAAACACACGAATGAAAGGAAAAAGTTGATTGTTCCCTGTGTGGTTACATGATCCTCGCTATTATTTTTTTTTGTTAACACTGCCTTCATATTTTTAAAGAAGTGTTTACTGCGCAAAGCTTCACTAACCCACCCCAATTCTTCCTCTAAGTAAAAATGTTTGCTTCTGATTGATTCTAAATGGCTCTCCGCTTCCTCTGGCTATTGTTCCAAAGAGGGAGGAGTATTCAAAAGCCCACAAGTTTGCTTGAGATTTCCGGGCTAAAACCACAAAGCTCATCTTTACATCTACTCCATCCAACAGAATTATTGCTTCTGTTGCTGGGCCTGACCCCAGACGCCGAGGCACACAGTCGGGGAACTCAGCCTTTTGACTTTACAGAGCACCCCAAGGACACTGAAGTTGTTTAGAGTCCGTGAATAGGTAATCAGTTCTCAGCCTCCCAGAACAACAGATTTTTCTGCCCTATCACCAGATTTGTGCGCTGTGAGTTAACCCTCTCCCAGCAGAAACAGCACACAGTGCGACACAGCCTGCACTATGGGCAGGTGAGAAACAAGAACTCAATTCACAAAAGATAAGCAGGAGTATTCTTCAGCGTGAATATGTCCTATATAACAAGGAGTGTCAGGAAAAGTACAGAATTACTTCTGGAAACATACACAAGAAAAGGATTAAGCATTCCTCTGGTTGTGCAAAATATGACTGCAATTAGGAAAATTAAAGTAGCTTGTCTAAATACTCAAATCCTGCACTCCTGGAATTTATCTCTGTCCCCAAGGCCTATTCTATTTTGCAGATTCAGCAGTTTTTAGCACATGCTCTTAAACACAGTCCATTCCTACACAATCAACCAATTGCCAATGCAGCAAGAGTTAATTAACATAGCTCTTGCCAAAATTTTAAGTCATATCATAACAGACTGTCACAGGAAGACAATTAACACTTATTTGGCAGAGAAGACAGGATCTAGTGACGGTGAGTGTAAAATCAGATTGTGAGGCTCTTCTTTCATTCCACTTTGAGGCAGCAGAGGGACGAATATTTTGCATATGACCTCACAGGAGAAAGTAGCTGTCAGATATCTGTAATTTCTAAGACTATCCTGTAGCAATGAGAGATCTGAGGAGAGAATACAATTGGTAAAGTCACATTATACTTGCTTCTTCCAAAGCACACGCATTCCTTACCTTTATTTCAGAAAGCTGCATGACTTCTGGGAAGACCTCGATGCAGTTGGAGTGAGCAATTACAGTATGCATACGTCTGCAGTTCATGATGGTTGTTGGAATGGCTTTCAGTTTATTCCCACTAATATCAATTTCCTCCAACTCTTCCAGCTTGGCCATTTTGCTATGAAAACAAGAGCTTGAGAACTTTTCTTCTAATAGACACACAAATTTTATTTTGAAGTGGTGATAAGAGCAGTGGTTTTCATTATTTTAAGAAAATTAAATTGCAGACTTTGATCCTTGTTCACAGCAGTGCCTGTCACCTCTCCTCACATCAGAGGCTAACACAACTGTGGAACAAAATGTGTGCTTCTTCTGTCAATGTTTTGTTAAAGCTACTTTTCAAATGACTAGTTTTGCTTACATTCCCCCTGCTCACTAGGTCACTTTCACTTTTTCTTCCCTTCTTCCCCTTTCTTTCAACCCTAGCTTCTCACTTCATCCCAAATTTTGCCCTCCACCTTCTAGCATCCCACTCAGCCCTTCCCCCTAATTCATCTCCCTCCCTCTCTTGCCATTGAAGCTCAGCTGCTCAGAACATCACACAAGGACAGAGATGTCTCTTCCTTTATTTATTGGCATCCCTTTTCCAAGGTTGTACCCCATCAGCTTTATAGCACATCTTACACTTGAAAGATTTCTGATTAAAACAGAGTGAATTGAAAGTACAGAAATTGCTGCCAAGGCAGAATCTCCTTCTGAAGTGAGAGGATTTTTCCCTAGTGGCATTTAGTCTACTTCCAGAGGACGTTTCCAGACTGCTATGCTCAACAATCTCTTGTAGCTGTGAGCAAAGTGACCAAGCCAGGGACAGCAGAAGACCTCCTTGCTTGACTTCAAAAGCATACTGTGGTCATGCTGAATTAGTCCAGTTGAAAAGAATTTCAAGCACAATCAAAACCACACCAACTAACATGTAGCACTCCCCTGTCTGTGTCTGAGGGTAGCAACGTGCAAAAGGGCACAGCAGGTGAATTCACTCACTGCAGTATGACTACACTCAAAATACAGCCTGTGCCACGTCATTTCTGTGCAATTTACTTCTCATCCTGAAAGTGTTTCATGATACCCACCCACTTGTGGGCCAGAGGTAGTGAAACTAGTTACTTACCTCGCAGGGAAGCTCTGTAGGCGATTGTAAGCCATATGCAAGATTTTCAGGTGTGGATGGCCTGTTAACAAGGGTACACATTTGTCCGTGAGGTTGTTATTGGTCAAATACAACTCCTGCAAGATACTATGGGTTTCTTCAGAAAGTGTGGCTGGAGGAAGCATTTCCAGTTTGTTGGCAGAGGCATTAAGAAATCTCAGGCTGCAAAGAATTTGCATAAGGGAGGTTAGTGAAACATCCTGCAGGCTTTGTCTAGACGTATAAATTAAAATCTCTACTTTTAAGTGTTAAGATAGTTACAAAGCAAAGGTCAAAATCAACAAGTTCAAACAACTGACAGAAAGTCCAAAAGCCTAGCACGATATGAACACAATTTCTGATTATGTTTTTAAATGAGCACATTTGTACAAACAAAACATCAGCACAACATGTAGGTCAAATACCTGTGTTCCCTTATCAAGTGTTCCCTTATCAAGGCCTCTTTACCTCCAACACCACTACAGACACACCTACAGGTAAGAGCAATAACAAACACTGCATTTCCATATTCATTCCCCATAAAAATGAACTCTGAATTCATCATCAACAACCCATGACAGTGTAGGTGCTCTTCAAGTGACTAAAAGAAACCATTAGTAAAAAAGCCAGCTACTTTTTTAGTATTTAAATACTAGCTAGGGTACAGACAGTATTTTATTTAAACCTGCAGGCCTGAAAGCAATTACAAGATATGAAAAAAAGTAGTCTTTGAATATTTGGATAACTAAAGATGTACCAATCACAAAAAAAACCAACACTGAAACTAAGGTAATTTGCCTTTTAGATTTTAAAGAGAGACAGTACTAACAGTAAATTAAATTAAAAAGTTATATACCTGCTTGCTGACGTATGCAGTGAGACAACAAGATCTATATGTAGCTCCTGAGTGACCTTCTCCTATTCCCCAAATAGCAGAAGCCCATGTCAATATTTTCTGCAGTCCCACCACAAGCAGCAAGGACTGAAGAAGCACAGAAATGAAGTTACTCTTTCTCCCTCAAAGTGCTCAAAGGATGAGAAGACGACCTGTGGAGGTATAGGCACTACCCACTCCTCCCAGCGAAGTTCTGCAGGCAGAGGATTCATGCTTCTCTAGGGGAGTTTAGTGATCTCAGCAGGAGGAGGAATACATGCTGTAGGCATCTTGAGGGCTAGAATTCACACAGCAATTCCAAAGAAATGGAAAAACAGGGCTATTTATCCTTTAGCAACCAATTCTGGCATGACCATGCCTTTTCAAACAGAAATAAGACCTCTCTCTTCCTTCCTTCCCTTTTCAGAAAGGGCTGCCTTGGAGAACTCGCGATGCAGAAGTGCGTGCCTGCCAGTCTGCAGCGACCGCGTTCAAACCAGGCTGTGCTGCTGCTACCAACTAATGCGATGGGCAAAGCTGCACTCAAGAAACAACACTAAGCAATGAGCTGACTGAAGCCTACAAAACCACCAATCAGGACACAAAAGGTAGGTGCACTTCTGTCATCGATCCTAAGAGAAAGTGATAAAATATTGATAGCTTCTCCCATGCATGCAGGAATCCACGCTGACCTTTAAGGTCTATTAATGAATGAAATGGATTTGCAAGAGTTGCAGCTGGTTGAGGCTTGCTCAGCAGCAAGTAAGGGTCAGACATGCTACAGAGGAGTCACGTGGAATGCCAAAGGATTAAAAACTCCACTATTTCCATTAGAAGCCAAAATCTCTCAGCACTGCACAGAACTGAAACTAGGTAGCTGTTTTACACAGACAGAGGAGTCCACTTGGGAGAAACACAGTTTAATCCTCAGGCTCATTCATTATTCACAAGGGTGGTAAAACTTTAGAGGAGGAAGGGAGAAGAGGGAGGATTAATACAGAGAAGGGAATAGACAGCTGAAAGGATTTTTAAAATTATTTATTTATTCTAAAAAGACAATGCTTAATTTCATTCTTTAGCTATAAACTAAAAATATATTATGCTCATTCAACATGAAATTATTAAACTGGAGCATACCACATCAACAGTTCCTGCACTTAAACACCAGCAAGCACACCTATTGCTGAAGTACAGACAACTATTACTTTGGCAGCTTCACTCTAACATGGATGATAGACTTCTGTCTCTCTCTCTCTCTCTCTCTCCCCCCAAAAAAGGCACTTTGATTAACATTAAACCCACAATGTATTTTGTACCACTCATAGTACAAAATGGTTATCTTAAACTCAGCCTGGAAAGGCTTAAGTAATAAAAAGATTTAAGGCTGCTGGGAAAAGCAAACTTTCACAGGAATATGATGGGCATGAGAAGGTCGCAGCAAAACAACCCCCAAGAAAGAGCATATTACAGATTCCTCTTCAGGAAGTGGATTTTACTTATGTTCTTGCAAGCTGAGGCAGAATAACCTGGAGTGTTTCATGGGTACCTTCTTTTAATAATCAAAGGGAACCAAACAACCTAGAGAGCATCCTATGGCTATGAAGTTCAGAAGAACGCAACTTTGCTCAAGTACAGCTAGCCCAAAACACAGCTGAAAGCTTTGACTAAAAAAGGTACAATGCTCTGATAAAGCTGAAATTGATACAGGCTATGACACTGAAGCCATATTAAATTAGAAAGAAAAATGAATCAAACAAAAGCTCTTCTGTTTTTAATAAACTCTCAACATCGGTGGAATACAACAAGAAATTTCAAGCTGTTCCCTCACTGGTACTAGAAGTGGCTATAAGCTGCGTATTCCTGCCAAAAATAAAGTTTGATGCTTATATTTTCCAATAGGGAAAGTGCTCAGTACCACCCCACCATTTTTCCTAAATCTTCCAGAGTGTGATAAAACAACATTAGAAATAAATGTGCATCATCCCAACCTACAGTTTAGTGCCTTGATGTGAACAGGGTTTCGGTAGCTAACAAAAACCTGCCAACTGTCTAGAATGGGAACCCCGTGGTAGCAGGGTATCTCACCTAGCCCAGACATAACTCATGACTCAGTAGCACTCAGTCAGATTCAGTAGTCACATACCGATCTCTGTCTGTAGCTGACATCATTAGAATTAAATTAACATTTTAGAGAAAAGTATGTCGCTTATTTACATGTTCTTTTTGACCAGCTGTTACATTAAAATGGTAAAAACATTCTGAAATGATAATTCTTTCAAGATACTCTTTGGATTTAAAAAAAATAATGGGGGGACGACAACACTATTCTATGGGCAGAGAACAGAATGAACCAGCAGATTGCTACTGCCAAAGCTTTGTCAATTCTGTGCTATAATGTTATATTAAAAAATAAATAAATCTATACTTGTCCATCAGGTTTTCCCTCACACAGATTTAACACAAGTCCTCCTCCAGGTTATTTCCACTCCCCTGTTCCTTCATCCTCACACAATACGCCAGCTGCTACCTTAGAAGGCACATCTTAGAAATGCCCTCCAGAGGAGTGGAAATTTACTTGGGCACAACTGTTCTCATCTCTCTTGTGCAAGGACTTAAACTGATTCATGTTCCTTGAAGATATCCCACTCATGTTGCTTATCAGATGGAAGCAGAATGTCAAGTATTAAAGCTCAGTCCAAAATTAATTGTTTCCCTTTCCAATTCCACCCACCCACTATACCACAAGCTCATGAAAAAGTACAGCATCATTACAAAAACCTGAATTCAGCAGCCTGCGCACATACCGGAGTGTAATATAGTGAGGAGAGCATGAATTAACAAGTACTAAAAGAGTGTCAGAGATTAAGAAAGAAACAAAGGCACTGGCAGGGAGATGCCAGAATTCTTCAGCTTTGACAAGGTGCAAATTCTCCTCTGGGGTAATAATATAAACATTGATCTCTGTCCGGAATAAGTCACCTTCGGTTTCATGGGGTATTAAAGTCCAATCCCTTGCTGGGTTTAACTTCTCCAAGAGAGAAAACAGAAAGAAACATTGTCCCAAAGAATAGGCCAAAATCAAGGACATTGATTTAATTCAACAAAACAAACCTAATATGCAGTCTCATGCGTTCCCTATTTAAACCCAGAGGATTTTTGTCTCAATTTTTACTTCCAAAAGGAGGGGAAGAAAATCTACTGAAAACAGCAAAAGGTTTGAAGTTTTTTTAGCATTAATGTCTACCTTTAGCACACACAAAAGGTAATTGCATACAACTGTGAGAATTGCCTAATTCCTCACTGTTTTCTGAGGTAGCTTGGCAAACTTGGCTTGCTGGTAAGACACAGCTACCACATTTGGAAATGTCCTCCAAAAAGCTTAGGAATGTTCAACGTTTAAAGGACACATCCAATGGTGAATCAGCAGCAAATCAAACCCACTGTGCTTCACTTAGGATATGCGGAGAAATCAAGGTCTCCAGTTTGGCCTGTGCCCCAAGATCTCCATCAGCACAGAGCAATCAAAATACAAAATTTCTTCTTCAGACCCTTCTGCAGAGACATGCCCTCAATTTCTGATAGCCTAATCCTAAAATAATTTATGATTGTCGTAGCAGGTGGAGGAAGAATCCTTTAAGAAAAGCATATCCAAGAGAGAAAAGGGGGAGGCGGGGGGGGGGGGGGAAGAAACCACAGCAG
>JAOTQQ010000012.1:69544323-69587090 GCA_026546715.1 Gallinago undulata
TTATGGTGCAGGCTCGGAACTGAGCCTTGCCCAGCTGATTGCAGAAGCTGGCTTACCCAAAGACTGTAAAAATAAAGAACCACCTCATACCAGAGCCATTTTTATAAGGATTTGTTTAGACACTGCTGAAGCCATTAATAAAATAATGTTACTCATGGTGGAGTTTGCTTGGTATGTTAATACCAAGAAACATTAAAATATTTTTGTCCCTTCACCTTCATTGCCCTTTTCCTCATCTCACACATCTGCAACATTTCAGACAGAAGCTTTTTTGGGTCAGGACTATAATTTCTATTGTATTAACACTGCAGCAACAAGAACTGCAGGAATCTTCAGTGTGCCAGGCTCTTTGTTTGATCTTTTGGTGTAAATATTAACTTCTCCCCAAATTTTCCTATCTATTGGTCCCCCTAAATGCTACCTCTTCCTCAAAGAAGAGTGCTAAGTCACAGCAAGTGCTGTGAGTTACGTGATTCTGCCAAAACCACGGTTCAATAGACTAACACAAGAGATTCATCCCCGGGAGCTATTCTGACAGCCAAGGAGAAACTGTTTCAACACCAGCAATCTAGACCCACTAATTTTTCTCTTTTTCCAAATACCTACCTTAGATCCACATGTTTAATATGAGGCATCCTTTTTAACACCTGTAGGTTCAGAGTATCCATGCAGTTTCCTGCCATACAGAGCTTATCCATGGCAGTTAGCTTCTCCAGCACCCCTGGAATGCTGGTGAACTCATTGAAGGACAGACTCACGTAGCTGAGCTGATGCATATGCTCCAATTCATCAGGAAGGGACTGGAGAAAGTTGCCATCCAGCAAAAACGTCTGCAAGCTATTAAAAGCGGGGAAAGGAGAGTGAAAACAGTGACTGACCTGTTAAATCACATTTCTTTCCTATAAACACACAGATCTACTGCAGTTACAGTGACATAAAATATTTTAAAAAAGGACAGAAAAAAGAAAAGTGTGAAAGAATAACTCCTTAACATCTGCTACAGAAGATATCAACCATATAATTAAAAGCCTTGGCAATTATGAAATGTAGACTGCGTTAGATACATCTCCAGAACTGTGACTTTTGTGGTGCCTGAAGCAGGTTTAATGATTTTCTTAACTGTGAAGGTGACCCTTGTGTCAACTGCTGGGGACTGGAAGAGCTTCGAGACACAAAGTGTGCTTCCCCTCCATCTGCAGCTCACAACTGCTTCCATACATACCGACAAGCCATTTGCTCTGACAAAACCCAGTAAGTTTAAACTGTTCCTCACAGCAGATTAGGTACAGAGTCACGAAACTGCTTGTCGCCTTTATTATCAGGCTGTGTTCATTTAAGTTTTAAGAAAGTACTTGCTTGTGCATCTCGCCTATAACTGCTGGAACACTTCTGAGGGCATTGCAGGACACGTTGAGTTCAGTCAGCGTTGGGATACTGCAGACTGCCAGTGGGAAGTCTCCTAAATTATTATTGGAAAGGTTAAGGCTCTTCAACTTGGTGAATCTACAATGAGATAAGAAAAACATAAAAAAAATACAGGAGACAAATAAGTGGAGCATAAACCACGCCAAGTTGCCTTGCAATATTTAACACAAGCTAAGTTTGGTTATGTAAATGCAAATCCCATGCATTTTTAGTTTAGGTACTCAGGACAACCAGGGAAACTACTAGACACTTAAGTTCAACACCACTTGCAGGAGTTCACTCATGTTAAGCTGATACAGAGAAATAAACCCTGCTCAACAACATGCTAAATATATTTTCCTGTGAATGTAACAAGAAACAAAAACCCTTGCCGAACCTATGATATGTGTTATTTCTTCTGTGGCATCTCATCCTGTACTAAAGCATTGCTATTTCTCTGAACGCATTTCTTTCTAGTAAGACTACCCTAATGGCACAGGGTGCAGGAAATTGTCAGCTTATTTGAACACCACAGTTTTGTGATGCAGCTTAGCTCTGTTCATATGAGTAGATACTGCCTTTGAACCAAAAATTCTCATCAGAATAGGCTGGTTGTAATGTGCTAAATTAAAGCAGAATTTAGCAACACTTCTGTAGTGACACAGGCAAATTTGTGCTCTTGATTAAGTATGATATCAAAGCTCACCTAGATTTCAAAATTTTGTCCTTGACTTGTCATAGAACTCTCACATAAGCCAACAAAGCAACTTACATATGCTTGCCTTATTAAAGATGACCAAGATTATCTGAACAAAAAAATGCAAGAAGGGGACAATCCAATTAGCCAGGCTGCATGTTCAGCAACGTTATTATGGTTGCCTAACAACCACTAGGAGGTATGCCTAAAGGCAAGTAAAAGGATGAATGAAAAGATCTGTGTCAGATTCCGATAGATGGGAGGAAGTTTCTTTTCTGGCATGGTTTACACCAGGACATTTTATTTGGACTTCATTTTCCCTTCATTAAGGCTCAAGTCTTTTATTTGTGCAAGCAGGCTTTTATATAACCCAGCGATGGAAGTGAAATTGCACCTATGAACACTGCTATTCCACACAAAAGTAATCTTGGACAGCATATGTCAGTGCATCCACAGCCTCCACACCAGCCCAGCATGTTCCTACCTCAAAGCATTTTGTCCTCCCATGACCAGAAAATACATCAAGCATTAAAAGGTTAAAGAGTTTTAACACCAAAAGACTCTGAAAAACTTTACCAGCTACTGCAAGCAACTGGCACACACCTTTAGTATTGCTTAAAAAACCCTCACATCACTGACTAAAACTCAACATGAAAACTTAAGTAGCGCCTTCATATTGTATTTCAGTGGGGGCTGTAAGTGAAGCATCGATTTTACCCCAAAAGACATGATATAAACACACTTAAAGTTTACACAGGCTTGCAGCAACCAAAGGAATGCTGTGCTGTCTATTGGCATTTTGGTGCAAAGATCCCAGAAAAAATAATAATAGAAAAATCATGGCCAGAGTTATCACCGATTTTGAACACCCTGTGCCATGCTGGAGGCAGAAGAAGTTTGGAATATAGTTAGATGGAGACTAAATGAAATCTTGCAATCAAATTACTGCTGCAGGGAAAAAAATGTTTCTGTACAAAAACAATGACTAATGCATCTCTAGAGAGAGAACTGTAAAATAAAAAGATGGCTAGGGTAATCTAGCTGATGTTAATGAGGGCTGCTAGCCAGAAAAAAAATATGCAAATTTAAACACTATACCTTCATATTCCTCTATTTTGAGAGAAAGGGCTTAAAAATCTTGAACCTAAAACTGCACTATTCTGCATTTATCTTGAAGATAACTGTAGATTTAGGCCACAGATAAACTGCCTTAAAATTTGGGGTGATTGTGTGGTGGAACAAGCTGTCCCACATCTTCCCCAAAGCCAACTGCAAGCACAACAAGAGTGCTCTAAGTAGCAGACTCTGGAGCCTTTAGCAACTACTTTCCTTTTTTTCCCCCCAGTATTTAGGTAAGTGCAAAAATACTAGTGGAGACAGGAAGATTAAGTCAAAATAACTAAGCAGCTGAGGAAATATCAAAATGCAACCATTCTAATTTTCAAGTCAACCATGAGAAAAGAATTAACTCATTTAATCATCAACACCAAGGCTACAGCCTTTACCTGTGCTGCTCTGGAGTCTCAGAAGAACAGTCTCAGGGCTCTTGCCCACTAAACAAGTAAAAACTACAATCAACTTAAAGACCCCAGGTACAATCTTGAGATACATTACAGAAGATCAAGCTAATACACATAGGAAAGAGGACTAGGGTTGGGGGCATTGGGTGGTGGTGAAGGAAGCTAAGAAATACATTAACCAACTCCAGTGCAGTGTTCAACTTCAAGGCTTTCTGCACACTTTCTCGTGTACAGTTGTCCTGCATCAAAGAGGAAAAAAAATAAATCACCCACCCCCCCAAAATGTATCTGGATTACATCTCTACTACCCCAATGTATGTTTTAACATGTATTTATTACGGATCTTCTGTGAGTAATCCAAATACTAAAGGCACGAACTGAATCTATTAACAGGTCTGTACAGTATGTAAGGGAGGATGAGTAGTATATTTAGTACTGAATATACTCATACAGAAGCTGAAAATGCACATAGAAGTGTGTGTCAAATAATCCACAAAGGGAAGTGTATTGTTAAATCATATTTTTAAAAAAAAAAAGATGAAAGACAGACATCATAAGCTTAGTTAAGAGATTAGTTTAAGACAACTGGCAGGAAAGAGGTGTTTTCTTCGTGCTTTTTAAACATGTTCATTTACAAAATGCTAAAGCTGTATTTCTTCTCATAGAGCACTGTGAAGCACAGAACATTACTAAGCCAAACTAGTGGGTGTTTACTCAAAGTTAAGATCTTTGGCCACTAAGTTCCCACTCTCCACATCACAAATGGGTTGGTGCACTTCCATTATGTAGCACTGCCACGCTGCACATTTAAAATGCTGAATTGTTTCTAGCACTTCTTACATCTAGAGAGATTTACAGTTAGTACCACCAGTATCACTTGTAGCATCAATATAAGTAAGGTAGGAGAGAAGTATTTTGCAGACTCAAGTTTTCTGCTGCTGCTGACTTTGCAGTGTTAGTCTTTAAATAAATAGATTTTACAGAGCAACATCTTTGCTGTTTTCTTGCACCCAAATCTTTACCTCCTACCAGAAGTAGAGGCACACATTGATGCTGCCCCCATGGCACTGCTAGAAAGAAAAAAAGGCACAACATTACTCGTTTGAGGCACAACAGTGTAATAACCTCATATCGAGTCCATACATATGCTTTCCTTCCTTTTCTCCCTCCTTCCCCCTGAAGAACAGCATCTCTCAACACACTATGTTCAGTCAGCTTACTAAGCTTTTATTGTAATGACCAATATATATAGAGTCACTTCTCTGACCAAAACTAGCCGTACTTTAAGCTAGAGCAAAATGTTGACATGTCAACCCTTGGGTTTAAACATGCAATATGACTGAACACTAATTGCCATAATTGAGCCCAAAAATGCCCACTTAATCCTGAAGCTGCCACTTCAGGAATGGTTTTAGTTTGACGTACACAAAACGAGGAGAGGGACTAACAAGAGAAGTTTGTATCACAGCAAAGCAATGAACTGACACACTAATTTCAAATTCAGGTCCACCTGATGTGCACAGCAGAGGAATTTCCATTAGACAGAACAGCATTTGTATGTTTGGAGGGGAAGGGATAGCATTTGAAATGGCCATACAGCATCATTGAAATGCAGCCATAACAGACTTGTCTGACAAAACCAGTCTTGCCCTACTCTTACCGCAGTAGTAGTAACTGTACTATTTTACAACACCAAATCCAGAAGACGTGACTTAATAAGGGACTCCGTTTAAGAAAAAACATCACTTTCCCAATACTATCTCCAGCATTTGGGCTGCTGTGGTTGCAGCTGAACATCATTTCAAGCAGCAGCACAACTGTCCCTCGGCTTCAGCACCATTTCCAAGCAGACTGATGGCACTTGCCTAGCAGTGCTGGGGCAAGTGTTGGAACTGAACTACAACTTGCTGCCTTCATGAATGCCTGCTACTTTGGCCGCTAACTTAATCATGAAGAGAATTTCCATATAAACCTGACACACCAATTTCCTCCTTGGAAATAAAAGGTCCAATTTACTGCCTTTTTGCAATTGTGTCAGATTCCCCATGCATAGCCTTATTGCCTGAGGGTGCAGCCAGCCTAGCACCAGAAATATTGTCAGAACACTTCTCTTCCCAGAAAGGTGTCACTGTAAAAGCCTTAGTTAACACAATTAAAATGAGCTATTCCAGTCCTCTTGCCCTGCTAAATTTGTCGAGACAGCTGAAAAGAGGTAGACTGTTTCTGCAAAGGCTAGCGAGATTCACTTGGATGCTGCAGGTGAAGGCTTTACCTAAGTGAGGTCCAGAGCCGCCCTCCCCAGCTTGGGCACAGAAGAGTTTTCAATAGGCAATACAGACAAGAGGAAGGAGGAGCTCTGCGGATGGTTTTCTATTCTGGTTCTCTGGACAAGACTCCTGTTCATCCAAAAACCAAGCAGTTCACGTCACACCACACAAAAAGCGATGGAGCACAGTCACATCAGGAAACGGCGACATGTGACATGTCATGTCCCTTAATTTGAGGTCAAAGATTGATTCTGGTCAAGTTAGAAGAAACTTGAACAAATTCACCCATTATCAATTTCTCCATTAGTTGAATGGACAAATGAATTTGTCTGCATTTTTATTTCCTTCTTCCTTTCTTAAACTCCATGGGAGAAAAAGAAAAAAAAAAGAATAAAGCAGACTGATAGCAGAAATTTTGGTATCTTCACTACGCTTTATGCCAACACACCAGGAACAGTCATCCTAATATCTCTCCCCTCTACTCGCATTTAAAACTATAAAAGGCACAACAGTTCTGGCATACAGACTTGAGTCTATAAGCCAAAATTAATTCGTAGGTTGTATTAAAAAACAAAAAAAAGGGACAAAATCAGACTCACATATTCCACTGTGTAAAAAGGAATAACCCTAAATATAGGCAGTTATTTTTCAAAATACACAAATAATTACTGATATTAAGTCAAATTCAGACTAAAGTTTTAATGCTATTACACAGTTGGAGAGAAGTCCATAAAGACAAGGAAAACAAAATGTATGTTTTGTTAGTGGAAATAATCTGAACCTACTTTACCGTACTTTGCAGTTCTCAATTTCTGCACATATCTAGCGCGCACTGCTTCATTTTGGGGAAAGACTATTCTCAGAGAAAGAACAAAATTCCTACAAAGGAAGTGAAAATATATTCTCCTCCTGCATTGAAAATTTATAATTGAAATACAACAGCATTAACTAGGGGGAGGCTTCCAAACTGAAATGCATTTAAATACATGAAAAGAAAATACTAACTTTGGAAGCCATATCAGAAAGCAATAGACAAGTAAATTGGAGTAGGCTGATACACAATAACTGGAACATAAATATGTTCACTACTTTTTGAAGCATTATTTGGAATAGATACTGCTGTACTTAGCTCAATAGTTCCACTAAACTAAATCAAATTAATAACTGCATTTTCTACTTTCAGACTACATTATTTTTAAAAATGCCATTTTACAGCGTATTTCTTAGTGCCATCTATTTTTCCCCTACCACTATTCAGGAGTCCACTGTTGCAATTTAAACAATTCAAAAAATCTAATACATTTCAGGCATTAAACCAATTTTGTAATCTTCCCCACTTAGTTGTAGTGAATTGATTTTGCTATTTATTTTTCCTTAATCAAACTTCACTGATTTTTGCCAGTTACTCACATGAGGACACTCTGAGTTCAGACACAGGAGCTGCCTAAGACAACCAGTCATGCAGGTTTTGAAAGATACACTAACAAAATCAAAGTCTTCCTTCAGTGTCTTTACAAGCTGGATAAAACAGAAGCAATTAAGTGACATAAACAACATATTCCAAGTGTCTTTTTAGTTTTATAAATAGCAAAAAAGTGTTCCAAGGCTACAGAGCTGAGAAAATAAACGTAGCACCAGAATATAGCAAACACTGAATGGAGTTTGTTACTAGTAGACCTCTGGTTATCAAATGTCACACCAACAACTTCTTCCCCTACTACTTAGATGGCTATGCTTCAATCTTTTGCTTCAAGTGAAAGACAAGAAATGAGTATAAAAGAAAGGTTCCCTGGCTCTGAGACCATCACAGTGTGAGAGAAAGCTCCCAGCATCTTCCCACACTGTGGAGCATGCAATAGCACTCCATTCCTCATGGCAGCACACTCCCAACATTAGCTGGATTCATTTAATTAAATTCAGTAAATGTGTGCATTTAGAAGGAAATTCCTTTTCAGAAAAGCATCCTAAAACCAACCAAAAATACATTAAGACTCCACACCCCCAGAAAGGAGAATTCTCAAATCTTTTCCAGTGCATCTACTGGTAGTGCCCTCTGGGGCCTGGCACGAGTTAAGATGTGTATTTGGCATGTCATTAATTCATCCGATTTTCTTCTCTAACCTGTGTTTCATACACTGAAAGCAATAAACCCAAGGAGTACTTCAATGCGCTTGGAGAACAACCAAGTGGCACGCTGGAGACTTTCTTCCCTGCTCCCCAATTTCCAGGGCCAAGCTAGGATCAAACTACATCTCACCCTGACTGCTAGCAAACTTGTTTACTGGGTTCACACCAGTCGGGTCACTAAGACTGTTCCCCCCCTTGCTAACCGGGAACCTACGAGCAATGACTGAATCTCGAATTACCTACTTCTGCACAAAGGGTTTGTAAGGAGGGTTTAGCTTGAGGAACCCCTGAATTCTGGGTTTTCAGACAAAACCAGCTATCCTACAGTTGGAAGTAGCAAGGGATTTCAGAAATGCTTGTATCAATATCTCAGAGTCCTCTAGCCTTTTCATACCCTACAGATGCTATGTCAAATCACAGTCAATAGCACAGAAGAGTTTCAGCTGAGATGCCAGAGAAAACAGTTCATGTCTAAAGAGGCTCTAGGAAAGAAAAGATACCAACTGATCTTAAGATAAAAATCCATATAATCACCATTAATAATTAACAACCACAATGAGAATAACAACTTGTTCTTCAGATGAAATTGGCAAGCATCAGTTTATTGTTAAAACAAACTTTGTGGCTTATTACAATCCCTACTTTCTACTTTTTCTTTTTCTTTTTTTTTTTAAATTTGCAACAGGCTTATATTAAAAATCCACATACTGACAACTTACTTTTCAATATTAACAAGCAAACAGAGTTCCTGATGCCAACAGTTTTTTCCAACAGCACTGAATGAAACAATTACCTATAAATATAAAGTGTGCTTAGCCCAGTGAAGCAGAACAACAGTAAACAAAGACTACGGTTTATTCACGTACTTCAAACCTAGAGCAACAGCACACTGCAAAACTAGTAAACCTGAACTTGTCTGCATTCCAGAACAAGAGCTGTGAAGTTGCATTGTAGATAAGGGGAAAGTGAAATTTGGGAACACAGTGTACATAGAAACCTCAACTTTATGGTTTAAAAAAACAACCTACCAACCAACATTACAAGAGTGTAAACAATAAAATTTGTGATAAGACAACAGAATGGTCTTCAATCACTCTGCCATATACAGGAGCTGAATTACCAAGGGCTTTAAGGGGAATTCTGACTTAATGAGGATATTATCACTAGACATGTCAGCTGCTCTAATACTGCAACTGTTGGGCAGTATTTCAACTGGGGAAACTCCTCTCTCCCCCAAAGGAAAAACACCCTATCCTATAATTTTAAAAAAACTACTGTGAAGAAGAACAAGTACCAACATTTGCTGTGTTTTCTCCAACACAAATGAATCGTCAGACTGCCTACTTTTTTTTATATGCAGTATGAAATATGTATTCCCTGGTAAGTAGGAAAAAAAATATAGGTAGCTGTGTGTACCTTTCAACATTCCAACAGTTAAAGAAGTTCACTGCTGCAGAGTATCTGCAGCAACAGAACTTAAAGTCTGAGTGGACATTAAAGCAAGTGAAAGTGTAGCTACCGGGGGAAAAGTGCATCTACACATCTACAAATCTTCACATGCCAGCAGCAATTAAGTTCCCAAGATGGAGATTTTTCACTTACGCCATGTATTGAGCAGGACTAAATATTTTATTCAGAAATGCAATAAATTACATCCTTTTAACAACTGAAAGAAGCAACTGCATAAGCAAAAGAAGGAATTCTTGATTTTCCCCCAATCTATTCCTGACTGTACCTCCAAGTCAGTGCATGCGGCAGCATCTCATTACTATGATGCAGCTGCTTGTAAGTCTGCTCAATGGGTAACCGAAAAGTTGGTATTTTCTTCTGTCTTGGACACACCTCCTGTTTTGAAATCCAGCATTCATGAACATTTGTTAAATTACCACCTAAAGTGATTTCTTAAGGGGAACAGATAGCACCAAGTGCTGCTTATAGGAAGACAAATTTTCCTAGACTGCCTCGCTCACCAGATTTTAATCAAAAAAAAATCATACCAGGAAGGCCAATGCATTTTATTCACAACATCCAAACACATGGTTATTTTGGAACTTTAAATACTTCTGGGCTTGATTCACTGGTGCTGTGCCCTGTGTGTGGCTGCAATTGAGCAAATGAGGATTTGGTATGAAAGCCAACAGCACCAAATCAGCACAGCAGAGATTTTGTACTTGCTCTGCAGTGGTTTGAATGAACACAGGCGAACAAAGGAAGACTTTTGGTTTATCCAGTCAAGTATTACCTTGTGTAACCTCCAAAAGATTCCAAAATGTTTTTATGAAATTGGATTAAAAACAAAAACAAAATTGGACAACTAACAGCTTACGTTCCCAGGAATGAGTGAGTTCCCTTACTTTGCACATGGTTTCATACTGGAATTCAGTAATAGTTTCAAAAAGTGCTCCGTTCTTGCTAGATATTTGTTTATTTACTCACCACAGAAAAGCAGACTTACAGTAGAAGTTGAACTGGCTCAAAGCTTTTTGCCAGCACAAGAGAAACTCAAGTTTTCCCACCCTAAGAAGAAGCCACCACTGTGTTTCTCAGAGCAGGAAGGAGCATGGCTTGGGAAAGCACTCCAGGGCCAGGCTCGTGCTTTTACTGCTATCGGGAGTCAAAGGATAACCAATGGGGCACTGCTCTTCCTAACCCTCAGTACGAACTACCACCTCAGACAGCCCCTTCCACTGGCACAGGAATACTTCCAGCTACTCACTGCCTGGGTGATGCCACCTGTGCTGGATGAAGGTAAGGCTGGAGGACATCAGAGTGGCAAAGAGAAGGGCAGTGCCAAGGGGCAGGAGCTCATGAGGCACTGGCTCTGAGTCACTGAAACAGTGCTGCGTAACCTCATTTTTATTTTTTTTTCTCCAGAAGTTCAGACCTCTTGCTCTGCCTTCTTGACAAGCTTAATGGAGGCAGAGTAGACTGTTATTCACTGACAGAATAGGAACAGCTATCAGAAGAACATGATGCTTGTTTTGCACCACCTTGGGTACCTGCCACTTCTCCAGATCTTTCTGACACAGAATCTCAGAAGACAGAAGAGCTTTAGTTAGTCACCTGAACTCTTTCACTCCTGCGTGTCCAGGCTCACATTAATGAGAAAAAATTTAACAGTTTATTAACTTGCAGCAAGAATCTTCAACTGATCCTACAATTGCAGTACCAAGAGAAAATTTAACAGAAAACAAACACTGCCCATCACATTATTTTTAAATGTCTTCTAATCTGAAACAATTAGCTGTATGTATATGGACAAAATATAATTAAGTATCTTCTGTACACTTTCTGATACTTAAAAAGGAAGAAATATAATAATTAATTAAAATTAATTCATTATTTGTCCATGTTTATCACCTAACTTATGCTAAAATTCAACTTGCTATCTGGACACCTATATGACATTCACAGAACATTTTATCCAGCATTCTTCTCCAAACTGTATTCACAAGCTCTTGGAATCCCTGCCTGCTTTGTTTGTGAAGCAGACCTGCTGGGTTCATTCATCTTTCATTATGCCAAATTTTTTGTTTTTCCAGTACAAAATTGGAATTACATAAAAATACAACAGCTCGCATAATCCATCTTGTATTTTTCAGTTGTTTTTCAAAGAGGAAAGGATTTAGAAATGTGGTCTAAAACATTTCATTTGAACAGGACCATTCACAAATATAATCCTGAGGTACTCTACAATTCAGTTACCACTGAAATTAAAATCACAGTTTTAATCACAGTTTTATATGGAAACATTAATTTTTCTGAACAGAAAGCCTGTTGGTTCCACAGGACACATTAAATTATTCAGATCACAGATCGTGCTGCTGTCTACCCAATTTCATTACATTCTTGGATGAGCTGCAAGGGAAAGAACAACTGGAAGGTCACAGTTACTAAGAAGGAAGAATTATGGTTGAGCAGGAAGAGGACAGGAATCAGACTGAACTTTAAAAATCACGGCTTTCTTAGCGGGGGGGGGGAAGGGTGTATGTGTAACAAAAAACTGTCACACACAGTACTGTTCCTACCTAGAATGAACCCTTTTGATGGGCAGCTCAACAACTCATATTGACTCATGTGAGTCAAAGACTGAAGAGCTACTGTCTGGCCTCAGTGGGTAGATAAAAACAACACATTCTGTAAACTGCATTTTGGGTTGAAAACAGCCTTCTGTTTACAAGAAAAACATTAAGTTTCTTATGAAAGCTAGTCTAACACGCAGAGTTAACCAATTTCTGAAGCATTACAACCAGGCAAATCCTCCACAAGAGAAGGTAGTAATTTTTTAGAAAAGTTCTCACAGACCAGTGGTCACTTGGCTCCAAGAGCAGAGGAAGACCAGTAGAACCGTATCACCTTACCTTTGTAATTCACTAAGCGCTCGACTTGTGGATGGGCTAGGGTTTAGCTGCAGGAAGTTCTGCTTTAAATTGAGATGAGTGAGGTCTTGGCTATAAAACAGGTTGGCAGGCAGGTGCTCCAGGCTGCAGCATGAAAGATCCACTGAGCTTATGCGCTGTGATGCAACCTGGAAGTCAAGAGGTACACCAATATGTTAATAATGTAATAAAGCAAGAACATTTCCTTCACCCCTACTAGTACAAGATAAACCACTTTTAAGCGCAGCAGAAGCCAATGCCATCACATATAGCTGATCTAACATAGTTTACATTATTGCTGCAAGTTATGCCATGATCGCTGGCTTTGCTGGAGTGCTAAAACCAAGTCCACAGATGGCTAGCAGGAGGAAAAGCACAAAGGGTTGTCAAACTAGTAAGCGAAGTAGATTCTTTTTCATCTATGAAGTTATAAGATACTCTACGACCAGAAAAAACAGGTAAGAGATTTGACATACACTTTAGTCATTTAATTAGAAAGTAAGAGCAGCAAAAACATAGCGCAGAAGTCTTCTATATTGCTGCATGACTGGTCAGTATACCCAAGTGAGTGGGGGTGAGGGGATAACAGTCACCACCCAGTCTCGGTTCCAAGCATTAAAAGCAGGTATTAAATGGCAGAAGAAAGAGTTACCCTGTTTAGATCTTACTGAAGAAAAAATATCACAGCAGCAAAGCACCAAGCACTCATTTCTTCTCAATGAATTAGAAAACTGTCTGAGAGTGATAAAAATGTGACAAAACCAAAACTGAGATTTGGGGGTTTAGCACTGTTTTCTAGAAATGGGAAGATAAAAACAAAACAGTCTATAGAGGCTAAAGAAATCATACCACCTAGCACTACATAGCTAGCATCATTCCACTCAGACCTATAGACAACAAATTCAAGTTACAGCAACTCTGCCTCTTTCCAAATCTCTATGATAGAGCTGAGTGAACTACATCCTGCTGCTTTACTTATTAACTAGCCTTTATTTTAAAAATAACAAAACCTATAAAAACAACACTGCAGTGTAGAACTCTTATCTTTTCTGTCTAATATTAAAAATATCCTTTCATAAAGTAGAGTCATGTGGCAAGCTACATGACAAAGCACCACCACACAGCAGCACGGTGCAGTGCACACTGTGGGGACGGAGGAGGCGGCCAACGCCAGAAGGATGAGAGGCATATTTGGAGAAGGCATGGCTTAGAACAAAGGAGGAGAAGCCAACAACTTCACCACCATTTTAGACTTTTGGGACTGCACAAACATTGCTCAAAAAGTTAAATATTCTGTCAGCAGTTCACTGCAAGAGAAGCAATCATTTCATTTCGTCATTGGCACTTTTACTGGCCCCACATGCTAGGATTCAGAACATACAAATACCACATCTAAGGGACAAAAAGGAAAAACCCAACAACTCATAATCAATATCCAGTGACAGTCTATAAGAGCTTCTGAACACTGATGAAGATGACATCACCCAACCTTCTGGGCAGAGGTACAGCTTTTGCCATAAAGTACCCTGATCCTTGAGACATCAGGTTCTGCTGGCATAAGTAGCTTCCCACTGAAATGAAAGCCAAGGAGTTTTTTTCTTCTTGTTTTTCCTCTCCAATGCAAGCCACACAGGCCTCAGGATAAGTGGTCTCTATTATAAACACACAGCCAGAGGAACAGACGGTGCAGTGTTTTTCTCTAATGTGACTGTTAATAATCCAGTCCTCCCACATCCATTAAAATGCTCAAATTTTTGTTACTCGATTAGTTCAGTCCTTTTGTTACTGTAGCTACTATTTTTTCTTCCCTTTGTAGTATTAGACAAAAATTATTCATAGGCTATTCTGAGCAGTCATTTCTGAAAGCTAGGTATAAAGTCTGTTTATGGTGCCAGAACCTGCCCAGTACAGTACATTTCTCATCACACTGAAAACAGAAGAGATGAAAAAGCGCTGACAGCCGTTAAATTAGAAGGGAAAATGTGTAATTTCAGGTGTAATGCTTACATACACTGTTGCTCCAACTACTTGTTTGGAATGTGATAGGAACAGTAATAAGCAACCCAGCAGTGCTTAGCAAGGCATGTTATTCTAAAAATATCTGAAGTACCAGAACCGGTAACTCAGTGTGAACCATGATAAAGCAGACAAATCCACATTCTGCTCTCATCTCAAAAAAGGATGCAAATCCTTTTTTTAAAATCATCAAGCCCTATGAAAAAAAAAATCAAATTAAAAGTGATTGTTTTTACAAGTTGTATGTTCTGGTTATTTTTTCATTGATAGTTGTTTTGTTGGTTTTTTTGTTGGTTTTTTTTTTGTTGTTGTTGTTCAGTTGGTTTTTTTGTTTTGTTCTGTTTTTAAGGAATCATTGTTATATGAAGAATTTAATTGAGATTTTCATGCAAGGGGTATATACTGAATGATGCCTCTACCAGAGAGAGAACAGTAAAAGTTAATAACACATTTTAAAAGGTGTTAATTCTGAAATTAGCTTTAATTTTATTTAAGTCTTTTTTCTAGCAAAACAGTGCTCAAAGAATTAACTTCTGAATTATTATAAGGAACACTCATATAAACAAACACAGTTTTTCTCACAGGCAGGGAATAAAGACTTTTCTATTTTCATTGCTCAATACTGTTTTGTAACAAATTCCTAGAGAACAGAGGAACAAGATGAAACACAAAGAAGAGTGACAAAGAAGAACAATGTCTTAACAATACTTTCTTTGGTTCACCAGAAACTTGAAGTTGACTACTGAAATTCTGAAATTATATAAATTATATTGTTCCCAAATTGAACACTAAAAAAATATTGTTATCTTCAAATCATCTCCAGTTGGCTGAAATACTGTGAGACTGCATGTATATGTTTGCTATGGTTTATTAAGAGCAAAGTATTTTTCTAAAAGATGATACAGTCTTCAATAATGGACTGAGTTTTCTTGACTCACTGTGGGGAATCACTGCAGAGATAAGCTGATAACGGGTAAGAAAACGCTGACTAGAATATCCTTCACAGTCAAATTAAAAGTATTTGGAAGAAGGTACATTATGTGCAAAAAGTAGGGTTTTCACTGGAAGAAAAAAAAATAAACCCCAAGACATCCCATTGTAGATAAATACCCCAAAAAAGTCAACAGACCTGTGCTCCAACAAAAACAGTGAAGAGAATCAGTGTGGTAGCAATGCTAGAGGGAAAGGCTTTCTGATAGACATGGAACCTGCATCAAATGCTACTTATGGCTTCTTTGGTGTTCTTTTCTGGAAAACTTAAAAAGTATAACTGTTTTATATGCTTCACACACATATATAAAAACACAAGCAGCACAGTTCATGACTCCCCAGGCAGAAGAAGCTGTTGCTTCTCATAACGTCTTCTCATCATACCCTAAATTTCATACACCCGTAACACTTGTTTTCATGTGAAACCCGTGTTGCATTTCCAGTACTGATAACATGGGGGAAACGGCTGGGGCAATGACCTTATTGAAAGATGGTATACAATACCCTCAGTTATGGTAGCTACAGCATAAGCTGTGGAGTCAACATCTCCCTTTGCCAGAGAAGCAAGAGGTACAGCAATTTGACAGCAGGGTAGCTCTAACACATAGCAAAATCTTGTACTTTTTTGAAGTCTACTTTTCAAGTTGGGATTTTTAATCATCACAAATATAAAGAAAAAAGATGAAACATGCAGCTTTCTCCATTCCCTGGATATGATTTTTAAACACTTTATGGTCAATCATTGTATTGCAATAGCTCCCATTGTAATACTAGAAGAGCAGTAACAGGGTAAGGCCAAATTCAACCTTGCACATCAAACCACCAAGTCCAACGGAATACTTTTTTCCAGTTCCTGTTGCAACCTCAGTTACGCAGCTCCAGCTCACAGTGTTTTCAGTTTGGTTGTGGTTTTTTTTCCAGTCTCCCCATGAGTATGGCATATTAAGTCCATATAAGTCGAGTTTCAAAGAAGTAGTACACAACTATAGCACACTATAGTACTACAAAGAGCCCTGGATCTACCACTGCAAACACCAAAAAGCTGTCACCACACTTTTAATTTCCCTCCCAGCAGCAATAAAGTGCAGCTTTATTCTGTAAATACCACCACAAATAATGGTGCCAGAGAGCTCTCAAGGGCAGTACAACTTCTACTCCTCACCTAAGAGCTGCACACATGACAAAGATCTAGAGTCTCCCAAATATGAAAACTCACTTTTAAATGTGTTACTGGTGCCACAATAGTACTTACAAGTACAAACAACAATTTGCAAAAGCCAGCAGTTCCTTAAATAAAAAAAAAGTTTCACCACAGTGTTTCAATTTTGATTTTTTTTTTATTATGATTTGTAAAAAGGAAAGACTATTTCCAAGATTGGTCGAAGTACGGTATGGGTTCAGTGTAAATCTTTAGCAGCTGGAAATAAAAATACAGAAAAACACTCGTATCAACCAATATTCTTGCCTGTTCTTGCTACATAGGGATAAAAAAAAACACTTTATTTTGTCCATCAGTATAATGCCACCTCTGTCACCAAGCTATGCCACAAAACTGATTATTGTCTTTGTTTCAAAGCCTTGGCTCTACTACAAAAATGATCTGTTGCTGACAATGGATGTCAGGAATGCACACAGCTGAACCCAGCTGTATGGACAAACACAAGCCTTGTTTACACAAGGACATCTTTTGGTGTGACCTGTCCTGTGAATTTAAACCAACGTAATTATGTCTTTTTCCTGTTTACCCTCATCCCATTCCCTATAGCTCTATTCAGATAAGAAATTACTATTTAGGACTTCAACCGAAGACAACTAACATAACTAAACAGCCCACACTGTACAGGCAGCCAAATCCCCAGCCTGTTCGAACTGAGTTGACGATGTTAAATTACACCTGCTGTAGACATGCTAATGCAAAGGCAGCATAATTTGTCTCCTTTAGGATTTGTTTTTCAACAGTTCGATAATCATCACATCCCACCAATACCTGCATGAGGTTGAACTAACCAGCTTGAAATACCTAAACTATCTGCTTAGAGCAAACAGGTTCTCTTCATCTCAGAACTAACCTTCCTTCAAATCCTAATCTTCCTTTCTATTGGGACATCAAAGCCCCCCTCGGCAGAGACGCCTCCCTCCATGGAGCTGAACTCCGTAGCCAGGAAACACGTTGGTGCCCTCAGCCACAGCCAAGAGCCGAGGAAACGCTCAGACTGGTAAAAAAACTAACGCCAAAAAGAAATAAAAAGGTGTGGGTTTTTTTTTTTCCTTTTCTTTCAAGCCGCATATTTTCATTTATAAAATGACAACATCTAAAATCGGTGCAGTCCAAATGGTGAAAAGGTAATGGTTTTTCTGGCCTCTCCTTTCGTTTTCTTTCAAATATTAAATTAGATCCACCTTAACTCAAGCTAACGGCCTTGCAAAGAAAAGATGAACTCGGCAGAGGCTTGAAAGCACATCACTCAGATTCCCAAACCCAACAGGCAATGCCATAGGTAAGAGCTGTAATTGACTACTAAGATGAAGGGCAGACTAATTGCCTACTAAGGCACCCGTGCCAGCATGGGGCAGCGATCACAGGGCACATGATGCTCAGCCCACCTCTGCGACGCAGGTGATGCAGCCAAAAGGCTCTGGTGCAAACACCTCATGCCACCGAGACTCAGGGGCACAAAGATTATTTGACTTGTCCCTTCTCTCCTCTTCTTAGCTCTGAAGAAGGATTTATAGAGCATGCAGAAATAGCTCACTTCTACTTTTGGCCCTTGTGCAAAGCTCTAACAACAGCTGAAAACAGCAGTAGCAAACGTGTGTGAGGAGGGGGAAATGTGGAGTTAATGAAGCAGAAGTTGTGGTCCTTTACCTTCCATGATAGGAGTCCACAAGAAAATTTCATAGATGTGAAAGTCAGTGTCCCAGGTATAGCAACGAGATCTTGAAAGTGAGATCTTGTCAAAAAAAACCCCTGACATTAGTCACATGTCATTTGGAAATGTTTGGTACTATCTGAAGTCATTAACAGAATATGTGTATATTTGTTCTTCCAGAAGGAAATGTGCTTCTCCTCTAGAGATCAGGTACTGGAATCAATACTACACAGGGAGTGATATCAACACTGTTACTTTAGCAGTAGTCACACTGGGACGTTCACACTGCAAGATCCCTACAAGGACAAGGCTTAAAATGCAGCCTAGAGGGACAGTAATTAGCTGTAGCATTAAGCTACTTATAATTCAGACATCTCCATTTGGTGGAGCAAGGAATATTAATACCCTTAAAACAGCTTGACTGAAAACAATTCATCTGTAAACACGGCAAGACACAAAAACTGAGAAACACCCCTTTTTCTTCTTAGAACTTGTGTTAAGTTTAACAAGTTTAACAAGTTGCTGTACTGCCAGCGAACAGGCTTTGTAATGAGCAGCCCTCCAGCAAAGACTTAATTTCAGCATTTACTATAGATTTCAGACTCTCGCTAGCAAGACTTCCAATAGCTGTTCACTTGTCTCAGTTTCCCCAGTCCCACATGGAGAGAGCTGTGGGGTTTTGTTTATTTGTTTTAAATTAAGAGGTTATGCTAGGTCCTCGGTTTCTGAGCTAGATTCTCATTATGCAGCTGCATCATATGGGTTAAATCTACAGCGAGATGAACTCTTTTCATGACATTATTTCACAGTAAGTCAGAAAGGCCTTCTGACCCAAGTGTTTTAAAATGCAAACAATTACTAATATAGCTCTAGTGGCCTGGGGCCCAAAACTGGTCTCCAGCCTTCGTTTCCTCTTCTCCCTGGAGACCTTCCTCCTTCTCCACTGACTACAGAAACCTAGGGAGACCAAACGTCCCTAAAATTAGTTTTTGCTAATAATTCCTCTCCTTTTTTTCCTCTCTGCTAGGCTTTGCTTCGAAAGGCTTTCAGTGTTACAGCCATTCAGTTTCAAGACTGACTCAGTTATCACCTCATACGTACTGAAGTACTGTGCAGTGTATCAGTCCCTGCAAGCCCCTCCAGCCTCACGGGATCTGCTCACCAGGCACTTAAGTTCCCCTGAGCTTCATTAAATGCAAAGTTACATTCCCCCACTCACTCCCACCCCACTACCCCCAGAGATTACTGAACACACTTTGGGATTCTCCTGGATTGAACACACCTTAAAAGGTAACATCTGCAACACCTCACTGAGCTTCTAGCTGTAAGCTGCAGCGATACTTTCCTATATTTATGCAAGAGCTGCACAAATTCAGCTTCAATAATATCAGAACCTGATTTAGAGCCTTCAAAAGACATTACTTGAAAGCTATTCCAGATGTGTGGGCGATACCTAGTTTTCCATACTCACTCTTGGCTGCAATGCTTCAGTAACTACCACAGACTCTCTAAATTTCAGTAAGGAAAAATAAGAAAATTAAAATAGTGAAGTGATAGTTTTTTTTTTTCTCTAGAACAGAAATCAAGAGAAAAGCTTCTAGTCGCCGATTACACTTTTTTGGAATCAACTGAACTATTTTGACATGGAAAACTAACCAGCTGAGCCAAACCACCAAGCTTCCCTCCATTAAGAGAGAGACTACACTGAAACACACTCAGAAATTAATTTCCAAAACATCAACGAACCTCTAACAACAAAAGGCACAAAAGAATATGTTTTGCAAGGAAAGAGGAGGAGGAACACTTTCAAGTGTTAGCATCAAAAGAGAAACAAAACTGGCTTCAAGTTTGCTTTGCCCATTCTTTTGCCTTCAGACTTGAGATGGCAAGAAGCCACCTTTAGCAAGAATGACCAGATGTAACTGCAGAGCAAAGGACCCAAATATTGCAGATTTCACATACAGACACAAAAAAGGAAGTCAAGTTCTGCACTGAAACCAGAGGTTTGTTTATGTTTGAGTGCTTCTAATCATTGCCAAAAGGAAGCTGTGGGTTTATTTCTAGGGATCTATTTTTAGAGAAAGCATTATCTCAATATTGTCATTTTATGTTATTAGAGGGAAAAAATGGTTTCCTTGTGCTAAACTTAGAGTCATCACGTTTCCTGCAACTAAGAATCAGCTCAAAAAAAGCCCTACTGAAAACTGTGAAAATCTTTCAGGTTTGTGTTTGTGGTTTCTTTTTTCATTAGATGTTGAATCAACAGTTGCAAACAGGCTAATAATACTTCTTAGTCTCACAAAAGTGAAAAAACAAACCAAACACCTAGATAGTTGTTATCCTCAAGGAAAATAAGCCTTGAATTTGGTTAAAGGCTATTTTCAAAATAATACCACTGATGTTGGCATGATACTAAACTCATTTTTAGGTCACACTAGTATAGAGACTCATTTTCAAGCCTCCAAGCGCTACTGGCATAAGAAAGAAACCAACTACTGCATGGTGACCCTCTCAGCTACCAGTATGTCCCTGATCTCCAATCTGTCCCCAATGCACACAAACATGGGAGCCCAGAATCACAATGGTACATTCAAACACATGGACTAAGACTACAAAGCTATAAGAAAATATCAGAAAACTCCTAACTATAACACAAATAGTGTTTGTTGCACATAACAATTCTCTGTAGAATTACCAAAGGTAATAACCAATAGCAAAAGGTAAAAGAAAAAAAATACGGATTTAGCAATTCAGATCTCAGAAATTAAGGTAAAGTTCTCTATGGCTTTCCTCCAGAAGCAGGATATCCATTGTTCAAGAGACTAAACAAACACTTGAAGAGGAGACACTGCATCCAGTGACTCAAAAGGATAAATGGGCTGTATTATAGTGCAGCGCTATAACAAGTAACAGCTCAAATAAATTAAATTACTTGACCCTTGGATGTAATTTTTCCCTGCACTTGCCATTGGCACTGCTCTGCGGCCAATGCCGTGGAAAAAAGGTATTCTAAGCTGGTTCTGACCAGTAAGCATTAGAAAAGCCTATCAATAATGCCTCCAGAGAAAAGCGAGGTTTGGTAATAAAAATCTCTGCAATGACAAACTCTGTGAAGGTGTTACAGCTCATTAGAGTATCTAGAAAGTCATATGGAACTGGTCAATCAGCTAGTGGGCAAGCCAAGGCAAATACAATGTAGCACAGATTTAACCATGAGACTGGCAGCTTCAAGCCTCCTTTACAGGCTGAAAGCTGTGTTTCACATAAAAAAAGCTCTACAAAGTCTGTGTTCCTCACTGAAGTTGGAATTTGCACTTTAGTCTTTCTCCTGGTTAACCTGATAAGAGAAAGTCAGATATTAGCATCTGACAGTATCTAAAATAAAGATGAAGCTATAGGTACAAGTGGATATGGCTTATTACCCATCATTTTAATTAACGAGCAGAATCTTCTGTGCTGAAGGAAAAGGCAGTCCTGTGGTTGATTATCTTTTAGTCACTCAAAGGTGGATGAAGCACAGCTGAAAAGCAGGGACATTTCCAGCAGTAATGATCAATCATTGCTCCCTGCATTTCCTCAGCACTGTTCCTGTGAAACACTTGCACAAGTTGATCATCCTGGTCTCCCTTTTTGAAATGTATTTGCAGAACTGCAATCAAGTTCAGGAATTAATTTTTAAATTCTATAGTTTATTTCTGTAACACCAAGCTTGTATGCAGTCAGAACCCTGACCTTTTTTCCTCAGCAGAAAGAAGAATCCTATTACTAGAGTCATAGATAAGCTTTGTCATCTTCACACGGTTCAGACTCACATTTCACAACATAGTTTCCATACTGAAAAAATAGCCATAAGACTGAGGCAGTTGGTCAGAACCAGGTATGCTGAAGAGAGAAAAAAGCTAAAATGTTAATTTTGCACTGCTGCTTCAGGTAGGTCTCTGTACAAGTTGAGGAAAGATGGAGACTGCTGCTGTAGAGGCTCCCGCATTATTTGCTTCTATAGTATAAACTAAATTCAGATCTGTTGTTATTTTCTACTAGTTTCATGGTGCAAATAAATGTACAAAGACAGCATTCTGCACTGACATGAAAGGAGTAAGAGCAACATGGCAGCATGCCCTTCTCCTGGGAATTTGCTATTCTTGCTATTTTTAGCACTTTTTAAACATAATGTACACTGACATCATAATTTAGTCTCTCCTTTTTCACAGCAGGCTAGGGTCATCTGGAACACCACACACATTTCCACTGCAGACTTGAAGGTGACTGAAACAGGGAAGGGAAAATACAAAGGCACACGGGAGAAAACTCTTGAGTTTGATAGTTCTCAAATGAAGGATCTGGGTTTGGATATTCCTCATATTTTAAATAGGAGGGCTGTTTTGTGTATAGGTGCAGATCCACCCTGGCACCTAAGCCCCACACAACAGCTTATTTCCCATTAAAGACACTGTCACTACAGCCACAGCTGTGAAACTCAGCCTGGGAAGCAGTGGATGGTGGGCACATACGTACGGCTGTGTGCCTGTCCATCTCTACCTCCCTACATGTGTAGTGCGGCCACGCAGAGGCAGCTCATGTGAGACAGCTATGCATTATTTATAGCCCTTGTTGTCTCTCATCGCCTTTCTTCCTCTACCTGCCCAGCTGAACCGAGCACTAAAGCAGGAAATAATTGTCACATGAAGCTGTCGACACACTTCCCGCTCTTCTAAAGCCCAGTCGGGAGAAGTTCTGCAGGGTCAGATAACCTACCTCAGCATGCCCAGTGATGCACACTATTTCCAAGAAGATAAAATTCTGTAATGCATTCATGATTAAGCTCTGTGATACCGAATTCCATTTTAATTGTATGCCTTGAACATGGAGGACTGATAGCCCTTTTTACTCCAGCTAAACATCCGTGTTATGAGTAGTAAAGACACATCCATTATACATGTTGAAAAGCATTAAACTAACCAAGTGTCAAGCAGCAGGAACTCACCACCACAACCCAAATCTAAGCCTCATGACAGCAAGTTCCACTACTCATAATACCTTATAAGTAAAACCTTTCTTCACAACAACAAAACTCTCCCTAGCTACATTAAGGGTGTAGCTTTTTAGCTTTGGGAAGCGGCAAACGAGGAAAGCCCTCATAATGCCATCTTCTCTGTTAACTGCACATTTTTCAGCCTTTTGCATTTTGACATTCAAGTAGTAAACAGTGGCAGATCAGAATCACCCTGCAAGTTAATTGTGTGGGTTCCAGAACCACCACACCAGCTTCATGCAGACAAAATTCTTTAAAGCCATGAAGATGTCCCTTTCTTTGTCCTCTGCTCCCCCTCCCAGTTGTATAAGCTTATTTTTCAACATTTGGCAACAGAATGAACATATTACATCACAAAGGACCAAATTTGTTGTTGTTTTCCCTTTGAGCTTCCTTAATTAGGACTCCAGTATTTGGAAAGTAAAAGGAAAGAAATGCACTGTGGTACAGAACTATCAATATTAACGAACAAGCTGTGTTTCCAGCTTTTAAAAATATTCTGTTTGAGGCTAAATCAGCATATCTAGAAGTGACCTGTTTGGACTAAGTATGTCACCAAGTTCGATATTTAGGTCAGTATTTGTGCAATAATTCCAGTCTGTCCTGAAATCAGGAGTTCTGCTCACGTCAGGACACTCACACATACAGGAAAAGCAATCCTAACACCTATTCACAAATCCCTTCAGAATATTTACCGGGGCAGAGCACAAGAGCTGTCTTGGCTAAGAGAGATTTCACTGTTAAAAGGAATCAGATTATACAGGAGCAATGCTCATTTTTAAGCAAATTGAGCCCAAGTTCCTGCAGACATGAATTCAAAACTTCTCTAGAATACATATATTTATTGCAGGAGTGACGCATTAAGATTTGTCTCATTCTGGAACATCACTAAAAAGTCAACATTGCCAATATTCTGTGGGGAGAAAGACTGCAGAGCAAGCATTCTTTCCAAAGTCTCTTTTCAAGATTAAGCTTGTTCTTTAAAAGTTAAAACAACATAATCTTCTAGCTCTTTTGAAGTATACAGAAGACAGACATGAATTTTTTTTCATAGTCAAAAACTGAATTGAGCAATTTTAATGAAATATTTTACCAGGGATCTCATCCTGCTTTAAAATCTATAATTAAAGTGTTCATTGCACTTGTAAGTATCAGAAGTCTGTTTTCAGCAGCATGTATCAGGAGTATGAAGGACTGCAGAAAAAGTACTGCTGAATATTAAGTTGACACAAATGGCAGTTTCAAAGCAAATGCCATAAAAAAAAAACCCTGTATTTAAAATACTGTCTTAAATATTATTCACAATAATTCACAAAAGTGCAAGTACTATAATACACTGCCGTAACTGAAGAAGAATCTGTAAGCACCCAGTGACCTAGCCCATAAGAAGCAACCAGAAGCTCCAAGTTAAAGCACTGGAACATTTGCCTTGCTAAATTTACTTGCCTTTAAACATACAATGCTTTATACGGTATTTTCTTGGTTAGCAGGAATATTTCAAGTTCTTTGAACTTGAGTAGCTTCCAAACACCTGAGGCAGAGTATCTTATATAAACGTTGGGTATTTTTCCTGCATGAGAACACTAGCTTGTCTGAACTACAGAGCTGAAGATGAAACTCTCATTTATTTGTACATGTAAATCACGGACAATGCACCCTACAATTAAGCACTCGGACACAAACAGCATCAGCTGGAGGAAATTTGGGTTCCCTTGCAGCATTTACTAGCTTCTCTGTTTCTGTTCTTTGGAAACAGCGTTACCGCACAGTGCTTCCCACACAACTGCCTCGCATACAATCATGCTTGTCTCCGTTCTTCAGTCTAAGAACGGAAAACCCAAACATTAAAAAAGCATCTCGAAGTGGGAAAGTACTGTTTCAAAACCCACGAATTCAGAATGCTGAGTCTCAGGTTTTGGGGCTGGGGGTTGGAGAGTTGGGAAAAATGAAGTATCTTTTTTTCCTCAAAGCACATTTTACCAACAAAAATAATAGCACACTGATTTTCTTCAGTTCTGACAGTCTGAAAAGCCACTTTAAACTATGTATTTTCTTTCTACTCTTACATAAGAGAAATGGGAGGATATCATGAGCGCATGGGGATATGTTCTTGTGCTGGCTATCGTCCCAATGCTGTTAGTCATTTGGGTGAACTAGAGAGAAAGAGAGAAGCACAGCATGGCACAGAACAAGCTTATGCTGCCAGTAATTCAGAAGGGCTTTCTGGCCATTTATCTCCACTTCTGAAGTTCATTGTTTTCCACTGTTTTTCTCACTCATTAGATTTGCCTTTCATTTATCTGATGTCAAAGCCTCTGGAGATGAAAGGGCACTGCTCTCCCAGAGAGAGCCACAAAGCAGCAAGAACTCAAAAGCCTGACAGGCCATGCCTCACCATCTCATAAAACGTGTCTTGGGGATTTCTACCTTGAGGCTTAACAGACCTGAGCAGAGATGCCAGAACAGCATCTTTAAAGAGAATTTTAAAACTTACTAGAAAAAAAAACCTAAAGGACGTTTTAAATGATGCATGTGTTAGGAGGTGCAACAGTTACTGCTCAAAGAGTTTGACATCATAATCAAGCCTCTTTAAAAAAAAACACAGCGCAGGCTGTACCACTGGCAATATGCTGGATAATACATTATTGCAATCTAAAAAAGACAGAACAGATCTAGTGTGTCATAAATATCTTTAAGTAGTACTACATAAAACTAAGTTACTTAACATAGTAAAGAGCATGAACAGTCCTATCAAGTATAATGGACAGTTTAGGTCCAACTAGACAAACAAAGAGAGAGTGCTAACAGCACAGAAGAACTTGCATGCTAAAAATGAAAAAAAAAAAAATCAGTGGTTTGAGATACGTAAATTACTTAAGAGAGGATTTATCAAAAAATGGCTGGGATTAAGAGATAAAATAAGTAATTGCAAACATAACCTTTCAACAACACCAAGTGGAACTGAAGAGTAAAATGAAACAATGCGGGACCTAAATTCCCATAATAAATTGTGCTCTAAGTACAGTACAAACTTTGGTTTACGATTGGTTTAGTTAGTAATTTTTTTTACTGACAAAATTATTGCTTACTAAAAAAAAAATCAAACAGGTATAAAACTAAAGAGAGATTCAGCAGCATGTCCAAGCAAGAAAAAATTTTCTTGTTTCTAGCAATTTAATTTTTAGGATCTGTGTAGGAAACGAATTAAAATAATCCAACACTATTTTAGGTTTTATTAATACTGAAACAAAGTTTTTTAACCTAAAATTTTGACAGTTATATTTGCCACCCTTTTTGTTCTAATCATCTCACTTCATCCATCCAGCTGGATCAAGATGAGGAAATAAAGTCCAGCACAGCACTTTGCTTACACAACCGTGGTAGAAAGAAGTCTCAGTATAAATGCAGAAAAATTCACCTCCCTATTGCTTCTTACCAAGAGCGCTCCAATTTTTGTGCAACACTAACAGCAGCAGCCACAGTTCATGCCAATGAAGCCAGAAGAGGGACTGTATCACTGCATGGAGAAGACAGAACATCCCATTCAGGAAGGAATTAGCACTATTCTCACCTTGGATGCTTGTCGAAGCCATCGCAAATATTCAGTGAAGTTATCAAAACAAATGTAGTAGGTCTGGCTTTGAGGTCCAGAGGAGCTAAATGCTAAACAGTGCTGGTGCTTTTTCACTTCTTCCACCTACAATAGAGACACAAAACTGTTAGTGAACAAAAATCAAAAGCCTCTTTTCCAGAACTCTTCAGGGCAAAGCTAACATGCGCCCAAGAGGATGTCTTCAAGTAGAGAAGAGCTAACCCTCTCAAGTGTTGAAGCTGGATCTTGGCTGTCAAATATTCATGAAATCTACACAAGCAATGAATACAGAAAGAGGAAGGAACTGAAGGAGATTAACAACAAGCACATCAACAGTTTAAGAGAGACTGAGCACCATAAAAGATTTCCCTGTGAAGTACATATAAGGCTGTCTCTATACTACCTAAAGTACAATTTACATTCCTAGTTATTAAAAACAAGCTTAACAAAATGCTTCTCTTACGGCCCAATTAAATTCTTTGGCATTTCTCAATTTGCTAAAAAACACCCAGAATACATCATTCTGCTACCATACACGAGAAGTCCCACACAACTTATGGTCTCAATGTCTCAGCACTGCATTCTGGAAAGCCTTTGCAAACCAGGAAATGCAGAGTATTTATGGAGTTCAGGAAGAGTATTTTTTGAGCAATAATTTAAAAAACACTTAATTCTATGCCAAGCATCCCCCTCCTAAGCTTTGTCAGCAGAAGCTCTCAGTAAATTTTTCTCAGCTTGGTTCTCCTTTTCTTCTAAAATTTTTTGTCAACTTACTGCTTGACACAGGCTGCATGTTTTACATTACACGAGGCACTTCTGTGCAAAAACAACTTAGAAATTCCATGTTAAGCCATTTAAAAAAGGTACACAATCTCTTCCCTTTTTGTATTTAAAAAAAAAAAAAAAATCTTTTTCATCTCAAAGAGAAGGTCAATGGGAACCTGAATCCTGTCCTCCCCAGTGTGTTAGAGCCACAAATACAAGTCACTGTCAAGAGTTCACCCACTGCTGCTAAAAGAGGAAAACGTCTGTACTTCAGTACCTCCAGGGAAGAGCTGAAGAATCATGAAAGGAGATAGGAAAAATAGCTCCTAGAAGGGACTACTTTCCACATTGCTAGTGATGAATATTAATTAATTAACTTTAGCCTGCATATGTAACATTGTGAAGCTCTTAAGAATCAAACTTATTGGTATGCAAAATAAAAGAGCATTATTTCAGGTGTAAATCATCCTCAAGCTAATGACGCTCTTCCCATTATCTTGGCTAATCAAGGCAATAGCAGTGTTTAAAACACTATTTAGGCCAAAAAACAATGTTGTAATCTTACTGTCTTCACTAAAGTGTCACAGAATCACAGCATGGTCGAGGTGGGAAGGGACCTCTGAAGGTCATCTGGTCCAACCCCCCTACTCAAGCAGGGCCAGCTGTTTGAATAGGACTGTGTTCAAATGGCTTTTGAGTGTCTGCAAGGAGGAAGACTCCACAACCTGTCTGGGCAACCTGTGCCAGTGCTCAGCCATCCTCACAGTAAAATAAAAAAAAAATTCCCTTGTCTTCAGATTGAACCTCCTGTGTTTCAGATGCAATCAATCATATTAAAAAGTCCACTTTCAGATTTTCACAAGTAAAAATGTTTGTTGCTATTAGCTTGTTAGACCAATACTCATACAATGCTGAATATTCAAAAAGCCCCCAGTGTTGAAAATAAACCCATGCCCTTATTGGTTAATTTTCAGATCCTAGAGCAACCCAGCACAGATGAAAAAACGATGAAGAGGCATGGCACAGATCATACACAATACAGGTGCATGTATCTTTTGGCTGTGCACTACTGCACCTGTAAAACATTTAACACTGCATAAGAAAATGAAAATGAATGTTTCCCTTGCTTTTCTTGAGCATTTTAATCCAAATGTTGTAAATTGATAAATATTAATCTGATCATAATCAAAAGTCTTTTATAACGCCATCTATGAAAACAAGATTTTGGGGAGGGCTAGGAATTATTGTAATTGAATGCAATCTTCTCTGCATAAAGAGATGGGGTTTAAGCAAGCAAATACATAAAATAAAGTATCTTACTTTTCCACCAATTAAAGGGAGGACATGCATCTTTCCAGTCTGGCTTTCTTTTACTGATGAGACAATTAGGCATGTTCCACAAAGGATAGCTTGGCGTCTTGTCCATCTGTTGACTGGCAAATGTATTTTCCCTTTTCGAACATTGTACATTCCTGAGAGCTGAATCCGTTCGGAGCTGCCAATGCTGTGGGGCTTTCCTGAAATAGAAACACAGAAAATCTTTACTTCTTGGACTCAAGTCGCCTTGAGACTATCAGCAAGTTTTCAACCTACAGACCACAGCGCAACAAACGAAACAGCTTCAAAACCATGCAAGCAGGTAATTTAGTATCGGCTTCAGTACAGAATTCTTGCATAGGTAGAAGTATATGACAGCTTGGTATCAGGGAGAGCAGATCACAATCTTGCAGTACCTTAAATAACTTGCAATAGTCACAGAAGTACCCGTTAATGGGACCAGTCTTCTCTATGGTGCATGGAACCCAAATGCTTCACACTGTTTGGTAACTGCAAAAGGGGGTGAAGTACTGCATGCTGACCTGCACCTATGCACTTGCCTGTGTCTTCTAGGCATCCTTAAAGGACACAGATTGAATAGTTTCAATAGCTTCCCAAAGAATAGAGGTTCCTACTCTCATCAGCCCACCCTGTTCACTCCAAACCCCACAGCAAAGATGGCAGTACAGTCAGCCATAATGTAAACAGATGCAACGTAGATGAAACCCCTCAAAGACCCTGCTTCAGTCCGAGTAGAGCTTTAGAAAAAAGTGAAGTTCTTTTGTCTGTATTGCAATGAATTTGCTATTTGTAATAATACAGGTTATTAGAAAGCCTACCAATTAGACCAAATCTGTTAAATAACTTTAAATGGTTCAGATTCTACTAATCTAATCTATTAATAAGATTTGACTGTATAGACACCATCATTAAGAATTGCAACACAAAGACAAGCATCTCCTGTCTATGCTTTTACAGGGCCACATTTTTTTAAGAAATAAATGGGAATAAGCACAATTTGCTCATTCTAACCTGAAGTATTAATCCAAAACAAGTCACCCTACAAACCTGAAACATCCTAGCCCAGGTCTGAGTCATCCAAATATACTATGTCTTCTGCTAACACAGAAAAGAAGTAATCACATTCAAGTTGAGTTTCTGGAAGAATACCAGCATTGGTGAAGCTCTGGAAGAGAGCTCTCCTGGATAAATGAACCAAAGCCTACATTAATTCCTAGTAGCTTCCCCGTCACAATAAAGGAAAAATTACTCATTTTCCCACATTAGTCTTTACCAAAATTCTAAAAATCAAGGAATTAATAACTAGTTAGAATTCCAGAAAAGCAGAGAGCTGATCCTGGCTTCTAACCCTAGTATTTCAGACCAGTGACAATTGAACTGCAGCAGTGACAAGTGCTGCACCCTTTTACTCTAACTTGCTATTACACCTGCTTGTATGACAGCTCATTTGTCTCAATGAGTCTGCTCTTGCCTTCAAATTATCTATGGGAGGAGAGAAGACACCTACCACATGACCTACCCACTGCCATTGTCTCACCCCCACCTACCCTGTGCCAATTCTTGCCCTTATCTTTAAAAGCAGCCTTCTTGAATCTTCCTGCTAGTTTAATGAGCCAAGACTTGGCACAGTTACCCTCAAGCCTTGCTCTGCTCTAATAAACAGTAGCATTTAGGCTACCGATGTCTGCCAGTTTGGATATGCAGGACCATCACTGTTGCTTGAAGCTAAAAGACTGAAACTTTAATGCCCACAGGGTATCAGCAACTAATACAAAAATAAGCCCCCCAAGAAAGCAGTAATTTCACTGCCAACCAAATTCAAATCCAACTCAGAAGCTGCGGATAGATACTTTGCCCAACAGAATAAAGGGGAACAGGGGACATACATTCTACACAAAGCTACAGAAAGACTGACAGGGAATATAAGTGAGTAAAATAGAGCAACTCAGCCTTAAACATACAAGCTGAATCAAACTTTGCATTTTGAATATGAAAAACATGGTTACTAAAGTAACTGATAATTTACCTAACTTGTGCAGAATAATGAACTCCATGCCACAAAGCACTGATTAAAGTATTAACCACACACACAAACAATAAAATCTCTGTAATGGTGTAAAAAAGTACCTGGTAAGTATTATTAGTATGGTTGTATAAGGAATAGTTCTCAGAGGTGTGGGCAGTTTGACCTCAAAAACAATGTTTGACAGTCATCTTCCAGGGCCTGATTTTGGCTGTACGCTAACTTCACTCGAAAAGCACAACCCACTGCTGATGGAAGCCCTCAGGACTGCAAAGCACAACCTCACTCTCTTGGGAAGCCAAGTTCATTCAGCAACATGCATTTTAATATAGCTGAATGCAACTTCACTCATCCAGGAACAAAGGACATAATTCACGCTTAATACGGGCAGACTTGCATCCTGGAAAACATCAAATCCCAGAAGTTCTTTGGGATTATGGTGGACAACAAAGAGGACGAGCTCACACCACAGTGCTGCAGCCAAGAGGCCTGGCAGGAAACATGGCAGCATTCAGGAGAAATAGAAAAGTAACATTACTTTGCCCAGGCTAGTGGGAAAACAACTACCACACTGGGTGCCCACACTTCACAAAGGGTGCTGAAACATTTGTCTTCAGAGAAGTTACAGGAGAAAAAAGAAAAATAATCAGAAGCCCGAGAAACCAGCTTCCTAGGACCAGATTCTCTAGGACTACATTCATGAAGTTAGGCACAGCTGGACCTCTAAAACTACCCAGAAGTCTCTAAAAGGCAGTTCTTCAAATCCCATATAAATTCACAGAGGTTGTAAGTCACAAGTCACAGTAACAGTTATTATCACCAGTAAATGTTTACTAGAAAAGCTGGAACAGAGCTATCACTAGAAGTATTCATGCTAGGTATGAACTGTACTTTCTCTCAAACTTCAGACTCGATGGGAAAATTACCAGGGTAAGAAACTTCAGTAATTCATACTAATATAAAAAAAAGTAAAAACTAGCCCCTTCAAACTCTAAGGATTTAAGGTGCTTTTTCCCAGCAAGTACCACCCCCTTCTCTGTGAAACCTACAAGGTTCTTGATGAGAACAAACAGAAATAAAATCCTGGGTCTATTTCATTAAAGCAAATGGTTTCTCTCTTCCTATTCTTTTCTACTTCACTACACAACCAACCATCTGGTTGGACCAGATGATCTTTTGAGGTCCCTTCCAACTTGGGCTCTTCCACAACTCTATGATTCTATAACTTGCAAACCCCATATTTAATATCGGATCACATGTTGTTGCCTGAGACACAATCTGTTCATATACCATTCCATTTTCTTCCTGCTAAAGGGTCGTAATCACTGAAATTTGGTAGTATGACAGTGTTCTATTATCATGCAAGCAGGAAAGAAAAAAAATAAAGTCAAAAGCCGCTGGTTTATTTTGATTTTTAAGCAGAGGTTATTCAAGGCCATACCAACTAGTTGTGGAACCAAATCCCTAAATCCACAGAAATTTTGCAGGTAACTGGGAGCAAAAGCCACATAACGATAAGTAGCCTTGCCCACTGAAAGATCAGCTTGGACAGGCCGCAGCTTTAAAGAGCTCAGACATTTGCTGCCAGAAGAGCATAAAGGCAGGCAAAGTTTAAGTGATAGCAAACTCTGCCACAACAGAAGAAGGTCAGGACTTGGAAACAGTGCAAAGAAATCCTAACAGTGGCTGCTTCTCACTTTAGGGAGGACAGCAGCAGATGACTGAGTCTAACACCACCCCACAGCACAGCTCCTGCAAGGAGGTTCATCCCTGACACCTGGGGAGCAGAGGACAAGGAGAGGGCTCGGAAGTGTACAAGCCTTTTCTGTCGCCCAGAAAATAAGCAGATGACGTTTTTCTCCCTTTAGGCTAAGGAAAAAAAACCACAAGTTATGGCATAACTGTATTATCACCACCAAAACCAAACAGTTTTGGGGTAACTTGCCAGTGAAAGCACTGCTTTCAGTAAGAACATCAACAGTTCTGAAATTACCTTCCTCAATCTGTCTCTCAGACCTCCCGTCCGTGATTCAGAAGACAGCACAAGATTCGTATTCAGATTTTTCTTCAGTTTTAACTATCCCCAAGGGGAGCAGAGGAGTTTTCCCAGGGGCCTGTGATATTATACTGAAGCCGACAGTCATGCAGATAAATGGTAACAACAATCGTTTGTGACTAGAAACACAAATTTGAATCCGGCCCAAAATTTGTAAGATAATTATTGTTGTCTTGATCAGAGTGGATGCAAATATGCCTGAATATCTACAAGAGTCACATACCAGAAAATGTTTTTCAAATGCTAAGCCCAACCAGAGCAGTTTGAGTATTTTAGCAAGAAACCATAAAAAGATTGTTTTTCATTGCTGTCAGGACTCCAAGACTACAGCAACTCCTAAGCACCCCCACAACAGGACTTTTGTTCTGTGCAAGGCATTAGAGGAGATGCCTCAAGGAATTATGAGCAGACCACTCATTTGGCTATTTTGACATACATGGTTGATTTCCTCTCGGTTTTAGCTTGTCCCAAGTCCTGGAGGAAAACGAGTGGTATTTCAAACAAGGAGAGAGAAAAGCAGGGAATTTTACTGAAATGGTGAGACTGTTGTTGGAAGCACAAACCCTAGTCTGCTTCATGGGAAGTATGGCTGGGACATGAATGATCTTTCCATGATATTAAAGAGCTAAGACCTCATCACGAGCAGCCCGAGGAAGCTCTGGGTCTGCAACATACTGACATCCCGCCTAGTGCAAAGACTTCAAACCTTATTAAATAACTACCCACAGCCACTTGCTTTGGATTCGGGAGTAAAGCTCTTTATCCTAGTGATGGAAGGCATATGGAATACATTACCATCAGAAGTTATAAAATACCAGCTCATTATGGGACATAAAAGTACTTGGGGAAAAAAAGCCTCTCTGCAGCTATATGGCTGATTAAGTTGCAAGTACTTATTATTCCCCCCTGTTTGAAAAGTACAGCCAGTAAAGTCTGCCTCTAAAGAACAATTTAAGGCATTACCAAAATAAGAGCAGGGAAGAGTGTTGACATAAGAAACACATTCACTTCTGTGCAGCGGGTCTTATTTTTATTACTAATATTGGTCTGATAGAATGAAAACTAAAAATTCTCCAAGACCTGCATGGTGTAGCCAGCCCGGCCAGCTGGAGAGACTACCCGCCCTGAGCCATCTTGGGCATCCACCAGCAGTAAGAACAGCTTAAGTTATTCAGTAGGAATAATGTCTTAAGTTTGAGGCTTTTCAGAAGTGACTGAATAATTCCCAGTGCCTAATTTAGGGATGTTCTTTTCCTGCTGCAGCTGGGCCAGCTACAGAGGTCGTCATCCTCATCTGCACGCTGTGGGCCCATGGCCCAAGGCCAGCATTGCATCAACCCCACCGCATCAGCTGCTTGCTGTAGGCTGTCCCTAAGCCCTTTCAGACAAAACAGGCTGCTTTAATTTCTTGCATTTCTTTTCGACTGAGAGGCCTTAGGGACAGCTCACGGTGAGTAGTTCAGCATGGAGAGCAGAGGAACGGCATGTAGGGGGCCAGGGCTGTAACATGGTGGCTGCTGCTGGAGAGTATATGTAATTAAACCCACCCATGGCTTTCAGCAAGCTGTTTCAGAAGTAAGATATTTCACACGCTAATACTCTGTGAACATCAAGTATGCACTGGGAACAAAAAAAAAAAACAGAACAAAAAACCCTCAAACCCACCCCCCCCAAATCCAGCAGTCAGTTTTGAAGACCTCGGTCTGAATCCACTAGGGATACAGGGACTATTTTTTAGTTGAACGAGTGAAGACAGCAGGGTGGGTGACAGCTTCCCCATTCCCCCCTGGAGCACTGTCCCCACCACCCCTCTGAATTGAAATCAGAACACCTCACAGACACCTTGCAGGCAAACCCACAGATGGAGGCTCAGCACTGGGCTTGCCTAAAGGTAAGTGCAAAGAGGCCTCAGTTCGCTCAAAACACCAGAAGCCCTTCAGTGTCCTTGCCCACCCTTTGGGAAACTGTGCCACAATAGCTGTTGCTGAACCCTTACTGCCAGATCATTCTGCACGTTTCTACTTTTGCCCAAACGTTTTCATCAGATACAGATAAAAGCTACTGCCTGCAATGTTTTTGAAGCTTCTCAGTCATTTAAGGCTGCTTCCCCTCTCATTCTTGTCAAACTAAGGACAGTGGGGATGACTTCAGGCAAGGCCCAGCGCAATGAGAGGTATAAAAATAAAGCAGCAAGTTGGATTGAAGGGAAAAAAAAAAGGCAAAGAAAGAGGGCAGCAAAGGAAGCAGAAAAGTACAAGTAAAAACTCTGAAACTACTGCACTGCTCTCATTTTTATTTTAAACTTATGAAGAAAGCCTACTTACAGTTATATGTTATTAGAAATATTTTTCCTTGATTCACCTTGTATTCTACCAGCGACCAACTGAGGCTGCTTTTGCAAAGGGAACGTATCAAGTATATATATTGCAAAAATCTCATCTGGCAAACCATTCCAAAACAGCAGTTGAATTTTTGCACACATAAAAATTCCTGTAAGATTTAACAGAAAGCTGCTGATTGATTCTGTACTGCTTCATGAAAGAGGGACTCAGTCACCATGATGCTGTTCTTATGGGTATGTAACTATTAGCATAGACTTTAGTCATTATACTCCTCATTTGGCTGCACTCTATTAATATGGGGGCTAGGGGAAGCTCTGAAGTGCTTAAGCTTCTTTTAGGAATTAACAGTTCAAGCTCTACTACTTGAAGGCTGCTACCTTCTCCCCTGAGAAACAAAAGCAGACCACGAATGTTAGATTTTACTGAACTGTGTTAACTCGTCTTTTTCTTTAAAGAAACTTTCATGAGACAAAACTGGCACAGTAGAAGACAGACAAGCCTTTGCTCTTTGTGAAACATACTCCTACTTTACAGGAAGATCACCTTTTAAGACAAGCATTAAGACAAACATCACTATATGATGTGATACAAAACCTAGTAACTATGTTTTATTGTAATGAAAATCCTGCCTTCTACTTACATTAAATCCTCACTGGAAGAAGGTTTGCATGAATTTCATAATGCAGAAAACATCCCCTTTTTTCCACACCGTGACAAGAGTTCAATGTTGTTCACTTGATCATTCCCTGTATCTTGTTCTCACAAGACTTAACCACCTCCACACTGGAGCCCTAAAATCATGGTTATCAAACCCTCAAAAAGATACCGTAGGCAAAATTTAAGAAAAACTATTTTGAAAAGCATTTCTATCAAGTATTATATATTTATCGGTGGAAAATGGCTGCAATAGCTTTACTATCAAAAGGTAAATATCAACCTGCATAAGCCAAAAGCTTCTGAAGAAAGACCTAACAGTGATTCAGCAGAATTCGTTCAAGAGTCATTGTTAACCAGCACGACTTAAATGCTAGGATCACTTAATAAAGGCAACATGCTAAAGCAGAATATGTAGTGGTGAAGAGGATGCTACTTACATTTAAAAGCAGCAAAGTACAGTGGAAGTTCATCTGGATTACTATGTAGAAGCAGCAAATCCAAAGCCCTGGAACCCAATTGTTCTGACTATAACAAGTGAATTCCAGATCTAGCTGCTTCAATGTATTTTGACAGGTTTTTACAGTTGGGAGTATGGTATGTATAAGGAAAAAACCCCAAAACACAACACCCTCTCTTCCCAACAAACTGAAAACTCACCTGTTGTTAAGCTTGTCATCCCATCTATTCCTACAGATGAAACAGGTCCTTCACATTCAAACTCTCAGCCCTACACATTCCCATCCACCTCACTTTGCAGGAATTCAAGCAAGTTGCAGGCAAGTTTGTTTACTTCAGCAAAACTAAGAGGGTCTCAATGCGCCCTTGGTTCCTGACTTATGCTTGCATTAGGAACACAGTGGGTTGCAGGTTGAATTCTGTTGTTACATCCAAATACTTCATTTTGAAGTAAGCTCATAAAGGAGAGAGAGTTGCCTGCTCTTCAGTAACAAAACTCAATACCAATTCCTTTGGGAAAGCACCATATGCCACCTCTGCAAGGGAAAATAACTGAAATATCCTGAAAAGGAACCGTCAAGAGAAAATGTCATCTTCCTCTTGTACTTTAAGTAACTTGTAAAAACCTGCAATATTGGTCTAGAGCCTTCCGAGAAGTACCACCTAAAACAACTTTCTTGTACATAGGATTCATTTAAGTGAGCTACTGAAGAAGCTCATCAGCAAGATCTTCTACAAAGAACTTTTGCTCAAAGTAAATTTAAAAAAGAATTTCTCTTATACTGAGAAGATCTGTGCCAGTGTCTGATCACAACCCTTACATACATCTCCTAAAAAAAAAAAACAACACTTTAGCAACACATTGCAAATTATCCCGTTAAGATAGCCTCAGGAAACTCAGCTTTCTGAACAGTTTCACAATTCTATGCACTGATATTAAAGAGGTGAAAACTGAACAGATAGGGGTAAAAAGCTACGCCTTACAAACTTGTCAGTAGTGTCATAACTTGCAAAGAGCATGTAAGCTTCTGTAGGGTGGGATTCAATGAGAGCTCAACTGGTCTTCCCCTATCTCCCCAACTCAGTCCCCATAAAGCACAGCTGATCAGAATGCTGTAAATGCACATTTGTTTTTGTGAACTCATGCAAAATTGAATTCTACATGTTATACTCCCAATGCACAATAAAGCCACAAGCACAGTAAAATCCCTGGCATCCCAAAGGATACTTACCCTGTCTAAAGCAATTGCCGTAGTGGCAAAAGCTCTGAGCTAACCAACTGTTTTGGGCAAAACTGGAGTCTTGATAGAATTCCAGAGCAAAACTGAACTGATGACTCCACTGAAGTTAACAGCAGCTTTCAGGTTTTATCAGTGTTAGATGCTCAACATGAAGCACAGCAATATAAGTTCAAAATAACTACTGGAACACACACTCCTCTGAGAAGGAACAATGACAGCCCCTGGCAGAAGTTCATCTGTATGTCTTAGTACTATGACATTAAGATAGAAACCCGTGGTCTTTGCCAGCAAAAGTTGAGCAAACCCCCCACATCACTGCACCAACCTGCATTGCCCTGAGGATGGAACATATGGCTAGTCAAAAGTTTAAGAAAAGCTACAGAGGAACAAATATGCACACTATGTCCTGGATTGTTTCACGTGAACTTCATATATTCACAAACACCATCTTTCAATGTATTCTAGACTAAGATTTCACCAACCACAAGTTGACTAAACTATTTTGCGCATGAAATGTATTCTAGTTCCAAGTACAATGATTTTCTCATTACTCTCATCAGAAGAATGAACATATCTAAAAGCCTGTGGTAGCATATGTTCTTGTAAAGGTAAAGTATTTTTTAAGTATGACGCTTCCTACAATATTCTACTGGTACCAGCATTATTGTACAAACAATGTCAAAATCTAAACACAAATTTTATCATAGGACCCAGCTGATAAACAGCTTATGTAAAAACAATTCTGTAGAGTATTGCTAACACATATCAATAATGTCTAGTTTAAAAAAAATCCCAAATAATTGTGAACAATATGGAACAATACTTAAAGACTTATATATGCTGTCTAGTCAAGATCCTCCAAAGTTTAGCATTGAAAAAGAAAGCCAGAATGATGGATTTGGAATTACCACAACTTACAATCAAAAATCATTTATTAGGTAATGCAGCTTTTAAAAAAAGAACTAGTATGTAAAAACTGAGTGATTGCTTTAAGTTGCACAAAGAAAAATACGAAACTCAGAAGAAATTGCATGAGCACATTAGTCAGAGAGAATTATCTGTCAGTCTTAAGCACTAAACATTTCAAATTCAGCTTCATTAACACAATATTTCCATGCTACGATTAGAAGGAATTCTGGCTGGGTGATGTCCCTATAAGCCAACTGTACTCCATCATATCAGAGACAGTCTGCTGGTAACTCACTAGGTAAGCTTAGTTCATACATCCTGTGTCTACAGTTTGGCTACTTTCCCCACATAGCTAGTATTTGTCCTGCATGTGATTTTATGTAGTATGTTTACACAAACCTTTCTTTCAAATAGCTTGTCGAAGCAATTGCTGTTTTGCTTTTGCAGCTCTGAGTTCAGTGAGTGGCAGAGAGTACATCTTCAGCTGAACGCGAGAGCTGCAGTAAGAGGCAGCTGAAGAGAGTCCTCCTTTCCCCCCTCTCTCCTCAAACTCCATAGCTAGAGACTGTTCCTAACATCATCCCTACCACCATTCTTTTTTCACTGCTCTCTTATCAGCAAGCAGCTTTAAAGAATCACACAGAAGCCTGGATGATGCAAAAGGAGAGAGAGCACCAGCAGCTACCCTTGGAAAGCTTCAGTACCTGATTTCTGCCTGCTTATAGCCGACAACCTTGTTTTGTTGCTAAAAAACATGTACCCTTTGGATTTGCTCTAAACTGCCTTCTGTCATTCAAGTGTTTGCTTTTTTAAAATTTACATGACAAAGGCTGGATTATGTCAACAATAAACTTGTATGTCAATGCATGAAAATCCGCAACAATAAAAAGGCAACTTGTATCAGAACTCTGTGCTTCAGACTTCATTCCTGAGAAAAAACAAAGACAAGGGAAGGAAAACCAATTTTATAAAGTGAGAAGAAGGAAACAGTAGGGAGTGAAAGATATGTATCGTGAAAAAACATGAAAGGGAACATTTTCCCAATGCCCTTCTACCCTTGGAAACAGAGGCAGGAAAGATTTATTGCATGCCCAGAGATACCGGGTTTGACACCCTTTCTCCTCTTTTCTACTGCAAAGACTAGAAGTAACCGGATAGGCATATGGGAATTGTCTAGGAGTGCATGTCATACGGTTTTATTACAAAGGAGAGGAAAAAACCAGAAGAGATTGGCTTTTTCCATTCCCTTTTTAAATTAAATCAACTATCACACATCTGAGTCATCCCCAAACCCATCAGCTTTCTGTCCAAAGCACTCCTAGGGTCTGTGAAAGGACTATCACAAGTGCTAGCTCATAAGGCTGACTACAGTCTAAGGTTTCTTGTTTCATGCTATACATTCCTATAAGAAAAATGTTGAAAACTTCTCCACTCATAACAAAAGGAGAAAAAGGCTATACAAAGGTCTAGTTTCACAAGTACAAAGTCTGATTTAGAGGTCCTGAAGCCTCTTTTAAGTCAGGAAGTTATCTAGGAGAAACCAAAACAACTTTGTAAATTCAGCTTTGACAGGAAAGTGAGTGTGCTAAAAAAATAACCCCAGGAACTTGAAAATTCATCAGAGCACCACTTCAACTTTGGTTCATGATAATTTTAGAAAGGGATCCATAAATACTCACCATGAGTGCTTTGTACAGCATTGGTAGGATCAACTTGAAGCTGAGGCTACTTGTCAAAGCTTTCTGCTCTCAGTGAAAATACCCAGAAGAGTTTGAAGTGCACCTTCTTTACTGGCATTTGACTTCTCAATACCAAGAGAGAAGAGCAGTCCAACTGGACTGTGTTCAGTATAATACACAGCACAATAAAGTCTGTTTAAGTATACTGATTGTGCTTCATACCATAATAGTATTTCATTTTTCTGTCATAGAAATGAATGCTTTCTCTACCATCAGAAAAAATATTGTGGCAATACAGACGTTGTCTTAAAACTGTTCGCTTCAAAAAAAGCAGAGCAACTCAAACTTTTCCACTGTCCATGTTCAATACTAGCATCTAAAAACAAACAAAAAAAATCCCTACAGAACCAAAACCGCTCCCCTCCAATGTTCATCATGTTAAAGTTCAACACATGTTAATATTATTAAAACCATATCAAACCTTCTACTCTGTAATCAGGGGAAAAAACTAAAATATGCAAGATCTTATTTAAGCAGGCTATTTTTATCCCACCCACTCTAAACTGACCAATTGTCTTAAGTGCCTGTATCCTCACGAAGGAACAGATCACACTGCATTTGTTTTTCTGAAAGCCGTTCCAGAAGTCACCTCCATGCAGAGGAATCCAAATGGCCCCGACTGTACAACCACATACCCTAGTGGCAGAAATCCTCTCCTGTGCTATCCCACTGACTGCTTTATTATACCAAATAGAGAGGTGGAACAAGAGAAAGTGGGTCAGAATCCCCTGCTTTGCCTCCCCTTTTCAGAGATCTACTGCATGACTGGAAACAGCAACATGTCCACGACAAAGGCACTCCTAGAGCTGATCTCTCTGAAACACATATGAAGCTTCACTGTCAGAAAAATAGGAAAAGTTTGTGATGCTCTCTCATTCACAAATATTTGCAGGATTAAGTTTTAAATGCATTTGCATAGATTTTTAAAAGAATCCTTCCCAAAACACTATCTTTTTGATTCCTCTGCCCACTCACCCTCCTTTGAAGGAGAACTGAGACTACTGAAGATTATTTTTTTTTTTTTGACACTATCTATTAATGTTCCAAGTATCTTTATCTCCACCCCAGCAAGAAAGGGAAGGAAGAGGTCAAGGATATATTATACTTGCAAGCTGTTTTTTAATCCTCTGTGAATTGTCAGCACTTTAATTTCATTTATAGCAGAAACAAAAATTTGTTCAGTGAAATTTACTATTAGGAGACAAACAATCATTAATTTTAATTACAATCGAACTATTTACTTTGCACAAGGGAAGCATGTTGGGTACAAATGCCAAAATCACCAACCTCCAAACAGATATAATTATATTATACTTAGACCAGTAGTATTAATATTGATTTTATCTTTTTCAATGGAAGTTTCATATACATTACTGCCAAGTTAACTGATTTAATAGTCTAATTTCTAGGCATTTTAAGCAGCAGGAGATTTCTAGATAGCTAGAGATCCCATGTTTAGGACTGTGAGACTTAAGCTGAAACACAATAAAATTATTCAATGGAGTGTGTTTACCAAAGATAATAAAAGATTAAAAGAGTCATCAGATTCATTTTCTCCTATATTTAATTTGTGTTCTGGATATGCAGAAACCTAAAAATGAAAGGTATGTGGTTGAAAAGAGCTTCCCTTAAGCAAAAAGGAGCAGAACACGTCAGGGCATTCAGCAACCCGCCAAGTTTGCCAGATACACACACACTCCCCAATGCCAGTTTACCAAAGAAACTGGAGAGCAGGCACTAAGTCAGCTATTGCTGCTCAAATAACTGAATCTGTGCTGTTGTGACTGAGCTGGGAACTGCTACTGTCATCGTCGTATGAGGCTGCGTGCCTGCGTGTGCACACACGCTTGTGCACAGGGAGAACGACAAAGCCTTAAAAGCAGGCTTTCTCTGGCTACAGCACTGAGCAGGGAACTCAATGCTACTTCCACCAGCAGAAGCCTCTTCAAGAACTTGGGGAACCAACTGCTTGGCCACCCAGGAAAAAGGCAACCAGGATCATCAACAGCTTCAAGGGACATGGGCATCAGTATTTTGGTTTCACTATCAAACCTAGGTGATAAGAGGAAGGTTTATGAATGGTCATACACCAAAGGAACATCTGCCAAGGTCTAATGGGAAGTAGGAATGAGAACTGCCCCTGCAAGGCAGGAAAGAGAAACACTTCTCCCGGTTGCTCCGGTTTGTCTTGCTTAAAGTCCTGCTCATAAATCTGAGTTTTGGTAGTGGCCTCCTGGTGGTTTTTGAATCAAAGTAAGCCAGTGACCTGGAATGTAATTAAGGGAAAGGAACTGTGCAGTTTACCTCATCCAATTTGCATACTAACTCATAGTATAAAAAGCTGTTT
>JAOTQQ010000012.1:69587190-69600022 GCA_026546715.1 Gallinago undulata
TTTCTCTCGTTGCTCCAATGATCTATTTGTCATTAGAATTGTTAATATAATGCCAGAACTCACGAGGTGAGTTATAAAACCATTTTGACTCACATTTACTTTAGTTATTTGTCTTTTTCCTATGCACGCGTACAGTTGTCTTGACTGTTCATAAATGGAAAGGCTTAGAGCAAGCATAGCAGCTGCAGTCAAACATTTATACAAGTTAGCATTTCAACAAAAATCATTCCCTCAAGTTTCCTGGTGAAAATGAGATATTTTTCTTATAGTCACTGTTAATTAATACTTCTTTTCCTGCTCCTTTAAATGCTTTTGCTATTCCTTCACCTCAGGTTTTGTTACTTCCAGGGAGGAACTCACTACTGTCTCCACAAGTTGACTTCAGCAGCATTTCATGTGATGAAATGAACAACTAAGTTTCTGTTAGGAAGGCTTACCATCTAAACCAAGATCACAGTTACTTAAGACTGTAGAGATCATTTTCGTTAAACTACCTTAAACGATACAAATGCACAAAGCACATTATCAGACCAATGCTCAACCAGGAACCGAGGGTGCCACATCATCAGGCACGGAGGCTTGACAGATCTCTCAATTTGAAATAATCAATTGAAGGCTTGTCATCAAAAAAAAAAAAAAAAAAAAAAGGTGTTCAAATGTGTAAAACTTCTCTGAGGAAAGCTGGCTAGCATATTCTAATACTCTGAAATAGGCACACCAAGCCAATTAGAACTTGCTATGAGTCAAAACCAACCACTCTTCCCCCCAAAATGGGCTTTGTCTGAATTTTTGATTTGGGAGATTTCAGCTCTAGGAAGGTGATGAGTTAGCAGCTGTCAATGAGGTTTTGTCTTACTGAATCATGAAGTAGAGTCCAAGTACTTAGCATAGTTTCAAAACCCTTTGACTATCCTTGGAAAATAAACTCAGTCCACCAGAACCTGATCGTTACAGGAAACATAACTTTTGAACTACCTTATTTGCTTTTGAATTGAGAAACATTCTTCTTCAAAGTCTAAGCTGAAAGAGATACTGGTCTCATCGGCTCAATTTGAAACAGCCAAATCTACATAATTTAATAATTTTAAAATAAGAATGCAGATAATCCCTGTACAATTTTTTTTAGCAGTGATTTTTTGTTCTAGAAGCAATTACTTAGCAACAAACATGAAGGTGCTCCTTTCCAAGACTTTTTAATCTAATGCAAAGAGACATTCTGAATCCACATGTGGTGTTATGTTCTCACCACATAAGATTCAACACATCGAAAGGAAATTCTTATGTTCCCTCGGTGAAGTTTGCTTGTGGAGAACATGGAAATGGTCTGACATCACTGTGCCAGGAGTCAAGATACTGAGTTGAAACGCAAACTTCTTGCCTTCTAGATTTTATGCTTTGTTTACCATTTCAGGGGGGAAAAAAAAAAAGAAAGCGAAAGAAAAAAGCATACAGACAAAATGACTTTTAAAGCTTTTTATGCAAGCTGCAAGCAGAGCAGCTGTGTTCATTCAGCTTTCATTAGGAGAAAAATCTGTTTGGGAGCAAAGTAACTAAAATTCAATACACCAAGTCAGACTTTCTTCAAAATCACTTTTCACAAGCTTCATAGTCGTAACTAGGTAGTGTCACAGTGATAACCTCAGTACAGTAGCTCAGGACTACTCTTACATTTCTTAGAAATAGTTGCAATAGATAGTTTCCTTGTGACTAAATATGATCTTCCCCGAGATTCATCAGACAGACTCATAATTCTTCTGTAAAGGAAGTCTGTTGAAAGGTAAAAATGTGACAGCAGAAGTTTCAGAGAGAGATCTGGCCAAAAGACTGTAATGATGAGAAAAGCGCATTCAGGAAATCTGCCCTTTCAAAGCACAGGACTCCTTATCAAGTCACCTTCAGCTTCATCTGCACAACTCTTAAGCAAATAGTAAGATTCCTGTTGAATAAGGCCATTATTTGGTGTGTTTGTCTAACTTCCTCCTTAGACTAAAGGACAGTAGTGCTCCAAGGCATTACTAAATTTATTATTTAATGAAAATAAAAGAAAACAAAACATATTTAAGACAAATTTCTCTGAGGTATATTACTGAAAGATAAAAGATGCTATCAAGTATAAGATTGGCATGGCATAGACAGCTTCTTGCTGCAGATGTACCTCTGACAAGAAACAAAGGCCATACCCGTCTAGAAAAACAGGGAATGCCACAGGCTCAGATGATGCCGCACGCTTCCCACCTAACCAGGATCTCTGCCTCTGGGATACTCTCTTGTTATAAGGTTTAAAAAAAAACCTACTCAGCTTCCACAGAGGGAGTATAAAGCAACAGCACTACACTTGCTGGAAAAATGCAGCATCAATTTATTAAAATTACATAGATATGGCCAATTCCCATACTTTTAGATAATATGTAAGCTATTTGATTTGTCTCCTCTCCTTGAGAGCTAGCCAGCACTGTAGAATAGCACATCAGAAGAAACACTGTAAAATCAACATGACACCAATTTGTGTAGGAAAAAAATGTATTCAGTATAAGTATCATTAGAGATTCACCTTTCCACATTATGTGCTGTGCTAGCACCAGAAGCACACACTCAGAAAGGTAAAAGGAGCCTATGAATCTGCCAAATACAAAAATACTCAGCTACTGGATCCCCTCAACCTGGAACTAACGCAGGTTTGTCTGTAGTCTGCAAAAACCCAAATATCCTAAACTTAGGGCTTTATTTTTTTATTAATTCCTTAGTTTATCAGTAAGTTATGAAAACCTAAACTTTTTTTCAAGCCAAAAGTGCAAACTTTCTATAGGCGGCCATTAGCAGTTTTATCCCTCCTCCAACACGCATCCTGCATCACTAGGCATCCCAAGTCCCATTTGCCCCTCTCTTCTGTATCCACAGATGATGATCCAAATAACGTTTTCCAGCCTGCAATTGTAATGAAGTTCGTTTTATTTTTTTCTTTTTATTAATGCATTGGCCAAAGACTTGTCATCCCACTGCTCTGAAACAAAAATAGTAAAACTTCTGGAGAGAGCCTAGACGGTTGTTCATATAAAAAGCTTATCGTGCCAGTACAAAGGTTGTTGTTTCTAACCGAGTTACTCAAGCATCCTGAAATAAGCCATTCAGAAGTTCATCGTTACTTGTCCAAATAGATTAGTCATATTAGTGCTGAAGCAACAGCATTATGTAAAAGGCTGCTTCTTTCTGATGTGCTTCATTACCTCCAAATCATATTTACAAAATACAACATGCTACTTCAGCATGTCTGCAGCAATCAGCAGTTAAAACAATTTCTTTTACCATCATCCATGATGAACACATGGGTGGCCAAAGTATAGCCCACGGGTCCTAGGCTCACGCAACCGCCTGCTCGCTTAGAGCACAAAAGGTGGAGCCCATGGAGAACAAGAACTGTAGCTCTCATCGCTTCATCTTGGTTTTAGTGGGTTTGCACAGAGGGATAGCCTACAGACAGACAAAGGCAGCAACAATGTGCTGCTCCATTTTCTGGAAATTGTGGGTCATTTATATCTGCTGATGAAACCGAGCCATTCTCCAGCGGACAGAATTTAGATATTTATTCAACCTGACAGAATCAAGCTATTTAACAATGGGAGGAGAGCAGAGATGAAATAATGGGACTAGAATGTTATGAAGCGCAGAAGAGGTAGAATAAATACTGACATATCCTATTGTAAGTCTCGAGCTGACATTATTGAGTCAGTCTTTGGAAACTAGGACAAGTGATCTGAATCATGACAAAAAGGCTTTCAAATATACACTGTCTGCTCTTTGTTTGGATTTGAAGAAAGCAAGCAGCTTCCCTGAGCCGGTGAGTACATTCTCAGAGACTCGTTTTCAATTTACCTATTTAAGATGGAAAGTTTTCCACAGAAAACAAGCAACAACTTAGCCTCCAGACTTGTTTGCTGTGAGAAACCACGCGGGTTATGGATGTGTAGTTAGCAAGGTGCCGTATGCAGGCCAGACAAAATTTAAAGACTGTTACTTGGGGAAAAAAATGCATTATTGTTTATAGGGTGATAGTATCGTATCTGGGATCCTAAATCTGGTTCCCAGAGTTCACTACCTATATATCGCAGTAACTAAATAGCAAAGTGATTTTGTTGTTCTTTCACTACCTGATACAGTTCCTTAACAAAAAGCGTGGCTCTGAGCCAGACACTGACAAATTTAACCAAGTCATTCCCATCCTTGTCCACTTGCAAAGCAAACTGTATTTTCAAAGTCACTGAAACTTCTGATTCGGAATACCATCACGAGCCACACAATAGCAGTGGAGCCCCAATGCCTGTCCCTCCTGCTCTGCACTAGCTGGCTCACACTCTTCCCCAGTGAGACTCTCCAAGATGACTGTGGCCCCAAACCTGGCCTAGGTCTGTTTACCTGCTTATAGGCAGGTAACATGATTGGTTATTTTAAGAGTTTCTCACATACGTATTCATGTGCATTGAAGTTCAAAGAAAGGGTTGGCAGAACCACACATAAATTACCATGTCTGCTTGTATTTGAGCAGGAATACATGCTGCTTATTAGAAAAATTCCCTCAACTCTATTGCATTAGTTGCACAGGAATTATCCCCACCAAATGCCTATATCAAGACCGCAACACTTTTTTGGTAGATGCAGTAACACAGACAGGTGTCGGCACTGTCCGTAAAGATGTACTTTCCCCAAAGAATTCCTGTCAGGAGTGGAGGAGTCATTTCCTCTCTTGTTCCAGTACTCAGGAAAGTAATTCCTCCATACTTAGTACTTGTTCTCTTCATTTAGGATTAAGAACCTGGGGAGCATAGAAGTAGCATCAGATTTTGCTGGACAGTGATACAGGACTAGCATAGTGAGTACTGTTTTATTTCACAACTTGCATAAATTCTCCATCTTTCCATCAAAGCACAAAATTCCCCAGCTTAAATACACCCACAAACAGACCCTGTCAATTCAGTAACTTCAGCCAGGTTACTGTACACAGCAAGAAAACATAATAAAAACAAACGCAAAAAATCCCACTTCAGACCGCAAAACACCCCACACCTTTTTTTGTTTTGTTAATAAAAGGGAAAGACATACACCAGACAGGCATATTAAATGCCAATTCTCTGACCAGCCTGGATATTTCTGGATCACTCCCTTTTGGTATGTTCTATTCTTGCAGCCACATGAAACTATTTTCCACATGCCACAGGACAGAGCCTAGCACCTGGAATACAAATGCTATGTCAGGCCACATGACAACAGAACAGCAAAACTAACCACAGCGCCATAGACCCTTCCTCACCATGGTCTTCCTCTATTTCTTTTTTTATTTTTTTATTTTCCTAGCACTAACATGAATTTCCAAGGTCAGTCACCTCAGTGTGAAGTAGCATACAGCTGTAATGGCTTCAAGATCAAGGTGGACGTATGCTAAGGATATTGCTTCAAATTTGAAAGTGTTTGTCGAGTTTCTCTATATATGGTTTACATGAACCTTTTTTTTTTTGTCTTCTTACCTCATCTCCTGTACAGCATAAATTTTGCTGTCCGAGATTATGCAGCCACTGTCCTACAGAGATCACCAGGAGAGCACAAAGCTCCTTAGGGAGTGAAGGAGACAGCAATCCTCCACCATGCACAATGGGAGATGCACACCAGAGATGCACACCATGATGACAGAAGTGGCACTCAGACAACAGGTAATGACACCCACATGATTTCAGCTGTTGGAAAAGCATACAGATGAAAACCTATTTGCAGACTCTGCTCTTTGTGGCATACTAATGTGTTACTTCATTCTGCAAGCATATGGAAGTAGGTATTAAACTCTTACAGGCAAGCAAGAAAATGAGAAGTCATCCGCTTCAATATAAAGTTCTCCTTGAGACTGATTGCCTAAATATCTTGCAAAGCCTACATAAGAAGACAGTACTACGCAAAGCTAGAAAGCTTACAGTCAGTTTGTCCATGTTCATTTCTCAACCAGGAAATGCAAGGAAACGGCTCCTACATCTTACTTGCACACTTAGTTTTCTTCTTGCTCTAGAAATGCCAGTGAAAGACAGAAGCATTACATAAAACAGCTCCATGCTCAGATGAAAGACATCTTTACTTCAGACAACATGGATGAGATTCCACAACACATCTTGTGGTTTTGAGGAACAGAAAGCAAATCTGTCACTTTTAGACAGATAAGCCATCTTCTGAAGGGCCTTGATGCTTACAAACTTCTGCAGCTAAAAATCCAGCTGCGATAACATTTCTTAAGTAAACTACGTCAAAATTTAGCATGAAGTATGCTTGCAACAGAGCTTCAAAGTAGCTGTACAAAAAATTAAAAAAATCAATCACCTTAGCAAAAAACAGCCTATATGTAATGCTTATAGTTTTGATGAAAAGTGGACATAGTCCACCTCATCCCCAAGTTTAGGAATTATATAAGCACACAATCTCCAAGTTTGGAGCACAGTATTTTATTAAGGTCTAGGTAAATAACGCTACTTCAGTTCTGACTTAAAACTAAACCTATTCAGTAAAACACAAGAAAAAGGAACCACCTGTGAAGTTGGAATGTTCGAAATAAAAATCTTTGTCTATGGTCTCATAGAGACAATGTTCTTCTGTAACATTCATAAACCATCATTTTGTCCCTAAATCCCTGTACATTCTTAAGCCAGAAAACCAGTAATGAGTCATAGCCATAACTTAAAACAAAATTCTATGCTGGCAACTTTAAAATGGTGATCAACTTCACCACCTTAAAAGGAGAAAAAAAAAAAAAGAATCACCCAAAAGCTGAAGGCTGCTAATGTTCAGTATTTTCAGAGCCACCTTAGAAGTGGCATCAGCAAACACTGCCCACGCAGAAATAGCTGATCCACTCAGCAGAGGAGTGGATCAACTGAGCAGACATGACAATATTGCTCCTCAAAAATCTCACTTAAATTAACACCTATTGCAGCCAGAGATTACATTAGTTGGAATATGTACAATGCTTGTTTATCTCCAAACTGAATGCTACACATTGGGAAAGAGACTACTCTGAAGTACAACTAAAATTTTGTTGGGTTTGGATTGCTACTGCCCATTTATCTTTACTTTGACATCCTTACTCAACAACTCAGGTATTTCACACCAACTTCAGTTTAACTTTAATATGAAGTTTGAATGGAAAGAAAATCTAGCTTTCACAGACTCAAAAGACTTAATGCTCTTTTCACATGACATGAAATGTCACCCAAGTCCCATAGCCTGTCCTTTTTACAGTCTAAATCCACACAGTGAAACTCCATGATCAGAGTAGAGCTTGAAGATGTTTAATCTCTTAGATTTCCTCAAGCTTTGCTGTTAAAGCAACAAATGGAGTACTACGTGCAAGGACACTAAGGGTCATATTCACACCATATAAGGAGTACAGGACAGCAGGACCAACTTACCAGTGAAGACAAAACCCTTCAACTGCATCTCTGCTGCAATTCACTATTTTGTCTAGAATGAAAGCAGAGTTTAAAACACAAGTCTGCTCTCCTTCTCTCAGTCTTTCTACCGAAGACCTGCCACATGAAAGATTATAGATGTCTTTTCTTCAGCACCTCCCATTGAGGAGAGCAGACAGAAGTAGCTCTACAAAAGTGATACCAACGTACACCAAATCAGTACCATTACATGAAGGCAAAGATCAGAAATAACAGCACCAGCGAGATGCCCTTCATGTAAAAGCTGAGAAAGTCAGGTATGCTTTGTAAGCAAGTACCAAGGACTCAGTAGATTTAACAACAGTTGGCCACGTTATATCGGTAGAGAAAAAATTCTTCCTGAACTTTATTTTTGTCAGTGGTTTCAGAACAATGGAAAGAGAAACCTGCTATACTGCATTTCTTGTTTAAAGGAAAAAGTCTATTCTACCTTGTCATGTAAATTGCAAACTTACAGAAAATACCGTAAGCAGCTACAGGAGAAAGTAGAAAAGTATAAGGTGTAAAATAGATACTTATTATTCCAACTACCAAAACCAAAAACATCTTCTAAATAGCCAGTGTTAAACAGCTGTCCTCCTTTGATACTTACAACTGCTAAACTTTTTAAGTCTCTTAAAAAAAAAAAAATTCTCTGCTTTTTGCAGATCGAGTTTGCTCATTTAATTTCTAAGGGCTGTCAACTTTCCTAAATCTTATCTTTTCTAATTAAAACAGCAATAGATCACCCAGGCTTTGGTTTTATACCAGCATTTCTCCACATCCATCCAACAGCTTGCAGCATAAACCACAATACCATCTCCCTCACTTTTACTAAATGGGGGTGAGAGGGAAGAAAGAAAAGTCTCTGTGGCTGATAATGAATTATCAGTGTAGCAGCCTAAGAAATTTCTATAGTACAGTCAATCTAATTCATCTTCCTATGTAAAGGGAAGCGTTATTTTTGAACTGACATGCTCTTAACACTTTTTGAAGAGGGCAACTAATACTTTAAGTAGCTTCACATAAACACAATATGGGAATATGGGAAGTCACTCTTAAAACTCTTAGCAGGTGTAAGCATTTGATTTGTTCAACATCAGCTAGCCCAGACAGACAGAAAATATGCTAGCTAATCAGTACAACACACTTCTCGTATTCTAGGAAGAAACAGTGCACGTTTATGCTGTCGCATGCATTACATAGTCTAGGTTACTCTGTTACTGCTATGGGGCTGTTTTGTTGACAACAGTGAAATATCATATTCATCTTTTAAATAGTATTTTAACAATGCACTTAAGCTAGGTCTCAGTAGAGCAGTATCAAAAATGTTAACATGAGTTTTGGAAATTGCTGCAGCCACTTGTCTTGGACATGATGTCCAAGCAAGCACAGCTACCTGGGGTTCACAAAGAGGTGACTTATGTCTGGATCTCTCTATTCCATGCAAGTCCTTTAAATTGTTTCACCACACAGTTCCTAGCTCCTCCTAAACACTTTCCCTCTCCCTTCCTCCTGGCACAAAGGATTGCTGAGAGGTTGCTCCTTACTCACTTCTGGTCCTCTCTGTGAAATGCACAGCACATCAGCTCCATGTTGCTTAACAACAAAAACATGAAGGGGATTATTAACTTTAACAATAATTAAACAGAACAAGCACTAACAAAAAAAAAGAAAAAAAAACCAACCACACACCCTAAACTCAACTAAACAAACAAAAAAAAATCATTCTGCCAATTCACTCTCTATACCATCATTTTATATAGTGCCTCTCCACTCTGAATACAAGACTGCAAGCATTCCCTTTAGGGTTCCTCTTCAGACCAAGGCTTCATGACATCACATGCCCAGTTCAACAGCAAAATCACCTTGAGGTATTGTCACCCCTTCTATCCCCATTTCTGCAGTTCATTTCCAGTGTTCCTTTCCTTTAACACCCACAGCAATGACAGTACACTTGTTCGTGGGAACATGCAGTTGGTCAGACCATGAAATTACCAAGCTACAAAACAGCTTTCTCTTTTGAGCTTTTCTAAGGTACTATTGCTTGTTGAATCCTTTTACAATCCAGTACTTTGCCTGTCTCCTTCCCACCTTGTAATTTCCGCTTCCCCTACATGTAAAAATTCAGATACGTAACAATAGGTCAGGTGGCAGTCTCATGAATCTTGGATATAAATCTCCAAATAACCATAATCACTACACAAAGTTTCATTTCATCCCTCACACCAGGCAAAACAATAACACTGCACTCAGTCTGCAGAAGAAATGGTAAGTGTGTGGTTTTAAGTTACAACACTAGGAGAAGACAGAGGAGGAGCTCCCTTTAACTGGGCACATAGCAGGAAAACACTCAGGAAAAAAGTTCTGGAGCTACATGTGATTAGTACACATTTGTTTCCATGTCAGCATTCAAATCATAGTCTTCGACAATTGAAGTAACCTTTTAGATTTGGGAATAAACTCAAAAAACGTAACAAGTAACAACCAGTTGCATATAACATACCATGTTGACTAAATCTGAATCTTTCCCATGCCAAAACGCTGCTCAGGGCATGTACAACGCACACACTGGTCTCCAAACTACAGCTGGGGAAACTCCCAAGCACTTGCACAAAATACATTTTAGATTAAAATGACTTATCTAAAAAAAGAGGATCACAAAACCTACAAGAGATAATGTTTCAAAAAGGAAGAAATCAACCACAAGTGTTCATTATATTATAGGTTGTATTTATTTGGGAAAACTTGTTCCACAAGATGTTTGCCTATGAAACAAGGCATCGTTGAATGCAGCAGCATTAAAGCTAGCACATTCCAGACCTCAGTTCCAACACAGGTCTCTATTCCTTAGCAACGAAAGTCTCCGTGTTACTCTTTTCAAACAAACCCTCCCAGCTGATACACCACAATCAGCTTGCTGATTTAAATATGTGTCAAACCATTCTGAAGTAGAACGGCTGCTGAGCTGAGAGGCCGCTCTGGTGAAGTGAACAGCAATGCAGAAAGTTACATTACATGAATGTGCTAAAGGAGCTCATGCCCTGCTTTTTGAATACTTTACAGGCTCTCTGCCCATAGGTTTAGTGCCCTGACAAATTCCATGCCAGAAAAGCCTGCTATTGTATTAACTGACTCTGAGAAAAAAAAAAAACAACAGCTATAAAAGTCACCAAAAAGTGAGGCTGTGGAAGTTGAATATAACAGCTTCGCATCTCCATCAGACAGCTTGCAGCAGCCTGACGCCATTTGGCTCTTTTGGGCAAGTATCAGATATTTAAACTTCTGTTTGTATTAAAGTTTGCATTGTCAATATAAGAATGATATACAGTAAGAGGAGAGTCTCGCACAGATATTCTGCCTAGGCAACGTATGTCCTGGCGGGGTTATTTTTACGCTTCTGTAAACAGACACATTCCATTCCACCTGCAGGGTCAGCGGCGGCACCTCTGCACTCCCTGGTCCATTTGTTTTCCTTCTAAATTTGCTCCTAGTTGGCTTTCATTTTAAATACCTTGCAATGATGTTAGAGCTTGTTGGTCTCAGCACAGAAAATGATGCAAGAAAAAAAACGGAGATTTCATTTTGTAGCAGCCCCTGACAGACACCTTGCACTGTAGGTTTGGCATTGGGTTTTTTTTGGTTGGTTTTGTTGTTTGATTTTTAAAATGTAATCTTAAAGTCATATAGGGACAAACTAAACAGCCTGCAATTCTGTTTAGCAAACTAACATTGGTTTTAGCTCCTGGTTCAAAAGAAGGATCAGGGGGAAGTTGGCTACGTGTGAGTCCAGTTTGCACAATCTGGAGATACATTACATGGAGGGAGGGGGGGTGTGTGAAATTGTGTGATCCTCTCACAGGGGAAAAAGAAAGGCTAACAAAGAGCAAAGAAAGGACAACAAAAATATTAGAATTCCTTCTTTCTCCTGTAACACCAGAATGGTTTCCTTATTCTCAGATGAGTAGCTAGGTGATAAGTGTTGTCATAGAAATTAATTACAGATAAAGCCTTGAGGGCTTCCTTGGTTGGTATACTCACCTGACTGTGTTCACTACTCTGTGTCAATCAGTTTACAGAACCTTTTAAAAAGATGCAAGTAAGTCTCACGGGTTTTGGGAGTTTTGAATGTCATACACAAATAAATGAATACAAGCATGTTTACTGCCTTTTTCTTTTAAATCTTGTAACTTCTGAAGCACGGGCTCCCTCTCTTCCATAGAACTGCAAAACCTTATCTGACAAGGTGTCCTTGAAAAGCCAAGAGAAAGAGCAAGCCTTCATTTAACTCTTTTGTCAAATTTCTGGGATTATGGGAAAAATTCACTGACTGCTAGTAAAACTTTAAAATTGTTCCCCAAACCAATGACAAAGCACCAAAATTTTTAAATAAAGGAGGTAAGAAACATTAAAACCACTACCTACAGAAAAGCTAGGCTTCCATCCATACTAGCATCCCTCAAGCATGTAACTCCTTTACCCTACTACTCACAAAATTCTTAAAATATCACTTGTCAATTTGCAATTTACTGTTTAAGCCCCCAGGCTGCTCACCCTCAAGCTTCTTCTTTGAGCTCTAGAATTAATTTGAAGAGAAAAATGGAACAGTCACAACTCCCTAGTGGTATACCCCATTCTTGGTTGAGCTCACTTTTTAATATTTAGCCTAGTGCCAACAGCACAACACACCAGCAATTGCTTTACAGTTGCAGTTAATCTTGGACCAATTCTACTCCCGTAGCCTCTTCTAACAGGCACAGTCTTATCTACAGAGAAGAGAACAAAGAAAAGTAGAATACTGTACAGGGTTTAGCAGTATCTTCCCTGCCGGAGACTGAGGTGTCCTTCACCCCGTGAAGGCCTGCAGCATTGCCTACAACACCCCTTCTACCCTGCAACAACCCAGCTTTAATAGTGCCACAGAACACTCCTATGCTGCAAGATGGAGGTGAACCCAATTTGGTACTTCCCCCAAAAGACAGTAACCCTCCAAAAAAACCCTCACATCCAGCCATGTATTGGTTCACTGATCATATCCTCCCTAAGGTACAAACAGGAGAAATAAAAGACAACCGCAAAACTACCAAGGCTCTGAGATTCACAGCTAAGACTCTTCTTCTCAGTGCTAAGCTGCTACCTACAGCATTTGTAGTATATCTTGGACAACTACAAAGAGAACGCTTGAAACAGACTTATTTCTTCCATCACTGATCAAGGAGAGAAAACGCAACCAAAACACAGAATACAAGACAAAAATTACAGGACTGTGAAGTCACACATAACAGCCTGCTCCATTCACTGCACAGCCCAACAAGAAAAGGCGTATCTCCCAGAAACAATTAAACACAGACCACGTACTTCTCCCTCATTTCAGAACT
>JAOTQQ010000012.1:69608088-69629981 GCA_026546715.1 Gallinago undulata
TTCCCTTCCATACCCTTCATTGCAGTTTTCCTGCTTTCTAGAGTCCCAGCTGCTATGAGAGAAACATCAGAAGTTACATCTTCCAGCTATGACCATCAACCTTTGTTTTCCCCATCTGCTACGAGTACAGCATCCTGTGTGCTAAAGAACAGCCGTCTCACACAACAGTTTGCATTGAGGGTCTGGCTACTTCGAACATAGAAGTTTGTTATTTGCAACAGATGAAGTTAAACCATACCTGTTTATAAGTAAGCTACACAAAAAGTCAGCTGCATTGCTGCAATACTGATTTGCCTTTATATACAGTCTAGTAAGGTTTTCCTTCATTAAAAGCTGCCCTACAAGACGCAGCAGGTATACCAGCCCCGATTTCTCAGAGGGCTGATGGCATTATTAAGGAGTTTGTTTCTTCCCCTCAGCTTTGCCCATCGTGATAGATCACTCATAACTCAACAGAGCAAACACATGCAAAGAAACATGTCTCCTCATATTTGCCAAAAAGCCAACCTAGCTCTGCTCAGAAAGCCAGTGGGGTAATAGTAATCAGCCTGCTCCTCACTAAAGAGGGATTTCTATAGAAATAATTGAAGTTTTGCTACTCCCAGAAAAAACTGCTTCCAAGAGGGGTGTAGGCTGATAAAGAGGGGATTCCCCAGACTAGTAAATACCATTAGCAGTTACTTCACACCGTCCCATTAAAAGGCTGGTGACCATTCCAAGCATGCCCACCACATGTTAGTAGTGGCCAGTTTTACAATTATGAAAATCTATGTGCGATACTGTAAGAGCAAGTAGGTGACATTCAGAACAAAGCCTTTACAGAAAGCTGCAGAAGATTTCCTACTAACTGATTTCATGACTTACATGATGAAAAAATAAATAAATCTGTCACCCAATCAAGCACTCCAGATGGATTACCAGAGGACAGAAGACTATATTAAAAGTTAGTATTGGAAATGTCAACTAGAGGCCCACTAATGAATAATTCAAAGCAAGGAAAGGTCTCTCTTACCTCTTATCACCTGCTCTGAGCAATCCTTCGGCAAGATGTAACAATCAGTTCCAGCAAACGATTGCTGGGCTGCATGCAGAATAAGAGGCATATAGAAATTTGAAGAGGAAAAAAAAAAAAGAGAGAGAAAAGCTTAGCTGTACAAGGCCTATGAACTCTATGGCTTGAACAATCAGAAGCCGTTTTTAGCCACCTCATCTCATAAATTCCAGTGTACAACTGGAAGAGGACTAGCAAATAGCACAATTTTCCACCTTCACCATGTTCCTCTGCCCTACTGAAGAAGTTTGAAGTTTTAGAAATGAGACAAAAGCAGAGTTTGGTTAGAACAAGCAAGCAAGCTCTGGCATATTTTCATCATCCCTTCTGTCTGTAAGTGAAATAGACTTGACATTCCTCTTTCACTTTACAATTACAAGCATCTATTTATGCCCCAACATCTTCATGCCTGAAAAAAGTTATTCTTGTAACTTTCCACTGCTGGTCAACTCACTATAGTGTCTTCCTTCTCAGTATCAGCAGTCTCTCCAGTACATAACAGAAAACAAACCAAGGAGTATAAGAATTTGCCAATATAACTAAGCAAATATTGGGCAAGTTCAGTGAAATCTGGTCTTCATTTTGAGTCATAACAAAAACTGAAGCAACTATTCGATATGGAATGAAAATTGATCTTAAATCTAACAACAGGGAGCAAATTAGGAAGAGCTCTCACAGATTTTCTCCACTCCCTCCTAAAGATTTTGCTGAGCTCCATCCAAGTTTCTCTCATCCTCCTCATAAAACACAATCTTGAGGACTCTGCATAGCAGTCAAGACGTCATTGTTGGCAAAACTTCATCTTGTACAAGAGAAACCTCTATTCCAGCAGCTCGTGGTACTAACGAGTTCTTTAAGAACATTCAGACGTGGGTTTGCAATTAAACTTAAAAACCTGTCATCAGTCTTTGCAAGCCTAAAGAGGAAAGGTACCAATTACTAGAATTCCCCATTATTCTGTATACTGCTAACTTAGCAAGAGCACGCACTACTAAGAATTCCCAGGGACATCAAATACCATTCTCTTCTTACTGAAAGAGCTGCAGAGGAGCCAAGGGAAGTGATTTTTGCCGTATTCCTTCTCTTTTCCATGATTTCATGACTCAATTTCTCAAAGCAATCCTATTCCATTTTTTAAATTATAGCAGCTACATCTGAAGACAAACCACACAATTATTTAGCAAAAACAAAACCATATAATCTGTTCATTTTGCATGCCACGGAAAGTGCAGTTACTTTCTGAAGTGTAATCCACTCACTCTGTGGTTAAGACACTAGTATTTCTCCAAGTTTGTATACAAAGAAAATTACTTCTGGAACTTCTGCTGAGTACTGCACTATAAACAACACAGAAAAAAATACACGATATGTTCATCAGGCCCACCTGTCTTAGAGATGGCTAGAATCAACTGCTCTGTGCCTGAATTGTTAGATTTGTTTGAAAGATTTGAGACAGCAAAACAATTCCTTCTCTTCCCTTCAAATCTCAAGATACTTTCAAAGTCTAAAAATCTCTACAGGAGATTCTTTAGATATAAATGAAACTCCAGCCGCAATGAAAACCTGAGAATAGACTAGCTGAAACAGTCTAACTTAAGAAAAAAAAATCTTGTTAACAATTCATTCATCTGAAGCCTGCAAGTGACTTTCTTTTTTGTGGTCAAGAGAACTAGACTTAAATTCCAGTCTTTAATAATAAATACCAGGGGAGCCTCTCCCACAATAAACACATGTCAAGCTCACTCACACTGTAAGACTGCACTAAGTATTTAGCCAGAAATCATGCAGGAACTCCTCCTCTTGGTTTAGGATGAAACACCAGTTGCTCTACAGAGCCCAATAGCTATAGCATGAGAAAGAGTTTATCAGTGACACACCGTTTGAAGCCTGCATGAAGCATAAGTCATTTCCTAAACAAAATATGCATGAGAGTTAATGAGATTCCAATATGGCCAAACACAGCACTGAAGACATTTCATCCAAAGAAACTGTTTATACCTCAAAGTCTTTGCTGAACACTCAAGTAAAGATGAGAATACAGAGATAGGACATACACATTTGGGAAATGAAGATCTGTACCCTGCCAAACAGTCCAGCAATGGAACAAGAGCCACAGAAACATACTGCCTCAAATTTAGAGGCAATATCAAGATGGTTTCTCATTCCCTTTTGCAAGCAAGTCAAACTTGTAACCCACAATACTGCCTTTGAATTTTTTTTTAAACAAAAAAAAAGGAAGAGGATATCCTTGTTTTCACTTACATCCTATACAAAAGCAGCACTTTTTGTATCCTGTACGCAGCTGGAGAAATCCTCTTCACATCTCAGGGGGGCCAGAAGCTCAATGTTTCACACAGCTACCTTCCAAGAATGCAGTTTCCAAACTACATTTCCTCCAAATCTGTACAGTAAGATTTTCGATTGCTTGAAAAGCAATACTTTTGAAGATTTGAAGATTTTCACTGAAAGAATAAAATATACATAGTCTGGCAAATTTTTATTTCCTCAGAATACAGAAGTGCTGAAGCTGTTAACACTCCTCCCCTTGCCATACACACGTACAGCCCTACCTCTTCCACAGGAACAAAATTTAATTGCCTTAATCTTTCCTGAAAGTAGTTTAAATATTTTTCCTGAGGTTTTCTAAAAATAATTCAGAATAAAGCAGACACTCTGTATGGAAAATGTAAGCCCAACGGTTTGGCCATCCTACCAGCAACTCCACCAAGTAGGAAGCTGTCTGACAAACAAATGCATGATTACTACCAGTTTTGACTGTACTGTACAAGACATAAAACGGAAAAGTTTTAGTCCATAAACTGCTTCAAAGACCCCATTTTTTTCTTTGCCATGTTAGCTATTTGCTGCAGAGGATGTAAATCCAGCCATTGTGGTCTGTGTTTTATTAAAAAGCCTTCTCCGCTTCTTTTTTTAACTTACAGGATGAAATCAATCAAAACAGAAAAAAGTACTTATGAATCATATGCACTAAAGAAAGGGTCAGCCTTTAACTACCTAAAATAAAAGCAGAAGCATCTTCAGAGACAGCAATTGCAGCTCACATACACCGGTACGGACATCTCAGCTGCCTCTAACACTGACCACGAAAAGCTGAATAGCACGATGTCCATAGGAGAGATCAGAACAGAACAGCCCTAACATGAGACCGACTCCTCTCAGAAGGGAATTCAAACAACTTGACAGTGCCATGGGAAGGGACCAGACATTGTCCACCATTGTCGCCCCACACTCTCCGTCATGTCTCTTTCACAGAGCTTGTGCTTGTTTCTGTCAGCACCCTCATATGAGAGAAACAATGCTTCCCTGCACCTGGATGTCTGGGGAAAACAGGGACTCGTGTATGAAAAACAGCCACTGTCCCTGACAATCCTTGCATTTCCCCAGAATAAAATATTATGAAGAACCAGCAGACTGGCTTGAGGGTCTATGACTATCCACTGAAATAGTATAGTTCCATAAGCCTTCAAATCCCCTAAACAGTGGGGACCAGAAGTTCTTTTAACCCTTCTTTGCTAAAACTGCATCCATTCCTCAACAAGCAGGGTTTCCAAGCCTCCGGTCAGTAACTTCTCAGGATAACCAACCAGCACTTCACTTTTGCTGTGATTAGACACCACGGCCAGGGAGTACACTCAGTTTTCATCTCATCACCAAATAGTCTGACAAAGAAGATGTTATTAATTTCCAGGAACACTTCAGGATTAAAGTAAAAAACAAAAACCCACCACCAAACAACAGCAACAAATAGCAGCCCACTCAACAACCCACCGCAACAGAACTCTTTTCCCTTCAAGTTATCTGCTAGGTTGCCAAAGCCTGCAAATAACTAACAACAAAAACCTAAGCAGTAAGGTTAGATAACCCCAGCAACAAAGCATCAGGCAAATTGTCTTGACCACCCCGTATTGGTAAGCAAGAACTAGGTAACTCCAGGTTGTCAGCTGCAGAGTCTGAAGCCCAAACCCTCTCTCCCTCAAAGAGACAAACACTTGGAAGCTGTGATATTCTCAGGAGGCTGAGCTACTTGCTGTAAAAAAGCTGCTTAGCAGACTACACATTATCATTGGGAGGCGTGATGAAATATTCATTTCTGATCTGTGTAAGGCATCCGTCATGCCATCTGGATGCCCATTAGTTCTCACACAGAGTAACAGCTAAAAAAAAAAAAAAAAACACAGCACTGGAACGGAGAAACCCAAATTCTCAGCTATTACATAGCTGTTGTGAATGCTAACAAGAATCATTACGCCACCTCTCCCACACATACACTGGCTATCTTTCAACTCAAAGCAGTAACTAACCTAATGCCCAATATTTAAGCTAACGAAGGAATGTATGTACTGTACACCTTGACTGCTTCTGGGAAGACAGATCCATCATGCTGTCGCACAGTTACTGAGGAAACAGTGACTAGCAACATCCATTGGATCCCAAAGCGTTGATGCTCAACTGTCCCGATGCAGAACTCTTCCAGATGAAGCCACACATGGATAAGGCAGGCGCAGGGACAGAATCATTCAGACAGGAATATGTATTCAGCCAGTCCCAGGCCACAGTAGGAGTTCAAAGGCAGCTTTCGTATTGGCACGTTACATGCCACTTTCCCACACACACCCCTCCCCCAAACCAACACCAAAACACAAACTTGCATGAGGTCCAATTACATGAAGGTCTCTGATAGACAAATTGAGAAGACTGGAATAAACCTGCGTCATACTTTTCTGCATGAAGTGACAACACAAGCTCTCTCTACAGCCTGGATGGTTGTTATCCAGGAAAGCAGGAGAAAATGGCTTACTTTAAGAACTCAAGTGTCCTCTTTTACCCCAGTAATTACAGAACACAGCAGACATTCATTCTGGAAAGCAGAGTACAATAGCTATTTGTTAGCATCAGTATTACAATCTAGCATTTATCTAAGCCCATCACACCCAGAACACACAGTGCAAAAATGCTCAAGACAGAACTCTAAGTGCCATCCATGAGAAACTACAGGAAAAATACCCCAAGCACCAGGACTGAAGCTCAGTCCATAAGTCACAATTGAACTGCCCAGGAATCTATTTAATGAGCATATATCCAAGCTTCATCTAAGAAGCATTAGGCATAGCTGGTGAAAGAATAAACAGAAGAAAATACTTAAATGATTGTAATCTAATGTTAATAAGAAAAGTTGTATCTGACAGAAGAGGCATAGGCTTGGTGAAGAGAAAGAGTGCTCATACATATTTACCATTAGAAACAAGTTATCACTATGAATTCAGAATTTCATACCAATAGAAACAAAGATGTAAAAGGCTGTATTTATACAAGAATTTTTTTTCTGCTCACATACAAATTCCTCCATATTGAAGCCTAATCTCAAATATAAAAAAAGCACAAGGTGTTAGCTTCCCACATACTTTCCCAGGTGAAAAATTCAGACTCCTTTACTCCCCCCTGCATCCTACAGCAGTGCCAATTTAGACTTTATTAAATCACAGACTGTCACACTCACAGAAATCCTGCCCCAACATCCACCTTATTTTTAAAACACCGCCAGATTCAACTATACTAGAGTTCTAATTGAGAAAACTGTTGTCCGGCATTGCCAGACACAATTTTAAGAAAGCATCGGGTTCAATCTTCTAAAACAGCATGTAGCATTTTAAAAGCTATCTTGTTTACATGAAGAGCAAGATTGAAAAGTGCTAGTTAGGCTGGTATGAGCTGCTAGTCCCCTCATTAATTGCATGCCTAAGCTTCTGCCAAGGAGAGCAGCCCAACAATACCGAGATACTGCATGGGAAATATGAAAAAAGTGTCATCTATCCCATGCTACAAAAATTCCTGTCCCATCTTCAGAGGACAACAGAAACAACTGGATTTCAGAAATATCTATACCTCTCTGGGTAACCTCCCATCCAGAGATAGTAAGAAACTCAAATAACAAACTCAAGTAACATCAATAAATACTTCAACCCTTTCCTCTATTACAGAAACAATGTAACAAACGTGGTTTTTTTCTAAATATGTCCTGCTCCAAACGAAGAGACTAACTGTTCTACTTAATTTACTGTGGTAGGTGTATTTAAGTCTCCGATTTTTATTTTTTAAGATTGCAAACTGACTGAGGGAATGCGATCACTGAATACAAATACTTGTTTGGAGGCTTGAAGAACGGCAACGCATACTTTTAGAGAAGGGCACAGTGGACTGAACACGTAATTACAAGCTCAACCATAAGAGCACAAATAGACTAAACAAGCACTGTTCGAGTTACTCATGCTCAACTTTCAAAGTTTGACCCCTGAAGCCAGAAGTACATTCACAAAGGAGAAAGAATTTTTCCAAATAGTCAATAATATAAACACAAATTCAAGCAGGCTTACAAATCCTGAATAATCAAAATCAGAGTACCTTTAGTCGGGCCCAATTTCTCAATCTCCAAAGTTTCAGCTCAGCACATAAAAAAGCCCCCAAACTATATTTCCCTTTCCCATGCTTATACTTCTCAGTAGACTATTATAAATAACAATTGCACCACTAATGGACAATTATTCCATTTTTTTCCTACATCAGTAAAATATATTTTATGTTTAAGTAGAAGTCATACTTCCTTAGTGAGTTCCCTTCCTGCAAAAATCCCAAGATCTTGTAACTGTTCTGTCACAACTTTCTGTCAGCAAACACTTGTAGCTTCAGGAGACAATTCCTATAAAGAAATACATTTAGAGTCAAACCACCTGCAGCTATAGCTCTTACTGAAACCTTCTGCAAAACAGGTACAATTCCCAGACTGTACTTTTCTCTAGGACAAGCTAGCATTTGCAGCAGCATACAAATATAAAAGATCTTCAATCAAGTCTACTCTCTATACATTTTATTGTAGGTTCAAAACAAATTACTTCTGTACTTAACAACTCAGCTCCAGACATTTTATGAGAGAACTACAGCTCAATATGCAGTCCCTGTGACTGCAGGGGCCTGGACTAGATGACCTTTGAAGGTCCCTTCCAGCCCAGATGATTCTGTGATTCTATATCTGGGCAAGGTTTATCTCCCCAGTGAACCAAAATACCATTGCAATCAGATGCGTAAGACTTCTGCTACTCTGGAGTCAGTTCTCCAAGAAAAAAACAAGCCTAAAAGAAGGTGACCGAGTAAGGCACTACCCACATGAAGTAATGTTCATATCTAGAGGCTAGGAAGGCCAGTTCTTCACAAGTTCTATGTGCCAGCAGCATAAACTGCAAGAGGCAATGCCAGGTTCACCGACAATCCTGCATATGAATGATTTTTGTTGGAGCAGAGCTCTGGAGGTCATTACCTCCACCATCCTCCTTGGATGGCAAATACATGTCCCTGTCAAGAAGCGAGATCTGGAGTCAGTCAGCACAACCCAAGTCACTGCAGAGCCAATCCTCCTGGAAGCCATTTCTGAGCATGTGAGGGACAAGGAGGTGACTGGGAACAGCCAGCAGAGTTTTACTGAGGTTAGACTGCTCCCAACCAACCTGATTGTATTCTAGGACAATAGGAAGGCCTGTACAAAGGGAGAGCAGTGCATGTTGTTAGCACGATTTTAGCAAAGCCTTTCACTTGGTCTCCTCTGGCATCCTCAGTTAGTTTGGCGAGATATGGATTGAGTAAGTGGACAATACCAAACTCAAGGCTTGTGATCGGTGGGACAAAGTTCAACAGCAGGCTGTACCATCTTCATGGAGATAATTCTAAACTTCACCAGGCAAACCCTTGAAAAACCTGATCCAACTGGACCCAACCTTCTCCGAATGGGAAGTGGAACCAGCTAAGGCCCAAAGGTCCCTTCTGACCTAAGTTATTCCATATCTTTTTTGTTTTGTTTTGCTTGTTTTTTAAGAGTAGATTAAAATGTCTGTTGCAGTCTGTATTTGCTTTAGGTCACGCTTCTGCTACCCTGCTGGTTTCAGCAAATAAAATGGACTGAAAGCCACAACTGAAAAAGGACAGTAATTGCTCTGCTTAAGATTCACAAGTCATTCTGAAACAAAACTCAAGTCAAGAATCTCACAATTTGGTTCCTAGTAGGGATTAACAACAAAAAAACCTAAACAAAACCCCCAAAACACCTCATCCCCACACATCTGCAGCTGAAGAGTGGAAAGGAGAGACAGTATTAAGTTCATTATTGGACTCTTGCAACAAACCCATTTTTTTAAGTACATCTTCACATTTTGACTGTGAAGAATAAGTGTCTGGATTGCAGTCAAGACCCACCAGTAGAAAGGTCTCAGAACAGAGTTCACACAAAAACAACAACAAAAACCAAACACAAAAAAAACCTCCTCAAAAAAACCCACCCTTGACTGTCTGCATACCCAACAGAGATAAGTAAGCAGCCTGAAAGGGCACAGACAAAAACAAGTTTTCACATTAGGTTTTAAACTGACAGCAATGTCTTATCGAGGCAGCTAAAACTGAACAGATACCACTTTAGTTTCCTTTCCCCTCTGTTTGCATTAATGCCCACAGAAGGAGTCTAGTATAGGATTTTAAGCACCAGAAGTCAGAGAAGTCGTGGCATCATTTGCTGGATGAAGGCCAGGATCTCTTACATCCACTCAAGCTTGTATCTCTGGAGACTCTGTTTGTTCCTAGCATAATTGAGTTATGTTCTGCGCAATGAGAAGGTGAATCAATTATGTTCACCACTAAACAGACAAGCTTAAGTATTCTCTCAAGAGCCTAAAATTTGTGCAATGACACTTTCAAAATACTGTTTGTTCTTCTTTTTTAAATAAATAAGAACACTTTGATTCAATCTCTTCTCTTCCTGGAAATTCCTGAGCTCACAAACCAGTGAAGCACATTCAAGTTTTAACCCACCAGGGCTAGGCAGCTGGGACTCCCTATTTTAAGTTTACACTAAGTTTCTGATAGAGTAATTTAGGTTAAAGGCAGCATCAGATAAAAATCATGTCTAAGTCTTTGCTAAGATATTAAGGAAATTCAAGCAGCAAGCAATCATCATCTCAGACATTAGAGTCCCATTTAAAATGAAAACTTTAATCATTTATAAAAACAAGTATTAATACTGTAAATTCAATGGATTTATAGTATTTTAGAGGTTAAACCCCCATGTTTGCAGCAATACTGTCTCATTACTTTGGAATATAGCTACAAGTTCAACCCAAGTATTGCAGCAGAACTTTAAGTGGCTTTCATTAGGTGTTACTCTTCTCTACTTCTTCAAATGGGATACACAGGTTACCCTTTTCAGAAAATAAATTCAGAAGCCAAAATAAAGATAGATTTCTGTACTTAGTCATTTATCACAATTAAATAACCATTTTTGTTTGGTCATAGAAGTCAGTAAGCGCCAATCTTAGTGTTTCCTGACACAGTCCCACAAATGTGAAGTCAGTCGCATGCACTGCAAGACAACAGAGGCAGGCATATTTTGGGGCCAACACTTAAGCTAGAGAAAGCAGGCACACAAGCCCCTCAAGCTATGCATTTTCAAGTGTTGGGGCTTGGGGTGTGGGTTTTTTTTTTGTAAATAAAGACTGAAATTCACCTGTATTTATATTAAACATTAATACTATCAAGACTGTCAAAGTAAAGCCAGTATCATTTCTATTGCAGTGAATGTTCAATTTTGTAAACTGATGAAAACACAAGTGGTTTATCTAAGACATAATTGCCACAGCTCATTGAGAAGAGTGTGCTCACTCAGGCTTTCCAAGGTAAGCTGAATCCTAGACAGGTCTTTATAAAGATTAAATAACCCCTTATTAAGAGCTGTGTAAACTGTTTTAAAGAATATACAGAACATTTTTAAGTGAAAACAAAGGTTAACTAACTACTTGGAAGGAAAGAGATATCATCATCTCAGTCCATGCTGATTTTACCTCTACAGTATCCAAGGATACTATTCACAGAATTGAAAAAGTCATCAAAATAAATGGCAATTCCCTACTAATCTTGTGTATGAAAAAGTACCTGAACAGGGTTATTTAGAGCAGTCATGTCAGGTGTAGTGCTTTCTGTGCAAAGTCAGTTGTCTAGATTCTCCAGCTGAAGCTTCCGCTATGAAAACCTATCTCCTGTATATATTTTTAAGCACTAAAAACAGAGAACAAGAGCTCTACAGAAGATGCTGCTATGGATAAAGCCAGGGTGGACTTCAATATACAAATGACTCACTGCATACCTCTCAGCTCCCTTACTTCAATAAAACAGCTGCAGAATAGGAGAGGACCTACAACAGTTGTGTGCTGGAAAATGAGCTCTGCAGTTCAAATTATTGCTGCAAAAGCAGCAGAATGCTTTTGCAAGGTTTGCCAATGTTCCACAAAGTTATTTCAAATCCCTCTGGGATTCTTGTTCTTCAACTCTGAAATAGTTAATTTCTTTTAAAGGCAGAACACTATATTCTAAAAATATCAAGAAATGAATCCACTGACATAGAAAGCTTTGCTTAAAACATCTTGAAAGAAATTTTGCACAAACACATACACACTCTCTTGGATGAGAAAATATATTTCCATGCAGAAATGCTAATGAATCTTAAGTTTTAATTCACAAGATATTTAACTTCCAATTCAGAGATACAAATATTAGTAACCTGGAAAGATAATTTTCTCTCCAACATTCAGCTTTCACAATCCAAGTTAAGAGTTTTCTTTTTATTATTATATATATAAAACCAGGACAGAAGCCTCACCACTGGCCAGTACTTCTGAGAACTCTAAGGACACCTCATAGCTAGATCAGCTTAATTCACTACCCCGTTCACCCCTCAGCTCTACACATAAAAATGGTATTCCCTCTTGCTTTCTATTCTTGGAAAAGCTTCAAAACAGTCTGTCCAATTCTGTCTCCAAACCTTTCTGCACTATATTCAGCCAACTTCCATATACACACACAGCTCACTTGTGAGAAGTCTATTTCAAGAACCCAAGTATCATATCCTTTTGCTTTTGCCGTGCACAGCCCCTTCTACATAACCTTTGATTAGAACAATTTACTTCCTTCCAACTCCCGAGCTTTTCACATGCAGCTTTTCATGCAGACAGTAAACTTGATCCCTTCAGCTGGCCAAAGTCATCACTCAACCAGCAATTAGCTTCCTCCCTCTTAAAATAATCTTTTATGAAAGTAACAGAAATTTAGAATCCACTTGGAAACATTTCTGAGCCCACGCCTGAACTGATAGCCTCAAGTATCCGTCTTGCCCTGTCACACTGGCAACAAAGGATAACATTTTAAGTAACAAATGAATCCAGCAGAAACAAGTCAGTAAAATTTATTTCATTTTATTGTCTTTGAACAAAAATTCAAAAGCCTTGATAGAAAGAGGTTTACTGTGAGACATCTGCTAGCTGCAACTATACCTGTAACTATCTAGAGATCCTTAGTAGCCTTTTAGATTATCTTAACCTTCTAGGAGAGTATCCAGGAGTCATTCCCATTCCACTACCACAATGACTCAGGGTAGACAAGATGACTGAAACAGCCCTAGACATCTTTCTTGCAAGGGGGTTTTTAAGGCAAGAGGTAACCCTTGTTGAAAGATCCCAAGTCCCAAAGCCTGTCTAGCTTCCCTAGCTACACCAAGTTCAGGCACTACGTTTGTATGCTAACTGTGATAAGGCACCTATGTAATTCCTGTTGAAAAACAACTCAAAAGGCACAGTTAGCCCACAAAACAAAGCAGACCTGGCTCACGAGAACAAGATCTGCTGCTACATAAAGACTTATTTTGGTTTTCGACAGTCATGTTTTCTTGCACCATACATCATTTTGTATATTTACAAACAGCCTCTGCCAGGGTATATGCCTCCAACAAATGTCTGGAACATCCAGTTTGAAAAGAAACAAGCTTCCAGAAGAAGGAAAAGACTGGCAAAGAACATTCTGCATGATGATACATAAACCCTGATGCTGTTAAGTGCTTGCCTCACCACAAAACACAGGACAGAAAAAGGAGAGAGAAGGGAAAGTGAAACTGAGTCTAGAAAGCGCTTCCAGCTTTGCCAAACCAGTTTGATGCCACACATTACCTGAAGATTCTGGCCTTGCATTGCTTCATTCTTTGATTTAAGCCCATTTTCTTCTGCATTGGGCTGAGACAGCGGACCCTTCACCTTTGATCATAAAAGAATAACGCTTCTGTATCTGTAAACAACATATTTGTCTATGTCACCAAACCTATTGCCCTCTACAGATAGCAGACATTTAGATAAAAGACATAAAAGAACCTAGACAAATCACAGTAAAAGCCAGAAACCACATTAAGTGTTAACATCTACAGAAGTATTTATGAAAATGAACCTTTGGTCCTTTCTCCTAAAGAAGAGGGCTCTAAGTGCCCTCACTGTAACTCTAATGTCCAACATATCCCAAGTTCCTCTTTAACTATATAACTTACTCCTCATAAAAGGCTGTATTGGCAGCAACGCAGGAATTATGTGGTCTTGGGTACCTCAAATAAGTCACAGACCTAAGCATTAGTAAGGCAACCAAACTTACACTCTTTTAACATTGTTGTTTTATACATTTTTTTGCTCCTCCTTAGACATATATATACACACAATTTTTATTTATCTGTTCTTTTTAAATACAGTGGCAGGGTGCTACAAATTCCCCCCCCCTTAACTAAACTTCAGGAGGTCACCCAATTCTCCCTCTCAGCATAGTTCTGGTGCACTTTAATAGTCCTAAACATTGCATAAGAAACCAAGACCATGCTACTGATACCAACACAGTAGACAGCATTGAGCTTTTTGCCCCCACAACACCCACCAGCATATGAAATGTTAAGACGTTTCATATGCTGCCTTCCTCCTCCTCCAACGATTCGGAATGCAAAGGCTGAACAAAGTCTTGAAGCTAATTAAGATCAATGGGTTTAAAAAAAAAAATCCATAAACAGCTACATAAAAAAACCCACTGCAATGGAAGAGGCAAACAACATCAGGGGATAGGGGAGAGAGGAGTAAGCAAAACATGAAATTAGTCACCAATTACTTCCTGTAGATATGTCAAAATGAAACAGAGCAGAAGCCAACTACTGAATGCATGTAGTAAATCTATGACAGCAGCTAGAAGTTAAAGAGAAATTTTCTACAAGCAAATCTGATATTGAAATGCTTTCAATGCTGTTTCTTCAGACAGGGACATTGGAAACACCCACAAAAGAACTCGGACATAAAATCTGACTTCCCAGGTTCAGTCACTTCAGGAAACGTTTCAATAAACCCATTGCTATCGTTTACCCACTTGATTTGCCATGCACCAAAGAGGAGCTGACTGGGTTTACAGCAATCAACAGCAACTGTGGTTGTGGTGATGGCCATGGAACACCCCAGTTCAAGATCCTGAAGGGAGTGTGGAAGGAGAGCAGCAGAGTACAGACCCTGGCTTCCATGAAAGGTTTATCCAAGAAGGCGGTGGGTGGCATCCCTTGCAGACATCTCTGAAGGGAGCTCAGGAAAGCTGGCAGGGCTTTAGCAGGAGCACCCTCCCAGCACAAGCACATTCTACCCTCATACTCAGGAAAACAAGTAGACATAAATTAAAACAAAAGGGGTGGCGGGGCGTTGTTTAAGCAAGGAAGCTCTGAACAAAGCTCCAAAGGAGGAACTCGGAAGCATTGCCCAGGCTTGCGGGGATGGTCTTAAGAAAGCTAAAGCTCAACTGGAATTAAGGTTGCAAGGGACATCAAAGGCAACAACTACAGTTCTAGTGGTATGTAACTTGTAAAAGACTGATCAAAGAAAATCAGTCCCATGGCTGAACAGACCATGTGATCAGTGGGAGCACAAAGATAAGGCTGAGGTAGCCTACACCCCAATGCCATTGCTTCAGTCTTCAGTGTGGAGGTATTTGATTCCTGTGCTTAGCAAAGAAAGTATGTCCTCCTCTGAAGAAAGTATTTTCTTCATGAACAGTTTGCTAATCTCTACCTGATAATCAAGCTACATTTAATGGGGTAAAACTCATGTCACTGACAGCAGAGTACTGTCAGATTCATTTCTTCTCTAAAAGAAAATGCTAAGTAGCGCAGCTCTGAAAGAGGATGTTAGCATCTACTAGAGGGTATAACATGCTCAAACTAATGTCTACTTTTCTCCCATGCAGGCTAATTCTGAAAATCTCATTACAAGAACTAGCTGAGAAGCTTTGAGACAGACATACTCCGAACAAATGTTCACTTACATCAGCGTCAATCACATTTATTTTGCTTACGTTTCAGTTCAGCTCACCGTTCAGAGATGGTTGAAACAACATTGTGTTAGATGGGATGAAAGCACTTTGAGTTTTGGACTGTGTTCAACCCCAAGCATTTAGGTTTATATCAAATCCTCCCCACCCTCCATTTTGCTAGCATCTAAAGTAATCCTCAACCAACTTTGTAAATGCCTTTTTTAATTACCTGAAGCATTCCGTTTCTACAATAGTCACCCGCATTCAAGGAGAAGGACCCAGAGCCAGCACAATCTGCAGTACTTCTGAGATCAGCAGAACACGTTTCTTTTCCCCATTACACATGAACACCTCAACCAATACTGTCTTCAGGGAGCATTTCCTTCTAGTCTTTGCAACAGAGCTCATCAGGGAGATGAGTGAGGATACAGGGACCACGTAACACACACATATCCCTTTTTACTTTTCTCCTGATCCCCCTTTTTTTTTCCCCAGAAAAGTCTTTATGCTTAAACATTTTTCCTTTATAGCATTAGAATTTTAGCATACAAGCAAACAGATAACAGCCACCAATTCATTTTGGCTACAGTCTGAAGGTGAGTTTCAGGGAGGGCAATGAAGTTCTAAAGCAATGCTTTAAACAAACCTGCTTCTTTCAAAACAGTGTCTGAATACCTACAATCCTCCTATTAAAACGGCTGCCCAAGCTACTGTATTGCCCTATCAAACCATGTAGGCTCTTCCCTATCAAACCATGCTTCTGGGAGAACACACAGCACAGAATACATGCTCACGCAAGTACCCCAACATATGCAGAGAAAGAAGAAAACCTTCTTAAATACCTTAGGATACATCTGCATTAAATTTGAGCAAGCACATCTGATCAGTGTAACAACAACTAATTTCACATTTGTGTTTTAAAATGTACATTTGACAGCCATCACTTTCTGCTCCAGAAGTCAGCTCTCTCCATGTGAGAATTTCACCTGCACATCAACAAAACTGCTGCAAAAGGGGTATCTTCATTGTTTTATACAGCAACACCACTTGGTAACCAGTCAACTTACTCAAGCTGATGGATTTTAGATAAACCTCAGCAAGGTAACGCTGACCAAAATAAAGGTCTTTTAATCTGTTTCCAAAAAATCCCTGTGTTACAAATACCACCCAGACACGTAGCTGAAATATGGAACTCCAAAAGATTTAACAGAGATAACTTCTCTTCCTGCAGAACAATTTTCTACCTGGTGCTCCACCTTCCTTTTCAGCTAGGCAAGCCAGAAGAACCTTCTTCTCAAAGTGTCTCCCAAGAAAAACAAACACACCACAAAGCAAACAAACTTCCTCCAAATATTTTGGCCATCTGCACAGTGGAGGAACCGAGTGAAAAAAAACAAGTAGCAATACAAAATGCTGTTTTTTAAAATCAACCTCCTAATATCATACCAATTTCTCCCATCCTTGAGTCTTTTCTACTGACCTCTGGATCCCGAGGACACCAGTAGATATGTCAACACGATACTACCACTGCTGGGCAAGTTACCCTAAAGCAATTCTCTAATCTGCACCAAGTGCTACTTTGGAGAAGAGCAGGATGGATTGTTTTGTTTATGCCCGGAGCTTAAGTCTTTAAAAGTTATGCAAGTTAGGGCATCCAGGCTTAACCTTCAATTTTTGTGTTTAGAAGTGCAGTCTTTAGTTCAGATTCCTCCACACCACTAGTTCATTTTTAATTGTCATTTAAGAATTCTGAAAATGTTCTCCTTAGTCTGCAGAGTTAAACATATTACAAGACACTAATTACACAACTAGAAAACCTTCTGTACAAGGTGACAACCCAACACCGGGAAGAAGGAAAGCGAAGATCAATTTTCTCCTTAATGAGTTTCTTAAAAATAGGAAGACAAGTTCATTTTACCCATCATACTGATGCAGTTCCCTTTGTTCTAAAAAGGAAGTTATATACGTTCAGCCTTTATAAACATTTTACAATCCCTATACAAAGAAGCCTAGCTAACAGAAAGGTCTCAAACTTCAAGCAGCAAAGACACTATGAATTTTGTGTTCTAGCTTAGTCTGTTTGTATCCCTACAAGAACTTGTCACTGAACTGCATGCAACTTATCTTTTTTCAGCATCCAGATATTAAAATTACCAAAGGTGAAGGAACTTGGAGTTTAAGGTTTTTTATTTACTCGTGCTAAAATCACATTATCATACTCAATACAGAATAACTGCACAGGTTCAATATATTGCTAACTATAGCTGTAATATGCTGGATTGAATGGTATGCAGCTGGAGACGTGGGAGGACACTCAGTGAAAAAAAGTATCATGTAAATATTTACATATTTATTTTTAAGAAGGCTTAAGTTAGAAGCCTGTAAAAATTCAACTGCTAGAGATACAAGCAAACTCCTCACTTAAGATACTTCAAAACCAAGATTTTTTAAATGTTTTTAAACCTATGTCACAGCAGTACCATCTGATTTTGCAGTCCCCATTATACAGAACCTTTTTAATAACAAAATGCACATGCAGAAGACGTTACAGTTAGACACCACAGTTCTTGGTTCACCTATGCAAAAGATGTCCACAGGTGCAGGTAATGCTACTGACACTCATTTATGTTTTTTTAAAAAACTTCTCTGTAGCCCCCAAGTACCAACACTGCAAAAAGGAGACTGTGGAAAGCACTGTCTGCTGAACACTACACATCTGACCCCACAAAACATGCTTTTCAGACTCAGTGTCTTACAGACATTAGGACAGGAGAACTTGCCTGTGGAAGGCAACCCTACAGGTGGCATGTCCTGGTGAGCATCATCAGGCCCACGCAAACATGAAAGATCAACTGCATCAAGCGCAACAACAGGCACCACTTCTAGGTGACTCCAAAACAAGGTCTTGTTACTGCAACTGACGATAGGGAATAAAGAACAGGAAAACAAATAAATAATATTCATTGATACAAAGTTCTGGTATCAGCCATTATAAAGACTGGTCAGTCTTGAAAAAAAAGAAACAACTGCATATTAGTCCAAAGCAGGGAGGAAAAAAGGATAAAGACTATGCTAACAGAGCACAGCATTGTTACGTACACCACCACATTAAAAACCCAGCCAGCATTGCCACATACACCCCTCAGACAAAGGAAGACCCCCCCTTTCAGAAAGCTTATCACACTACTGTGCATCTCTACTGACGGCAAACAGTAACAAGATTCTTCAAGTCACAGATCACACCCACTTTAGTTAACCATGCCCAAGTAGCCTTGCAAGCACACGATAGCACGTTCTCTTTTTAATGGATAGCCAGAAAAGCTGAGCAAAAACCTCCACTAAACCCAGGCATTAGGAAAGCGGCTGCTTCAAGAAGAAATCTAACAGAACACTGTCTTCGGTACAGAAATCCCTTGAAAGGAAACAGATTTCATTCTCATTCAGCCCGGCCCGTTGGCACTCCAGGGTCAGATTTCCCCAAAGCTGCGCAGCGACAGGCTCCTCAGAGACTCCAAGAGCCACGGTTCAGAACAGCTCACAAAAATCTCTTCACAGACAATTTAAAACCAAAACAATCATAAACCACGCTGCATTACTTAAAAAAAAAAAGTATGATCTGTTCTGCTTTTAATTAAAAATGATTAATTTTTAACAGGCGACGGGGCAAATGAGATGGCAGAGCGGCCTGCACACACACACACACCCCCAGGAAGCTCTGTGCTTGCTCTCTGCACCCCCCTTCATCTGCCCCTAAAATCACCACAACGGCAATGCCCTTGCCTACAACTGCATTTTTTTTTCTTCTGCAGTAGAAAGTACACACGGCCAAAAAAAGCTGTGGTAAAACTCCAACAATCACAAATATTTAATCTTAGTAATCTAGATAATTGCCTCTGAGCTTGAAAGCAACGCTCTGAAGTCCGATTAAGGTTTAAAGCATATAAAAATTAGAATAACATACTCAATCAGTAGTATTTACCTAGCTTGTTATGGAGCTAGGCAAAAATAAAGCTTAAAGATGTTAAAACAAAAAAGGACCTATTTTCTTTCCATTTCATTAGGGAGCTGAAAAAATTCCTGCCTTTCAAACTCCTCCCATGTCCTCCATTTTTTCTTCTAAATTTTACATTTAGAATCTTTATGTTTCCAAATTTTTTTTTTTTTTTTTCCAGGCAGAAGTGAAGTGAAAGGGAGAGCTGAGTCCTTCAAGCAACAACCTGATATCTTAGCAAATTAAAACTCTGGAACAGCACTCCAATGATTTCTTGCAAGTAATCACACACTGAACCAGAAGCTAACCGGAGGTTTTCTTAAAAACGAGAGATTTGCAGCCACTGAGGTTTTAGATGATTTAGCCTAGTAATTTGCTAATGCAAACCATTATAAGTTCCAACATCAGGGCCACAAACATCTGTGTTAACACTACCGGAATGCAGCAGCAGGACGGGAGCCCAGAGGTTTTGGGATGCAGGACAGTAAACCCCAGCCAGGAGCCTGGGGAGAGGCTCAGGAGCAGTGATGCTCAACAGGCAGCTCCACCAAACACGACACAATGACCCCGCCGTGCAAATACTGCTTGCAAAGAGTAAGTCAGCTGAGGACTAACAAAGTTCTACTACATGTTTTTCTACTTCGTATGTACAGTGAGGAAGCCAGCTTTCTGTTAGTATTCCTGTGACTCCCAGGAATCCTTGTATTAGATATAGACAGAGGCATCATAGACACATTGGGTGAAAAGCTTCAGAACAGGATGAACTTTGCACTCCAGCCCTCTTGGGACAAAGGATTCCAGTACTTATATTTGCAGCAATCAAAGATGAACAGCGTGTATAGCCTAGAGAGACTATTCTCTCATCACACTCACGCTTTACCAATACCATCTGGAATCTGCCTTGCTTGTGGCTGCCACTACTCTGTCAAACCATGTTTCCTCTTTCACAGGCAGCCATCAAAATACACCACCACGTCACCTCGTTTTTTTCTACTATTCAGGTGCTAAAGAAGATAGCATTACCTTTTTCTTATTTTGAGGAATGCTCACTGCTAGAGATGAAATAACAAAACGAAAAGGGAAGAGAGAAAAAACAATTCACCATTTTTCCTCCCTAGTTTTCAGATCAGAGCTACGGAAGAAATGCACATGGTAAAACAGTGTTGCTCATAATTTTCAGCAATATGGAGGGGAAAGGACCAGATGCCACAAATTTTACCATCTAGCCCAAAGCTTTCCTAAATAATTTCTCAAGATACTTAAGAAAAAGTTAAAAGTTTTTTCCCCACAAAAATATAGAGAGCAAAAGAAAACAGCACTGTTATATCAATAAGATGATACAGTTAAGTTTTATCCTGTATGGAACACAAGAATACTAGAAGTTAAGAGTCCCAGCTAAATCACTATTATACTCATTATAAAATGCAAACACTGAAGACCAGTGAGTTAATACATGCCTGTAATACAGACCTTCAAAGTTGGAAAGTACTGAAGTAGAAATATTAAAACATTTTCAAGAAAAGTGATACACAACTATCACAACTTGCAAGAAAACTGAAGAAATGACAGAAACTCACCAGATCACAGAAGGTAACAACATAACCTCCTTGTCACTGTCCTCATTTGCACCAACCGCCTTGCACATTACGCTCTTGCAAAGGACAGTGCAACATTGACATTAAAAGTAAAACAATGGCAGATAACCATTATCATAATAATAAAAGTGTGTCTAAGAGTTGACTAAGTTAAACAGGACCAGAGGGAAATTCCAAAGCCTAATTTTATCCTCTTAAGTATCTAGATATATAGACATGTTTGCAGAAATATTTTCCACTCACATGATGGCTACAGCATTAATTACTATCTTACAACATTCTGCTAAACGCACGCACACTGACAAGTTTAATCTTACAAAGGCATATGTTTCAACAGAGCGATTCCTAAACCACTGACGGCAGAAAAACCAAGACATTTTTATGTGTAAAGCTCATCCGCACCGTAAGTCTTTCACTGCTAGTCTACCCATGTGATGGGTCCCTAATACCAGATTGGAAAGGCAGAGGGAACACCACAATCGTACGGAGACTGGTACTTACAAGTGGTAGTATCTTGCATGAGGCATCTTGTGGCAAATGATCAACTCACTTATATAAGCCAGAAGCTAAATAAAAAGACTTAGCATTAGAGGAGAAAGGGTGAGTCCTGAGCTTCATCTGCTCACAGCTCTTACAGCTAAGAGGAGCAACAGTACCATGACAAGTGTTCTAACACCCCATTTTGTAACCCCAGAACCATAGAACAGTTTAGAGTTGGAAAGGACTTTAAAATATTCCCCCTCCCCCCCTGTCATGGGTCAGGGACATCTCCCATTAGAGCAGGTTGCTCAAAGCCCCGTTCAGCCTGGCACTGAACACCTCCAGGGATGGGGCATCCACAGCTTCTCCGGGCAACCTGCTCCAGTGTCTCACCATAGAATCATATGGGGTTGGAAGGGACCTCTGAAGATCATCTAGACCAACCCCCCTGCCAGAGCAGGTCTACCTAGAGCACATTGCACAGGAACTTGTCCAGGTGGGTTTTGAATGTCTCCAGAGAAGGAAACTCCACCACCTCTCTGGGCAGCCTGTTCCAGTGCTCCACCACTCTCACAGTAAAGAA
>JAOTQQ010000012.1:69630081-69645096 GCA_026546715.1 Gallinago undulata
GTTTGTGCCCATTTCCTCTTGTCCTGTCACTGGGGACCACTGAGAAAAGACCAGCCCCATCCTCCTGACACCCTCCCCTTAAGTATTTGTACGCATCGATCAGATTCCCCCTAAGTCTCCTCTTCTCAAGACTAAAAAGACCCAAGTCCCTCAGCCTTGCCTCATAGGAGAGATGCTCCAGACCCTTAATCATCTTTGTGGCCCTTTGCTGTACCTTTGCACCCCCTTCACAGTAAAGAATTTCTTTCTAACAGCAGCCATTAACTCAACAGAACATGCTACAATAATAAAAAAGGGAAGGGAACTAGTCTTTGCATGTAGCCCAGCTCTCTTCTTACTTACTATACAGTTAAGACTTTTAAAAAGTTACCTTCTCTTTAATATTTTGCATTCTGGAAGCAGAAACAAGCTAATTAGAACAGCCAAGTTTCTCCTTCATTTTCTCTTTTTCTCTATTGTCCACTTTGCTCCAACATCAACACAAAATTTGCTCTCGTTTTCAACTGATGCCAACTCATTTCTTGGGCTGCCTGGCAACCGGAGTTTTAACTTGTAAACCTTCCCTTAACTGACACACTCTGCTCCTCCACTACTCGAGAATGCGTGGAGTAGTTGGTGCTATTTATCTGTGGGTTTGCTAAAGACTTTCATAAGGTGTCAAAAATACACCAGAAAACCAACCTGGAAGAAAAATGTGTGCTTCCATACACTTTTTAGTCTTGTTATGAAATTGGGTTTACAAAACAATTCTGAAGTAATGACCTTCTAAACTCTGAAGAGATTAAAAATTTCAATCAAATACACAATTTTATACATATAGGCAAGCAGAAGCAGAAGTTTTTTTTATTATAAACTCATAAAAAAAAAAATCAAAGCTGTCACAGTACTTTTATAGCTATAAATGGTAAGCTGTTTTAAAAGGAAAAAGCTGCCATAGACATTCAGCACCATTACTTGTAATACAAAACAGAAATCAAAACTCATATTTATGAAGAATAAAAATGAGCAATATGAAGGGGCTATCCAATGGCAGTAATTTTACACTCCTTGTTTTTGCTAGAACAATACAGACATTTGGCATTACTTGCACACAGTTGCACGTGTGGTAACATGTGCCATAATCCATATGTAAATGTTCTTAACAGACTGCAATTCCAGAAACTACTGCACCTTAAGAAAACTATTTCATTCACAACACTTTTGATCTCATGAAGAGGAATTCAGAGTGACCTCTAAAACTTACAAGCTAGAGGAGAGGAAGAGAAAAGGGCAAAAAGAGCCCAAATACTCCCTGTCAGAGTATAAGAGTAATGCTGCTCCTGACAAATTACAAAGGGAAGGAATACAACTCAAAAACCCATTTCAGTTTTCAGAAGAACAGGAAGTTGTAGGACAACATCGCAATAGCAAATTAAGTCTCATGGCATGGGAATCATTAAGTCCTGTGCACACCAGGATCCCAATAAAAGGTGCAATCTCATAAAAGTAATTACTTAGCCTTAAGGAAATCTAAGTTTAAAACATTATTTATAAGGTTACATCAGCTTGCAAGTTTTACACCTCAGTATAAGAACATGTTCTTCAGTGCATCCTGTGAGCCTGAGACAAACTCTGGATTCCCCACCTCCAATTCAGTTTCCAGATGGAACATGTTACATACAGCTCACCCTGTCTACATTAAAAAGAAAAAAAAAAGAGAAAAAAGAAAACCCCCCAAAAAGCACTTTTAGCTATGGACCTTCCTTCTCATTCACAGTTATCAAATGTTGTCTACCCAAGCTAACTGCATACTTCCCCACAAGTTGTCAGTGGTAGCATCAGAAAACCCACACTGAGAAGTCACTTTCCCTTTCTCCTGGGCACTTTACACGTCAGATACGTCTATCACTGTGGTATCTAGTTATAAAGATTAGATACCACAGATTAGAGATGTGGGACAGTTCCTGGGAAGTGAAATGAATGTTTAAAGTTTGCAAAGCATTTTGTACTTCCTGTCTACTTGCTTTGATTTAGTCATTGCTTTCTCAGTTTTGTTTCACCTTCTCATCCTCTCTATCTCTATGCTTCCCTTGAACCATAGGAAAGCCACTGTTACAGACTTCCCCCTCACCAGGCAAACACACTTCTTCATCCCCTCCTTGAAAAAGCATTAGTAACAGTCTGTAAAAGACAACCAATGTATTGGCTAGTGTTGAAACTCAAGTAGAGAAAGAATTATTTAACTTGAGCAAGTTAAGTATAAGCAGCCAGCTACCACATGCCAGAGTAAAGTTTTCCTCATCAAACTCAGTACTTCAGAATATATGAGATTACATGTGCTAACAAAAAAGTACTGGTCTATCCCTGTTCAGACAAATCCTAACATACCAAAGTATTCAGCTATCTTGGGGCTGTGGACTGTGAACTTCTCATGATTCTTTGCTCTTTCTCAAGAGCTGCCAAGTGTATAAACTGTTCCCATTATTTACTCACAGATTAACAGTTGGTAAATTGGTCCCAGGGAATTGCTGAAGAATTTTCCTTATAACCATTTCCCTTGCTTAAAAAAAAAAAAAAAGCCAACCGCACAACGCCTTCCACCCCCACCCCACCCCCCCCAACCCTGAATGAATGTGAGAACTTCCTGCACTCAGAACAGCATGAATAGACCTGGCAAGTAGTCAGGGAGATAGTACAGGCCCATGAATGCTCTGAATTCAGCTTCTGTGCTGCCGCTAAATTAAAGGAATTCAGGAGCTTCACAAAGGCTTGGTTATTTAATTATATTATAAAATAAAAGGCTGAATCTATTAGACAGCATACGAAAGAAACCCTGTCCCGAGTGCCTGTGCAGAACAAGCAGCCCCAGAGACCATCGAACCTTCTCCTCCTCCTCGGGGTGATGTCACCACCATGCTTCTGCCAGCGCCCCGCAGAGCTGGCCATGGGGGCACAGCACTGCTCTACCTGCAGGAAAGAGCCTTCACCAGCTAGTCTACAGATAAACCATGCTTCTTTACCAACTCAGGGTGTTTTTTGTTTTTGTTTTGTTTTGTTTTTTACCTTTGTTTACCTCTCTACCTTCAACCCCCGACTAGATGCACACACATGTCAGTGTTCAAATCCTCACTGCACTCCAACTGCCTTCACTAAAAATTCAAGCATGCACATTAGTAAGAGCTAGCAAACAGTGACATGACAAAACCTCTCCGTTTTCCAGTCATGTGCTATCTTCCCCTCTCTTCATAACTCGCAAGGAACGAATGCACTCAGCAAATTGCCTTACACATCATTAGGAAACAAAAATCAAAGCAGCTTCCCCTTCTTGAGAGCCCTACTGCTCACCAAATCTCTCAACAGCCTCACGTACATGCAAGAAAACGAATGGGGTGAGAACAGCACATAGTGGGAAAGAGTGAAGTAACCCACGGCACAGTGTACTCATTTTTACAGTTCAATTAGCCCTGCCTGCGGTTTGGGAACTCAGCCTGTTACACGCAACACTTCTACTGATACCAACACCTCCTGCTTGTGCCTTGCCAGAAAGGTGACAGCCCTCCATCAATTCAAATCACAGCGAAATACTCAGATTAATGGCCATGCCAACGTGGCTTAATGAGACTTCTAACTACACGCCACCATGCTTTTCACTAACAAGAAGGGAAACAAACAAATATTCACATTCAAAGCAAGAAGCCACGCACGCCTGCCTGCAGACAGTCCCACAGGGGTATATTCTCCTAAGCATGAGTTGCCAAAAAGACAACAGTTAACTCCAGCGCGGAGAAGCAAATGCTCAAGAGAATCCAAAAAGGCAAAATGGGATGTTTAAGTGATAAGACAAGGTCTGCCTAATCTTTCATTAGGGAAATAAAAGATATTGTTCTACTGTGGATAAAGACACCACTATATACAGACACTTCTGCTGTAAAAAGGTTAGTGGGTATTAACTTCACGCTACAGCATTTGTTTCGGTATGGACAGAACCTAGATTAGGTACGAAGGTCGGATATTAGTCTCTGACCGTCTTTGAACAACTACAAATTTTGCTGCAAAGCAGTATAACCATGTCTATGGAGAAAAGCTCAAAAGGATTTTCAACTGAGTACATGCCCTACATGTTTAGAAAAATTAGTAGATATAACCAATAAAGAGCTGAGCAAAATCTCGGTACCACCAAAAAACCCATAGGATGCCCGGGAACAGTGGCCAAAAGACCTATTGAAGACAGTGTCAAATGGCATCTCTGATGAAGGCTTGCCAATACGCACAGCATCCGAGCAAACTTGAAGTAACAATACCGTATCTAGAAAGGCATTTCACCAATTCTTTAAATGTGATATGGTTAAGAACCTCACAGAACAAAGGAAAACGCAGAGGTGCAAGAACAGTGTGCCCTTATCAAAACAGTTCTTGCATTCACCAGTGACAAGTACACATGTTCAATCCTCCCCTGCACCCTGAGTTACCAAAACCTGCCTACTAGGAATCCATCCTTTTTCAGGCCTACAAAAGGAGACTAGACTTGCCCCATACCATATTCCTTAGCAGTGCCTTTATTCACAATTCAGAAAAGAATAATTGCTAACTGCATCTTTTTTTTAACTTGATCAGTTGACCGTATCTCTCTTAGCTACTGAGGGCAAGCAAGAGAACAGTGCCAAACACTGGATCTCCTCCATGTTTGCTCTATACATTCCTAAAAAGCTTAAGCCTTACAGATGTGCCACATGTAATACCACTGTTTAGAAGTCAGTGTAATGTTAAAGATTCAATACATCCAATTTTATGTTCAAAAGCTATAACAGCATGAACTCTTCTATCAGCCATAATTCTCTATGCAAGATTAGCCTTTTTTCTTTCTTTCATAATCAGTTTACAAACTCTTCTTATAGACAGGGACTTTGAGAACATTATGTAGGCCACAACCTTTGCCACTTAAAGTCCTACATTCACAAGGGGAACGCGAGGGGGGAAGGAAATGGGGAAAAAAAGGGAAAGGGGGGGAGGGGGAGAGTTTAGCTGCGTATTATAGGTTAAAAGGATCTACAGTCAATATATGCTTTGCAATCTCCCGACAGTCTCAAGGCAGTGCTGTTCACAACTAAGGTGACAAATCTGCATTCCCCCATTTCCACAGTGTAAATAATATCAGTCATTTGACAGGAACTCAACATACACCTCCTATTAACAAAAAACTGAAATAGCAAGAGGTGCTGAAACTGCTCACACTCCAATGGAGTATTATACAAAGGATTGCATCCCACCCAGTGTTGCAAATTAAATATAATATATACTCCAGGCTCTAGTAGGCCATTTTCTCCAGAGAAACACTTATTCTGACACTGACGGAAGGAATATGACTTAGTTCACCGCAGGCTACAAGGTGTCTTAATCTTTGTACTACAATATCTAGCAACACTGACCAACATATTTTTGTTCTTGGTTTCCATTACGAAGGAAAAAGCTGGAAGTTACAAAATTAATTAGGATCTTTTATCACATGGATTCAGAAAAGAAACATTCCAAAACATTGTTCTTACAAGAGACACAGAGATAGAATCTGTTAAGCAAAATAAAGTAAAATAATTTAAGGTACTCTTCTTGCATTAGCAGGAATTAAAGTTGTCATGTGATTAAGAAGATTAAAGAGACACAAACCAAGCAGTTCTCAATGCTATATTCTAATCTTAAGGGGAATGAATATACTTATACAGATGATATCATTGTTCTGGAAGTTATGAAACATAAACACTTTCCCTATTTAATAGTCTGAAATACATCACATTAATCTTCAGTTTATTCACAGGGAATGTACAGACTACAGATTCTATTTTGGTTGAAACTGACAAGGGACATAATTGTCATGCCACCCAAAAGAAAAAAAAAAAGATAAGACACGTCCACAGCCACTTCACAGAGCTTGGACACTTCAAAGAGTTCAGATTCCCATTTTTAGCCAGTCCTTTCTTTTATTAGCTAGCTCTGAAAGGATATATACTCAGGTCTGCTTCTAACCACTGAAATGTTAATCCACACAACCACACTATGAGCTCCACACTTCATGCTTTTACCAAGATACTACACTAAAAATCCTGAACTCTAGGATTGAAATGGAAAAAACCAACCAACCAACTTTCATATAATTACATACTACACAGCTTCCAACAAGCTCCTGTTGGTATTTCTGAAATGTTAAATTGTACCTCCCACACATATGTGATTAACTTCACTTTGAGAAACATCCCGTTTGCAACGTGCAGAGTATCTTGCCTTTGTGTTTGTAGCCACTCAACACAGGTACCAGAACAAACCAAGAGCTCCCAGCCCGTTTACTTCAGTACATTAATTACACATGCTAGCCTTCTTCCAGGTGTTCCGCCACTTCATTTATATCAGTTTTTGTCATTAACTATCTTTATTCCAACAGGCAAGTTTATAGCATGAAAGCAAACATATGTAGATACTGAAAGCCAATAGTGGCATGTGATATTAGGTTGTCCTCAGACATAATTAAGTTTCATAAATAAAATGACTGCTAACGGAGACCATTGTCCCCTAGAGGTCTGCCTGTCCCACTAAGCAACATGCAGCAGAAGGAAAGATACTTTCCCCCATCACTTGCAATTTGAGACAATAATCATAAAATAACTGGTGATAATAAGTCACTGGTAGGTCTGAGCAATCATCTTACAAGCAAGCAGAGTGCAGATGTAGTTACCTTTGCTGCTGGCAGAACTCTTACAACAAACCTGGTGCTACTATATCTGCTTTAAAGAAAGGTTAGAGAGGATCAGACAGGAAGAAAAAGCAAACATTTGATTGAGAATAACAAAACATCGATTCTGACTAGAAACCTCGCTGTCCACTTAGAAACTTACTAGCTTCAAGGTAGCTTTAAAACTGATGAGAGCTGCTTAGATAAAGACCTCATACAGGCAAAATCGTTGCTAGTAAGAACTTTAAGCTTTTCTGTACCATTTATTTTAAATCAAATAATAGGTTGAACTAGGCATAGTTATTGTTTAAAGAAGCATGCAGCTTTCTCAAAAGGAAGGAGTTGGTATTATTCTCATCTACTGAAGGTGCCTGAATCACAGGTTTTGTTCTACCCTTTAATGCAGCATCTAAAATTCTCTCCTCACCAGAGCACACATTCAGAAAAGGAGTGGTCTGCTACTTATCTTAATTACATGTCTTACTATCTCTTTTTCTCTGGACACAAAGATTCATAAATTGAACAAACAGGAAGAGAAATTGCATTCAGATTACATAATGAGGTTTATGTAAATGGCACCTACAGCCTAGGGTCCTGAACTTCAAAGGCATTCCAGCTCCTCGTTACCCCTTGGACCAAGGCCCATTGTTTTGTCTTTATTTAAATAAGGTTGGCATGGCACTTGGAGTACTTGCAGATGAGAGGAACCGGTTCATGTGGCTATTACGGGGTTTTGAGAATTATTAATACAATTCAGAGCCTGGTGAAATCAGTTGGAAGATTCCCATTGCCACTGGACAAGACCAGGAACGGTTAACACCCTGCAAGGGCCAGATTTACCTCTGGCCCACAAAAGCGTTGAGTTAAGCTTTAAAAATCTTCTGCACTTACACAATTTCATTTTCCTTCTCCACTGAGAACTAAGCTAGATAAAACTGGAGAGAAAAATCTCCTGAAACTTAGTATTTTACATCAGTATATAAATAGTTATTCTTAGCTGTCAAATCGAAGAACATGCAGTTAGTTGGGCAAGGAGTATTTTCAGCATCCCTCCAAATCAGTCAAAGCCAGCTGGAAGAAATTTTACTTCCCCATTAACAGAAAAAGCTTCAAAGAATAGTATGCCATGTTGTGAAATTAAATGACTCCTCACTCCAGGAGGTCTTTCTTCCCAATTTAACAGTTGTCATTTTTAAATGCAATGTTCTTCAAAGGACAATTTTTGCCCCCTAAATAATCGGGATGGGGGGCACAAAAGCCCCCAAAAGATTCTGCAGCACTCGCATCCTTCCACATATTTTAAACACAATGGCAGGAGCAGAAAGTCTCAGCCACTGGACCCAAAGAGTCCAGACTAAGCACTTAGCTAAACAGGGAAGCAAGATGAATCCTCATTGTGGCAACTGGCATAAAAAGTTTGCACTATCAACTTATGTAACTAAATGATTTTATGTGGCAGTGGCAGAGGGCATGGAGGGGGTGGCCACAGCCGTGGTACTTCGAAGAGATAACTTCAAATTGTGATTACTGCTAGTGTTTTTTTTTTTTTAAAAAAAAAAAAAAGCAAACAGCAAAATTGTTGTGACAGCACCGACACCAGAGAAAAGTGGTTTTACTATTAATTTTGCCTACCTGAAATCCTGAACAGAATCTCAGCAGGATATAATATTGTTATTCATTTACAACCCACATACATCCCTCTGTGCTGTTAGGACAGCTGCTGCATTCCAACAGGCAAGTGATATCTATTTGTTGCATGTAACATTTCATCATATAGCACATACAAGATAAAAAGTAAATTAAGAGTCAATTAAAATATATCATAAATAAAAAGACTTAAGTTTAAAATTCTCCAATACCTAAAATGGCTTCAGTATTTCAGCCAGTGGGAAAATGTTCAATTAGAACGTGCCACTAGTTATTTTAGGAAAATGATATCTATGTTAAGATAGCATACTGGAAAAATGCCAGCCTAATTGGGGAAAAAAATATTCTGTACTAAAAAAATATATAGCAAAAAATGCAAAAATTATTCTCTCTAAAAAGGTAATGCTGCAGCTAACTCAGATGTCCAGAAAAGCTATTTGAAGGAGAAAAATTACACAAAGAATAAAACAAGGCACTTTTGCATGAAGCTGAAAATCTAGAGTTTTCTCAGAGACTTCCTGACATAAAACTTGTAGAGCTTAACTACCTCTAATCTATACACAACTGTCAGTTGGGATTTTAACTTAGGTTTCCAGTCTCACAGATGATTATCATAAGCAAGACATAATTGAAGTTTCTTGCATATCTTGCGAAGAGCTTAGTGTTTCAGAATTCCTGTCTTGGAGCCAAATTTATAAAAAGTTACAATACATTCAATTTTCAGTGAGTTTAAGAGAAATGCAACCAATCTTTGTAAACAAGTAAAAAGTTTTATACATCTTTGAAAAGGAAAAAAGTAAGCTGGAATTGCATGACCAGGATAGCAACGTATATACAAAACAGAAGAGACTTCAGTACACTCCACTCCATCTCTTCTGCTGGAGTTGGTTTCCCCCCACAAACTACAACTGACTCCAAGCATAAAAGCCTATTCCATTTGAATCCACACCAAAAATTACAGCTATTACAAAAAAAAAAAAAAACAAACCACAAAAAACCACAAAGGTAAATGCAAGGTTCAGTTCTCTGAGTCAATGAATGTAGTTCTTACACGGCTGCCATGGACATACAGCTTCCCAGAGTGCAAATCTCCACTTCAGCAAAAGTTCTGAAGTCAAAATTGAGCCAAGGGAAGCTAAAAACAACTACACACGCAGACTTATCTGATCTAAAATGCCAGTGTGCCCCATTCCACAAGCAGTGAAATAGTGAAACACTGAAGACTAGGTCAAAGCATCTTTGCTTCTACTGTCCAAGGCAAAAAGAAAGCCAGTCTTCAGTTTTACTTTATTCTAAATCATGATAGTAATAACTTCAAAAGTTCATGCCAAATGACAAGCCCTTAAACACAGAAGGAAATACAGCTATAAGCATGTAAAGCACAGGTTCCCTCCGAATTCAAAGGCTGAGTGTAACAAGTAGTACTCCTTAGAATTTCTACCTCTAAGCCTCTATTCCACGTAATTTGGTACGCATGTACTTCTCAAACTGCCCTTCTCAGACGCGGTGTTTTATACTTGCTTCTCTTCCAGAGGATCACTCGGACAACAAAAGAAATCTCTCCTCATATTGTTTTATAAAAACCACAAAGTAGTTTTTGGTAGTTAAGAAGCACATACTAGTTGCTAACACTGTTCCAAATGAATGTTTCTTTTTTTGTACTATTAAGTAGTATCTCCACAAGAACCATGTGGCGCTTTAGATGCACAGCAGTCTGTCGGTGTCCTAACAGAACAGATGGATGTTTTAATTGCACAAGGGCTTTTAGGTATATCAGCAGTTCCATCACCAAGAGGATGTTTATGCACAGTTTGAAAAAAAAAAATTAAGGAAATAGCTGGTGAGATATGGGAAGAGGGATAGTATTAAAATACAGAAGGGGCGGAGGAGGAGGAAGAGAGAGAATGCGGCATTCCATGCTGCAGTAGCGAGGAAATTCAGCTCCTGGATGTACCACTTTCAGGTACTACATATTTAGTGTATATATAGTAACTCTCATGTACTTCGCAGCAAAAAATCTCCTGTGTTGGTTCTTCACACGTACTTAAAACTCTGGATGCCAGCCAGGAGTACAAGAGAACTTAGAAGTTGCAAAAACCATTGTAGTTAACAGCTGCCACATGCCGAAGCTCAGCTGCGGTCTCACCAGCATTCCAGCCTTATCTCTGCAGGGATCCTCCCCGGGCAGGAGGAGGGGGGCTGCTGCACCCCCCCGGCCCCACACCGCCGCCTGCCTCACACAGACCCCATCCCCACACGCCAGGAGACACGCCACGGGACACGCACGTGGACAGGTGGAGCACGTCGAGGACGCCGCAGCCATTTCAAGATTTCCTGCAGAACAGGACTAGAAATGCCACTGCTTCGGGCCCGCCAAGGACCAAGCTCGGATTTAACATCACGCTGTGTTACTGAAATGAGATACTTTCCCAAAGTGTCAAGTTTTAGGTATTACTTCTCTTGGCAAGAGATGCCAACACGTAAATGATTACAAGGTAGAAGAACGTACATCTGAGTTATGTTAGAAAGGCAGAAACTCAAGAACGTGGCAGCCCTAGGCAGAGGTTATTTTTCCTTCCATTTTCAGACAAGTTCACAGAGATCTCCCCTCTAATTACATCTGTAAAAAAACCACCCATTCACATTAATGCGAATTAACTTATTTCATGTTAAATAAGACACTGGATTTCAGAACTAAGTCTGTGCTCTAAGGGCAGAAGCTCTTTACGGGGCAGCTGTTCTCCTGCCCTCAGTTACGAAGCAGGTCTGTCTTTGGCACGTTTTCCCCCATTAAATGGCACTTAGTCATCTTAAACGGCGTTTACCGATGTATTAAATAGCTGAGCCGGGTTATTCACCAAGCAGCACAACAAGGCACTAGCGATTCAAAACACGTCCCATTTCACAAAGCTCAGCACTGCCAGGCCTGTGGCGTTTTAATGCAAAAAGCAAGGATCTAGAACCACGTTTCCATCCATATAGCTGGAAGTCTTAGTGTGACGGCATCTAACAAGCATGCATTTTTTTAAACAAGGACCAACTAAACCATTGCCTGGAGCACTGCAACTGATCCCGACACTAGATCTTCGCACCTTTGTCTTCACACCGGACAGACCAACACTTCTTGTAATAAAGTTTAAGACAGCTGGATTTGTTTCTCCTCACAGCTTTCAAAAAGGTCACGTGAGCAAAAAGCATCTCTTACCAAATAAAATCTGACAGCCAGTTGCAAAATTAACACCCCTAATTACATCTGGCATTTCTTAGTATTCTGCCTATAGGCAATCATAAAATCGCATGAAAAGCGATACATTCGATGACACCAGCAGGTGCAGAAGTCCTATGTCACATCAAAGAGCAGAAAATTTATCGGTGGCCAAGCGCCAGAATCGCAAATAACATCACCTTTCAGTACTAAAACAAAAAACCCTCAAACATCCATTGTCTTCAAGACCAGGATCGTGTTACTCATGCTCCTTGCCACGCAGATGCTCCAGAACACAGCCCTGTATATGATTCCGTGCTTATTTTTCATCTAAAGTCTCGAAACAAAATAAGCAGTTCTGCAGTTTTTAAATTATGAGATTAGCGTATTAGCCCATTTTTCCTTCTACACGCAAATTATAGGGAAGTCAAGGCCACTAGGACAATCTACGTTTTACAAAAATTATTTTTACAGAGCAATAAGGCATAGTATAACTTGTTTGCGAGAAGCCTTCTGGATCACAGCCACTCTTATGGTTTTAGGAATAGTTTAGTAAGTCTGACCTAATCGGTCTCCCAGCGACGATATCGTGACTGTAATTGCACTATGGATTCTTATACAGTTCCATAACTCAGTAACGTAATATCTCAGTGGAAAGCTATTTAACCATATCCTTTTAAACAGAGATTAAGTACTTCAAACTTTGAGGACGGTATCTTTTGTTGAGATAGATTTCAACAGAGAGAAAAGTTGACACGCATGACCAGTCACTAATGCCCAATGCTGCTCAAATTGATGTTAGAGGGAGTAGGAACAGACCCTTAAAGCTGTAAGGGATTTTGTTTTAGCAACAGCATTATCTTTTTTAATGCTTAGAGTCAAGATGTTGAAGAAATCAACCGCACTCACACTCATAAGTAAGAAAAGGAGAGGAGATACCAAAATACAGATGCACTAACCACATTCTGAAACAAACCAAGACAGCATACAGAAGGCGCTTTTACCTTCCTAGTGTCACGTTCTGGTTTGTGGGGCTTCTAAATTTGGAATTCTGCATTAAAGACCATATATTTAATTTACAGAATATTCATAGACTGCTATTTATGAAGAAAGCTGTTTTGTCCTAGCAAAAAAAAATCCTGACACTCTGCAGTTCTCCTAGCAATTTTTAATACATGTATTTTTCAGACTCCACAACTAGAGAAATTACCAACCTCCAGTAATCACTAAAATTATAGAATCATTAGCCATAACATTGAAAATTCCAAATAAGATAAGTTTCAGTAATCTTCTAGTCTTAGAATTGTCTCTCCCCAGATATAGAAAAGACCAAAAGTCACACTGCGCTCTCTTCTTCTCTCCCCACTCCAAGGGGATTAGGTGAAAGAATTCTTTTTAGAAGCAATGCAATAAATTCAGCCTAGGTTTATGCCATTTTACATCAGTACAAGACCAGGATTGCCAAATCCTACAGAGACAGCTTGCAGGAAATTACAGGGATAGAGATGCTAGTGGTTTTCTATCCATTGGGACAAGCAGGCTGTTTAAACCAATGAAGACCCAGGCAAACAGGAAATCACTGTTTTAAAGCTTTCCTTAGGGTATGATCCTGGCGGATCATTTATAAAAAAGGTACTTCTCCTAAGCAAAACACCCTAATGTTGGGGCAAAAACCCACTCCCCTTTCCAGCTCAATTTGATGTGTATCTTTTTTAAGTGTCTCCCCTTCCTTTCATCTTTGGGCGGGGGGGATATAAAATAAGGAAGCAGAGATAACTTGCCAAGACAGTTACATAAAATCAGTATGATTACATGTCAGTAATATTTTCTTAACCGTCTTTGGCTGGTCTGGTACATTTGATGCTGCAACCATTCTGCTACAAGCACCCGATCACAGGTGTTTTAGATGTTGATCACAGATTCCCTCAAAGAGATAAAGGTTTCAAAAAACACTGCACTTTTGAAGTACAGAGGCACACTTCTTAGCATATGAACTTGCACGAGAAATTTGCATTAATTCAATCCTATGTATGCTTATAGAAATACATTTCTATTTAGTAGTTTTGTACAAGGAAGTCCAGAACACACAAGGTACATTAGCAATGAAGTTGAGACACTGAAAACAGAGCTGGAACATCTGCATTTAACATACAGAATTAATCATTTAATGCATAAAAACTACATGCAAACAGGCTTAACTGTGTAAGACTTAGCTAAGTTTCCTAATCATGTCTTTTTAGAACACATCCTATCAGGAAAGGAGGCACAAGGTTGTCCCATTTTAAACGTGTCTGTCCATCCCCATTTAACAGTGGGACTGGAAATAACGGGAAGCAACATCCCTTCCAGCATCACCTGCTGACTTCCACCCTCAACAGTGCAGTGGAGGAACTCACAGGCCACCATCATCATCTGAAAAAATTATTTTGGCTCCTTTCTAACCCCAACACATCTAACCTATTTCTGCCGACCCCTTGAACAAATACTATTTTCCGCACTCATTATGCTGGGCTCATTATACAACCGACCAAGAAACCCGAAGAAAAGCCAAACTGACCACACGCCACCACTCCCACATTCTCTTCTGAATAAAGCAGGGCACTTATCTAGCACGCTGCTCTCCTTCCCACCCTGCCGTTACCGCCTCTATGTGACATTCAGCGGAATTCACTCGAGAGAGAAGAATCTCTGTGTTTTTCAGAGTCAAAGCCCTGAATTGTCACAGTTCAGTGAAGGACCAACGCCGCTCAGCCAGCCTGGCAAGGGGATGGATGGCATTTGCGACTTCGCTAGCACGACCTTACCTTCAGACGTCACATTTACCCGTTTACAGGAAAACTTACTAGCTATTTGAACACTTAGTTGGACGTTAAACAGTACCTCCTTCTTGGACAGAAGGACAGGATAGTTAAAACCCACAGAGCCCCAAGATTACAAGGAGCATTTTACACAAAGCTATTCAACTGACACACAAGGTATTTCTAAACCTCTCTAAAACCATAGAAGATTGCGTAATTACAAGGTGGGAGCTAACTTTTCCACCCGATACAACCCCCGAGATTCCGCACCCTTGAGCTGTTAACAGCCAAGCCGCCTTCCTCCCCTTACAGAAAGCTTCGCCCGCCCCAAAGTTTCCAAACGGGCTGCTTTGCCCGCTTTCCTCAACTTTACCGCCTCAAGCCCGACGGCGAGGTCCCGCCACCTCTAAACGAACGGGGAAAAAAAACGAGCAAGCAGCTAAATTAGCAGCGTGGAAAGCCAAGCGCAGGATTTCGGGCAAAAACTTGCCCCTGACGGGGCTTCCCCCCGGCCGACGGTTCGGGGCAGCCCTGCCCGTCGCCGGATGGCGACGGGCAGGGCGGCCCCGAACCGTCGGCCGGGGGGAAGCCCCCTGGGGGTGTCTTCGAGGGGAGACAGCGCCCAGCCGCCCGCGACGGTCGCCCCCCCACCAACCCCATCGCGCACC
>JAOTQQ010000012.1:69645469-69663808 GCA_026546715.1 Gallinago undulata
CCTGACGGGGCTTCCCCCCGGCCGACGGTTCGGGGGGAAGCCCCGTGGGGGTGTCTTCGAGGGGAGACAGCGCCCAGCCGCCCTCGACGGTCGCCCCCCCACCAACCCCATCGCTCACCGGCGTAGAAGCGGATGAGGCAGCCGGTCTCCGAGTCCATGCCCTCCTCCTGTACCCGCCACAGGTCCCGGAAGCCCAGCTGGGAGAGGTAGTCGTTCTGGATCTGCAGCGGCTTCTCGTGGGCCTCCAACCGCCGGCTGGTCGTCTCCCCGTGGAGCTGCACGTACAAAGCGGGCGGCCCCGACGGTACCTCCCGCCCGCCGGTCGCCGGAGCGACACCCCCCGCCCGCCCCGGGGGCAGCAGCTCCCCTGGGCAAAGGGGGTCCCGGCCACCTGCCTCCGCACCGTCGGGGGGCACCGGCTCCACCTCCAGCTCCTCTGAGGAGGAGGACGAGCCGCCGCCGCCGCCGCTGCTGTAGGGATCCAGCCGGTCGGAGACGCTCTCGGCGCTGGGGCTGAAGCTCTCGGTGTCGGAGCCGGCCGGCCCCAGCTCCCCCAGGAGAGAGGGGCAGGACAGCGGCGGCCCCGCCAGGTACAGCTCGGCCGGCGGCGCCCCGGGGCTGAGGTCGGAGGGCGCCGGGCTCGGCCGGCCGCCGGCCAAGTCCCTCTCCTCGGCGCTGCCGCCCAGCGGCAAGAGGCCGGGCCGCGCCGCTTCCCCGCAGCCTCCTCCGGCCAGCCCGCTCCGCGTCCCCCGCCGGCTCCTCGGCTTCTCCTCCGGCTGCGGCCGCTGCCCCTCGGGCGGCGCCTCGGCGGGGGTCGCCGCCGTCGCCTCGGGCGGGGGCCGCTGCTGCGGCGGCGGCGCCCCCGCCTTGCCCAGCACCCGCACCACGCCGCCGCCGCCCCCCCGGTGGCCGAGCTGCTGCAGCCGGGCGGCCACCTCCGCCGCCGTCGTCTCCAGGGTGCAGAGCACCGGGCGCAGGTAGCAGTTCATGTGGCGCTCGTAGAGGTGGACGCAGCCCCGCTGCAGGTCCCGCCGCACCCAGTCCCGCTCCGGGGGCTGCAGGGGCTGCAGCTGCCGGGGCGGCTTCAGCAGCAGCGCCTTCCTGTCCAGGCTGCGGGTGCCCAGCGAGGCGGCGGAGGCGGCGGGCGAGGAGGCGGCGGCGGAGAGGTTCCTCTTCAGCCTCCCCCGCCGCAGCAGCAGGGAGTTGGCGTTGCCGGCCCCGCCGGGGGCCGCCGGGGTCCCAGCGCCCGCCAGCGCCGCGGGGGGAGCCAAGCCGCCGGCTCCCCCTCGCCTCCGCCGCGGGCCGCCCGTTCCTTTGCCGTCCAGCTGCCCGCCGCCGCCGCCTCCTCCTCCTCCTCCCGACGGCTCCACACCGCTCTCCGCCGCCTGACTCCTCCTGCCCGGGGAGCCGTTCTCCGCCAGCTCTCCTCGACCGCCGACCGCCGCCGCCGGGGCTTCTCTCGCTTGCTGTTGCGCGGGCTCCATCGCCCGCGGGGCCGGGGATGCCGCCGCCGCCCTGCTGGGAGCGCCGATCGGCGGCCCGCCGCCGCGCCGGGGAACGGGGAGGAGGGGGGGGGGGGGAGCGGAGCGCGGCGCCGCGTGCCGGGAGGGGTTACGTCGCAGCGGGAAGCATTCCGCCGGTGCCCTCAGCCCTGCGCCCCAGCTGTCGCGAGCGCCATTAGGCAGGCGGGGAGCGAGTGAGCCGCCCGCCGCCGCGCCCCGCGCGCCCGCGCCGCGCGCCTCATGAATATTAAGTAGCCCCCGCCTCGCCGCCGACAGGGGGAGGCTGGCGAGGGGTGACGCCACCGCTCGCGCGGCGGGGCGGGGCCGGGCCGGGCCGGGCCGGGCCGATAAACACACTACGTGCCGTGAGAGGGGAGGGGGGGTGCCGGAGGGGTTGTTGGGAAGTGTAGTCCTGAGTCTCCCGCCCGGCGACTACAACTCCCGGCAGTGCCTGCGCCCGGTGCGGCCTGGCCCGGTGGGAGCGGCGGGTCTTGGCGGGCTCCCTTTCCCTCCGGCCCCGCGTTCTTCCCAGAAGACAGGTGTGTGCGAGGCCTGCCTGCCCCGGGGTGCGTTAAGGCCCTGCCCGTATTCCGCAGGCCGGCTTCCCTTAACCCAGCCGCGCCGCCTGCGAGGGCCGGTGGGAGCGGCCGCTGAACGGCCAGGCGGGAGGCGGAATGTGCTGGAAGTCGGCCCGCTCCCCGTCACTGACCCCGTGGAGGCGCCCTGTGCCGTCGCTCCTGAGGGCAGGGGTCTGAAGCCCTTATAAAATCATTCCAGGGCTTTGTCCTGTGCTGGATATACCTTAAGCCTGATCAGAAGTTTTTCCAGAAACAGCTGGTCAAGGGAAGCCGGTGTGGCCCGGAGCATTGGTAATGAGAGCCCTGTGCTGTCACCCTTGTGCTGGTGTGATCATCGCTGGAGACCTCCATGCTGGGCAGTGGTAGCTGGCCAAGGGCCACCAGGCACCCTACATGCAACCCTGTCACACTTTCAGTCACCATACCCATTGCACTCATCCCTGTCTGAGATGTTCTCCCGGTTGGCCGTCTCAGTGCAGGACCCAAGCACTTCCCTGGGCACGCTTCTTGTCTGAGGAGGGAGATGATCTCTTCCGATCCAAGATGGAGAGAGACATGGAAGTGTGTCCAGAAAAATCAATCAATCAATCTATCTATCTATCTGTCTATCTATATATACACACATATACCAAGAAAGATCTGCTTTGTGAGTAGACTCACAAAGAAAGTGTCGGTGCTGTTAGTCTGTCGCTCGTTCAGGGACTGAAAATTACTGAAGATGCTTCTCGAAAATTGCTTAGAAGCAGCTATTAAATAGCAGCATTTTTCCCCCAAAATGTGTTTTTAAGTGAATTACTGCAAAGGAAAATTGCAATCAGTTAAATTCAATTAGCTTTGTGAAAGTATGAGTTTCCATACTGTAAGGACACACACCATACTATGGTATTTATTCAGAGATCTCTCTTATGGTCCTGGGGATGTTTTAGCTGAGTAATGCCGGTTGGATAGGGCTGTAACTGCTTGAGTTCTTTCCTTTTTAATACATTTTCTAAAATCACAGTGAAACATCTTGCCAGATATTCATCAAAAATGCTATAGGCTGCAATAAAGTGGGAGTTCTGGGCAATTAACCAGTTACGTCAGTTTTAGGGGAGATAAATCATCACTGCAAACCCCAAGATAAACTCTTAGTAAAACATTATTTTTAGTTGGTGAGTTTTTTTAGTGCATACCTATAATATATGAACAATAAATAAACCAGAACCATAATAAAACTAAGGTTTACTTCTCCTAATAAAACATTCCTCCACACTTCCACATTACTATCTTTGTACCCTGTACAAGTAACTGCAACACATCACAAAATAGAGGTGTTCCCCGAGGAACTTGCGATGGAAATGTGTGACTACCTTTTAAAGGTTTTTATAACAGCGAAGCTGATGTTTTACCTTTATATGGAAGCCATCCACTTTCTGAACAGAACAATCTGTAAATTAATTATGGTCTGACTGTACAGTTTGCTGGCGTGTATCTGCAGTTGCAATCACCAGCAAGGGTGTCTCTGGAATTCCTGCTGCACGAGAGAGCCAGGACCATGTCCAGAGCACAGACTGACAGAAGATGACGGCAGCACTTGGCCATTAAAGGCTTAAACTGGTGCCCAAAACTTCCTCTGACAGTCAAAGCACGCAGCAGAAGTGCAGCACTGGGTGTGTTGAGCTCTGGTTCTGGCTGTTTCGTATGTTCTGGTTTATTTCTACTGCTTTGCACCACCCTCACGCCACCTACTTCATGAAGATTGCGCCAGGTCACCTGCTTTAAATGTGTGAGAGAAATATTCTACATGCAAACACACGCACACAGACACACTCAGAAGAGAGAGACAGCAAGCTCTAGGGACATTATCGTTGTTAACAGTAATACTTGGAACAAAAGAGAGTTTCTAGAAAACAGTTTCCAGCCCTTCTCTTCTTTGGAGAAACTCTACTTTTCTCACATTGTTTAAATACCTGAATGTTTGTGCACACGCAGAAAAAATCCAGAACACAGAGATTCTCCATTGTTACTTAGGAACACAGGACCGAAGAGAGGTCTCCTTTTCCCTTGCAGCTGGAGATACCATGTCCGACATGTTAGTGAGATCTCCCTAACACAGTAGATAAACATGTTGAACTTTTTGAGGTGAGATGAGCTGATTTGTTCTCTGCTCTACCTGGAAGACTGTCCCAGGGCCACCCTTCCCTCCCTGTTTGGAACTTAATTCCAGTTTTCGCTCTGAATTTTACACACGGGTAGTCTATACCCGTTTGCTCACATGCCAGCATTGCATTGCCCTTTGACTCAAATAGTGGGGTTTTTTTCCTAACTCCAGAGTGTTTACCCCCAAGGCACTTAGAGGCAGCAATAGTGTCCCCTGGCAGGCTTTGTATTCTCTCTCTGATAGACTAAACACGCTCCTTTTGTCTCCTCTGTGGAGATAGTCCACACAGTGTAGGAACACGCAGTTAAGGTCATTTAAATAGCCTTGGGTGAGATCCTCCGTGGGGTCCAGCTCTGGATTTACATGGCAGCTTTCTGAGTCCCCACAGAGTGGCCACCCTCTGCCATACACCCACCGAGAAGGTGACAGGGACTGAGCTGACCTCACTCTCCTGCTCGCCTGGCTAACTCATCGCTGCCAGCGACCTTACTAATGAAGGGCTTCACGCAATTAAAAAACAAAGTGGTGGTACTGAAGTCCTGAGGGTGGAAAAATTGTTGGGTTTATCCCTGCCCTGTGGAATCTGTTGAGGAGGAGAGGGCTGCAATGAGGAAAAAAGGGACGGCGCTGTCGCTCTTCATAGAAGGCAGCAGTTTCTCTAGTGCCCCAGCATCTCCAAATGCTGGTGGTACCAAGCCTGGTTATTTTTGTTTTATGCGGGGAAGCGTGCTTGAAATCTGTGAGTATATGTGTATTTAAATTGAACTCTCAGGCTTATGAGAAAACTATGCTATTCTCCATTTCCCAGTAACCAATAGATACTCTTAAACTCTCCTGGAACTGTGAATTTTGATAGGGATTAACTGCCGTTGCGAGTCTTGGGAATGGAGTTTATGAAATTGATGTTTGTCAGGAGGAAGTGGAAGGGTGAAACACACGTTTCCCTTTTGTAAAGTTTGATTGATGGCGGCTGTTTGGAAGACAGGTAAAATGAAACAGGGTGGCTTGCAATCTGTAGTTTTCCAACAACAATCTGGCAATCTTGAAGAAGAGTTTTCTGGTTATAGGAGTTGCCAATAAAAAGTAAGGGAATAAAAAGTAATTTATTGCAGATTACTATAAATTACTTTATACCAAAACCTCTTTATAATGGACAAATTACACACTACTGCAGGAAAATGCCAGAAAGTCTTGAAACTGGAAGATTACTTTTGTGGACAGTGTTACACCCAGAGTTATCAGAGTGTCCTCTGAGCACCAGGGCAGACCAAAGCCCACCTGAAATCCTCACAGAGGCTGGAGCTGTTGCGGTCTTTACTGCCTACCTTCTCTGCCAGCAGCTACTGCAGGTATGGCAGGAGGCATCAGGCTGCCCTACGCAACCGTGGAGCTGCCTGACTAACTGCAGTGGTGCTTGGAGCGTGTTAACTCCTGCTCAGCTGCTTCTGAAATCTGCCTCCCTCGATCCTCACAAATTCCTGTAAAGCCCTCGGGGATACACTGTGCTATTCTCAGACGTTTCTGCAAGGGAAGGGACAGATTAAGGGCATCAGCTGATGTCTGTGGTTTTCCTTACTCTTTCATTGTGAATGCAGAAGAGAGGACCAGGTCCAGCTTTGATTCATATTAGTGCCAGTTCTGTTCTGTTCTTTATTAACATTATACCACTTCACTTCGTGTAACCCCTTGGTTTAGCTGTGATTAATATTTTGCAATTCAGTGATGGCTTACTGGTGCTGTCTAATTTTTCTGAAATCTCTGCTGTGATGGGATAGTACAGACAGCACAGAGTCTTTGTAGGCTCAGTTTTACCACAAACTATACTCAAAAAGAATTTTTCAATTCTATCAAATATGCAATGATTACCCAGCTTGGGTTTTGTTTTCAAAAATACCATTTCAGAATAGTATGCCCTCATTAAACAGGAATTGCTTAATCCCTGATCCTGGACTACAGAAAACTTGACTGACAAGCCAGTTCTGGATCAAAAGTTGATGAGTGCTGAGAAATAGTAGTGTGGGAAACGTTATATTTATGCTTTCTCTGCTACAAGTCATCATCAGTGGTCTGTTAAATGCACATCTGTGTTTTAAGAAGGTATGAATCCATGATTCCAGTTAACATGCAAAGGTGGGAAGGGAGCTTAGAAAGAAGGAATTTAACGTCCTTCAACCCTGCAAAATGTTAGGGAGCTTACTCAGCTGTCTTCCTGTTTTTCCAGTAAGGGAGAATTTCCCTACTGACAAGGAAGCAAGAGACTTATTTCAATGTCAACATGCTGAAGCAAAAGACATTTGCCACTGTACTTGAATGGCCACTTGCCATTCAAGGACCAGAATATGGATGAGCCAAGGGGCCATTTCAAATTAAACAATAAAATAATATCCATTTTTGTAAAGACAAATAGAATGTTATCATATGGAAGATGTTCTCAAAATAATACTTAATTTTATCAGTAGGGATTAATTTCATTTTTTAAAATTATAGGTATGCACCTGTATCCCTCATCCATATGTGCAATTGTCAAAACTGTAGGAGCAAATTGGATATGCAGATAACAAGGAAATGAAAATTTATGTTGATTGCTGCTCCAGCTGTGAGCTAAAGCACAACAGTGTGGGCATATTCTGCGCTGGTTGTGCTCATCTTGGTGTGTAAGACCTTCAGTGTAATAAAGTACTTAAGATGGTGCTTATTCAAGGAAACTCTTAAGTTGAAATGTGTTCTTAGATTGAGCGAATGATTAAGAACCATTCTTGAACTGGGAATTTTCCATTAATTGAGGACTGAAGTTACCTTATAGTTGCCCTTGTGTTTATATATTCAGGAACACTGGACTCGCATTACCCAGAAGGTTATTTGTATATACAGCCCCCGAAATAATTTTCAGCAAGGGTAGAACTGTATTTCTGATTCCAAAGCCACTTCCGTACAAGTCGCATCAACTTCATGTGCAAGTTCTTCAGCAGAGCACCTCAAAGCATTTGACAAATGTGGGTAAGTGTAACTATTTCCATATTACGATGAAGAGATGAGAAGAAAGGTAAGTACCTTCTTGGTTTTGCATTAAACCCTTCTCAAGGCGATGGGCAGAGCTTAGGTCCCCATGTCCCGAAAATGAAGCACTGGGCTCTGAAGCTCCCTTCTTGCTGAATGAAAGTCTTGTCCCAGCTTCTTCTGGGCAGCGGGGCTGGAGCTGGGTGCAGAATCCAGTTCTTCGACCGACACGCAGCATGGCTCACTAGCAGTACGTGGCCACTTGAATTTCAGTTTCTCGTAGCCTTGGCCTGTACCGTTTTCAGGAAGGGGAGGTTTTCCAAAGCCACCGTCAGCAGCATGATGTGGAGATCCTTCGATTACACAAGTGTTTTTGGTTGTGACACACAGGGCATCGCAGTGGAACAGCCGGGAGATTCAGCTTCCTTAGCAAATTTTGGAATTTCTTCTCCAGCACAAACTTCTTGTTCCCATCACGTATGAAGAAGGCAATTTACGGAAGTAAATAGCAGGTTCTCCATTGCTGTTCAAGTTAATGAGCAGCTGATGCTGAGTTAACCAGTACAGCTGAAAGCCATGTTTTAGGGAGACAAATTTGAGAAAAAGAAATGCCAGCTTTGTTATCCAGATTGATTACAGGTCTGTGTTATATATTCTAGTGTCGTATTAAATACTGCATTAAAATTAAAGCATTATTTTTCAGATTTTGTTTTTAATTTGTGTTGATACTAATTGCAAAGCTAGACCTTGTAATTGCCAGTAGACTCAGCAACCCCTATACACTAATCCTCTTACTGCGTCTTCGGCTCTTCCATTTTAAGCTACGTGGTTTGTTTGTGGTGCTATTTTTTTTAAAGAAAAAGAGCTTCATTGCCTGTTAGATATTAATGTACTGAAATATTCTCTTCCAGAACTTTATTAATCCTTCCTTGTAATTATTTCTTTTTATCTTTCATGCTCATATGGCGTCTTAAGGCCCTTTTTGTTTTAGACCCCCACAACTCCTGGAGGTACAGTATTCATCACTACTGATAGAGATGGATTAATGTGGATTCATTAAGCTGCAGCCAACACAGTGACTTGAATGCAATTTTTTTTACATCATATATAGCTCTAAAGAGCATGTCTGGCATATTTAAAGTGACCCAGGAGATTCAGACATTTTTGGTATCAGCTTTTCATGAGGTTAGTCATCTCCCATTAATTCGACTGTAAATATATTAGAGGGCACTGTCTGTTGTTAAAAGACTGTACATAAAGGCCTTCAGGTGAGAGACTGAGGGTACATTTCCGCTATACGGTTGGTTTGGCAACAAAATTGGCTTAGAAACTTCATGCCCCTACTCACTTGTATTTGCCACTTCTGTGCGGTGGGTTGCCCACTCCAGTGTGCCAGTATGACTGGAGCTGCACTGTCAGCCAGGTAATGGAAATGCTCCGAGTTAAAATGAATTATGCCTTAAGAATATCAGGTATTGCTTTAATACAGTAGGGATCTATCACATAAATACATGTTATTTATTTGCGAGCGGCATAAGCACTGAATTGAGAATAGCGTAGTGGAAACTGAACTCTCAAAATGTGTATTACTGGTGATTTATCCTAGTACTGAGTCCTATCACCAGCTGCATCTGCAGCAATTTACTGGAACTATAAACAAAGATGCACATTATGCCCTTTGAAGGAACCTTTTTAACTTTATTTCTTCAGCACCAAAGGTGTATCTTGTTAAGAGGAAACACAGGAAATCTCCAAGGAGATTAATAAAAGCCTTATACAATTAAAATATTGGCGGGATCAGCCTAGAAGTTAACACATCTGCGGCTCCCCGAGCAGGGGACCCAGGAAATCGGCAGGGAATGTACCTGAGCTGTCTTTGATGAAAAAGACCGGGAGGAGTTAAATCTTGGAGAGCAAGGGTTGGGTTTTTCTGATAGCTACTGATGACAAAATGCCCACTGACTTCCATGCGGGTGGGCGGCTGCACGTGAGCGTGGCTACCAAGAATGCTTGACCTCTCCACATCTGCCTCCCTTCCTGGCTCGCTCGGCCATGTCAGCTGTGGGTGCCATGGGGCCGTGCCAAGCTGTTGCACCAGATTAGGAGAGCTGTTGGTAATGCCCTGGAATGAGGGGAATGAGCCCGGTGTTCATAGGCGAGGCTAAACAAAACTTACAGGAAAATGAGTCCAGCGTTTCACCGCAGGGTCCCGTGGCTCCATGCTCTCGGTCCGTCTGTGCGAGGGGCTGAGCTGGAACTTGGGGGGGAGGGAAGCCACGGGAAAGGGGGAGCAGCTAACACCTCAGCATCCAGGTTTCTCTGAGCTGAAAGCCTGCCTTAGCTCTGCAGGTGTTGGCCAGGGCACAGCAAACTTCACTCACGTGTACTTATTTGGCATCCAAACCGTTTCAGAGGCAGCAGGATCCTGCTTTTGCCTTTCCAGAGGTGTCTTCTGCCCTTCTGTAAGTGCCAAGAACAGAACTGCATGCTCTGTGAGACTCTGCCTACTCCGGTCAGAGCAAGGATAAACCAGGGTCTCCAAACTGACGTGAATTCTGCTAGAGCAGAATAAAGTCTTGGTTTTCCCAAGCACCTAACTTCCCAGGCACTGTCACTGGTAGCAAGCTCTCCAGGATATCCAGGGCCCGCCACCTACCTGTTCTACAGATCTAGACACGTCTTGCTGTTAAAATATTCATCGGCCTCTTGAGGAGACAGGCGATGAACACGTGAAAAACCATCAGTGGCCCCCACACAGTTGGGAAATGCTGTATTTTGAAAGTCAGCTGGATTTTTAGGAACATGGCTTCTGCCACCAGAAAACAGGTAAGCTGTGTGTATAATAGTATCACAAACTTCAGCTTCCACCTACCTGGCACATTTCTTTGCCACACCAAACAGATCAGTCCTGCACCAGTAGTGGGTCTGGGGACTCAATAGTGCTGGGGACTGAAGTTTTTGAGCATGGGTTTTCTGACAGAGGTGTCTCCTGGAGCACATGGGGAAGGTTCTCCTTGCAGGGTTGAAGAGGCGGAGGGAGGGAGCTGGCTTGGTACCGGTGACCATGAGCTATCAAGCTTTTAAAACACACCCAGCGGGAGTGACGTTTTCTCCACGGGGTTGGTCTATAGTATAGCAAACAAGACCTTGCCATAGAGCTCTTCTCCAGAGCATCTGCAGACGGGCTGCTGGGAGGGCTCACATCCATCATGACTTAGCACAGCTGGGCTGCATGTATTTCTGTGTGATAGCCACTTATTTTGTGTCTTACCATTCTTGCCTCCCTTTTATATTTTTTTCTGTATCATATACCATGGTATACAAGGAACCTGTAATGGATTCTTAGGTGACTGGCAGAAAACTGTTTACCACATCATTCTCCCACATGGTGGGATTGCTTGCAAAAAGCACCTGCTTATTCCCAGTGTGTGGCACTTTGTTTTTAGGTGCTTTAGCCAGAGCTCTGCTGCCTGGAGGAACCTTCAGGCATGCCTGCTCTTCATCGCTTACTCTGAAGATAGATGCTCTTCCAAATCAGATAGACCATGTAGCTCTCCCAAACCAGCAGCCGGACTCAGGAGCTCTCAGGGAAGCTGTGCAGGAACATGCAGAAAGCAGCATTGAGAGAGGTCCTGCTGACTCTCCTCCTGTTGTCAGAGGCAGCGACCACCTGTCAAAGGAAGTGGTCACACTGCACTGGAGTCACCAGAGGCCAGGCAGGCACAAAGGCAGGCTGCTCCACAACCAACATGTAGCCCTGAAGGGATGCATGGACTGAAGGAAGGCAAGGAATTCAGAAAGCCTCTATGTGAAACTTAGGATGAACACATCTCATTGCAGAGGGGAAGTATTAATAAGTAAGGTGCTTTACGGTGGATGACCTCTGGACCTCCTCTGGAGGTCATCCTTCTCAGAGCAGGACAAACGTCAAAGTGAGATCACATCGCCCAGGGCCTCGTCATGCACAAAACCCAAGTGAGGCAAGACTTGACAGGCTGAAATGAGCAGCCTGAGTCACACGGCAAGAAACTGTTTGCCAACTGGTCGCTGTCGGATGAGTAACGACGGATTGTCAAATACCTAACCAACAGCCCTTTTTTTTCTTTTTTTTTTTTTCCCCAAGAGTTGAGATATAGACATGATTTTTAAATAATTTGTAAGATTTCCTACCTACATCTTTTCAAGAATATAAGAAGATTAGAGTACTGGTCCTTCTAGATAGAGTCCTGTTGCAAAGTGGTCGTTACCGCACTCTGCAAGGGAAGATGCAAAGAGCGCGATGGTAGATGGTGTGGGATAACCAGCCTCAGAAAACTGAAACCTTTCCCCAAAACTGCAGTGGTTGGATGCTGGCTTCTTCCCAGAAGCACGAGAGTGTAAATCCCTTCCAAAGCTCTTGTTTATTTTTATGCTTGTATTAGCAGTCCTCTTTCGACTCCTGCTAAGATTTTGGTTGTGATGATAGTAGGAAGGAAAGGATTCAGCTGAGTAATTGCATGTTGTGCAGAAAATTTATTTCCTTTTTATCGATTTTAAATGTGTCCCTTTTCAACTTAATTGAATATCCCCTTGTGTTTGTACTGTGGAAGAGAAAGTAGCAGCATGTATTTATGAGCGGATTTGCTGGACAGGGGCTGAGATTGGCTTCCCCCTGCTTCAAACCAGGGGAAATCACAACAGAGTAGCATAAGCAAATTAAGAGTTCTGGTTAATCAAGCTCAATAGTAATTTGCCACTAAAAGACAATCTTGAACAGTTTCTTAGGAAATTTAGTCCTTATAGCACACCAAATATTTTTTTTTAACCCCCCTTTCCCCACTCTATTTTCATTCTAGGAACGATTCAATACAATTTCTTATTATAAGGAAAAAATGAAGCAAACACCCTAACCCAAACTCCTTGTTCCAGCTGTAAAACAGACACAAGAACATCCCTTATTAGAGGGGCTAATTACCTACATGATCCCTTCAAATCTTCTCATCAAAGTTGTTGGAAAGCAATCCAAACAACATCTTTATTAAAGTTTTGCTGGGAAAGTTCCTTCTTTGGCAGGGGAAGGGAAATTGTGATAGCAAACTGCTTCTGTTCCCAAATTCCCTGGTGTGCTGGGGTCATGTCACATGTTTACACTCTGCTTTAACAAGGAATAACATCACGGGAAGAAGTGCTTATTTTCGGTGTCACTACATCTGAGTAGATGCTACGGGCTCAATTATCCTGATACTTCAGCTGTAACATTGCGTTATTCTCTAATCTCCATTTCTTTGGCTGGAACCATTTTGTTAGAAGACACTGCTTTCTCTAAACTGGTGCTTCTGGGCCTCCATGTAGTAGAGCCTGGCAGCTACCTTCAGTAAGCAAATTTATCTTTTTGGATTGCTTCTGCAGTGTGGCCACAAATCACATGGAATGTACAGCTGAATAAAATGTGTTTTATAATATGGAGTATCTGCCCATTATAAGAATATCCAGAATAACCACACAGGATCATTAGTGATCATGAGTAAATCGATAAATTATCAGGTTCTGCATATTTCAGTTGGTGTCCAAATAAACCGCACTTGTGTAACGCAGGAAAATCCTAGGTTCAGCATCCTCACAGTGCAGGTGAGTATCTCCATATATAACAACATTGTGAAACAGAAAGACATGTCCTGCAGCTCCTGAATCACAGCTTTGAAATGCAGCATGACAATTATTTCATTTCGAGGCCAACAGTGATGAGCTCTGTCAGTGTGGCAAATAATTATAAAAAATACGGATCACTGGGCTCATTTTTTCTTCCTGCCTTTGTCAAGTCTTTAAACATACTGTTTTCACCGTCTAAAATTAACCTACTCTGTTCATTTACTGCATCACCTTGTGCTGGAGATATGTTTACGAGAAGGAACTCCGCATTGTTAATTAGAAGTTTTTTTCTTTTGCAACAACTCAGCATTTTAAATGCTTTCCAAAGAGGAGATGTGAATTAGAATGCGTAAATAAAGCTGAAAATAACTGAAAATAATGAGTCAAGCCAATGAAACTGGCAGAGGAATTGGCAAAATTATAGCTCAAACAACATAAATCAGATACTTTAAAAAGAGCTGAATAATTTTCTTTTAAAATCCAGCTGAACACACAAATCCTTATCTCTGCCACCTAACGTCTGCCACATCTTCTACTTCATGAACACACATACACTTTGCTTGGTAAAAAGGCAGAATCTGTCACTACAATGCAGAGCAAGATGAGGTGGCTTTGCACTATTTCTTGTAATTCAGCAGGCATATAACAAGAGGGGACTTGTTAAAATTTTATTGTTTTAGTAGCAGTGTTCTCCAGAGAAAATACTAATAAATTTCCTACACTGTGACTGTCTGAACAGATTATCCAACAATTACGTATTAATTATTAATCACCCAGTGATTCAGAAGTCACCCCGTGGCTCTCTAGTGCAGGAACTCTACTGCTTTTGCAACCTAATGATATGATTTCCCCAGTTGCAGCATTGCAGTGCTCAGCCAGAGGGAAGGCAGAGGGAGCAGTAAAGTTATAGGGATGCCTAAGGTTACGAAAGGGGAAGGTTATGAAAAGTAACCTAAAGAAATTCAGCAGGCAAAATACAAAAAAAAAAACAACTAATGAGATGATAGATTTTAACTGGAATTGGGGTGTGTTCTAAATGGTCTGTATAGGGATTAATGGAAATACCTGAAAATAAACAAAGGAGTAAGAAGGTCTTTCTCTCACGCATTCCCCAGGAACACCTTTTCTGACACAATGTTTAGATGGCAAGCCCGAGAGCCGTGATTTGCATTATCTGTGCTCATTCTTGGCTGTACATGTTTACCGTGCAGGAAAACAAGATTGAGTTCTCATTCTTAAACACATTTATAATGTCTGTGCAAATGAATGTAGGGCATATCCCGGCTAGATCAATATTTATGCAGCCTACTTTAGAAAGAGCAAGGGAGTTGCTTCAGAGCAGCAGGGGAGCTTGTAGTTTCTTTTCCTACAGTTTCCTCTTTTTCAGTGAAATTATTTTGTATGATACTCCATGCCCACCGCCAGTTAAAGGGATTTTTAACAAAGGGAGCCCCCCCCTCGTTCCTCTGAATGGGGGGAGCTGGTGCTGGGGCGAGCAGCCGGAGGCTGTGCTCGTGATCAGGTAGCCCCCAGAGATGCAGGAAGGTGTGTGTCAGCTGGGGAAGCTGTGGGACAGCGTGTGGTTATGGCAAACTGTGTGAAGGCAGCGATGATTTATGTGTGTCCCCCCCTACCCTGCAGTGAGGGGACCCCTCCTCGCCGGCCGCTGGCGGGGCTGGTGGCTTCTCCTCCCCCTCCCACCAGCCCCATCAAGCCACTTGTCTCTGGCCTGTGGCCTTGCACGCGTCATTCCGCTTTGCAAAAGAGCAACAATTAATTATCCTAATTAAATCCAACAGCAGCATATCGCATACCGGGGTTTATTTCGTACTCTAAAGGTTCACCTCTTCCGCGCGTGCTTTCCCCACGCTGCTTGTCACAGCTAATCACCCCCTTCAGTCATTTTGAAGCAGAGTGGGGAGGGAGCACAGTACAGATAATAAAAAGGCAGTAGCGAAACATTAAGGAGAGCCAGCCTCCCAGCAGCGTGCCAGCATCCATGTTTAAAAGGATCCTCCTGAATAGCTGTTTTCTCACAGCTCAGCTTTCATTTTCTTGATGCTTAGGAGGAGGCGACTTCATCGACCCGCAGACAGAGGTGGCCTCTGTGAACAACCTTTATTCTTTCTTCTGCCCTATTTACCAGAAATTTCTTTTTTTACCCTGACTTGAATAAACTCAGGGGCATTCAAATGCCCGTGGGGGTGTAGGTTCCTGCACAGCGGTGCATGTCTTTAGAAATGGGAGTTGAGGATCAGTAATTTTACAATACCCGTGACCTCTGATTCACTATGTCAATTTAATTCGCCATCCAACAAAAAATACGCTTTACAGATATAAAACATTCCCTGCAAGCATCATATTTTTTCTTTAAAGGGCCCCCACCATGATTCAAACATGACAAACTCTAGGCTATTAAGGCATCTCAATTTCCATGGCTGTACCACTGAAACGCAGCGTTAGCAAATACAATATATTGAATGCCTCTGTTGTAAATAGTTCAATTTTTGTGAGTAACTAACTAGGCAATAAGGACCCTGTCACTTCTGTGTTGACAAAGTATCTTAGTTACTGAGTAACTATAGAGATGTTTCCCTTATGCTTGACGTAATTATCAAAATGCCTTTCTTTAGCTGGTGAAAACGCCAAGGCTCAAAGCGTAATTCCTAGAACGTAGTTTGGTGTCTGTCGCAGCACACAAACCAGAGCCGCAAAGGCCAGCTCTGCACCCGCAACTAAAAAGACTTTCAATTTATTTCTTATTGCCAACAGCCCCTTAGAAGCCAACTGGAGCATGTGGGGCCATCCTCCAAAGCAAGTTTCAAATTTGGGCTGTCCCAGGCAGGAGAAAAGACAACCACAGACACATCCAGCACCCACGAGTCACAAATTACCTTGTTTCTCTTAATTCTCCAGCTTCTGGAGTACGGTGATTAGGCAAGGACTTAAACTCTGTGTTTGGTCATTCAGAAAGGGGGGTACGTTTGAAAGTGTGTGCAAAGCTTGCCTGAAAAGCTCCAAATCCAAAACTACGCTGGTTTTTCTACCTCCCCAATCTGTAGGCAAATCTTTCTGCAGGATCCCTGGCCTGGGCTGCTTTAGTACTTAGGAATGGTTCAGATTTTGCCCGGCAGCAGTTCACTCTCTGCAGATCTTGACTTGCTGGAGCCTCTGATGGACACCCCAAAGCTGAATGTGTCCCTTGGTCTGGACATCATCACCTGCACTGTAGTGGGGGATACTTCCACTTGGCATTCATGCTGTGCTTTGCGTGGGTGATTTTTCTCCTACAAACTATGTGTAACGTGTGGAATTTCAGCCTGAGCTGTGCTTGGTAAAGAACGCAAGCTGGAAGAGACCCCACTGGGGTATTTACTGTCTCTTACCAACTTAGGATATCATGTACACGATGCAAAAATACTATTTATAGTGTAAGGTAAATAATAATATATAAACTGCACCCACATTGTTGCAACAGATTGTCTTCGAAGATAAGCAGTTATGAAGGCTCTTCTGCCTCCATCTCTGCCATCTGTCCCCTGCCTCGCTGCCCTTACAAGCTATAATTATTTCCCAGTGACTAACTAGAAACTTCCTTGCTGCCCCACAGGCAGAGAGTAGAGTAGTTCCCTTCCGCTTTGCAGCCCCACATGTTGAAATACTCTTCTTCTTCAGGCAGAACAACTGCAGTGAATTTGGTTTTTCCTTGTAGGTGATGTTCTCCAGGTTCTTTGTGAGCCTTGTGGCTGCCCCCCCCTGCCCCAAACATGTCCAACCTCGGTGCACTCTGCTCATTCTTGGGGTGCCATCCCCCCAAACCAACCGCCTGACCTTCAGCTGCAGCCCTGCCCCTGCAAGGTAGAGGAAAAGGGCTTCTGCCCACACCTTGCATGCGATATTCTTGTTTGTCCATCCCAGCACGGTGTTTGCCTTTTTGTCTTGGAAACACGGGGCTCCCAGGATTTAGCTTGCAAGTCGGTCCCCCCCCCTCCCCAGGCTGGATTTGTCCCTCATTCCTGCCTGACAGCACTGTCTTGTTCAAACTCGTCCCTGCCCCGAATTGCACCCTCTGTTTCTCCCTGTCCCACCCCATGGAGCAGGGGTGCAGACCGGTGCAGTGTCCCTGCTGCCCTCAGTGGCTCCAGTGACGATGCTGAGTGGTGCCAGCCTGGGCACCAGCCTGCCCTGTTGTTCCTGGTACCTCTCGTCACTGCACCCATGGCTGCTCACCCTCTCACTATGGTTTTCCGACAAGTTTTGTGTCACCCTCTCATAAATCCCTCTTTTGAGCTGACTTACAATGAGAATGACATCAGAGACGCTGTCAGATGTACTCAGAAGCCAAGATATGTGACATTTACTGCCCTTCTCCTTTCTGTAAGGCTGGTGACTGGCTGGAAAAGGAAATAAATTTGCTTCTGCTCATTTAGTGCTCATTCCTTTTACCACCAAGTGTGAACTAGTCCATTTGATTATTTGCTCCAGGATTTTTCAGGGAACTGAAATGAAGTTGGCCAGTCTTCTCCTTTATCCCCAGTTTTGAAGGCAGCCACCCTATCTGTCCTTCCTGAATGTCACAGTTTGACTCATCCTCGCTCAAGTCTTACAGCTAACTACTCATGGCCCAGAGGTGTCATTAACCAAGTCTTGAAGTATCTGAGGTCAAAGTATACCTGCCAATTTGCAAATAATTAACTTCTGCATGAACTCTTTCCCCTGTCCCTTCTTTATTCAAGGCACCTCTCTTACCCTTTGACGCTGCTGGTATTTGCATTTATCCACCCACGTGCAACTGGAGTTCTTAGGAAGAGAAGTGGAAAACACTTCTTCTGCAGAGAGGGAAGTGATGAGAACTTTCTTGTTCCAGTGAGCAGAGATCAGACTGGTACCTGGCCTTCCTGGTGTCCCTTGCTAATCCCATCTCTGTCTGTGCCTCAGCCCTTCCTTGCCCCTGCCTGCCGGGGTGATGCTTTGTACGGGCTGCCCGTGGGCTCGCCAGCTCCCCTCTCCTCCCGGCCACCTCCCTCTCACGCTGAGGGTGGGAGATGACAACAATTACAAATAAAAGGTGGAGCCAACCTACAGGTACTGGACCAGCCAGTGGCTGCTCTTTGCCACTTGCCCACCATTTCTTTCTTCTCTTTGGCTGACAAAAAAACCACCAAACAGCAAAACCAACCACGTTTTGTTAATAACGAAGGAAAATGGCTCCTTGCTGACAGAGCTGCAGCTCCCCATAAAATTATAGAATCATTTAGGTTGGAAAAGACTCTTGGGATCATCGAATCCAACCATCTACCCTACTCTATAAAGTTCTCCCCTACACCATATCCCCCAACACCACATCTAAACAACTCTTAAACGTGTCCAGGGATGGTGACTCAACCACCTCCCTGGGCAGCCTATTCCAATGTCCAACCACTCTTTGTGTGAAAAATTCTTTCCTAATGTTCAGTCTAAACCTACCCTGTTGGAGCTTGAAGCCATTCCCTCT
>JAOTQQ010000012.1:69663855-69759461 GCA_026546715.1 Gallinago undulata
GTCTCCCCTCAGCCTCCTCTTCCTCAAACTAAACAGCCCCAGCTCCTTCAACTGCTCTTCATACAATTTGTTCTCCATCCCCAGACATGCCATGAGTGGCTCCGCTCAGGAGACCAGCACTTGATTAAACTGAACCCTGACTTTTGAGTTACTGGAGCAAGGGCTGTTGTCAGGCTTTATCCAATATAACTGTGGGGTTTATATTGCTCCTCATCTGTTTTCCCTGATTTTGACAAGGCCACGGAGTGCATGGGCTCAGTGATCTCTGCTCTCAGCAGTACGAGGAGAACCACGCATAGACTGACCCCACTGAGGCAACTGCCACATAAAATCCCTTCTGCCATCTGGAGTCCTGCCTGCACCCCCTTTTCTCTCTCCTTCATGAATATTTATGGTGGCAAAACTAGATATACTCTGAATTACTACAGAATTTTAAAATTTTGCAATGAGCAGTTTCATATAAAATTAAGTTCCTCTGCAATTCTTCCATATATTTGTATCAATAAAATTAGTGCATATACAGTTCCCAGGGTGAAATCCAATTTTTTTTTCAGGACAGGATAGAAAATTAATGTGATTTTCCATACACTTTCATCCCCAGACGTCACTGGTTCCCTCTCTGTGGTAAACTAGTGACAGTGTCCTGCCACTCAACTTATATGTTCCTTTTCCCACTTATAGCTTACCTCTTCCTAAGGTTGTCTCTGTTTTACATTCTTACATTCCTTTTTTATATCGCCTTTTTTTTTTTTTTTTTTTAACATTCCTCACATCTAAGATCACTCTTTTGTCGCAAGACACGGTCTTCCTCAAAATGCATCGATAATAGAGAAAAATGGTGAGGCCGGTCAGTGCCACGGTAGGCGACAGGGGTAAAGTGGGTGAGGCAGTTGGCACCCATCAAATATTTAATGGTCGATACAAAGGGAGGCCAGCTCTACGGGATCCTGCTATGTTTTCGCTTTGCGCAACTTGGTCAGTCCGTGGGGCGAGTCCCGGCAGAGCACCCCAGGACTGACCCGTGGCCCTCACCTACATTTGCCCCCGCCTTTCCCCAGATGGCAAAGACAGGGTTTTTTTTAAGATGGTTTCGCTCCCGTTTCAATGTCCCCACAGCTGTGGCGAGCAGAAGCCCAGCAGTTACCCCTGGCTTGTGCAGGGCTGTGCCATGGGATGGTGTGGGCACCAGGTAAATATTCCTGTAGGTAAATATTCCTAAGCTCTTACCATAAAGCAGGCTTTGTGTTTCCTCTTCTCTTATTCTGCCTTCACCTTATTCCATTATTTCCTCTTATAGCAGACACCACTCTGGGAGAAGCCAGTGTTTGTTTCCCAGTGGTAAGATCAACCAAGCCAGCGTGATTTTCCTCAGCCACAGTGCTGGAAGGGTGCCTTTGGTTGACTTTGTGTTGGGTTTTTTTCTTCCCAAAGCACCAGGAAACATGCTAAGGAAATATCCTATAAAGGCCAGGGAATGGGCTGTTGATTCAAAAATGCTCTTAAGATTCCCAGGGGGGTGAAGGCAGCGAGCGCAGTGTCATGCCAGGCTTTCTCCTTGCCACCCCCAGCCAGCTGCAGCACACTCAGGGGTGCCTCCACACTGGGGTCCCCATGGTGCCCATGACAGACGGGACCAGGTCCCTTCTTATGCTGGGCCGTGCTGTAACGCAAAGACCTGTACTTGTCCTGAACCAATAGAGACAAGGACCTGGCACAAACCAACGACCTCACCTCAACCCTTAAGCCATGCAATGTACCCTTTCCACTGCCAGCCTTATTTCCCCAGCATCCTAGCTCTAAGTGCATTGCTTGACACGATGATTATGGTTAAAGAGCAGCCCCGGGGAGAAGGTATTGGGGGTGTTGGTGGATGAGAAGCTCAACCTCTCCCAGAAATGGGCTCTCACAGATCAGAAAGGCAACTGCATCCTGGGCTACATCAAAAGAAGCATGGCCAGCAGCTCGAGGGAGGGGATTCTGCCCCTCTGCTCTGATGAGACCCCACCTGGAGTCCCGCATCCAGCTCTGAAGTCCTCAGCATAAGGACAGGGACCTGTTGGAGTGAGTCTAGAGGAGGGCCACAAAAACGATCAGGGGGCTGGAGCACCTCTCCTATGAGGACAGGCTGAGAGAGTTGGGGATGTTCAGCCTGGAGAAGAGAAGGCTCCGGGAGACCTTATAGCAGCCTTCCAGTACCTCAAGGGGGCTACAGGAGAGATGGGGAGGGACTCTCTATCAGGGAGTGTAGTGATAGGACCAGGGGTAGTGGTTTTAAATTGGAAGAGGGGAGATTTAGATGACATAACTAGAAAGAAATTCTTTACAGTGAGGGTGGTGAGGCACTGGAACAGGTTGCCCAGGGAAGCTGTGGATGCCCCATCCCTGGCGGTGTTCAAGACCAGGCTGAATGGGGCTTTGAGCAACCTGGTCTAGTGGGAAGTGTCCCTGCCCATGGCAGGGGAGTTGGAACCAAATGATCTTTAAGGTCCTTTCCAACTCTAACCCTTCTATGATTCTATGACTGACTACCTGGATTCCTCTTCCTTTACAGTGAGGCCAGGTCTCCTGACAGCTCCCGCAGTTTGTCTTTGTGCCCCCGTTCCCCCTCACCAGGCTGCTGCCAGACACCCCCACAGCTTTTGGCTCCCACGGTCCCGACTCGTGGGGTCTTCCACAGTGAGGACCCACCGAGTGCATCCCTTTCCTTCCAGTTTTGTTCGTCAGGACCCCCTGCCGTGCGCGGCAGCACTCTGCCCAGCAGCTCCCGTCTGCAGGGGAGATTACGACAACACGAGGCAGGAGGAGAAGCAGGGAGGGACAGGCTCAGAAACGTGCTCCCATTTGCTAAAAAATGCCTGGCAAAGCCGACAGCAACACTTGTGAAGTGCTTAAAAGTAGCGCCTTTAGGCAAACTTAACCCTAATTTCTCCACTTAATAATTAAAAGGGCAAATTTAGGGGAAAATATTAATCCCTGTCCGTGGAAGACTTGCTTTTCTCTGTTACTCCAGGCTATAAGTATCAATGGAGTTAAACGTTCACGGACGCTTACGCAAGCACAACCAGAGCAGGGGAGCTGAGTAAAGGCAGACCTTTCCAACGAAAAGAGGACAGAGCACACCGGCGCTGGCAAGAAGATGTAGGGCTTGAAGGAGGCGAAGATGAGGGAGACTGCAAAACTGGGATGCCAGCGCTCGCAAATTGCTTGTAGTGAGTCCAGAAATGACTTGTCTGGTGCTGTTTGGTTTACCTTTTACCTACCACTAGGTATGCAGCTAAACTCATTAAAGGGCTCTATCAAGTCATATAATTTGTTTACAGCTAGTTATTTTCCATTATAATAACAATAGCATGATACATGCGAAAGCAGGCTGGCGTTTCGGCGGTAGGGTGCGGGCCCGCCTCCTGACGGTGGCTTGTCACCCGCCCAGAGCCCGGTTGCAAAACACAATTTAGTCCTATTAGGAGTAATTTCAGGGGCAGACAGGGGAGCATGAGTCCTCCCTTCGCCACACACAAACACGCACAGTTTAAACTCGTTTCCTTCCTTCACGGGTGCTTTTCTTTCCCTCCGGGTCATTCAGGGGTTTGAAAAGGAGAAAATGAGGAAGAGAAGAAATGATAACACGAGGGTTTTTACCTTCTTCTTCGTACACTGTACCCACGCAACAAGCACTGTCTGAAGGTGGTTTTCTAAGCTCTCTGTCCCAGCTGTAATACATGCAGTCTTTTACCTCCCCTCATAGTGATGCTTCCCTCCCCCAACAGGACAGCCCAAGCCATTCCTCCAGGTACCAGCTCAGAGAGTTACTGCTTTCGTTTGGCCACAGTCCTTAAGCTGACCCGGTGTGCAGGGATGACAAAGGTGGTGAATCAGCTCAAAAAAAAAAAAAAAAAGGACAAAAAGAAAATAAGAATAGTATCGCTGGCTGAACCTCAAGTGCTAATGGGAATTTCGCCCGCCTGAGGCGGAGCACAGATTTGGACCAGTGCTCTCTAAATACTGGTAATATCCTCCTCTGGCATTTGGTAGATCTTTAAAAAAAAAAAAAAAAAAAATCAGATCTCAGGATTTGGAAAGGGGTTTTTGCAAAGTGTTTTAAGAAAAGTTAAAAAAAAACCCATGCAGGTAAGTAAAAACAACTCAAAGCTTTTACAAAATGTGCAGGAAATTATTTCTTTTGACCACCTTTAAGAATTACTGTCAGGTTCTGACTAAAGGCCATAAACACATTTTTGGAATAGAAACATTTTTCCTGGCAATTTATTATTCTCTGAGCTTGTCATGGGGCACAGAACAACTGTCAGCAATGTGCCCCATGAACACAAAAATACCTCAGATAACATCTTCTGTCACAAAATTCTGCCTTCCAAATGCTCCTCATTGCAGTGAGCACTGTGTTTACCGAGAAACAAATGATATAAAGAAAGCAGGCTCTGTTTGGGACAGTGATATATCTAGAACAATTATTTCATGGTTATGGAAAAACCCTTGCTGTTTTCTTGAGAAAAATTCTTTCTTGCCAAGACATTTTATGAAAAGCTCGGGCTGTCCTATAAAACCATGGATTACGCTTCATTTAATCACGGAAAGCTGATATAAAATGCATGACTGCAAACAAATGCACAGACTGCAAACAAGACCTGAAATTTCACGACTTCACATGAACCTTCTCCCATAATGGAAGTCAACTCCTGACTTCATTTTTTATTGCAGAGATGCATACATCCTGACACATATTTTCTATTAATAATATCTGCACAAGTTTCATGCTACAGCTCCAGGGGCAAATAAATCTTGTATCAGAACAGTGGACATCCTCATCTTCCTGAACATCACCTGCTGAGCAGGGCATTTGGTGGCTGAAGGGTTCATTGGGAGTGTGGTCTTTTCCATTTTTCCCACCTGGCTCCAGTCCCAGGCTATCCCTGGCTTCCCATGCATGGCAGAAATAATTTTCTGATTTCCCTGGAGTAGACAGTAACTTGGGTCTCCGTGTAACCCTACTCTTGGGGTTTTTAAGGGCTGGAAGTTTTTTTGCATTTGTCTTAGAAAACCCCTAATGACATTTTCCACCAGTGTTGCCCTCCAGGGGTGTTTCTGCAGCAGGAGGAGAGGCTGCCAACACAGACTGTGGCCACTACAGTGACATTTGGCTAAAAGCCTTGCAATGTGTGTTACGCAGAGAAAAGTCTTCAGCTCTCCCAGCCTGGTCTTGTGGGGCTCCCAGCTGGATTGAGGGATCTCTTTCTGGAGATGGTTGTCCCCTAGATGTGTCAGAAGATGGCAACTTCATCTGTCTCCCAGAAATAACCAAGATGCTGCGACCACAAGGGAATTACAGCAGGATTTTTCTAGAAGCAATGGGAAAAGCATTCAAAGCCAGAGCTCACTAGGGCACTGCTTCTAAAGAGTCCCTCTTTCTATAAGCCAGATAAATAGGAGCAGGTAACTTTTTTTAGGTTTTTTCTTCCCCCCCCCCCCCCCAGGATGTGCTCCTGTGGCAGTCCTGGATTTATCCAATGTATCTTGGGGAAGCTGGGTTCGACAGGGCTTGCTTCCCCTGGCAATTCCAAGTGGGGAATTTAGGCTTCACTGTGATCACATGTAAAAGTTTGTTTGAGATGCCACCATCACCTGATAGCATTAGTTGGGATGTTGCTGCCGCTTCAACTTTCTGTTCCTTGTTAGTCACAGATGGGACCTCTGAGAAAGGCTGTTATGTGCCCTGCATTTTCCACTATAGCAGACACCAAGTATTAGTTCAGGTGTGTTATCTTTGTTCCCTCAATTATGCCAAGCACATTAATCTTGATGCAAAACAAATTAAAATGTTGTTGACTATGTCTGGACAGTTTCTGTATGTAACGTGCAAAGTTTCCAGTGTCGAGGGTGTGCTTCGTTACCTGAAATCAATTAGTCGGAGTTCCTTGATCTACGTTACAGGATCCAACCGTTGTGTAACTCTGGAAAAACCTTCTGTTGTTACACAATGCTATTTGGTGTCACTTCCACCTGCGATACAACTGTGCAATCAAAGCTGTATTGCAAGCATGAGCGTATTTGTACACCATACATACTTCCCCTGCCTGACTGTGTACAGACACACACACAAAACACCCCTTGCTTGTTTGGGCAAACAGGGAACAATCCTCTTTTTCCCCACAAAAGCATGATGAAAATGAGGTCAGAAGCTGAGGTAGGTCCGTGACCACCTAGACGTTGTGTTTGAACTGCATGGGTGGATGCCATTTTACACACAGGAAAGACAGCCAGTCCTTGCCCTGAAGTACCAACACCCCACACGTCCCATGCCCAAAATTAATCTTGCGAAATAAAACATGAATCACCTGTCAGGACTGCAAGTACTGGGCTGGCTCTGCTTTCCACTACTGACATTTTCCACTTGGGATTCATAAACCTCAGGACATTCCCCTTTATGTCACATCAAAGAAGAGGACAGAACCCGGCTTCTGCCACCCATGCCCACGCAATGGCCAACCTTTGTACCCAGGGTCGGCGGGGGTATAAGCCACGCAAGACATTTCTCTCTGCCCAGAGAAGGGATGGAGTTGGACACCGCTGTACAAAAGCACGTGGAGGTCACCAGCGCTGCCCTGGGCTGCAGGATGGAGCAAGTGACAACTCTGCCATGGCCTTTGGTGGCAGCAGCAGCGTGAGGTCTGATATGATGGGTTTCTCTCATTCCAGTCAAGCCTAGCCTCATGTTCATGTAAAATAAAAATAATTAAAAAAAAAAAAAAAGAAGGATACCTAATCTATGTACCTCCTCCCACGTATGCCGTGGATGTGCAGGCAAGGTTGTGGAGCTGTGGATGGAGCAGGGCTGTGCGTGCTGGGGATGAGTGCTGCCACCAGTGGCCCCCAGCAGCATCAGGGCTCCGGCACAGGTCACACAACACGAAGGGATGAAGCTTTTCAGCCTCACTGCAGCCCTGTTTCACCTCACCACAGCCCTCCCAGGGTCACTGACACCGGTGTCACTCTTCACAGCCAAGCTGTGGTCAGTAACACCGGACATGGCCCGTGGGGGGACACCAGTGCGTGACAACTTGACTCCTTATAACGTCCCTCTGAGAAGAGCAATAAAGATCAGAGCTCACTGTTTTACAAAGACATAAGGATTGGTCCCTGTCATAGAGCTCTTGCAACACTGCAAAGATGAGCAGGCAGCAATAGAAGGGAAAAAACCAAATAACATTAGAAGATCTATTTGTCTTAAGTCCTCAGCTCCCTCTGAAATCAGAAGGCAGAAGTTAGCTTGGGAGATCTGGCTTCAATGAAGCAGGAGATGGTCACACCACAGGTTCCACAGTGGTGTAGAAGGCAGCAATTCTAGTCTCCCGAGTCCCAGCCTTATGCTGTTTCTTCCTAAGTTCATGCCACAATGCTTAATCTTTAAGAAGCTTATGCTAAAATTTCCCTGTTTGTTTAAAGTTTTAAAATGAAACCCAATCCCCTACAGGGAATCCTACACTGCATTTCTTTTTATTTTTTTTTTGTCCCAGATGCAAAACAAACCTAGACCTGCTCTGCAGATCTGCTGACACAAAGGAGATGAAATATGATTTTGTTGGTTCTTTTAAAGTCCTTATTGATTGTTTTTCCTGGGTTCGTAAAGGGTTCACAAGTGAGAGTGATGGTCCTTTGGGTGTGACTGTCCATTTTAAGTGCCATCTTCTGCATTAAAGTGCTAAAGGACAGGCCACAAAAATAACAATATGGACAGTTATGCCAGGGGGCTTGCTCATGCCCTGGAGACCCACCAGGTTCATTTGAAAGATGGTTTTCACCTGATACAGTTAATATGGCAGAGAGAGGGCTGTGTGGAGGTTGCAGCCATTTTAACCAAGCATGGTGCAGTTGAGTTCAAAGAGCAGTGAATTCAGAGTGACTGTCTTTCTGCAGGTGGCAGAGGGGAACAACCTTCTTCCTTTTGAACCTGCTGTCCCATTTTAGTTTGTAGTTGCCTAATTGAACATCTTGACGCTGAGAGGTTGGGCTCTGTCCCTGGTGTGCCGATACAGAGCCACATGCATCCTCTAGGCACCAAATCCTGGGGGCCAGGGCCAGATTTTGGAGGTGGTGGAGCAGAGCTCCCACCAACACCAGCTGCTACTCAGAAACACCCACATGCAGCTCCAGAAAAGAGGAGCTCATGTTTAGACCTCTACAGAAAGGAGACCCAGGAGCTGAGCTCAAGCGTTGACCTTGAATAGCTGGAGCATCAGTCCCCGGATAGCCCGGTAAGCCACATCTGCCAGAGATGCTGCCTGGTTTCCAGGCCACCAGCTGCCTCTTGGCCATGCTTTTTTTCAGAAATCTCATTCTTTGAAACGGTGAGAGCACATAAACTGGAACAGCAAAGGGGAAAAAGATGAACACACTGAGAGAAACGGCGCTGTGCAAAGAGCTTCTCTGGCAATTTCAACCTGGACAAATGCTGTCCAGTAGAATTACAAGAAAGTGAGAACAGGGTCTTATTATGCAAGGTGGCAGACGACAGTGATTACACTCCTAGTTGCCTGAACTACAGGTATACATATAAATGAAAAAACAAAATCAGGTGTGCCTATAAACAAAAGAGAATCACACAATAATAAAGGCAGGAAGGGACCACCCAGCCCAATCCCAACTCAAAGCACAGCTAGCTTTAAAGTCAGAGGAAACCTTTGTCCAGGAGATTTTTGGGAGGTGGTTTGGCCACCATCCCTGTGAAAATTGTTTCCTATGTCTAATTGGGATTCCCTACTATGTAACTTCTTTTGGTGCCCATCATCTTTTCACTGCGCACTTCCAAGACAACCCTAGCTCTGTATCTCCTGTGAGCAGCCATTAGGTACCTGCAGACAGCAGTAAGGTCTCCTCTCAGTCTTCTCCTCTTCAGGCTGGACAAACCCAGGTTTCTCATCCTCTCCTGGTAAGCCACATCCTTCTGTTGGACTTGCTCTGGCATTTTAATGCTCCTCTTGTACCAAGGACTCTACAACTGGAGATGGTACACTTAGATGTGGCCTCACAAATACTGTGTGTTTTCTTTCAGGGAGGCTGATACTTTGTTTGGTTTGGCTATATTCTAATTTCTCTTAGTTGAAGAGATTTTGCTTTCCCTGTTTAAATATTTACTGACTAACTGTGGACATATGATGCTTCAGCTGACACCGTGTGGCTGCTCCCATCTTCTTATCTGTTTTCTAATCAGCAGAGCAAGAAGGCTCCAAGCATCCTTTTTCTGAGAGAGGCAGGACAAAATCCAGCCTAATTACCTTCATAAGGGAGCTAGGTCAGTCTGGAACAGAAGTCTACGGTCAGCTTGCGGGTGATGGTACAGATGGAGTCTCAGAACACCTCTTAAGCCCCTACGTTCCTCTTCGCTATTTTAAAATGCAAAACCCATGCTTGCCCTCACCTCAGTGCCTGGAAAGCAAGGCACAGCCTGTGGCAGCAATCTCGGGTCATGCTTTTGTGCCACTCCTCTTTTCCCCTCCGGGTGTGTGGAGTCACATGCAAGGCAAGGTGAGCCAAGCAGCTTCTCACACCTCTCCAGCCACGGGTGCTGCTCCCACGTCCATCCCCCCTCTTTCACGCTCTATATTTTTCCCTGTGGTCTGACATATACATTTTTTTTTTTGTAACAAGCTCCACCTTGGCTCTGTGAGTATGACACGGACTTCAACCCAGTGCAGCGCACAGTCTGGCCTTCCTTGCCAGGGAGGCTTCTGTGCATCAGGAGCACATCCCAATAAATAGCTGACCAGCAGTGAAGGCTGAGCTGGCTCATATTCTGGTAAATAACCAGGTTGTGAGAATGTTACTGGGCACAATCAGTGGTGTCATCTCTGCAGGCAAGTGCTTCAGCAAGGAGGGAGAACCGCTTGGTGCAATGCTTTGTGGTAGAGCCAGAGCTTTGCATGGTCCGTGGCCAAATCCTGTTGCGTTTGGGACAGTCACAGTTGCCTCTGGGCAGGCAGGCGAGGTGGAGCCGGGCAGGGACACTGTGGCCAGCTTTGCAAAGCCTGTCTTGTTCCTCTCTACCCTTCCCTCAGGGCTCCCTCCCTCCATCCATCCATCCCTCCATCCCTGCCCTTTGCTGGCTGCAGGTCTGAGGCAAGCTGAAGCAGGCGGCCGGCCACCACCACCGCGGGAGCCAGTGCTCACCAGCGGATTCCAGCCTGGGGATGTTTCCCTTTGAATAGCCTGACACCAAAGGCTTTCAGCCTGGAGAAGGCTGACTTGCATCCACGGTTCCTCCTGTGTCTCCACCGGGATTTGCACACCGGTGGCTAAAACCTGGCTTTGGCCTCAGGTGGAGGGCTCGAGTGGGGTGGAGCTGCCAAGGTGGCCGGCCTCCCTCCCTCCCCAGCTTCAAGGTCTCAAGGTCTTCCAGGACAGCCCCGGATATACGGGATGTCTTAGAGCTGAACTGCACCTTGGCAAAGCTGCTTAGTAGTCATCCTTTGGGGCCAATTGCTGACTATCATACAGAGCAAGGGCAATTCAGAAGGAAGAAAAGACATCTTTTTAAAAAAATTAAGTGGGTTGGTGGTGTTTTTCTTTCCCCCTCCGAGGAAGCCTGAGAGACGGAGAGTGACAAGGCGCACGAAGAGAACATTTATGCAGATGAGCAGAGTGGCCTATTTAAGAGGAAAGTGAAAGAGCAATTATTCCGCAGCTCCATTCTGGTGTTAACCGAAAATAAAGTGTCAGGGTTGGGCTAAAAGGACCACACGCAGCCAAGGCAGCAGCACCGGGGGGGTCATGCTGGCAAAGGGACCCTGCGGAGCAAGCAAATGAAAGCCGGGGCTTCTGCTTACAAAATCAGCAACCCAGGACTTGCGGGAGCCACTGCCAGAAGGGAAAGCGTGCAGACCCCTCCATCAGGCAGACAGGAGGCCAAGTTGAGCTGAGACGGAGCTGAGGCCGGTCAGGACGGTGCTGGTTTCCCTGCTCAGGCTCTCTCTTTTTTTTTTTTTTTTTGTCACTTCAAGGAACATCTCTTTTTTCAGATTTCAGAGAGAGGAAGAGGCGACTAAGTTTTGGGGAGAGGGTACCGAATTTATTACCCATAGTCTAACTGAAGGAGGTGCACTGATCCTCTTTTGGCAGCTGTGTCAACACAGGGAGAAAGTTCATGTGATGGGTCTAAGGCAGGGAATTGATTCTTTTTGGTATGTGAAGCACCTGTCTGAGATTTTGGAGTGGAAACCTCACCAGGATGAGCAAGAGCAGCTCATGCAGTGCCAAACTACCTGCAAGCTCCAGCACCAGTGTTCCTCCATCCCTTCTTACTCCTGCTTTCCAGCTGCTTTTTGCAATGGTGACTTACAACACAGCAAAATTACCCACTCCTGTGCTTCTAGAAGGTGGTTCTTAGAGACTGACCAGCACTCGTGGACTCCTAAGCTCTCAAAAGCAGATTCCCAGGTCACTCTGCTAAATAGCTCAAAGATTTCTCTCCTGAAGTCCAGGGTAGCTACTCCGTTGTCCTTTTTTCTCTTATCACACTGAAAAATTTAAACTCAACCATTTCATGATTACTGTGACCAAGACAGCCACCTACCATCACATCTCCCACGAGTTCTTCTCTATTCACAAATAGCAAGTATAGGAGGGTAACTTTCCTAGTTGGCTCACCTGTGGCAAGAAGTGATCTACAAACTTCAAGAATTTCCAAGACCTGCTCATCACAGCAGTATGATATTCCCAGTGGATGTCTGGGAAGTTGAAATCTACCATAAGGACAAGAGCTACTGATCCAGAAATTTCACTTAATTGCCTATAGTATAACTAATCAGTGTTTTTTTGGTGGGTTTTTTTGTTGTTTGTTTTTTTTTTTTTTTCTCTGAAAGAGGGGATTCACAGCCTCTTAAACTTGCTTTTGGCATCTAACTCAAGTCCTCTCATCCCCCCTTTCCTTCCCTGACTTCCCCCCAGCCCCAACTACATTGAAGATGCAGGAATGTACCTACATGGGGCCAAGAGGAGCACAGAGGACCCAGGGCCACCACCGACGTATGCCACAGCATCACCCCACCAGAGCTCAGCTGCACCCTCCCCTCAGCAGTCCCAGGAACTGCGTGGGTAGGTGACCAAGAGGCAGCACCGGGACATCACCATGGATGATAGAATCATAGAATCATTCATTCAGTTTGGAAAAGACCCTTGGGATCATCGAGTCCAACCATCAACCCTGCAAAGTTCTCCCCTACACCATATCCCCCAACACCGATGGGGCAGAGGGGTCAGCTGCTCAGGATCAAGCAACACCACGCACTCCTTCCCACCATCAGGGAACAGGCCTGATTTAGGAGCCTGGATGCAGCCCCTGGCCTCTAACAGCAGTCCCCTGTGTTTCTCCCAAAGCCAACGCCTGCTGCAGACAACATGATTTATGCCTTCAGCTTCATACCTCTGTTTACAATCAGGGGACAAAAAGCATCTCTACGTTTCATGGAGGGATGGAATTAATTATAGACAGAATTCCTAAGTGCTCAGATAACTGGTTTTTTTGGACCACTCTACATACTGTAGCTACATCCTCAAGGCTTAAAAAGAGAAGGAAAAAAAGCCCTGCGCCATGAACATCCCCACAGCTGGATACTGGCAGGATGCAGAACAGGACAGCTTTCCCTCTGAGTGGGACAGGGAGTGAGGCAGCCTCCTCACAAGGGACAGGACGTGTTCGGAGTGATGGAAAAAGCAAGAGAAGTGGAATGGGATGGTGTAGCACCAGGGGGAGAACAGAGTCCCACCAGAAGCTATCAGACTCCAGCAGGTGTGCCTCTGCTCAGATGCAATTCCACTTGTGGTTAGAACAACAGATGGGAAAAAAATCAATAATCAATTGATATCCATCGATAATTGTTAATTTTGCCCATTGCCTCCACTGTAAAGGGTGTGCAGCAAGGGCCTCCTTCACCTGCCTGCACTGGGGTGTCCTACTGCCACCCGAGTCAGCTACTTGTGGCAGTGACACAGGGCTCAAGACATCCAGGAGATGTGTGCATGTCTGGAGAGGCAGTTGGAGGCCTGCTGGAGCATGCCAAGGTTTCTCAAGTGATGCTAGACCTTAATGTGTGGGCTACTGAATTGAGCACCCTGTCTACCTGAATAGCAAACACAACATTGAGCGGGATGGGAGAAGACAGCATCTTATTAAGGAATTGTCATGATAAATCTAGAAGGAGGATGTCCCACAGATCTTGTTTTGCATGTTTGAGGAGGGCACTTGGACACATCAGCACTGGGGATGGGAGGCCACCAGCTGAAGCGTAGTCCTTGGGGGCAGCTGAGACCTGTGGGACTCTCAGCACTGGCTGGGGCAGGGACGGAGGTGGAGATGTATTTCCACCTCACAGGTTTTCACTGGGAGGCGCTGAGCCGAGCAGGGGAGCTGCAATATGCAAAAGCCATTCAGCACCTTGAGAGTAGGGCAGGGGAGACCTGTTCCTTAGCTCCAGGTCCACCTGAGTACGCTCATCTGAGAGGTGTTTACTGCTCCTCTGATTTCAGCTGCTACTTCAGCATGAGGACATGAAATTGTAGAGCAAAGGAGAAGCACTCACGGCCTGTCTTCCAAAACCAAGTTGCTAGGTTTTGTTTTGAATAAAAGAGAGGGATAAGCCTGTCAAGGGAGGAGAGCCTCAAGCCCCCACATTGATGGTGGCTTCAGAGGTCCTTTGTCCCAGGCAGACACCCCAAATACTTCTGGGAGGAGACATGTCCAGTTTCCAGGCAGAGCAAGCAGGACAAGGACACTGCAGAGCCACTGCGATCTGCCCGTTGTGCCAGGTGGGGTTTCCACTGCTGCTCGTGTGTAAACCTCACGTGTCCCATGGGCTGTAACAAAGCCAAGTTCAGCTCCAATTTGGTCTCTGGGGCAGCAGAAGCATCCCAAATACACGCATGCTTCCACCTCATGCTGTGCTAGTCTAAAGGTCAGTTGTCCTCCTGCTACCCACTCACCTTCAGCGACCACTGAAGTGCCGACCTCGCCTGTGCCCAAGCTTCCACCTAAATCCCACTGGAGACAGAGTCTACACCTACGTTCCCATCCAACGTCCTGTGCCCGGACACAGATGGGCCTTGTCTCCCCACTGTAACTGATGCTCACCATGTGTGAGCAGACAAGGCCAATCTGCTGGATGCTCAGAAGAAAATGAATCTGGAAAACGAGCTTGTCCCTGATTACATTTGCTGAACTTTTAAAGCTTTTCAAGCCAAAACATGACATCACCCTAACGTAACGTGATGCTAAAATAAACAACACAGAATGAAAATACATAAATGAATGAAAAGATAGCTGGGAGAAATAACTTACAGCCAGCGAAATCCAAGAAAACAGGATAGAGCAAGGTCTTTGTGGACACACTGAGGCAGAGTATGGGGATGAAACGGAGCGAAACGGCAAGAAAACGGCATAACTGGAGGAGAGAAACTACTGTCCCGCCTGCCCAGGGACAGACATGGAAGAAATGATTTTGTGGCCAACTCCGTTGCCTCTATGGAAGCAAACAGGTACAAGGAAGAACATGGGAGGTGGTAGCACAGAAGGGCTTGAGGCCAAAAACAAGAAGACAAGAGAAGAGGCAACGTAATGGGCAATGAAATGGAAATAGAGATGAAGGAACTAACGACCTTGTCTTTCATTTTGATAATTGTGCCCAGCTGAGCCCAAGTTGCTCCTCTCAGGTGCCACCCCACACAGCCCACCTTCAGGAGCCTGGCAGGAGCTGCTCTTAACAGATAAAACAAAGGGCGGGCAGAGCCCCAGACTGGGAACAAGCAGCTCGGAGTCTGGAAACATCTCTGTCAATACAACAGCCCTCGCCCAAAATGCATCCGGGTTCGTAAGGCAGCACCACAGGACCGTTGCTGCGCTTTGTCTCAGGGAGGGAAAAGTGACATTTCATACCCTGCATAAGGACAAATGGGTTTTTAGCTACAGCTACGGTATTTGTACATTCTGCACATCACAGAAACACATTTTGCGTTCTCTGACAAGGCAAGGGAGGTCCAGAGGGACACCCGCCCTCTGTCGCCTGTCCCTGCTGCCTCAGGCGCTCCATGTAATGCCCGATGTTAACAGGCCTCAGCTGAGGGGTGGAATCCATGGCCAGGCAGTGCCATGGCTCCCGCGCTGCCGCACAAACGCTTGCGTACAGGTGTATCTATCTGCAAGGGCCTGTTCGCTTCACCGGAGGGACACAGCCGCCCCAGCGGGCACCTCCTGCTTTGGCTCTCCCCTTGTTGCATGAGAGAGGCTAGCTCAGGGGTACCTGGGAACGAATTTGAACCTGAACCAGCCTAAAATAAACAATATTTAGTGAATCTTAATAGCTATATTTTAGTCTGATTCTTTCCACCTCCTTCTCCCTTCCCTTGGCTGCATTTCGCTCATCTGTTTTGCTGCAATCATCAGACACTTAAAATGGTGTCTTCTACAAACTGGATGACCTCCACCTCTCCTTACTTGCCACCTTATTTGTCCTTTAGCCCATAGCTTACACAGAACCAGCAGGAAGAAAACCATTACCCACCTGGAAGGGGTTTTGCAGAAGGCACCCATGGGGGATGGAGATGGAGAGGTGAGCTTTGCAGTGCTAGGGCAGCTCCAGGGTCCACCCAGGGGGTCTGGGCAGGAGAGGGGGACACCTGCAACGTGGGTCTGAGGCCCACCTGGGAAGATCCGTCCACCACTTGACTGGGACAAAGCACACGGCCAGCATCGCTCCAGCAGGCACCAAAGCCCCCGGCTGAGCTAAACTGGGGCTTGCTGGGCCCAGGGCAGGGTGGGTGGAGACCCTGGGGGAGGCTGGGCAGGCTCATTAAGGCCCTATTAGTGCTCCCAAGGCCCTGCCGATGCCAGCTGCTAATTTTTGCATTAGCTTTGGCTTGTTTTTCCCCCATCCTTGATCGGAACAGCACCCCGCTGGCACTGTGGGCGGCGGGTGGATGAAGCGGGGCACCCCGCTCGGGGTGGGCACAGGCGGCCGGGGTGCCCCCCCCCGCCATCCCGCCCTCGCCCGCCTTTAACCTCCCGCATCTCCTTCTGCCACAGGCAGGGCCAGCTGTAAAAATAATACCCTGGCACGGATGAAACGATTCCAGCACGAGAGGCAAAACACCTCGGCAGAGCAAAGCCATGCGGCGTGCAGCTCAACAGAAGGAGCGTTTGAAGTGAAATTAATTTTGTTTAATTTTATTAAAGAAGCGAGGGCGCTTCCCGGCTTTCAAGCGGCAGCAGGAGGAGCCTGGCAGCCTCCCTCCATCGGAGAGGGAGCCGGGATGGGCTCGCCCACCGAAGGGAAGCGAGCATATGGAACGTGTTACCCACGTCCGTCATGGGAGTAAGGGGCTTTAAAGAGTTCAGAAGGAAATTAGACACGTTTCCAAACAAAGAAATGCTGAAAAACTGGGGGTGAGTGACAGTGCACAGCGGGGAGGGGAGAGGGCTCACATACCCTTCCCTCTGCCCGTAAGCCTGAAGTCTTTTGAATATGGGGTTGCCTAAAAGTGGTTAAAGATGTGCACTGAAGAGCCGAGAGATAAAGCTTTAAGGCACAAACCGAGAAGGTTTGGGGGGAGGGAAGAAAATAAAAAAAAGTAGGGGCCCAACTGATTAAACTTTCTGGGTGCCCACAGCCTGGCTATATAGACCATGGGTACCATCGGGCTAGCTTGACCTGCTCTGTCCCAAACCTCACTGTACTGCCTTGCGGGAAGACTGCTACTGGTTAGGAAGGCTTTTTGCTTTTAAAATTGAACAAAAAAGCAGAATCAATTGACGTTTAGAAACGAAGCTTCTGCAGCCCACACCACCGCCGAGCAGCCCCGGTCTCCCCTCTGGCTCTGTCACACTGCCCACCCCTGCACAAATGACACCCTGCTTTAAATCCATCTGCCCGCAGCAGCAGCCACTTGTCATGGAGCAAGAGGTGGCAGTCCCCTGCCCAAGGAGACTCAGGGTGCTCCGGGAAGAGCAGGGGGGTCAGGGCAGACCAGCAGCTAAATGCAGGGTGACATGTAATCTGAAAGCCATGGGATGGTCACTGCTAAAGCGAACTGATCTTCCAGCTGCCCGAACACCTCCTGCTTCTGTCGTCTCCAACCAGGAGCGATGAGGCTGTGGGCGCAAATGCAAACGGGGGTCATCCAGGTGCCTGAAATAACTTCAGAAAATGAACAGCAGTGTCCTCTTTCTTGAATGTCTTGTGCCAGGCTTTGGGCAGTGGTCCCCTTGCCCTTAGCCATGAGGGAGACTGCTGATGGGGAGATCACTGCCCTGCTCCTGCCAACCTGCCAGCCCGTGCTGGGTGATGGAGAAGCACAGTGGTCCCTCCGGTTCTCCCAAGAGGGCACCAGCATTAGGAACCTCCTGGGGATAGATGGTAATAAAAGCATTACAGCATTCTCTTCCACGGACAAGAAGACGAATTAGGGAAGCGCTGTCATAAGTCTCCAGCAACTTGGCTCTGGCCTGGACAAGGAAACAGCTATGTCATAGAGTCACACAATTATAGAATGGTTAGAGTTGGAAGGGACCTTAAAGATCATTGAGTTCCAACCCCCCTGCCGTGGGCAGGGGCACCTCCCACTAGAGCAGGTTGCTCCAAGCCTGGTCTAGGCTCAGGGTAGAGCTGCTCTCTCCAGTGGTGCTGGAGGCGTGACACCATTTGGGCATCACACTTTAATTGTAGAGTATCCAAGCACATTTGTTTGCCTGTCTCACTCTAAATTAACATCCCGTTCTTTGTCTTCTCCACCTGAGAACTTGCTAGAAAGAAGATATCCTTCCATAGGAAGAAAAATGTGGTGGTTTCCAAGTGCAATGCTAAGTCCCAGCTCCCACTTAGCTGCCGTTGCAATGGCACGTACCGGCACAGGCTCACACGGAGATAGTTACCCCCTTGCACAGGCTATTTTATTTTGGATTAGCAAATTGTCAATATTATTGTTTGGGAGTTTGCACATCACAGATTAAAGCATTTCAGATGGCCCTCCTTCACGTGCGCAGCTCTTGCATACATGAAAAAGAGACTTTAAAAGGCTCTCAGGGCTGAATCAAGATGAAAAAAAAGAAGGTAAATGCATAAATTAAAAAAGGGAAACAAATCAAAGGGAGACAACACTCTAGAGGGCGTGTTAGATAACTGGCACTTCTGTGTTGCTATAAGAATTGTGAACACTGTAAGATTTTAAACGTATTATTACAGTCTGTTCAAAGTCCACATAAATTACCCTGATGTAGGCTGCTGGAAGCGCCCATCTCTTAGCTTATGTGTCTGAGAGGGTCAATTGGGCTGTGGTGAAATGCAGAATCTGGCTGGCTTTGTACCAAAAAGATGCAATGGCTTTTTGCAATTCTTTGCTATGAAACAGATCTGAGCCGTGGTAAGAAATCAAGTGATGAGTAAAAATTTTCTCACCCCAAGTACACCCCGATGCCTCTTGGTATTTTTTTTTGGTGTTGCTGTTGCTTTCCCCTTCCCTCCTTACACTTTATTGATCTTTTTATTTCGTCTGTTGACAGAAGCCAGGAGTTCCTGGATTACACACTCGGTTTGAAGTACCTAGAAGCCCTTGTCCATGTGCACCTCAGAGCCCATCTGGTCTTTAGGGAGCAATTAAAGTAAGTCCCATGGTATTTTCATCCTGAAGTCTTGCCACTGCTAAGCTGCCTGCTCTTTTGTGGGCGCACGTACGCATCCTGTAAAAGAAAAAAAAAAGAAAAACAAAAAGAGCAATTTGATAGCAACACAACTAATTGTATATGTTATATTGACTACTCTACCTAGATATGCCATCAGTTTCCAAACTTAGTTTCAGTGAAAAAAAAAAGAAGAAAAAAATCTGAAGCTGTTGAAAATACCACGGTTTAATTTTCAAACTACAAATGGTGTAAAATCAGGCTATTATAATGTAAGCATAATATTTTATTCTGCAAATGATATTTTATTATGTAGACTGCTATTTTTTTCTAAGGAGTCCCTAACCAGTACTTTCAAACCAAAATTAAATGGCAACTAAGGTTTTGAAGCAGCAATCCCCATCTTTGATCAGTCACACTGATCAGAATTAACTTTGTATCAGTCACCAACATCCTCTGTCTCTGGAAAAAAACATACTTCAGAAGTCAATAAAAATGATCATTTTAGATCAAAGAGGGGAGGTCTAAAACAAATGCCCTAATGGTTAAGATACAGCTATTCTATCCTTTTACCAAGTTCAACAATTTTTTTCAGCCTGTGCTTTTGTACATTGTTTTATTGACCCATTCAGACAAGAATGACCCTTTATGCTGGTTGGGGAGCACGTATCAATATTAAAAATAATGGGTTTATTATGTTCCATCTCTTTGGAAACATGTTCCTGAGCGTGAGACATTCCAGATAAATATCTGATGTTAAACACTATATTGTGGACCTTCAGACTAAGTAGAGAGGGACAAATAACAGAAATTACCCTGCTGTATGGCCTTCAGAACACATTCCTCACTGTATGCATACAAATATATAGAACCATTCTAATGCTCAGTGGTTCTTAAGACACAGCTTTCACATTGGGCTGCAGTTCTCTGGGTCCTCACTATGAGACTGGGGCAATTTTAGCTCCAGTAGTTAACACTTCAGGTATGCATTTCGCAAGGTTATTTTTTTTTGTGAGAGACAAAAACGAGTATGCTCTTCATGTGAGAAAATATCTAAAAATGAGATAACCCTACAGAAACTAACATTACAAGTCAAAGAAATCCCTGGAGTAAGCTTACTGTGATGGCACGGAGATGCTAACACCAATTTGAACTGAAGCTTCCTACGCCGTGCCTCACAAGTTCCCGCGTATCTCGCTGGCAGAGTTATGCTGCCACCTATTGTGAAGATGAGCTTAAGAGACTGGTTTCATTTGCAGCCAGGAGATGCTTTTGCAAGAATTACCACTTGTCCTTCTCTTTCTTTTTTATTAACAGTACTTTCTTCCTAAATACCTGCTACTGATCATTGCTGGAGACGGGAGGGAGGAGTAGGTGGACTTTAGGCCTGACCAAAACCAGCTGTTGGTCACATTTTGACCTCTAATCTGCTCCACTGTACAGCAATGTATGGGGCTGGGCTGGCTGCAGCTGTGAGCTCAGGGGCTGGATCAAAACTGGACCCCCATTCCTTGACCCCGACGAGCAGCGTGGGCACGCAGCAGCCACGTGCAGAGAGGCAGCACGCTCCCCCTGCAGCAGAGCTCTGAGATGTGATGGTCCTTCCTCCCCCACTGCAGGGGCTGTACTGGAGTGCGGGTCAGTGCCTGGACCCTGCCCACCACCTAACTGAGGCAGCACTCGGGCCCTCCTACAAACTCGGGACTACACCTTTAGGTCACCCCACCATCTCTGGAGGCAGCCGTGAGCAAAACTGAAACAAGTCAGAATGGTCCTTCCATCTCCCTACAACCAGAGTAGCCTGGCACCGGTCGAGTTTCGCAGTTCTCTGTGAACCTTTCTATACATTTTACTTTCCATCTACCCTGGCACGACGCCCTCTGTTCCTTCACCTCCTCAGTAGTACCAGCTAAGTCAGGATCCGGGTGTCAGGCCGTCACTGCCACCCTGCAGTTGCTTAGCTGGGAAAGCGAGGCCATCTGCTCCCTCCCCAGCAAGCAGCATGCACCATCGCACTCCCTGACGCTCTCATCTTTCCAATCCTGTCCGTGCCCACCTCATCGTTCATTTTTGCTTTCAGTTTCAGCAACCAGACCCTTCGTAGAAACAGCAGGTTTCCATGTCCAGCAGACAATACAAACCAGGAGGTTTGTGCGGTACTCGGGAGTCACTCCTGGAGCCAACCAGCTCATGGGGTTCTCCCATGTATCTTTAGGGCATTCAATTGTTTCCAAGCCACTCAGTGGGAGAGAGAACCTTTCTCTTGAACCACAGCTGTAGCTGAACCCCATTGCCCAGACAGCACTGGTGCAGCCAAAGAGCACAGCAAGGTATGAGTGGAGCCAGGTCTCCAGCAAAACAATCATCAGAAGAATGAGGCATTTTACACTGTTTGCTGTGCATGTTTTTAAGCTTTTGAATGGATAGATCCAACCAGGATCTGTGGAAGTCCAGGTTGCCTGCAGCATACAGACATATGAGAGCATCAGCAACTGGGAAGGCACAGTAAGTAGCTGGTATAATTTTCAGAGTAATACGATAAATCACAAACTCCTCGGAGAGATGCACCTGCTCCCTTGTGTCCAGGGATGGGACACAGGACACTTGCAGAAGTGTAAGCTGCACAATAATGTCTGCACGACACCTGGGCTCAACACCCCCCATTAATACTGGAGTTGCCTGAAGAAGAGAGGTTTGGGTTCATTGGCAAGTCTGAGCCTTCTCATCACGTTCACTGGTTTCTCAGGAAGTAGGTTGCTCTGGGGAGTAAGCTGGGATAAGGATCTAAGACGGTCTGCAGCCCTCAGCTCTGCAGGTAAGCTGCTGCTAAGCAGTAGGAATCAGAAGCACTGTCTCCACAGTGAAGTGAGGGGACAGAGTAATTAGCACCATTCTCTTTCCCAGTACTACCCGAGCACACTGAGGTACTACATTGCTATCAGACCTTCCTGCTGCAACTGCACATTTCCAAGCCACTTCCCTACTCCCAGCAACTCCTGTCGTCCTTCCACAGAAGGACCTCACTTTCCAGTTACCACATGACTAGCACACACATTATTTGCACTGCAGTCAAAAAAAGAATGTTTAATTTGGATCTTATCCCAAATCCAGGAGCTATCAGAATGTAAGACAGACTTAACCGTTTTGAAAGAGCTTAGATGAAAGCCCTGGGTCTACCACACAAGGTCATCCTCCTTCTCCAGCAAGATCTATCTTAAAGCAGTTTAAATCAAGAGGCGGTATCATGACTTCAGATACAAAGCTGATGTTAAGTCAAATACTCTCAGCTTTGTCTTAAAAGTGAGATTCCAACCAAAACAGTCACTTGCCAAAACCTGCCACACTCCCATGCCTACACCCAGAGGCAGAGCGTCAGGCTCATTTCCCTGTTCTCAGTGACAAAGGACAGTACTTGCACACAGGTACTTTTTTTTTTCTTTTTTTTATTGCTGTTAATTCAAGGAAAAAGGTTGCATAAAATCCAATCTCTTCTAGAAATATAAGTGACCTTTCCAGTACATTTCAAATATCAAAGTATATGGTAAACATACAAATAAAGAGAAGGTAACATACCTCCTATTTACAGTACAGTATTTTAAATCATAAAATAAGTTCCATAAAGTACAACTGGCAGGTAATTCACAATACAAGTCCATTGGTGGTTTAACACCCTCACTTCAACTCAAACGCAGTTCATTCATTTCAAGTGGTCCAAAAATACCCAGATCAAATAAAAATTTTAATCAAAATAATTTTCATTTACTACTTAAACTTTTTTTTTTTAAATTAAAGCTTTCATCTACCTCCCTCCCCATTCCCCCCCTCCAAGAAAAAAGTTTCAAAATGTACACTGGTGCTATAAATATAAATGCTACCTATGAAGAAATGTAGTAATCAAGCTTTTTTTTTTTCCTTCAAGTTTTTTGTTTAGCAATTTATTATACGGCTGAACCAAAGATTGATTTTATTTCATCCCTCTACCGGACGCCAGGTCTGATTTTAAGAAAAAACATTTCTGCCATGAACTGTGAGGAATGCCAAACCTTATGGATATACAGTGGTAGTTGTTCATCGGTGTTGAATGCAGCAGTCAAAAAATACACGCATCTTCCAGATAACCTCAGTGCACTTTAGGAAATCAAATATTACCTGGAAGCAATTTAGTACATATATTGGCTTTTAAAAATAAAATAAAAAATACAGCAGCATTAAACTTACTTACTCATGATACTGACATGATTAATACCATCTTAACACTCATTTCAGTCTTTCACATTATACCGTAATTACGCATAGTGGTAAATTGTTATAAAATAGTGACTTTGCTATTTGGTAGACAGGTTCTAATACTAATACCTGACTATTTTGTAAAAAACCATAGCTTTTGTTCAGTTTGAAATAAAACATTTACATTCTAAGTACAATGCAACACTGTAATAGTTTAGGAAAAAATACTCAATCAAGTAATGTTCATTCTGTGTTGACACAATGTAGAATAGCTTTAAAAAAGGAAAAAATGCTGTCAACTTTCATTACAAATGCAAACACACTGAGTACAACATTCATACCATTTTTTTTTTCACCTTTGTTGCTGAACATACAGGCTAAAAAGCTACAATGGAAGAAAAATCCACCAATTTAAGCTCGTTCATTTCTCTAAATCTGTTCCAGTCCACACAGTTTCAGCTCCTTCCTGCTCTATGTATTTTCATTTTTTTGGGACTCACGAGCTGTGTATATGTATTATTATCAGATATAGTACACATACAGTATTGTGTGTTCCTTTGGACTCTCCTAACAGGATGTTTGAACGTGTCCCCTCAATTCATGAGCGTTAATTTAGAGTAGGGGCAGGGTCTGTATGAACTGCTAAACACTCATGCAAGTCCAACGAATCCACATGGACAAACAGGGAAAGAAAACAAAACAGCAGCATAAGGAGAACCAGGAGGGAGGGAAGAAGATTGTGGTGGGAAACATGACCAAGTTTCTTCTTTCACCATATGGCTGCTCCACCAGTGATGTCAGAGGTCAGAGGACTTTTTTTTTTTGTTAGAAAAAAAATGCAGTAAACATTGCACATGTCTCAAGTCTTCAGTGCAAAAGCATGGTTCGAATGCTCTTTTGATTGTTTGGCTGGGTGTTTGAATTACATGCATTACGCAAGCCTTTTGTAGAACCAGGAGAAGACCAGGGACTCAGCTTTCTTCTTTTGAATGGAACAGAGGTGCAAAAGCAATGAAAAATTCCAAAAGAATATAGAACCGGGAATGTCCCAAAACACAAGACCAACCCCCCCAACACACACCTTCCCCCGATTTCCCAAGGTTCAGTTTAAGTAGGCAATGTTTACTTGTTTCAGTCTGCAGAATCCAAGGTATCATTGGAAGGGGGAGGGGGAGGTGCGTATCTCAGTCTGTAAGTGCCTAAAACAGGAAAGAGAACTACTAAGTCACTGCTCACAATTAAAATGGATCACAAAACCACTACAAGGTATCAAAATGGACATGCTCTTCAAAAGGCACTATCATCCTCCAGTCCTTTTAAAGTAGTCCTAAGATTTAATACTATTTTATTTCATCTGCTTACTAAAACTGTAAGTTTAAAAAAGATACAGATTGTAGATACAGGAGACTTTCCCTTTACTGTAAAAATGCAAAGAAAAGACGACCCCCATCAAGGTTTTTCTTTTCTGTTCCAATCTGACCAAACAAGTCAAGTCAGAACGGGCACAGGCCAAGAATCAAACATAGTTTATGCTCTATGCAAACGCTGCATTTTCCCCATTCTTCTGGATGGAGAGAGAAATGGCTTATGAGACTGAAGCCATTCCTTTGATTTTCAGTTCCAATTGACTTGCGCATTTTTGCTGCAACTTGTCTGAAAAGTTAAAGCATGTTTCATTCCTGTAGTGCATGATGGGGCACAGAAGGATGGCTGTTTGTGCAAAGGTAAGCTTTAGAAAAGTTCATTTATCAAATGGCCAGTCAGTTGGTTTTTTTCTAAATTCTCATAAATTTTAAGAATCCAAGTTTGTATCATAGACAGTAATTGGTATTTTTCACTTTTTGCCAATAGATTCTCTCTGAAAAAATACTAAATGGGAATGGAAAAACTGAAACAACGTGCAAGTCTCAATATAATGCCAAAACCACATCAGTGAAAAAAGAATGACAATTTAGGAATGATATAGTTTGACTTCCCAGCTCCGAATTATTCCCATTTCCAACTTCACGCTGTGAACCCTGTTCCCTTGCACTGTTCTACAGAATTTTCAGGCAGAGATAAAATACTTTGCAGTTTTAGAGCAGGTCACTAGTGCACAACCATTTACACAAAACAAACACACACACGCACACCTTTCTGCAAGACCAGAAACAGCACATTCAGAAAGGTAAAGAGAAACTGCTAAACTCAAAAGCAAGTCCGCTGGGAGTTATCATGATTACCTTGTTGACTGGCCTCCATGGATGACTGCTTACAGTCCTGCGCATAGTGTCCACTTACACCACAATTGTAACATGAAACGTTCCCATTCTTCTTGGGTCCCGACCCATTTGTGTTGGCAACTACGTTAGGTGCTGGATATACAGGATAGAACCTCCCAAATCCTGCCATCTGCTGCATACCATAGTTGGCTTGGCTCCCCATCACTGGGTCATGCATAAGCCCGTTTGCATATGGAGACTGATGCAGGAAGAAAGGAAGTTGTGTTCCATTGCTTTGATGTGCTTGATTGAGGTAGCTGCCATTGCAAAGGGATGGCAGAGTGAAGAAAGATGGAACTCTGTAGACTTGTCCATGAAGTGGGTTATGATAAAAATAGCTATTAATCTGAAGGCTTCCATTGGTCCCACAGCTACACCTACGTCCGCAAGAACCGCAAGGACCAGATCCCAACTGCTGCGGAGGTAACATTGTCCCATTAGTGTTATTGTTTCCAACAGCGTTTATGTAGGATGTGCTGTCGCTCTGTGCAGTGCTGTGTGTTAAAGCAGGGCTCGGGCTGGGGGCAGGGCCTGGTGTATGTGTCGGTATCGCAGGAGGAACAGTGGACTGGACCTGACCAACACCTAAACCAGCTGACTGAGGTGGAGAGGAAGTCGCTACAGTGTTTAGCACGTTTGTATTCTGGTTGGGCAAGACACTGGTAGCATGAGGACTGCCTGGCAAAGCATATGAAGCTGGTGGAGGTGGCGGTGCTGCTGTGGAGAGACCAGCTGCTGGAAGAACTACCTTGAGATTGGTAGGCTGAGGGATTGCTCCTGGGTTTCCCTCAATGTGAGGCACCATTTGATTCAGTCCTACCACCTGGGACGCAGGTTTTGTGATGGGATCTGTAGTAGGAACTGGGGATCCTGGGAAACTACCTGGATTGTGGACTGGGATAAAGGCAGTATTTGGTGATCCAATACTTAAGTTTCCTGTCGGCTGCTGCGGTCCATTAACTGTGCAACTTTCCGATGATCCCTGTGGAGAGGGCATTTTCAATCTATGTATTGCCAAATGCAAAGCAGGGCTACCAGGCTGGACAGAATGTGGAAGGAAAGTGGATGGGACCGGCAAAGGGGAAGCCATCAGCTCAAGGCGTTTCTCGGGTTCACCAGAGGTCACTGGGCCCATTCCACCAGGAGGTGAATTTGCAGACTCTCTCACTGGCGAGACAGCAACAGGCGTGGTAACAAGCATTCCCATCGTTTTACCATCTGCAGATATGGGTGGCGGGACAACTGCTTCAGGCTTTTGGGCAGCGCTGTGCATCACACAGTGTAAGGCAGGCATGAAGGAAATATGTTGAAACTTTGCATTTAAAGGATCTTCTGAAAGGCTTCCGTTTTCATTGTTCACTGAAGAGATCTGAGCAGATGACTTGTTCATATTTGATGAACTGACAGCACTGTAGCCTGTAAACCTGGTTGTATTTTGATTCCCAGAGTCCTCAGAATTGCTGTCTGTATCTGTGGAAGCAAAAGCATTTGTCAGTCAGAAGAATAAATCTGAAACAATAGGGTCAACGCACTGGACTCATTTCATTTACCCATATAAAACTTCCTAAGTTTGATGATGCAAATGATAGGTATGTCTTCCCAAATCATAATAACTTCAAGATTATTTTCATTGATCCAAATCAAGCTAGGTCAACCTCTACAACTTGCCTGTATCAAACAGCCCAACTACTTTTGCATATCTGCAAATGCGAAGAGTAGGACATAGACCGAATTAGGAATCTGCATCTACCTCGGAAGACATTAACACAGCTTACTCAAATTTGGAAGGAGTGACAAATTAAACTGTAAATACAAAAAGAAGGACCTCTCAGACATGCCACACATAATTCAATATAAAACCAGTCTCTTTTTCATGCCAAAGCTTTTCCCATTGCTGTACTGCTGAAATTGCTCTAGGCCACTGTGGTCAGGAGACTACTACATGTATGTAGTAATCTAAAACTCAATAGTATTTAAAACAGTTCTGCTATTTGCTAGAAGCCTTCAAACCATCCAGTCACAAAACCAGCAAGGCAAAATGTATTCTATGGCTACTTCAGAAATAAAAGTAGGTAATATAACTGAGAAACTAATTAAAATTAATACAAGAAAGAGATTAGTCTAGGAACAAAGACGTTCATGCACACTCTCCGTAAATACAACCTCTGTCTTTTTCTTCTTCACTATCAAAGCTTTCCCTCCCATCATGTCGCGGACTAGAAGGAGAACTGTAACTTTCAGATGATGTTTCTCCACATGTATCATGACCAGATCCAGCGTCCAAATTCAGATCTAAAAATAAAAATTGGCATTTTTATTTTTAATCTCAGTATATGGAAGTGAGGTTATTTTGGCTTTGTCACATCTCACGCTAGTTCAGATTTTTGTTTGTTCCCATTTAATTGCATCTGTCTCCTGTATTCCTAAGATCCCCACTCCTGGCAGTCAGGACTGGTCTTGTCCCAGAATTTGTGATGACTGAATCCTTAGTGTTAAAGGTGATGACCCTGAAAATTCATATTTGGGCAAAGTAGTGAAAAGAATGATCTTTCTTAATAGATTCGGTGATGCTTATACCAAACTGTACTACAATAATAATTTCCTCTGAATGGCAGCGACTAATCATTTCCATTCAGAGAGGTGCAATACTCCTTGGTCATACCAGCAAAGGCAGAAAGCTACCTCAGCAGGTAATATCAAAATAACACACTTTTTCCACAGTTAACTCTTCCGGAACAGGCTTTAAGCAAACTTTTCCTTTAAAGCGGTGATTAAGAGGTAAACTAAAAAAGTGTAAAATTGTTTCCTAAATTCCGAATGAGATCGTGGGGAAACTTATTTGCTGGAAACCAGCTTTCAGGGTGGGTTTAGATCCTATTAATGAATTCCAGTAGGCAGCTAGTATGCTCTGGCTTTCAAGTTCAGCCTCAGAGGTGAAGGAGCAAGACAGATGCATCCTCTCTCAGAATGTATGCCAGGCACTAGCTGCAAGGAAACACCAACCCCAAATACCTTAGTTGGCAACACTCCAGGACAAAAATGAGAACACTATTGATTCTAATAAATTATTATTTTATTCATTTATTATTGCTATTGCCAGTATAACAGGTTGGGATAAGTAATCAAAAAGCTGCCCTAATGCTTCAATTCTTGAAATAATTTCCTGTATTAAACCTTAAACTGGTCTAATTATTTTAAGAAGTGTTTTGGAGACCTAATATAACCCTGGAGCAGCAGTGTCAACCTTTTATCACCAAAAGCAAGAGTGCTAGTCATAAAGTATCAACTCTTCAAATTTACAAGTGTAACTAACTGATGATTCAGAAAAGCTAAAAATAGCAAGGGGAAAAATGGAAGAAAACACGATGCAGTTAAGAGTTACTGACTCAAAATAGAGCAGTTCAAACCAAGCCTGGATATATAAAGCTAGGCAGAGATTTAGACTGTAACATGATTTTTTTTTTTTTCGGACTCTATGTCCAATAGGGAGCACTGGAGTATCTCAAAAGACATTTTGAAGTTTGTACACAAACATACAGGTAGAAAGCTCATCTCTGAGCAGAACTTAATTGCTTCCAGTCTCTGTGGGTTGCAGTTTGTCCTTGAAGAGGCCTTAACTAGCCAACAGTATCAGACAGGCAGCTTCACATCTGTAGAGCAGCGGGTAGTGAGCAGACAGAACTCCTAATGCAAAGCATTCCCTGTTCAACTTTGCACCACCTCTTAAAAGTTATCGTCAGTTCATAAAACGTCAGTGGGTTTTGCCTGACAGCAAGAACAGTAAAGTAGAGCACGTTTCCTACTTGTCCAGCCCTTAGCCATAACTTTCTAAAATTGTCCTGGTTTTGCTAAGTTTGCAAACTGTGAATTCTTAAAGTTTAAGTCAAAAATGGTTTTTAGAAAGTAACAAAAACTGCCCATAAAACACATTACAATAATGGGACTCTCCTGGAACTCTCAATGGTGAGAAACAGTTAGAAGAATGAAAGCTTAATCAAGACTTGTACTCTGAGTGGAAGCAAGACAAGGCACTCTTAAAGAGTCCTTTCAACACTTATGCCAATTAGGTTGAAAAAGAAAAATTCTTTGTCAACTTTCTGTCATGACAACCAAGTATAAGAGAGAGGCAAGGCCACAACTGATACTGTGAGCTTAGAAAAATTCAAGATGGCAAAGTCAATGGGTAATGTAGCCCTTCAGAAATTTGTAATAAAACTCGGAGACTCATTTTACTAAAGGAACACAAATAACATTTTGGCATATAACTGACTGATGTACACAAGTCTTAGCCTAGACACTAGATTTTGCTGGATTGCCCAGAGTTGAAAACGCTATTAGGGTGGCATACACAGTTCTGTGCTGTAGCTCAGCAGTCACTTGGTTTACACACAAAGTTCATCAATGACTTGCACTAGAGGGTTTTTATACAGGTTCATCACGTGTCACTCCACAACCGCTGAAGAAACTAGTGAGCTGCAACAAGAATGCAATGATGAGTTGCTGGACCTCCACAGACTCAGATTGGTAAATTTCATATAAAGTAGTCAAACGTTAGCTATTTATGCAAGTACTATTCCACATAAGGCAACTTATGGAGACTTCACTAGGATTTTTCCAGTTATACATAAAAAGAGACATACCCTAAGCCAACTGCATACAGAACACTGAGTCTAGCATGTTCAATACAGCAAGGCAAAACACAGACGTGACAACCAACATGCTGACTTGCACCAAACCAGATTTCAGACTCGTGATTTCCCCTTCATTTAAGAACAATGAATAAATCAGCAAAGTTGTAAATTCTGTTTCTTACAGCTTGTGAAAAAACATCTTACCTTTTGCTGTCCCTGTGCGGATGTGCTGTGATGCTGCAACTCTAACACCATTAGTCCTGTTATTCAACCGGCAGTCCGTTTTCTTTGCTTTCTCCCTGTGTAAATAATTTTCATTTTTTTTTTCCAAATGGCCCCAAATAACCAACCATAAATGAATTTATTATGCCACTGTAAACAAAGGCAGTGACTCAGGCCACAAATGTGTATTTAATAGATATAACAACAAACGTAGACAATAAACAAATCAGTAAAGGCTGCTAGTGCAATATACCAGGAACTAAGCTGCAAGCAGTGTTAATAAACACTGTGGATAAAGATCTAAAAAAGAAAACACACAAAAAAAGAAAAACTGAAGCTGATTCTAAAGTTATCTGTGAAAGCTAATGCACAAAATGCAGCTGCATATCAGACTAGTATAAAAGCATCTGGCTACAGAGTAACAAAGTGACAGAAAGTCAACTTGGAAGTAGGCAGAACATTAGATAAGGATGGAAATGTTTTCACTTCTCACAGTACAGGATTATGTAGCCCATAGGAAGTTCTAAAGCCCTCTGATGTGCAATTTATCTTCAATAAAACATTTCAGCAAGTTCCCACCCACTGCATAACGTTAAAGGTTGCTGTCATTCCTTATTTGATTTTCAGTGTTTTCTGGACAGCTTTAAACCTTTTAACTTTCAAATAAAAATAATGGGGAAAAAGGCAATTCAGTATTGGTAAAGATCCTACTTCGGTTCCTGCATCTTTCTGCTGAAGGACAATGGATATTTTAAGAAACGAATGCATTCAATTATATTATGTTTTTCAAGTTACTTCTTTTCAGAAGATAAAATAAGGACTTTTTTGTAGAATGGCTTCACACTATGCCATATCTTGTTCCACAATAGCAAAACAAAACACCAAATTGATTGTAGACTCTGTTTATCAGACTGAATGCATTACACTCTCTATGTGGATTACTGGTTACATTGGAAACCTACTTTTCCAGCTGTGGCTTGCCTTTCTTCTTGCTTACTGTAGACAGACTTCGTTTTTCAGCTGTATGCTAGATAGAAAATACAAAGATGCCAGTCAAACAACAGAATTTGTATCACGAAACTCAACTTATTATTCTCAACTATACTCACACCATAATTGACCACTGAAGAGAAACAAATCTCACAAAAAGTGTATATGCACCTTGCTATTAACTTCTCTCAAGAAAGATTAATACTGAAGTTACTTCGATAATGTAGGTAAGATAAAAGAATATGTTTAACCTGTTGTCCCTACTGCAGTATTAATACGGTTTAGTTAGTAATACAGCTTTGTAGTTTGTTCTTTGCAATAAGATAGAAATTCCCCATTAGAAATTAGATGTTCTAAAATTCTCTGATGACCATACATTACCAATCAGTAAAGTGTATGATTAGAAATGAACATTAGACTTTTCTGATTACTTATATCCTATAGGGAAATTTTATTTAAAAATTCATAAACAAAACATGCAACTTTATGAGACATTAGTAAGTAATTGTGAGGGGGTTTCTAATCAAGATAGATCAGTAGCAACTTGAACTTTGACACTTATTTATAGAATTTTAGCAGGACTCTTCATCTTTTAAAGCTAAATTGGACCACGTGTTGTGGAGAGTCTTCTCAAGTGTCTCAGAATATTCCTTTAAACAGAGAACAGCAACACACCTGGTCAAGTAGGTTTGTACAGTGCTCTGGGTGCTGCTGGACAATACAGCTTTTTCTTCTCCAGTCCATTACCCCATTTTGCTCAGAGTGCTGTATGTTAAGGCTATCCAGTGAAGAACATTTTGCACTGCTAGTGCTGCTAAAAAAAAAAAAAACCAAAACAAACCAGTTATGCTGATGTGAACAAACTTGCAGGATTTTCTGACCAACATACATATTATTACATCGTGTTGGGAAACTGTCTTATTTTGCTTTCAGAAAACTAGAAATTCTCAAGACATTTAAAAGACATAAATTACAGTTCTTGTGCTCTGAAGTTATACTAATATTCTGAACATAATTGGAGTTCCCCTTTCCATTTGTCTACTATAATTTGAAGCAAAATTCAGAACAACAGAATGTGTAGAAAACTGTACTTGAGAAGTGTTTCCATGGATATTTTTGCACACGAAGTCTTTTTGTTTGCTTTTTTCATACCAGACGTGGGGAAATTTTCCAGATAGAAATGTATTCTGAATTCATCTTCTTTCTTTCTTATCGTTAATGACAAAACTGGAGTTACCTTGTAAACCCTACTTCATGAGGCATTTAAGAAAAGAAGGTCATACTGCAGCTGTGTTTGAATTTCAAAATAGTCATCTTGCTTTATATTTTTACCTTCAGGACTGCTAGTTTTGTATAGTACTGGGAAACCAGGACTGCTAGTTTTGAGCAGTGCTGGGAAAGGGGAGTTGCATTTGGCATTTACCCTGGACCTTATAACGCTTATACTGCAGCTTCCCCTAACAGCAGCCACTCAGAAGCAATATTTAAGTCTGAGACCACAGGTCAACAAAGACTGCTGAAAAAAGTCAGGGTTTTGACAGTCAGCAGGGCACATGGACCTATAAGCTTTTCATCTATTGTCCAAAATTACGCCCTGCTGCTGACTAGATGCTAAAAACAAACAAAAAAATTAACACTTTTAAATTCTTATCAGATGCTGATAATTGGAACTGACTTTTAATCCAGGACTGCTGGCAAAGCTGCACCATGAAGGTTACTGCAATATAAAATGTTACTCAGTTCTCATGATGGCAGAAATCTAGCTCACTCCAAAGCATGAGTGTTTCAGTATATGAGATAGTTTCAGTAGCTAGATACCAGACAACTCTGGAAACAAGTGTTCAAGCTACTTAAAAGATGTACAATAGAATATTAAAAAAATAGTTCAAGAAAATGGTGAGAACCTAAGGTGGTCTCAAAATACAGACATGAGCCCATGACTGCAGGGACATAAGCAAGGTCACTTTAGAAACTGCAGCCAAATGCAGTTACATGAATCCACTAGCAAATTTGCAGTCATTTCATGTAAGCTGTGATATTATTAAATTTTTTATTTCATATGTCCAATATCATTCCTACCAGTAAATTTTTTAACCTTTTGTTCAAAACAAAGGCTGCCATACTGAATAAAAACAAAAGGTAGACAGATGTACCGTACAAATTTTTCTGAAATGTACCAATGCTATTTGAGATGAACTCTCTTGACAATTTTATACATGTTTAAAAGAGAAAAGTGTCAATCAGTGCCATTTCCTTAGAATGCATAAATGGCACATAATACCAACAGGAGAAGATTAACAGACCTCTAGCAGTCAAGTAGTAAACACGTTTTCCCTTCTTAAACAAACAGAAAATATTAGCTAGCAAAGAGTTTCTATGATGGAAGTTTGTGGAAAGGCCTGTCCCTGTCTTTCCTACGTGAAGGACAGATCTTAAGCTACAGTCAGCTTTAGTATACTTTATTATACAATTAATAAGAAAAAGACTTTTTTTCTTTTATATTACTAACTGTTTGCTAGCAAGTTTGGATCAGACTCTTCTGACTTCATAGTAGGCTGTATATCCACTGGTATAAATAGATATTTTGTCAAGATGACTTTGTCTTCTTGAAGAAATGTAAGTTTAGAGTAAGTAGGAGGGTTAAAAGACAAACCAGAAACAAACGACTAACACTGTTTTGTGCTATGTTTGTATTCTAATAACTCTAATTCCAGGTAATGTAGCATGGACACATTACACTCCTAGTACCTACTTGGCAACAGGACTTTTTCCATTATGTTTCTTGTGAACTGCTGTGTGTTGCATTACATCTGGAAAAAAGAACAAAGCATAATTTCAACAGCAATTCCTATTTCCTTTTTTAGATCAATCTAACAAATTAGTATTTCTATCACATCCAGACACTTAGCAGAAGACATTTCTGTTAAGTAGGCTAGCTTAATTTACAGTGCTGAAATTAACAGGTGTTGCATAGAGGACAGATCAGCTTGTACAGACAGTATAATAAAGACTCTTTACCCTCCATTTCACAGAAGAATGAAACAGAAAAATAGGAGCTATAACTGCTTATGTTTGCTCACCTCTATATTTAAACGTAAGGATTGAACATGTGACTAAGTATCATGCTGTACGAAAGGATGGAGAGAGAAGAAAGGATTCAGCCAGAAGAGTACAGAACTTTGTAATGTTTCTGAACTGCTAAAATTTATCTCAAAACCATGTTGCAAGTCTTACACAGAAGTATTGCATTCTGAATCTAAAAATTCACCCTGCAAGTAAAGCTTCACAAATTGCATTGGACATAAAGAGAGATACTGCCTCAAATAAGAAACAAGAACTTCAGAGACATGGTCACCCCTTTCTTTAAGGCAACTGTTAAATTTTAACAAAATCAACTCCTCTTAATTTCAACTTGATGATCTTAGCCTTCTTGGTAGATATCATTCTGCTTGAACTCCTCTCAGTGCTACACAGAAATCCAAATTATGATTTAATTTTTTTTTTTAAATTACAATATTTAAACCTCTGGTAGCACTTCACTGAAACAGCAAAATTACTGTTCTGAAATGCATTTTCAGTTTCATCAGGTAAAGAGATTAATTTTTTTTTTTTTAAAAGACTAGTACCTAAACCAATATTTGCGTAATTTCCAAATACATGGTAAATTTAATTGGTGCATTCCAAACTCCAAAGAAGAATACGGTAATGATATTTTTAAATAGGACAAAGCTGTCTGAACTGTGTATGTGGATTACTGATGGCACACAGGAGGGACCACAAACTTCTTATTAATTCATAATTAACACTGGTGTCATTCCATGAAAGCTACTGTAAGCGTTCAGTGGTTCATTTCCACTTATGAGTCCCATTTCTCATCCTTTCCACCTACCAGAAGCTTATATTGAGCCAGAAGTTAAATACTGAAAACAACAGAAAAGTGGTTTGCCATTCAGAATGAAAGGACTGACCAGCCACTAGGCTACTGCTTCCACACATGAACTGTTTTTGAGGTATTTGGAAAACACTAGGTTTCAGACTGTAATTGATACTCCCTACAGTCCTGAACAGTCCTTATTAACAGTTCAGAGTATAAAAGCAGCATAGGTTAAGAAGAGGAACACTTCAACATCCTTTCCGTGTAAAACTAAAAGCTAGACAGATTTGGCACATTTGATTCAAAACTGCCTGCAACCCTTAAACTGCTACACTCAACTTTTTTTACCCCGTTAACTGAAGAATACCTAGTTAAGGACATTAAAAACTACAAACAATCTTGGCTCAAGTAAATTGTAACGTGCATCTTCCTGGTTGCTCAGCACAGCTGTGAACTTCTGCCTATGAACACTCCCACTCCTTGGATTATGCAGCAACCTCCTAAGGAAACTGCTGAAAGTATACAAAAATTCTTCATTTACAAAGCAGATTTCATTCAAATCTCCCAGCTCTGTACCAATGAAGAAATCCACCAACTGTATGATTCCCAGAACTGAGTGTGGTAAAATTTCTCAGAGAAGAACCACCTTTGAGACCACAACTACCTTCCTCCTGACTTGAAGCTTCTGAACTGTCCTCCTTGAAGTGTTCTGGTGCCTTAACCGTCTTCAAAGAGGGTTGTAAGTTACCTGCAGAGAATAAAGTTCATGTAGTAACTTTATAGATCTTGAACAACTAGACAGTTCCTGAATGCTTGCACTAAACTGGAAGCTAGGGAAATGGAAGACTGAACTTACTGGTTTGTGTGTGACAATAATTTGAACATTGTCTCCTTCAAAGCAGGCCATCTCCAAAAGTAAAGGCTCTATGAAGATACTTTTATTTTGAAGAAAAGAGTGTGCAAAACAATTTTAAAGCTATGGTGCAATTTCAAAAGGTTGGGATTGCAATTACAGTATTAGAAACATCCCTATTATCCTGCACTTCAGACTTTTTTATAATCTGAAGCAGGAAATGGGAGGAGATCAATGATAGTTGCTAGATTTCTTCTACAAGTCACACTCCTCCATTGTCAAACGATTCACCTGCCAAAAGAGACCTGATTTGGGCTAAAGTCTTCTAGTGCCCTTAACACAGTCTTCACACACAATTTTTGCATGGATGAAAACAGAAGTGGCAATAATATTTATAATTTTGTTTCAAAAATACCACTGCCATGCTCTAAAAAAAGACTAAGTTTGGTAATGAACCTGCCCTTAGGAGTCTACTCTTTCCCTCTCAAAAAGTTCCAAGTTAGTGCAGGTAAAAGTATCTGAAAGCTGTTGCTTAGGAGATTGAAACGTGAATAGGAAGATCCTTCTGAATATCATCTGCATTGAACATACTAAGTCCCCAGAGATCATGCTCTAACAAAGTCTGATGGAATCAAAAGTCTACTCCAGACTGAAAAAGTGTCTAAAATAACTGACATTATGAATCAAGGAGGGAGCAAATTGACTTCCTCTTTAATGGAACCATGACAGCATAATTACGCTAAGTATGTTACTTAGTATGAGATCCCAACTACTATTTGAAGTATAGAGGCCCATCACTGAACACAGAATTTATTTCCACTTAGGTTTTACTTAAACAAAACCGTTCAGAAAGACTGAATATTTTTGTATTTCTGTGAAGAGACATTTTTATCCCCAACTGTAAACAGTGACTGAAGACTAATTTAAACCACAACTGCTCCGTCTGCCAATTAGTTCTGCAAAACTCTTTGATAACTACGAGAAGATTTTTCTTAAAGATACGATTCCCCCACTTCCCCCCAGTGCTGTCATGACATTCAAAATACGCCACCATGAGCTAACGTCCAATTGAAAGTATTACCAGGATTTCAGGAATCCCAAACAAGAAACCTAGAAAAACACCGAGACCACCTGTGGTGAGCTATCCCAGACAGTCATCCTTTCCCACTTTTCAAAAGAAAAACAACTATGCTTAGGTTTATTGCACTACTTGTCTTCACAAAACTTTTTCTTAATATCCAATTCAATGTCAGGGCCCCGAACCACACCAACGGGCTTTGCAACCTCTTCCCCTGCCTGCGTTCAAGATCCGATCTGATATTGTACAGTTTTGCAATTTTGGGTGAGACTGCTGGAGAATATACTGACAGAGGCCTCATCTGGGAGCCACATTTGAGTTCAGGCCCTTGCTTGGGGTGCACTGTAGTCATGCCTGTGCCTAGCCAGGTACGTCGCTGATCCTGTTCTTAACCTACTGACTTGTATTTCTGCCTTGACCTCAGACCTGTCTCACTGCTTTGGACTTGTCTGGTAATCACCAGATTCTTGCCTGATCCTGGTCCTAATCTTCCTCATAACAAGTTAAGCCCAGTTCTTTCTGTCTTATCCATCAGAGAGAACAGATCATCCTCTTTACATTATGACTCTTTGGTATTTGAAGACTTAAGTCATCTCCCACTGGAGTTTTTCCTCCTCTCTGCTAAACAATTAAGTTCTTCATCCTACCTGTAATGCACTCTAGACCTGGCAAATCTTCATGAACTCTCATGTACCCAATTATTTACTATTATACAAATTATGTCCCATTTATGATCACATTATAATCTGTAAGACTTCCTGCAGAATGACAGTTGTTCATTTTATCCTTCTAATCTACTTACCCTGCAAATCATTTCTGGCCTGCACTAACCCAGTCAAGTCTATTGTGATGGAATCCAGCACTGGTTCTTTTTCAGAATGTTTCAAATTCTAATCATGCACAACAATGCATTTCCAAGTTTTTCCCACCTAGCTTTAGTCTGTAGACCAAAATATGTACACCCTGTGCCGTATCTGTGCCTATCATTAACATGAATCTTTCTGGACTTTGGAAACTCCTTCCTCCCCATGGAGCCTTTCATCACAACAAAGTTGTCAAAATTTTCACAGCAGTAAATTCCAGCCAGTTTCACAACCATCCTGGACCTCACTAGCTTAACCTTTTCAGGAAACTGGCAAGTAAGAATGTTATAATTGTTATTTATTTAAAAAAAAAATAAAATCACAAAACAACCTAGAGCTTCTACTCCAATCACAAGGCCTCTATCTCATCATGGAAAGAATACATTTGTCACAGATCACACCCATCATTTCAAATTAAAACCAGCCATCATGCTTCTATTTTCTTCACAGCACGTATGAGCAGTCTGTTTTAAAATTCCAACTTATTCAATTCCATACAAAGGTCTATTGCAACTTCTGAGGCAATGGCCTCACAGTCAGTGCTTTAACCATCATGGTGTATAACACACACTGAAAGCAGAAAGATTCAACAGAAACAAAGACTGCATCGTAAGGCATCCACACAGATAAGTTGTATTGTTTGTACAAACAATTTTTAATACACAACTAGGTAAGAGGTCCACCAAGGAAATCTCTGCAATGCAAATGCTCTGAACAAGATTCTGCATGTTCTGAAATTAGGATTATCCCACTATTTATGTACTATATACCCAAAATGAATTTTAGTTTAAATATCCAGACAAACTCTTCCTCTCCAAAAGAAACCAAATAAAAAACAGATGGGATTTTTGGGGTCAGCTCAGGCTTTATTCCAAAGTTTAAGATTTCTTAAAAGGAAAAACTCCCAAACTGTTTCACATAGTAAATTTGTAATTACCTATTTTAAGAGCATGATGGTGCGGGGGAGCAGAAAGAAAGAAAGAAAGGAAGACAAGCTGATGCTACGTAGTATGTTCCCACTGTTGAAAGCACAAGTACATGCTGAAGCGATTATTCATTAGCAAGGAGTTCAAATATGACCAGTGAACAAATAATTATAAAAACATAATTAGGCACAACAGGAAGAACAGCATTTTATAGATTTTTTGTTATGTAAAACAGTATTAGGATATTTCTTACTGTGAGTGTGCAAGGATTCTGATGAAATTGATTGGAAGAAGTTGTATACTCTCTGATTCTGCAGAAAAGCTTGCGATGTATTTGAAAATAGCTGCCTGAAATTTAAGTGAGAATTTGTTAAACTGCAAGTAATATTCCATAGGAAGAATACAATACCATTTAAGAGTACAGGAAGCAGTTCTTAAGATAACATGCTAGTTCAGGTGTTTGGTTAAGCATAAACAATTTTAAATGTTACTTTTTGAGCTTTGTTGTTCACTACTACTGTAAGGTTGGACTACCACCAGTACAAGAAACTGGTATGATTTTTTTTTTTAATTAAAAAGGTATGTGTGAGCCATCCCAATTCAAACATTTTAGCCACCTGTAGCATTTAATCAAAGAGGAGTTTGGAGTGAAAAAAGCACTGGACTTCGTATTTTTAACATGTAATTTCACAAAACAATGTATGTGTTCCTTCAATACACTTACTTGGTCAAATACAAAGTTGAATTCACCTATAAGTCAGTATTTCAAAATTATCTCCAAGAGCAAAGAGTGTGATTCTCAATACTGCTCTGCACTGGTTTGAGTCTGTTCCCAGGAGGACAGCAACAACTTCTATTAGCTTCAGATATGAAAATAGGCCAAGAATGAATGGTTTTCACATCCCACACCAAGTTTTCATCTATTGCTTGCCAGGAAGCACTACTTAGTTCTATTTTTTGGAGATGGGGAAGGAGAGAGCAATTTTTGGCAACTGGGCACATACTTAAGACCCCCAAATAAATAAATATTTATGCTAAACTGATAATGTAAGAAAACTAAATTTGTATACCGTAATGTTATTATCATAAGATTATTCACACAGCATTCCAGTATAGTCACATCTTAGCTTGAAAATTATAATTATAGTTCCATACTTTAACATGGTTGGGTATGTTTAAAGGTTACCCTCAAACTAAATCTCTTGGGTTTGTAATTACAGTGCAGTGAGGCTTCAAAACCTTTCTGTATTACTGGTATGTTCTCTTCAGTTAACCTCTAACAAGTTTATTAATTTAAAACCAAAATGTTTATTAGCCAAAAACTGCATGGATTTAGTTTTTGGCTTGACAGTCAAGTCAATAAGGATAGACAAATAATATTACAGTTCAAAATAAAAAAAAAATGGGAAGGAAGAGGCTGAGGCACACAACAGCTCCATATCTTCTATAGCTAAGCTAAGAAGACAAAACCCAAAGATCCGACATCCTTGGACTTGCAGTATATTCTGAGCAGGAGCTTGAGAAGCGGTGTCTGATTCTTCAACAAGTACTCTAGCTCAAGAGACACTACCTAACCTGATGAATAATTTAAGTTGCTTTGACCAAGACTGAACAACCCTGACAGGAAAGAACAAATGTAACAAGATGCCTGTAACAAACAAAAAGAACAGGGAGGCCCACCCAAATTCATATTGCTGGTCTGAGTTACAGGGTTTGACCAACATGTCCCACATCGAAGCAAGCACCCTCATTGCCAGATTGTAGGTTATGAGGTATGGGCCATTTTCTTACAAATGTGTGAGCTACATTTAATTTTATATACATGCTTCCCGTTTACTGTTTATTCTTTTCCAAATTCTGTTCTGTCTCTCTCTCCTGTCATAAAATTAGAACATATGTGCTTTAAGTTCCTATTTCTAATATTTCTAAATATATCCTTGTCTAACAGAAGTAAGACCCTCACTGAAGTGTCAATCGTTACTATATAATGCTGCTCAGGAAAAATATTTCATAATTGTATGATTACTTCTAAAGGCATAAACCATTACATTTTAATAAGTCTCAATTTAAAGGTTAAAAAAAAAGTTAAGGGTATCTATTTCATCACTGCCTTCCCATTTTCGTTACAAACGGTGTTTAGGCAGCAGAATTTTCACTGTCCCTAAATGTCATTCAGCTTAATTCAGTCACTTTTCAGGTGATACATTTTAGGTTATTTGCTAAAATATTAAAATATTTACCTTACTATTGGCTCAAGATCAGCATGCCTTCGTTCTTCCCTCTTCTGAAAACCCTGATTTAGTGCTCTTAAAATAGTCTTGTCAAATGCTTCAGAAGACAGTTCCTTTGGGAGCTGAGAAAAAGGTTAATGTTAAAAAAATGAGTAGTTGACATTTTAAAGACTATATTTGTTCACCATCAATCTTTATATCTTTCAGTATCAACAAGAAACCCCTACTGTTCCAGTTTGAGTAAGCTGATTTACAGACTAAGGGTACAGCAAATCATCATAACTTACTTTTGCTAAAGAAACACTTTGATATAAAGCCTTGCATCAAATCCAAGTGTAAGACTGTTTAAAGAACTACATTCCGAAATTTACCAATGCTACATTTGTTTCCAAAGAGTAACTTACAGCCCTTTTTGATTTATTTCTTTAAATCCTTCACACATAGAAAGTCAGTCTGAAAATAACATTAAAAAAATTACCAGGAAGGACTGAATGCACTGTACTCAGTATCATCACTTAGCTAGATTAAATTATTTTACAGAAACAGGAGTACAAAGGATACCGTTTCAGTTATATAATACACTAGAATGGGCAATATTGAGATTAATCAATTGTAAGTCTTTCTCCAGTTATTAACACTGAAAGCTCTTAAGAAAATTCATTATAACTGCACCCAATGCCAGTATTACAAAGTGAGGTCTTCTGATGTTCTAGTTCAGAAGGCAAAATTCTTGCATCTAGAGAGCTTGTATATTTTAAATGAAAAATTTTCCCTAAACCAAAGATATTTCATATTTACCATTTCCAAAATAATGTACTTAAGTATATGAAAGGTGCTCAAATTCATGAACTTATATTAAAAAAAAAAAAAGTCTTTTGATTTTGGGGCAATTAGAAGTAAACTCCCATAACAAAAATGCTTTTTCCTAAAGTTAAAAGCTATCGCGAATCTGGTTAACATCTGCCATCAGTTATGATCAACAGCACTAAGCAATTTACACTACAGCAGTATCTTCCTTTTACAACTCTGGCATACACACAATCCAGAGTGCCAGCTGGATATTACATCCTGCTAGTGGTATAACAGCAACGCACTAAGTAATCCCCTCACCGAACGAAATGCTAGTAATAGAGAGACACTATGTCTAATGTAGATAATTGCTTGGTGACATACATAAAAGGAACTTGTGGAATCCAAGCAGGTAGGTGCTGTTATAGCATTAGATTAGTACAGTGCTATACCACCTGAATCATATTAGATTTAAGAACAGAAATAAATGCTGAAAGCAGCTGTTCTTAACTGACCCCTCTGGCTTTAATATGTGCTTATTAAGGAACTCTGAAGAATTAGTCAGTATTAACCAAAAAGGTGCCAAAAAGTTACTGCGGAAGCATGAAGATGAGCAAACAAACCTACAGCCCTGATGTTTTGTATTTAAATGTGTCTCTGGGAACAGCCACAACATTTTTTTCTTTAAAATTTTCATTAAAAGGAACTCAGTTCCTTCTGTAGTTAAAGATGTAGTTATTTGAACCCAAGATTAGTTGCTTAACTTCAGGTAATGAGATAGTCTTGTTACTTATAAACTTATTAGTCTTTCCATATATGTGGGTAATTTCCAACATGCAAAGAACTTTTTATGCTTATCACCAAAGAGAAGATGCTCTTCAACTACAAAGCATCCAAGTTATCCCATTTACCACCTTAGTTTTTTCCACCAATGCTTCTATTCTGAAACCATTTTTACAGTTATCTTACTCCTCTCACCCATAACCTTGGAATTTCCTATCAAGTATTTTGACCATTCTTTTCTGTCCTTAGGAAATAGAGCGCACTACTTAACAATGCCATGCAGACTGGAAATAAGAACAACAAAAAGCCATACACAAGCACGTATGAAGTGCTTCTACAGTGATTTTTAAAGCAAGGTCCACGTTTTATCCTGTTTTATTTAACAAATCTCTCTTCTCTACTTACAGCTATCAAACCAACACAAACCAAATACATTTTTCAGCTGTGCACATTCTCCACAGAACACCTCAGCAAGGTCATAGCAGCCTGTGCTTGTCTTCCTCTTTTCCTGCCATCTTCAGCGTATTTAGACTCTGCTGGAGCAGTCAAGCCAGCACATCGAACACCCCACATCTTAAGAGCTGCCATCAAATTAGACAGCTCTGCAATACTTTGGATCCTGCCCATTTTCCTGGCTCCTCCTCCTCCTGGCAGGAAGTAGGTTCTAGAGGGTTTGTATCAGACTGGTGCTCATCTTTACTTTACAAGTAAGAGACCATGAGGCATGCAGTTTAACACTCATCCTGGAGCTGCATGGGATCCAGTATGACAGTCCTGCCTTTAAAGTTATCTTCAGGAACAGATGCATGCACCCCGTGTTGTGAGGTACCCCATCGGCAACCAGACATGCCATCCATAATTCAAATCCTCACAAATCATTGTCTGGGAATATCTAGTTCCAAGAGTTCCAACTAAATTAAAGCAGCGGTGAATACTCCCCACTTTGTTTCTGCAGCACTGGAAACACAATATTGATAACTGAAACAACGAACAAGACAATGACATTTGTACAGTAACTGACATTCCAATTGCAATTAAAACTGCAGTTAAAAACACCATATGCCATCAAAACATGCCCAAAACAGATCTGTCATTAGTGCCCTGAACAATATGGAATTTAAATATAGAATTTTCCAGAATAGGTGAAAGCAAAGACCTTAGACACTGGCAACGAAACACCCAGTTCAGGGGTCTACACATGGTCTCATGGGGTCTACACGTGGCCTGTGCACACAAATGCATTCCCTGCTTGGGTTCAGGGGGGAAGAACAACGTAGAGAACTTTTACTTCTGTTAAACACACACATACGGCACAAATGGTTGCTAGATTTTCCTCAAATTTAACTCCTTGTGACAGTGAATAGGCCTGCCTTTTTACTGCTGAAGAATACAACCGTAAAATTAAGAACTATTATGCTCATGGCTCTGCCTCATGAATTAAAAACAACAAATGACACTCTCTAAGGTCATTCTATCAGGGATGCCAATAAGCAAACGAGCAGTGCTTGTACCTATACATTAACCCTGTGGGAAGCATTAAAAACTCATCTGGTAGTTTTATGGTAGTTCAATTAAAACTATAAAAGCAATTTCAGATGAGACAAATGATCTCCTCCTGGGAAACTCCCCAAATATTCTGTTGAGCTCCTTCACCTGTCACGCTGCTCCACCACAATATATATGGTTTGAATGGTTAATACAATTGTGAAATAGAAAAATCTGGTGGCATGCTTCTGTTTCTGTAATTACACCCCAGAAATCATCACTCTCCTACACTACTTCTGAAATTATAAACCTGGTATGTAAACACTACTTTTATATTTCAATACATACTTTTAGTAGGAATTCCTGAAGCTCCTGGTGTGTTTTTGTTACACATGTTACCGAAAGATCGGACCAGATTACCTAGTAAGGAAGGAAAAGAGAGTGAAGAAAGTTCATTTTTCCAAATATCCTACCAGTTAGCTGACCTTAACATTTCCATAAATGTGATGATCTCAGTATAAGAGTTAACACTTGCAGATAAGTAAATACCAGGCAAAACAGGGAAAATGGTGTACCTTTTCAAAGACTTATACTAATTTTAAGATCAACTTCATGTTATTTGTGGCTAAAGGGAGTATGAACCAATTCAGGTAAATGCAATGAAGTTCCTGAAGATTAGTGACTTACTAACTCAGAAAGAAGCAAGGCAGAAGGCTTTCTAATTACAGGACTTTTATCAAAGAGACATCATTAACTGCAAAAACCAGGTACCAGAAAAAAGGACTGTAGGTCAGATATAGTGGATTAAGCTTTCACTACCACTGTCATGAGTCGAAAAAAATAATCTCTCTGTTTATATTACCTATAAAATAATTTCAACTTCCTCAGGCTTGAATCTTGCATGGGCACAAAGAAGTTGTTGTAGGGTACAATTCATAAAAAGTACTGCAAGTTACGGAACAATCACTCAAGAATCAGATGGCATTTTGGTATATACTTCTATAAAGTTTCAGTAGCTATTGTTCTGACACAACATGCAAGTAGTAAAACAGCACCTTCACATGCATATTTTGAGAAAAAAAGAAGTAAGCTTGGTTAGATGAGTGCTGCCTGGCTTTAAAAACGCTTCTGGTCTTAAGATTCCCATTACGTGCATGGGAAGATTCTGTGTAATGGGAGTGAAGATGGCAATTATAAAAATTCATTTACTCCCAAGAGTCAACAAAGTAATGACAACACCAACTGCCTCAGTTTAGTCCCCAGAAATGCCAACTAATCTTTGTGCCCTCACTTGGGAAGCCATGACTGTATATAACCTTAAAAAAGCAGTGTCTGGGCAAGCACAAAATGATCTGCAGTGAGGACGCACAGTATATACCTGCACAGATGAGGAGAGGAAACTCTTTCCTAAAAGAACTGAGGTGGAGGAGTTTCAAGCTTACTCAAATAGTTCCCAGAATATCTCCACATTCCCCCTTTAACAAAGAAATTCAAAACCACTGTCAAATCTGTCTACGTGCTGAATTTTCAAAATAAATTTGTGACTTTAAATAGTAATAATCCATATAGGCATTCTGTACAACCCTCTCCTATCTACTATTGTATTTTACTTAGTACTCAGTCCACAGATTATTTGGACAAAAGATCTATGAAAAGGCTGAAATACTTGGGCAAGATAGCCTTTAAGACTTTGAAAACTAAATTCCACTTTACTGTCCTCAGCAAAAGAAGGATGCAGATTTTTTTTCACAAATTTTACCTTCAGGTATGATCAACAACAAGGTATCGGTTGCCACTACTTTACTTCAGAAACAGAAATACTATATACACCAATTTAACTCAAATTTTAAGCTTCCGGTAATAAATGAAAAGAAAAACCTCTAATTCACATCTATTGAAGGTCCCTTCCAAACTAGACAATTCTATGATTTAGAGAATACAATGTCAAATTTGGGGATCAACACATTGGTTTTCATTCAGCTTAAAAAGGCATTTTAATAAGTTTGTCTCTTCAAAGGGCTGCCATGACTCATATCAAATGGTTATAATGTTTGATCTAAAACTTTCTTTTGTTTGGGAAAAAAAGGTAAAATTTAACTCTGTGTTCAAATCTGATATACTACCAGACTCACATCTACTGGCCAAATGACTCATAATGTTAGTCAGTCCTTGCTAAGAAAATTACTACTTTCATTCAAGTAGAAAACCACCACCACCAATGGACTTAGCAGCTATTATTTAACACCTACAACCTTTAATGACAGACCTCAATACCCAAAGTTTCTCTTTCAACATAGCATGAAGCAGTATTTCACATTTTGTTTAAAATTGACTCACATAATTGTTCCAAATGTTGCCTCTGGTTATTATAATACTTGAAGACTATACTGGTAGGCCTTCAAATTTGTTGACATTTTTAGCTTGTTTTTACCTTAACAAATTAACTTCAAAGCAAACAAACAAAACAATCTCTGGTTTTGTCAAAAACCACAAGAACCATCATCTTATGGCAAGCATTCATGAAAGACACCTAAGGTGACCATAGGACTCCAAGCAATATAGAGCTGCAGAGACAAGAACTGCACTCTCATGCCACTTGAACAATCAACTAGTTTTAGCATTTTTTTGTAATGCTTACCCCAAATTAGCAAAAGCCAAGTTCCCTGAAGTGATGTCACACCCCTGGCTATGGCTGGTGTTTTACACCTTATGTCCACAGTTACATAAAACACCTGATCTGCACACAGAATCCAAGATAATTACATGATAATTCTAAGAAGCTCTGAAGACCCCCACATAATTCAAAATTGCCTTCTGAGCAGGTATTTGAAACAAGTTGTATATATCCACAATACACAGCTGTCATGAAGACAATTACTTTAATATTCTGGAGATTATTTACTTACTTTGAATGTATACTCCAAATGTTTGTCAGCCCTTTTTCTTGGTACTCCTTTCAGGGTTATCTTCTCAATGTGTACAGCTGAAAGAAAAACACCTTATTGTACATGCCAAAATTACAGTTTGAAAGTGTATCTACTTACCTAGACACTCTGAGAATCACTGTATGCTATTTACTGACTCGTACAACCCCATTCTTTCTCAGATGCTATTTTACTATAACAAACTGCAGGGGGCAGGTGGAGCCTTTTTCTCTACAAACTATTCTTCTGGCCTGAACACGGCCCCTTCACTGCATATCACGAGAATCTGTGCATTACCCAGAAACTTATTCAGACTGAAAGTCACATAAACACAACAATATAACCACTATAAGTGAAAAAGACAATGAAAGGAAATCAAATTGTGTCTTTACTCCAAGAAGCAACAAGCGCTGATAAAAGCCAGTGACAATGCCTTCCACATCCACGTTTCTGAAACGTCAAGTAGTAATGAGAGCAAACTAAGGCAGAAGAACCACATTTCTGAAAGGCACTTAGGTGGAAGGAAACACTTGGGGAAGGCCTGAAGGAGACAGAAATTAGTGTTAGCAAACAGAAAATGAAGAGGAGAAGCAGGAAGCTACTGCAATCATACTGTATCATTAAATTGAACTGAAAATGAAGAGGGGTACTTCGAAGTACTAGCTACTTTAACATTCCTTCCCCAGTCTACTTTATTCAGGCCTAGGCAAGTTCTGGCTGTGACTCTGTATGAAGCAGCACCCTATGGCTTTTGGGGTCTGGATGTTTTCTTGAGGGAACGTAACATTGCACAGGTAATACTTCATATTAAAATTCCTCATGTAGACAAGATGGGCTTTTCACTTTTCCTCCTATGCTGGCCTAAGAATTCAACAGAATTTTATTCCTTTACAAGCATGAAAATTCCAAAGTCAGCCTCCTAAAAGTGTATGTCACAAAGCTAATTCTTGAAGATTCGCTAATTGCCATTTCACCTAACTTAAACATCTGTAACGAATTTTGTTAAAGTTACAATTAAAGTATCATATAGTATTAGTAATTTCCTTAAAGGAATAATAAGCCAGCATGTAAGTCTAGTGATAGTGTTAAAGCTTCAAAATCTTTTAGTACAAAGATTGACAAGTACTGAGCATGCCGGTGTACGCTGGCTGTAACCCTCACCTGGGCGTGAGAGCACTAGATGAGCAGTTCATTTTTATCAGTTAAATGAAGATTAATTATTACAAAGCAAAGAAATCTGAGATGCGCTAATGATGCCAGACAATAACATACACCTATATGCTGCAAAACGGCAAATGTTTGATGACTTTAATTTTTACTTTTCTGATATAGATAAAAGCACTGAAAGAAAAAGGACTATGCCATAACATGAGTTTTGGTGCAGCGAAGTTTCTTAATGGCTAACATTAAAATTGATACCATCACCTGAATGATATTCATAAGTTAATTAAAAAGTTGATTCCCATGACTGGAACTGAAAATTACGATTTAAATTGCATTTCACTATATGCATATATTTAGCATACATAATTATGGAAACTAACACTATTAACATCCACAGACAAGCTTCTTTTCTAACGACATTGTGTTTATTTTAAGCTATTGAATGTTCTCAGTGCTAAATATATTTGTCTGCAAGTGTAAAGAAATTTTATTATTCAATGTAGTACTTTCAGCCTCCTTAACTTCTTTTTATATTGCTGTTGCACACTTCATCATAAGTGATACAACAGGTAATTAGTGTTGTTGCTCCACAGCTTTAGTTCCACAGTTTCAAAAGAACACTTGAAAATTGTTTCTACCATCAAATTTTAAATATTCTAAATCGCTAGAGAAAGAAGAAATATTTGAATATGCAAGCCAATGAGATGTGTCACATTTCCACATTTATTTTGGACACAATACATGCACTCAGGACAATTAAGTCAAGCATGTATATATACACACAACACTGCTTGTGTTGTAAGTATAAGTTAAGATTTCTAAAAACCATATTAATCACAGCTGAGAATAAAATAAACCATGTTTTATTATCAGTGATATTTCTAACCGTCAGGAGATTTCTGTAGCAGGGACTCTCTTTCTATCACATACCTCTATAGCAAATATCACAAAATTATTCTGATCCTTCACTGTAGTTTCTATGACAATACAAATGCTGAGAAGTATTTAAGCTCTTCGCCTGATTCAATTTTTCAACTTTTCTGTGTTTCTGTTACTTAAATCAAGTGTTGCTAAAGAGAAGCTCCCTTTTGTGTTTCTAATTTGTGAATATGAACACTTTGAATTCTGTAAAAGGATTTGAAACAGGTTTGTTGTCTGTAATCTGCCGTAATCTTTCTTTGTCTTTTTTGGAAGGAATTGCAACTCTCAAATTTCCTGCCTTCTAAGTGTAATTAAATCTCCACAGTAGAAACAAAAAGACATTTATGAGGACAAAAGAAATAGCAATAGTTTTCCCAGATTGCCAGCTCTTCACTATCTGCAGGACAGTGTAGACTAATTTTGAGTAGACAAGAGATTCACTAATCTTGCTGGAGAATAAAGGGTAAGAATAAATCTGTTTTCAATAATGCTCGTTTCTTCAAAGAGAAGAAAACTGGGCTGGCAATTGCACAGAAGAAATCTGTTTACACTCTGAAGCCTTGTTCTCATTCTCCCCAACAGAGCCAAAAGAATACTTACTTCTAGGGAAAGCCTCTCACTTCTCCAAACTACCACTTCTATAAAACCTCCCAATATGTGCTTTTTCTTTCTTTGCTTTTTAAGACTAATCAAATACAAGTGAATCAAGTAGCAAAAAGCTATCCACTGTTTCATGGTATCTTCATACTTAATTTTGCTTCAAAAATCTGAACACCATTAATACAGCTACATTAAATTTTCTTATTCTCTCCCAAATCCTACCTCTTTTTCCAGGAGGGAGACCATTTGCAATCAATTTTCATGCATGCAGTCACTAATAGTTACCAGCTAACAAGAATGACAACTTGTTATAATGAAGACCAAGTAGGCAGCAGAGAAGCTATTATACTTACCGATCACTGCAGTTGTTCATTCAGATGAACAGCAAGACAGATGCAAGATTTCTAGAACTCCAGGCAGAGTTTAGCGTTCAAAAAAGCCTTAAAGTGTTCCTCAAAAGAAACCTCAGACAACATACCTTCTCGCTGAGGTCTATGGGAAGCCATTGGTAGACCATCATGAGGTCCTGTCGTTCGTTCTAGCAAACTGGTCTCATTACTTGACATGCAGTCACTATGGGAAAAGTCATTCTAAATCGAGAAAGGGAAAAAAAAAAGAAACAGAAGTGTCTAAATAGAATGTATTATTATCAAAGCTTACTCTAAACAGCAGAAATTACCAAAACAAATTCTACAGGAGAAAATCCCGAAGCTCTTGACAGTGGCAAAAAGGTGGTCATTAGCCATTTCAGTTCTTACTTTTTTATTTATTTATTGTCAGCTATAACCTGCAATGTTTCACAGACCTTATTTTAAAAACAAAACAGGGTGGAAAACAGATCATGTGCCTGTAGGCTATCTCAAGCCAGGCAATTCAAGATCATTAGCTCAGAACTTCAATGCTAACTTACTGTTAGTATGAACTCTTTCAATTACTAACGTGTAAAGTCATCTACTCACTATGCTCCACATATATTCTCCTCAACTATTCATGCCCTGTATCTTCAGTCTGTCACCTCTTCTATATAGGAAATCATGAACAACTGTTTGGACAGTCTATCAGGACATACGGTCTTAACAGTTAAATCCATGCCTCTCTTACTACACTAACTAAACATTTGGAATGACACCAGTTGCCACCATCAGCCTATCTACCACGGAAGAATAGGACAGACTAAGCTCGTATCCCCTGGCATTTGCAGACTTCAAAATCATATGCCAAGAAATACTACTCTCTTAATACAATACATAAGGGGGGACAGAACAGGAAGTTGAGGTGCTTGAGTGTATCCAAAGCAGAGCAACGAAGCTGGTGAAAGGTCTAGAGAACAAGTACTATAAGGAGTGGCTGAGGGAACTGGGGTTGTTTAGTCTGGAAGAAAGGAGACTGAGTGGAGACTTTACCATTCTCTACAACTACCTGAAAGGAGGTTGCAGTGAGGTGGTTGTCAGTCTCTTCTCCCAAGTAACAAGCAACAGGACAAGAGGAAACGGCATCAAGTTGTGCCAGGGGAGGTTCAGACTGGCTATCAGGAAAAACTCCTTCATTGAATGGGTTGTCAAGCATTGGAACAGGCTGCCCTGGGAAGTGGTGGAGCCACCATCCCTGGAGGTCTTTAAAAAACACAGTGCTTAGGGACACAGTTTGGTGGTAGACTTGGCAGTGCTAGGTTTATGGTTGGACTCAATGATCTGAAAGGTCTTTTCCAACCTCAACAATTCTATGAAAACATACAAGACAGCTAACATGCACAGATATTAAGAGAAGAAAGAAAAAATCAGGCTAACCAAGGCAAAATTCAGAAATGTTTTAAAACGTCCAATGACTAGATGCAACTTGCTTTGCCAGTTGACCAGTTTAATTCCATGTTTCATTGACACATTTCCTTAAAAATATACATCCACAGAGAACTAGGAAAGACTAGAAGTTACTAGCAAGTTTCTGGATTAATCCATTTTAAGTGAGGCACCTCTATTTATCTGTAACACGTAGTATAACATATGAGCTTATCAAGGACCTAAATGTCATCAATTTGCAAATACCACATTGATGGTAGCAGCAGAGGCAGTAGCGCAGAGGGGAAGAGAAGGTAGTTCTCTGTTGAGCATCACAAATCAATCAAATACTGTTTTTCATTAAGCACTGGAAGCTCAGAGTGTAGGCTTCTTGGGAAAGCTTTCAAAAGAAGTTAAATAGAGGACATTCCATACAACACAAATATTTAGCAATTGGTCTGCATGAAAACTAGAAGGTAAATAGATAACTGTCTCATTAGTAGCTCTATAAAAGAAATAAAATTCCTGGGAGAAACTGATACTTTTTGGAGTAGAAATATTTTGAAAGTTCAAAATCTGATCCTTTTATTCAGGAGGAACATTGCTCCACTGAAAGACCTTCATAAGAGATGGGTGAAGGAAAAACATAAGAATACTATCTCGAGATTTAAATATGGGAAGAGTAAGATTCCAGAAATAAGTGCCAGAATATGTGTGAGACTTTTTTTTTCCCCCTGAAGGTCTTGTACAACATAAAGGGATGAATCAGCAGTCAAGACTAATTACCTTGTTTAGTAAAGACCCCAAGACTGTCACAACAGGTAAAGCAGAATGAGGAAGCACAGAAGTGACAAAATACATTGGAATCCCCTTGCACTTTGTGAATTCTTCAGTGAACTTCTTCAGATTTGACAGATGTGTCAACTAAAGCTTGCTTCATCTTACTAAACCAGCTTTTCATTATCTACAGCGTAGGTACCAACTGTGGCAACTCCTAACAGTGCATTCTACTCATTTAGGACCCAGTAAGCACACAGGCACCAATCCTGCCCTGAGCATATTGTTAATCTAACTTTCATCAGTCAGATGAACAGCAGTACACAATTAGCAGGTGAACAACTAAGTGCCTTTAGACAGCGTTACAGATGGTCTGAGGAGCTGAATGACATTTCAGCTGTTTCATCTAAATCAATGTATGGTTTGTGTTCTACATTGAGCATCAATAATTTCAGGTTTCAAAGCAACCAGACTTAAAATATAGAGCATGCTTTGTTCCCTCAAGATAAAACTCATTCCAGCCTGTAGTCACTCAGTAAACAATCTCAGCAAACGTAACTGATCAAAACAGTATTTCATGCTTCAAATATCTAATAAATTATGAGTGCAATGTCAGACTTGGAATAAAAAAGGAAAATAGCTGTATATCAATGAGATTGCATTTTAACAGCTTTAGCAAATTTGCAACTTTAGTTTAATTTAAAAAAAAAAAAAAAAATCACTGGCATGCTCCTCAAGACTCCCATTAATACTGTTTTGTTAGACATTTCATAACAATTGTGGACATAACCAAATCCAAGTACTTCACTTCTTAAGTGTTAACTCCTGGTCATGCATTATTCACAAAACTGCTGGAATTTGAACATTGAAGTTACCTTGTTAAAACTGTGATTCATTTAAGACTGTCCATAAAAAGCCCTACTGATTAACTGGATGTATCCAAACTATGCAAACTAACAAGTTTAGCATATATCTTGGTATGAGAGTGAATGTCTTCTTGACAAGAAATCAAACAACTGAACCATGATTTCTATAAAAGCTCAATGTCAGTTCTCTGACAGAAGTAAGGTCTTCCTTAAACTACAGCCATACACTTTGCCAAAAGCAACTTTGATATCTCTTCTACACCACATAAAGAAGACGACAGACACTTGGATTAACTCTGACAGAGGCTCCCAAACTATTCAATTTGGTTTACTTTTCTAAAATGTCTTTTTCTACCTCTGAAAACATGACTGTAGGAGCTGAAAGCAGTGCTGCATTCATTTTAAGGAAAAAGCTGAGAATTCCACCTAATCACAAGTAGATCTGAAACAAAGCAAATTTAAAGCCAGACCTTCTTTTGCATTCAAAGTCAGGCTATTTGTTTTGATTAATGGAAAAATAAATGCCAGTCTATTCTAATAAACAATTACTAGTTAAGAAGTCACAGAAATCATGAGCAGCTTTTAGAAGAGCGGTGTAGAAATAAGACTTACTTCTAAGATGTATTCTGCTCAGCTCATGTCAAAGAAACATTAAATATTGCTGCTACACCTCTCAATACTAGGAAACTGCTTTTAACCTAGCACATACATCATCTTTGTAACAGTGTTCAAATATTTGTGCAGATAATTATTCTAGCATGGTTACTTTTCTATCCATGGCAGCGTTCTGTACCAGGCAAACTACATCCATATTTGAAGACTCCCTCTAAATTGCAAAATATTACATGGTTCAAACCTGTATTCAAACAAGTCCTGATATTGTTGATTTTATAAATCTTCCTAACTGTAAAAAAGTTCATAGTTTATTCACTTGAGAAATTCTTCAACTAGAAACTTAAACCAGTAATATGTACTGAGAGTATTCTGTGAATGATGGCTTTCACAATACCTAGTGGAACACTGGAGGCAGACAGGGTAATCCAGGGTAGTCATAAGCTTTACCTTACAGCCTGCAAGGCTTGTTTCTGTGCCAGCTCCAGATCCCATCTTAAGCTGCACTGCAACTCTCCACATTTAGTGTTGGCTACTGTGACAGTCCTACATCAAACACTCACAAGTATCTAAAATACAAGTGGCATTCTCAGAGCAGACAGCTGTAGCATACAGGAGTTCCTGTGGACAGTCATACTGTATGGTGCTAATTGTGGTAGTCATTTCCTGTCAATGAATAAAACGTATTCACACAACACACGCAAGTGTGAGGTTAATTCTTGTTGTCACTGTAAAGATTTCACATGCAAGGATTCACTGCAGCTCATAGTGCTGCTGCTAATGATTAAAATACAGTGAAGAAAGAAATGTGGGTGGCCCCAAACCAGTTGCCAGATAATTAATTTGATAATCGCACACATCTTTGTGACAGGCTAGAGGATTAACTACATTTCTCCTTGAAAGTGAAATGAGCTAAGAGACCGCTCTAAGAATTGTCAGCTCTCAGAACCTAGACCAGAGTTTTGTATCTAAAACATCTTTCCTCATATGGTTGACAGCAAGTACCACATGAAAAAAAAACACCTATCACATGAGTTATTTCCTGGGCCTGTAAGATCAAGCACCAAAGGTCTGAAGTGGAGAGCCACCCTGCTTGGAAGGATGTTACTCTGTATAACTAGCATATGTGAGCTGAGCAAACCTCAGCTAGGTTATACATGACAGATGTCCAAACTCTGCCTTCTATTAATGTACGTGACTGATCAAAAAAAAGTCATTCTGGTATTTGTTTGGCAATATGTAATGAAATCTGTTATTGGATAGCCTACTAATCATCATGAGCAAGTGACTGATGCACAGAAGTCTTCTGATGTTTGCATTGCACTTTCATAAAAGAACCATTCGCGCATCAGCCCTAATGAGCACTTTTGCGCATCAGCCCTAATGAGCACTAACAAGAGAAACCTGCTTACAGCAGCTGGACAGCTTGGTTAGTTCTACACACCCAAATAAAAAAGTTTATTCTTCTGCAAGACTTCAGTAAATGTGCTGTTAGGGACAGCACACACAGCCTTGCATGCTGCACAGATGTAAACTGGCACGGCTCAGTCATTCATTCAGGTACAGGTGGGAACTGGCAAACAAAACCAGATGAAAGAAGGCATCTTGGAAGAATCAAGGTCTAACTTGTGATCACGAGTTACCAGCTCTGTACCTTAGAGAAATTTGAGTGATGTCAGAACATCATTAATCGATGTGGTGCCAGTTACAAGACAAAAGCCATGATTAGCTTAAAACAATCCTTACAAGCTACATCCCTTACTGTTTCACAACTGTCATACACAGATACATAGCTATGTCACTAGTTAGCACTATGGCTAAACACCACCTCTTAATAAGAAAGAATCAGCTGAAACTGCACTTGTACTTACATGCCTCTGAACCCTCTCTTGATGACAGTAGAAGCAAAGAGGAAGTCTTGTACTCGAGACTGTGTGCAACTCCATCTGCACTCTATCACCTAATTGTTGCTGTTGGTTGGATACAGGAATAGAACATTCATGCCATCTTATACTTAAATGGAAATCCAGCAAATGTATTTAATACTCACAAATGCAAACATAAAGGGCAGCAATGCTTTAAAATCTGTTTAACATTGACAACTGCTAATGCAATAGATCATCTCCTATCCAAAAAATCCACTACTGTCTTGGCAAAGCTGCCAGCCAAATGCAAGACCAAGACTGAAGACAATTACCCAACTGATATTGCTGCTAAGTTACGCTTCAGTTTGCAAGCTTTTGACTGTGCAATGGCATTGTCTGACTTAAGTTGAGATGCAGACAACTGTCCTACAAGACTAAGAACAGAATCAGCCTCAAGATCTAAGACCAGGAAGATCTATCAAATGATCTCTCTTTTGGCTACAGCCACCAAACAACTTAAATGCTTCCTTGTTAGGTTATCTTTTCACAGGCAGAATCAACCTCCGGACGAGTAGTGCTTATTCCACATAGAATCACAGGCTGGAGAACTGGGCTGACAGGAACTTCATGAATTTCAACAAGGAGGAAGGCAAAGTCCTGCACCTGAGGAAGAAAAACTACCGGTACCGCACAAGCTGGGGTCTAACCTATTAGAAAGCAGCTTTGCAGAAAAGGACCCATAGCTATAAAAATGTATATATATACACATCTCAGTGGAGGATGCAAAGGATCAAGCCAGTCTCTTTTCAGTGGTGCCCAGGGACAGGACCAGAGGCAGTAGGCACAAACGGACACACAGGAGGTTCCCTCTAAAAAAATCAGAAAACACTTTTTTCACTGTGGGTGACTGAGCACTGGCACAGGTTGCCCAGAGAGGCTGTGGGACTCTCCATCCTTGAAGTTAGTTAAAGGCTATCTGGACAATCTTTCCTCTGCTTAAGGGGAAAGGCAGTAGATAAGACGACCTCCAGAGGTCTCAGCTAACCTCAGTCATTTTGTGGTTCTGTAACCAGACCAAAAATCCCATAACATGTGAAATAAATACTTGACTGGCTGAACATGTGGTTCAAATGGATAATGTGCAACTGCCCTATTAACTCATACCTAGTAAGCTGGACTGCACAGAGAATGCACGGTTGCCCAAGAGTACTTTAAGGCATATTTGTTTAGTGAAACTATTTTAAGAGCTCACCTGTAAGAGGCAGCCACAAAACACTATGAGGGAGACATAAACGTTTTGAATAAACATCAGCTGATTCAGGGAGGAAAAGCACACTATATGACAGCTTCAGCAATCACATATTGACTAACTTGTAGCTCTGTGAAATCATGACAATTTTGAGACAAAGGGCATACCAGACTCTTACGCAGCATTAACAACTTCAGCTATCAAGGCCTGTGAAAATTACACTTGAAGCAGTAGCTTCAGCAGCCAGTAAAACATTGCAGTCAGCTGCAGCAATGATTTAGTGTTGGGGGAATACCACACCTTGTGTTTGCTAGAAACACAGCATATTCTCTCTCTAACTCTCATCTGCATCTAAGCTTTTAACTGGTTTTAAACCACAGTTCCAGTCCAACTTAGCTAGCCTGCAACGAATTATAAAATTTGAAGTTAAAGCCAGCAACCCAACAGTTCAGGTGTGACTTCTTTGCTAGTTGGTTGCTCACCCAGCAACTTTGTGTAACTTAAGGACTTTTACAATTGTCTGTTTACAATTGAGTGAATATGAAGAAAATTACTTGAATGTATTAGTTCAGACTGATATTAAAATTATTTTCACAATGGCCTAGAGAAAGATTTAAAAAACATTTGCCCCTTAAGAATGGTCCCCTGAAGTACATTTACTACTGAGGAGAGACGATGCCTCCAATACTACTTTTAACTACTGATATAGGGTAATATGTCATTTTGTCCAGTTCTTGAACCCAAAAGGTCTAAGCCAAAGAGTTTAAAAGTATTCATTCATGTATGGAAGTTCCGAATAACAGAAAATCTCTATGTCATATTCTTATCTCACTCTTAAGACACTTCCCAAGGCATTAAACCTCCTTTCTCTAACTATTAAAAGTAATTTTACTTTCTTCTCCCAAAAAGGGCAAGATTAAGAGGTTGAGGAAAGGCAAGAAGCTCAGGAAGGAACGCAGTTTCCAGACAGATCTCTGAGCTTGCCCTCTGCAAGCTTCAGTCTCTGGAAGTATAAATCCTTAGACTTTGAGAATACTACAGAAATTCCCCAAGTCTAAGGAAAAGTAGACATTTAATATTAATGGATTTAATGGAGAATCAACTGTAGTTTTTTCTAGGGCAGCTATGACTAGACACTGATATTGGCAAATAAATGAAGTGACAGAGATTTAAGTAGACAGAATCCTTTAGACTTCAGTAGTTTCACAGCTACAGCCATCTTACTGCTGCTGTCTGCATCCTTTTCTGCAGCTCTTTAGAAAGAGCTGGGAGTTCTCGGTACCCCAAGCCCAGTGAGATCCTGACAAATAAGTCAACATTGAGCAACACTGAAAAACAGACCACAGCTTAACAACAGTAATCTAAGTACAAGCATTAGGAAGTCATGGGTGCATTTTCAATGCTGTCAGTGCTCATTTAATATGTCAGAGAAGAAACTGGCATAGAAATCAGTAAGAGGCTGATTACTGCTGCTATAAAGGGACTGGGCAGTCTTACAAATTTCTCTTGTCCTAATACCTCATACTTAGAACCAAACGACTAAATCAACTAAGAGCAGTGAAAGTTTTTACTCAGCAATTTCCTGGAGCATTACCATGCACATTTAGACAGAATCCTTTAATTTTAGGCATTGTCTTTTATCTAGTTATGACTTCCTTTCCAGAAGACTTCCAGTAAAATTTCTGGAAATCCTTAACTCCTGCTTGGAGTCAGAGAAGTTCCTGCTCAGAGACAAGGTTGACTGAGGGAGTTGAAATACTTTTATCTCCATATGCAAAACTTGTAAAACATTTGTATTTTCCCGGAGCATACCACCATTTAGAAGATCTTTGCCAACAGTAAAAGGACATTTTAATCTTTTTGTCTCTTATTTAAACCAGACTCTGAAGGCACACTTCTCCTTATACTCAACTCTATGACACTGAAGAGTACACTGCAGCTTCAAAATGGGATTGCCTGTATTTTTGTTCCTACAGATAAGAGCTCTTAGACTCTAAAATTGAGTTCTACTACCTTGTTTTGCTGCAAGTCACTGAAGATCAATTATAAAAGCACTCTCCTAATTTGCAGACAAAATACCCTATAAATAGAAGACTACTAAGAAAAGTACTCCGTAAATAGAAACTTTCCCTTTGTTTGCAAGCAGAGACTTTTTCTGTAAAGAATCCTCCAGCCAGCTAATCATAATACTATTCAGCAAACCATTATCTCCAGGAGATTGCTTATTTCAACAGAACCTTAGTTCTATTATTGTCAAGTATGCCTGATTAGATGTTTTAGTGTCTAACGTAAGCCACATTTATTATGTTAGCACATATTCAGAACTCCTTCGGTGTTTCAGTGTACTGATCTCAGATGGGATTGACTTTATTGTTTATCGTGTTCTAACAGCTTTGATACCGATGAACTTATTAACCAATATATCATACTGGTTTATTATATTACCAAATATAATCAACACAAGAATTAAGCTACGTGTTCTGTTACTTAAACCAATACATATAGTGGCATCAGCAGACTCTTTGCACATTAATGCTTGTTTTATGACTACAGATGTGAATGCTGCTGATTTACTTCAACTTTAGATTCAAAGTTCATACTCTGGAGACCTTAACATACCAATGACTTTTTTTCCAAAAGGTGTCATTATAAACTACACCTTCATTTAAAAATCTGCAAGTAGTACCAAGTGCTTCTACCCTATGCAAAAAAAAAAAGTATGTCAGAACACTCTTAAAGAACTAAAGTTTATGCAACTATAAGGCAATCCTACATCTGCCCATCTCACTCTACCAGTCCTATCTTCTATTACTTTTGAATTTATCAGCCATTTCCAGCTATATTTGTTAAAATGTATCACTAAGAAACATTAAGTTCGTACAGGATTGTTAAAATAGGAGACCAAAAAGAGCAGCAATCCACTGAATCCTTTGTCAAAAAAAAAATTTAATGTGAGCTCCATCTTATCGGAGAGCACAGATCCTATCCAGAAAACATAATCCAAATCATGGGAAAAAGCAAACTGCTTTATGTTCTGGTAAATCACCCACAAACTCTCTGTAGCTGAACCTCTCAAGTTTTTCTGCTCATTATAGCTAAATGTTGTAGCTCCTTGAAACTGCAAACCAAGCCATTTTGTTAGATAAGCCACATGCAGCAACGTAGCCCTTGCCATAAGGAATTCAGAATCTAAACCTGACAAATAAGCTACCTGGCTCAATTCCAGGTGTGAAGGCCATCACCTGTGTAGGTTGATTTCACATCAGTGCTGCTTGCCATAGGTACATGTTATTTCACGGGCCATGTGAACAACAGCTCTCCTACCATCTTCAGGCTGTTCAGAAGACGTGAGCTGCGAAAGCTTGGGGACGTTACGGAAGGGAAGCCCAGACCTGAGCTAGCAGCCTCTCAGCACAAAACTTCTCTTGTGGTTTATCTGCTCGATAAACCGGGCACACCGCAGCCTCTCCCGGGACAGGCCATGCTTACGCAAAGCCTTCTCGCAAAGACCCCAGGGTCTCCCCGCGCCCTAGGTTTCCCCAACCCCGTTCCCTTCGGGAGAAGGGCTGCGGGATCCCCAGCGCCCCGGGCAGGGCCAGCCTCTCAGACCGAGGCCCGTGGCCCAGCGGCACCGGCCGAGTCCCGTCCCCGTTATGCAACAGCGGGCGCCGCCCCTCCCCCGGCGGGACGGAGAGGAAACCGCCCTGACGGCACGTGACCAGGAGCGCAGGCTCCGCCGCCGCCATCTTGGATGGGGGCGGGAAGCGGCCGTGACCGCCAGTTACAGCATCCCGGCCCGGGGAGGGCTCTGGCCAAGCGGCTCGCCGCACACCGGCCGGCTCTTCCTCACCGGGGCGGCGGGGGAGGGCGGAGGGGAACGAGGGCTGTGCCCTTACCGGGCGGGGAGGCGCCATGATCGACCCGTCCTCCCCGCAAACAAAGCGAGAGGTCACCGCCTCAGGCCGGGAAAGGGGAGAGACCGCCGGGCCCTTACGATGCCCTACGGGTCGGGGTCCGTCCCCCCCGCCCCTCGCCGGTTCTCCTGCCCCCGCGGAACCGGGCTGTTCTTCTTTAACGGGGGAGGAGAAAGTTTAACTCCTTCTGCCAGGTGCGTTCACTGCAAAACGTGACAGGAGCTGCCCGCCGCGGGGCCTCACCCCGCAGCCCTGAGGCGCGGCAGGAGGCCGGGACACGGCCCAGCCCGGCCCGGGCAGGCCAGAGGGGCGCAGGGCATCAGTGGGGCAGGAGGTGAGGCCGCCGGTGCCGCATGGCTGCTGCCAGCACGGCCAGGGCACAGGCTGTAACCGGAGAGGGAGCCCAGCCCTTCTGACCCGGGGCCAGCCGAGGAAAGATTCAAAGAGGCCTTTATGAACCGTTTTAGTTCACAAATGCAGAGCCCTGAGGGCACTTAAATTTCAGAGATTAAAGAAGGATAAAAAGCCTGCAGACACCTGACATGATTTTAAATCAAGCCCAATTTAACTGTACAGCTGCATTTTGCCAGGGAAGTCTTTTAACCATGCTACTAACTCCATTTCCAGCAGTGTCTTACCTGTAAGGGTCCCAACTGTTCTGTGAATATGCACTGAAAATGCTCAGCAGGAAGCCATCAATCCCTCCATTCCCCGTCAGCCATTATTTCCCAGAAGATGCTCTGCTGTATTTACAATTCAGCCATTAAGGAAGGGGAAAAAAGCCTACAAAAGGGATGCTGTTTCAGTCCTGTGTGGCCTGGGGACTATGTGATACACACGTTCAGCCAAGCTGACTCGGGTCTCAGTGTTCCCTGAGTAAACGAAACCACCACAACTTGGAAAGGCTGCTCTTACACCAAAGCCAGAATGCTGCGCAACCCAGACTGCAATTCCAGTCGCTGAGACTAGAGCCTGATCTCCTAATGTGTTTGGTGGGACACACTAAGCAGCTACAACTACGTGCCAGTTTCAGGCTGGAAGCATGTTTCCAGTTACTAGCACTTTAAACCCAGGGAGAACAGTATCCAGTCTCGCCGCTTCCCGCAACTCGATTTTTAAACATGGACTTCCAGGATTCATTTTAGGATAGAGTTAAATATGATGCAGGTCAATGAGCCAAAATAAACAGGTTTTGGACTTATGCTATAAATTCATTACAATTTCAGTACCATAACATCTACCCACTAGTTTATGACCTGCCAAATGTGCTTTGGCCTTAAAATGACACAAGCATGTGCTAAATGTATTTGAAGGCTTGGAAATTCATTCCCATCTCCTCCAACTGCTCCTCAAAAGCATATCTCATCTCTACCTCCTTTTTAGGAACCATTCCTTTTGCATGGCAAGCAATGTAAAACAGTTTTGTGGGAGTGGCTGACTTGGGTAGCACTGCAAGTAAACTTAGAAACAAAATCCATAAAACCTAACCCTTACTGTTTCATACCTTTGCCTGATAAGTACCTGATGAAAACCTGATGTGTTCGGTTGAATACCATCATCAACAGCAGCCTTCCAGCCCCTTCTTCCCCTTCACGCAAGAAGCCATCTATGGACCAAAAAATGCAGAGCTCTAAGATGATGGCTTGGTTGCATGAACATGGGGCAGATTTTAAAGCCAACGCACACCATGATGGCAGCAATGAAGGGCACTGGGGTAAAACCTCAGTTCAAACACAGCTGCTGCACAGATGAAGGCTTCAGTGCCACTCACTGAAAGTCTTCATTCTCAGCGACAGCCACCTTCTAGCAACAAGTGGCACATCTGCCTTCAAGATGTGCTTTGCTGGTTCCTGACAACCGCCCAGAAAATACGCTTTCCTCTGAACAGAAGCCCCAGTTGAGACATTTTAATTTGCTCCTTTAGCAGAATGATTACCACTCCATCCCAAATGCCTTCAGCGACCTTACTGAACATGACTTTTCAGAGAACCTGCCACAGAGCTGCAGAGTCCTGACTGCTACCCTGATCCTTGTCAAGCCCAGGCTTAAGTCTCATTTGGGGGGGGATGGGAAGCAAGTTCCATATAAAAATTATTTCAACGCAGTCTATTGTTTTAAGCCTCTAAAGAACATTGTCTTAGGCTATGTGGTTTCAATCTACATTATTGTTATTATTTTTTTACAAGTTAAGTCAAGCTGTCGCTTTTACTTCTGCATGGCACAACTTCTCCAGTGGCCCACAGGGTAGAAGGTAGCCGGTCAGGCGGCAGCAATACTCTTCACCCTTCAAAAAGCAGGGCTCCAGAAAGCATGGCAGGCTAGGAAAAGAAGTCATCCTTCCCTCCCCGATTATACTACGTAATAGTCAGGCACTGTTACATCACAACAAGCCATTCGTACCAGACACTACAGCAGCTCGTGGGGGTGGCCGGGGCCTACACTGCCACGGGATGGGGGGAGAACAGGACGAGCCATGAGGCAAGACGGGACAGGCCACGTCTCAGCCCGGGGCGGGGGGGAGGAGGTGTCGGGGAAAGGCGAGCGACTGCCTCCAGCTCCTAAGGAATAGGGAGGGGGTGAAGGAAGGAGGAGGGAACCGCCTGATGAGATGGCGCGGCGGGAAGAGACCGGGATGCGGTGTTACCTGGGCTCGGTGGCGGCCGAAGCCCTCCTCTTCCTGGTCCCCGCACAAGGCCCTCCGCAGCCGCTCCAGGTGCTCCCGCAGGGTGACCCGCTGGTGGAAGGAGAAGGCCGGGTGTAGCGAGGCCATGGTGAAGAGCAGAAGCAGCTCCTCCTGTGCGCCGAAGCCCAGGCCCTGGGCGGCGGGGAGGCCGGCCTGCCCATTTTCTCCAGCTCCGTCCATCACCACCACCACCTCCTCCTCCTCTTCGGCCCCCTCCTCCTCGGCAGCGCCCGCCGGGGGCCGCCGCGCCGGGCAGCTCTGTAGGATGGAGTCGACCTGGGGCAGGAGGCGGTGGAGGCGGCCGGCGGCCTCCCGGTTCTCGGAGCCCAGCAGGGCCAGGTAGACGATGAGCTTGGAGCGTACCGCCGGGTCGCGGAAGTCACCGAGCTGCCCGGGGTCGCTGAGCCCGTTGGCCTTCGCCTCCGAGTCGCGGAGGCAGTGGTAGTCCTTGCGGGCCAGGTCTTCCAGGCAGGAGCCCAGGAACCGCAGCTCCAGCGGGTTGCACAGGTCCAACAGCCCCACCATGAACTCCAACCGCTGCGCCGAGCCCAGTACCAGCCCGAACCACTCGTACACCGTCTCCTTATCGGTGCGGGCCGCCGCCGAGCCGGGCCCACCGCCGCCCGGAGCGGTGAGCGCGGCGGGGGGGGGCGGCGGCGGGCCGGGCCCCGGCCCCGGCCCCAGCCCCAAGCCGTGCAGCTGGCTCGGCCTCTCCAGCCCGCACCCCCTCCCCGCAGCGGCGCCCCCGCGGGCCGGCGCCCGGGGCACCTGCTGCAGCTGGAGGCGACAGTCTAGGGCACCGCCGGGCTCCTTCACCCCCAGCCCTGCAGCTGCCGCCGCCTCTTCCGCCGCCGCCTTGTAGTTCGTCTGCTTCAGGGGCAGCTTCATCTTCAGCATCCTCGGCGCGGGGGGGACGCGGGCATCCGACGGGGCCCGGCCGGGGGCGGCAGGACGCGGCGGGGGGGGAGGGAGGAGGGCGGCGGTCAGCGGGAGCCGCTCATGCTGCCGCGGGCCCTGCCGGCGCGAGACCAACGGCCCCGGCGTGCGCGCGCCCGCGCGCGTGGGGAGCGGGTGGGCGGGCGGGTGGGGGAAGGGCGGGCCTGCCTGCCTGGCTGGCGGCGGCTCCCGCAGCGGTTCCCCCTCCCTCTCCGCGCGCGCTCCTTCCTCCCTCCCTCCCGTGCGCGCGCGCGCAAAGCCGAAGGCAGCAGACAGCACCCACAGCCCCGGCCGAGCGCGGACTAAGCGCGAGCTCCCGGCAGAGGCGGAGGGGGAGGGGAGGGAGGGCGGGCGGAGTGCGCCTCTCCGCCTATCGGCGCCGCCGACGTCAGCGCGCTGGCAGAGCGTGCGCCGTGCCTGGGCGGGGCGGGGCTGCGAGCGGTGGGCCCGGGCCTGAGGGGGCTGCTTCGACTCGGGCCCGGCCGGGAGCTGGGGTCTCCTTAGCGTGCAGCGGGCCCGCACCGGGGCTGAAGCCTCGCCGCCGCTGGCACTGGGGAGGTGGGGCAGCGCTCGCAGGCCTGGCTGGGGCTGTTTGTCACCTCCCAGCGAGCGGAAAGCGGCTGTGCCTGACCCCGGTGCTGCGCTGGGTGACAGCGGGCGCAGAGCCGTACCCCCTCCGCCCCGGGCAGGTCGGTGTCAGAGGGGCCTGGCTGCTGGCGCAGCACCACAGTTAGCCTAATGAACCCAGTTGCGCACACAAATGGCAGCGGCTCGGCAGTTCACCTGAGAGCAGCAGAGGCAGCGAACCTCCCTGTCTCCCAGCTTTTCCTGCGATAAGGCCCTGCGTTGGCTGATGGCAGGGCTGTGGTGCGCAGGGGCCTGCGGATTTACCCATAGCTGGCAGGGCCAGGGCTAGAAGCTGCACCGTGCCGGTGGAACAACGCTAGTTACAGAAACATGGCTGCTACAGGCTTTTAAATTTCTAAAGCGACTGAACCCATTGCTATCGTCTTAGTTTTAAATTACTAATGTTAGACTATCATGTGGCTATCCATCAGGCAGTTTTACTCTAAGGAAATAAGGGAGTATTACAGGAAAATGTGGCAAAATGGCTTAAGGGTAGTCCGTCATGAAATAGTAGGCTTGCTGCTTTCTCTTTTCCCCTGTTCTGTTCCAGCTGTTGGGATCCACGGCAACGAAGAGCCTACAATTACAAGATTAAGCAGTAGTCAGGGTAATCAGAAAGTTGCAATGCTCTTTGCTTCAGTTCCCACACATTTACATAAAGACAGTATATTTGAAAGCAGAATAAAGCCCATGGCTTGCAGAACAACACAGTGAAAAAATAAAACGTGTTTTAATTACAATTATGCAAAGCAGCATCCCTGAACTGCTTACAGCAACAAAGTATAAATTGCCAGCGCTAGCTCCCCCTTATCTATCTGTCCAGAAGCCGACTGTGTTACAATGAAAGAGCCTGCTTATTAAACAACTAAGTAAATGTCACGCAGATTATAACAACCTTGTGCTCATTGCTCAGGTTTGCCACGGAGCACTCTTGAATAGTGCTTTTATACTAAACCATAGCCTGCATTTTTAAATGTATGCAATGAGCATATGTATTTTATTAAAAAAAAAAACCAACACGAAAGGACTGGCTAGTAGGTACCATATGTCACGTTTATAGGCTCTTGCTGCTTGATCCTCTTCTAGTAACACAAAGGGACTTGAACCTGGCTCCCTACAGCTCCGTTCACTAATTAGCATCTCCCCTGCGTGGTTTTCACTGTCACCACCACCTCTTCCAGGTCCTGTGGCTTCGGGAGTGCAGTGGAGAGCAGGGAAGGGTTCCAGTCCTACCCTTTTCCTCCTGGACTGCCAGCAGGCCTTTGCTGGTCACAGGACCAGGAAGGTGAGGAATAGGCACAAGAAGTCTTATAAACCCATTTTATCCTCCTTTATTTTCTACTGTTTGCAGGTTAGGTCCTGGCTGGGCCCGTGAATCGTTCCAGATCCCTACAGTTATTAGTCAAAGCAGCTACTGTAATACCCCAGGATAGTATTTTCTTACATTGTCATTTCATAGTAGAAAAGAAAAATTACTGTGACTGTCTCAGGGGATGTGCCAAGCTGAAATTGTGGAAACACAGCAACAAGGCTTGAGGTTTCTGCTTAATAATTTGAACAGATATTTGGCCTGAATAGAATTTGCAGGATCAGAATTGCAATGATATGAAATACCATTTCATACGTGTGATTGAAATGAAATGCCTCATGGTTCTGAACAAGTAACACCGCAGAGAGTGAAAAGGGAATTTAATCTGGGGGGGATGAGGAGGGCAGGGATGACAGGAAGAGCAGATCCGCTGATCCATTCATAAATCCTCAGAGGTAAGGTAAATTACCCACGCACAAGGATAATTGATGAAAGGGCACTCCCAGAGCCCAGGCACTACTTGAATCCACCCCTGTTTTGTGATAGTTCCCAAACAGGTACTTAGTTTCACAAATAAGTTTAAGAACCTGCTTAACTCAGCCCTTCTTAATTTCTCCTTTCTTAATGGGCTAAACCATGATACTTGAGGAAAAAACAGATTTGAAAGATGTGAAGACCCAGGGAAGGGAGAAAGGGAAAGGAATAGCATGAGAAAGCAAAAAAAGAAGACAAAGATATTCCAGGTGGATTTACAAGTATTTCCATGGCTGAGGGGAGGTGGCAGTGAGAAGAAAGAGGATGGTGTGGAAAGAAAACTGAAACTCGGGTGTCCGGGTGAAACGAAAGTGAAACTCAGGGCTGTGAGTGGGAGAAGGAAACGCCGGGAACCGTGGGGAGAGGGACAAGGCGGCACAGCAGGAGGGGCTGCTATAAATTTTGACTTACCCAGGGTAGCTAGTCTTGAGGTTTTTAATTCTGATTTTCTTAAAAAAAAACCCGACTATAGTTTGCATACATCTTTAATGACGGCTGAGCCCACAGCCATGCTGACTTAGGGAGAGCACCGTACAGAGCCTTAGAGGGAAAAATATGTCAGCAGTGCCTCTCCAAATGGAAAGCCAGATGAACTCCGATGCCCTAGGGAGCAGGCAGAGGAGCGGGCAGGACGGCGCTGCCGGGTCGGGAGCCCTGCAGCCCTGCTCAGGGAAGTGGCACAGGGGTCTGCTCCCACACCCCAGGAAAGGGGCCAGAAATGCACCACATGGAGCAAGATGCTGCGTCCCAGAGAGTCGCCGTTGCCACAGCTGGCTTTGCAGTAATCGGACTAGTTACTTTTTTCTCAGTCTCCTGCCTTTCCCCCTCGCCAGCATAACCCCTGGTCAAACTGTCAAAGCCTCAGAGCTTCCTGGGTGCACAGAGGCTTTGTCGCTGATCCGGACATGTTGTACTGTATTGCTTGGTCCTCCTGTGAACCTGGTTGCCACAGGCTGGTGGCTCAGCCCTTGTGGCTAGTGGCTCAGCCCTTGTGGCTAGCTGTGACCAGCACCGTTTGGGTGTACAAGCTGTGGAGAACGCACAAGCCCAGGAAGCCCCCATGTCCTGTACTCGGTTGTGTCACTGCACTGGGTACAGGCAGCCACGATGTGTCTTCTGAGTGCAGCAGCCTCCCTGACTAAGGTCTTGCAAAGAGGTCATCAGCCTTTTGGGGTTTTTTTTGTTCAGCAGGCCTAGCACTTATCCAGCGATGCTTTTAGAAGGGAGAAAACCATTAAGAGGAGTAAAAAGCACAACACTGGGACACTGGACTGAATGCTGAAGGTAAAGGAGGAACTAACAAAGTAACCTGCAACAATATCCACAAACATTTCTTTTGTTTTTTAAATTATCCTATTTATATTTCAATATTCACTTCTCACCAAGAGAGTCAAAACCCTTCCATTAATTTCAGAAACCTACAAAACCACTTTCATAGTCATGGTTCGTTCCTTAGCCATTACTAAAGATCTGCTAAAACTGGCGTGTAAGGATGTGAATGAGGTTAATCTGTGGCCCATTTAAAAATCAGATAGGGAGTCTGTAGGAGTTATATGCATATTTCATTTACAGTAGCCTACATATATATTTCATGTATATCAGGACTTTTTTATGGTGATACTCTTCCCCAGCTACTGACTCCGTTATTAGTGTTCTCAGTTTTGCAAGATGCTGTACCAAATGCTCAGTGAGGATCTTTGCATGGGTTCCCCTACTGTATGGTAGAAGATACATAAATAGGGAAAAAAAAGGCTTCCTTTTCTCCTTCTTACCTTCCTTTCTTCCTTTTCCTCCCTTTCTCAGACTGTCAGAAGAACAACTGCCTCTTCACACAAAGTTTGCAAATGAGTTTAATTCACTGTCAGTAACATGGACTATTGTCAGATTTCTCAGCCAAACTCCCAAGGTGTAAGGGAATCGTTTCAGGCAATGTCACACAAAAAAACAACATGGAAGAAAATGTAAGTTCTCTGGTAAAGCCTTGGGGCAATTTTGCTGACTCATGGTTTGTCATTTATCTCGTGATAGATGGCATTTTTTTGAGTATGCTACTTTTTGTGGAACCGGAGGTAGCTCTTTTAGCCCTGATATCTGTGAAAAAAAAAGTCTTGAGAACATGAAAACTTGAAATTCGCTAAAAATAAAACCTGACAAATCAATTGGTTGTTTTTACTTTTTTTCATTCTTTTTTCTCTGATGGGTTTTGAATTTCGAGCTGGTTTATTCTTTCTTTGGGCCTCTTTTCCAGCAGGAGTTCAACAAGCTTATATTTGAAAACTAGAGATATGTTTAAGAAATGACATTTTTTCAATGTGCATTTATGGAATGAAAACAGGCAATTTTAGGACTTTATGACTAATGAAACGCAGAAGATGACCCGTAGCCCTAATTATGTTAGCATCCTGTGCAGGGGTAAACACACAGTTTTAAGCACAGTTTAAATAGTTTAAACATAGTTTTGGATTTAAAGTTACTGAAAACCGAGTTCAGTGTAGGCAGAGGGTGTGTTCCCAGGATCAGCTTCATTATAACAGACTATTTCCAAAGCCAAAGCTGTTGGTTATTCATTTGCAAAGGTCACCTATCCCAGGCCTCCTTGGCAAGCCAGCCCATAAAGGTGCTATTACGAAACAGGGTTGCAAATTTCAGCTCACCATTCAAGGGAAGCCAAACTGAGGCCACAGTATTTCTTTTACATAATTGTCAAGGGTGAACTATTGTTGTTTTCAGCTGGATGCCGCTCAGGAACGTATGAAAGATGGAAACGTTACCAAGCTGCTAAGATAGGGGGACCTATTTCAACTTCTGGGCAAATGGAGTGGGTTGCTTACCTCTTACCCGCACGGCATTCCAGCCCGTGGTACGTGTGGCAGTCTGTATCCATTTTCCATGTCAAAGAATAAATAAAAGTTATCCGAAGAATTTAAGGTGAATTAAGCATACAGTAGCACTGGGATATTGGACTTGGATCTTCTGGCCGGCAGTTTCCCTACGCTGATGGAAATTTCTCAGTGTGGTATTTTTTGCCATCAGAGAGCAGAGCCTGCACTGGTTCGGATCATGCTGAGTTCCAGGCGGTATAAATCGTGCGGTGCCAGGATACACTGTGCCCAGAACTGAAATTTGCACAGAAAGCTACTCCCTCGTCTAGACGACAGTTCAGTTTCAGGGAGGAAAGCAATGAGATTTCCAGCACCATTCAGCTTTGGGACTTCTAATATTCCAGCAAGGAGAATGGTGAAATGCCTGTGACTCCAGGGAATTACAGGTGAACCATCACTCCGTGCTTTCACAATGAGCAGCACGTGAAATGGTGGCATGTGGGCGACCTGTGTGCACAGCTTGGCTACTGCCAGCGCTCTGCTGTCACCCCAAGTCCTACTGAGATAAGATCATCAGGCAGAAGTACTTAAAGGGGGCTCATAAGAAAGATGGCGATAAACTTTTTAGCAGGGCCTGTAGTAACAGGAGAAGGGATGGTGATTTTAAACTAGGAGAGGGGAGATTCAGACCAGATATAAGGAAGACTTTTTTTTATGTGTGATGAAACACTGGCACAGGGTTCCTGGAGAGGTGGTAGGTGCCCCGTCCCTGGAAATGTTCAAGGTCAGGTTGGACAGGGCTCTGAGCAGCCTGATCTAGTTGAAGATGTCCCTGCTCATTGCAGGGGGGTTGAACTAGATGACCATTAAAGGTCACTTCCAACCCAAACTATTCTCAGAAGACCATTTTAAGCACATGCCCAAACCGGTTGCTCTTCTAGTTAGCAATGAGGTATGTCCTTAAGCATAAGGCAGTGAAATTTCAACACCTACACAAAGAAGAAAAGACTTAGGCCACCTTAAACATCTGATGAAAGTTAATTGAAATCTGTTCTGAAAGGAGGGCTCGCAGGAGGAATGTGGGTGTGGCTCAGGCATGCAAAATCCTAAGCACCAGGCCTGCCTGATATTAGTCATGTCCATGGTAATTATGTATGCAACGAGCACCCAGGAATCAAACCCTCCCGAGAGGTTTATTGGCTAGATGATTTCATGATCTCTACACTTGGGCCAGGAGAAGGAGAAGAGGAACTGTAAGGAACCATCATGTGCACTGGACGTTCTTCAGAGCAAAAACTCTCGCCAGTACGGACTCAAAGGTACTGGGGGAAGAAGCGCTACATCCTGACCTTTAAAATGTGCAGTCACAGTCATAAAGATCAAGGGATGCCAACGTGAGCTGCAGAAGAGTCATGAGTCACTTGTGAGATTTGTGCTGCAGAAGGAACACGTTATCCCTTCGCTCTGCTGGTAGTGCCAGTCTCTTTCTGTCTTAAACGATCCATCTGCTGCTGCCCAAATTAGACACACGGCTCTCGCCGTCACCGTGCGAAGCGGTCGCTGCCACAGCTCGGAGCGTGGCATTCTGTGCCGCTCGAGCCTCGCTCAGCACCTCACCTACTGCCAGGGAAACCCCCCGGTGCCAAGCGTGGCTCATGTCCCACTGAAAGCCCTCAAAAGAAGAACTGTTGTTGTGACTGCCAGAGCTGATTTGTCAATGCCACGACCCGGCAGGTCCTTGCCAGCGAGCCCAGCTGAAGGACAAAAGGAGAGAGTTTCCTCGGGTGGGAGCTTCTGTCAGGAGCCTATGGTTGAGATGGTGGGGCTCTGGTGGAAAATCGAAGCCCTCAGCCGCACAGCTCAGCGTTGCTGGAGGTGGAAGGCGGGCGGTCAGCAGCTCCTGCTCGTTTGACTGCTCGTTTGTCTTCAGCTCCACACACTTTGTTTTGGCCTGGGGCACACAATGCTGCTGTTCAAAAAAAAAAGCAACCAAAAGCTGAAGCTCACCTCAGCACACACTGGTGGTGTTTGTTTGCACCCGCTGCATGCGTTGGCCTGAAATAAAGCAGGTGTTACATGCTGCCGTTCAGTGATTTTAAAGTAGTTTGTGGAAATACGTAAATCCAAAGGAGCAGCCTTCACTTTCCCCATGCTGTCTCCCACAGTACATGGTGTATATATTGAGTTGCCCACTGTTCAAATTATCTGTCCTTGAAAGTTTGACTTTTTGCTCTTTGGGGATGTCCCATATTCAGTTCAGTTCATGAATCCCTGGTGGTACCTCTCAGGAATAAAACAAGGAATTGGAAATCTCTTGATGGGTCAATGTTTCATACTGGAGGTGTTTCTGGCTTTCCACTTCTGAAGAATGAGTAGGTTGCCTTGAAATAATGACATTTGTGGAAGCTCTTTAAGTCTGACGTGTATTTATTAGGACTTTATGGCATCTAAGTGGGACGGCTGACAATCTGGGGTTTACAAGGAAAAGCATCACATAATTTATTCTGGAAAAAAGAAGTAATTTGATGAAGCTGTTGAGTGGATTCCTCCTACAGAGAAAAAAGAAACCTTCATAAGCTCTTGTGCCTACCGAAATTAATAGTCCCACTTCCGTGGCTTTTAAAGGACCAAGGCATCAAATTTGGTGTTTAGTGTCCAAATCTCAAGCAAATCTGCAGTAGGGAACCATTTTACAGAAAATATCTAAAGCATCCGTGGGCACTGAACACCAGCTTGGATCCTTGGAGCTACTAACACAGCCCATGGGAGGCCAGCACCGCCCTCAGATCAGCCAGCCTCCAGCCTCACCCCTGGGGAATCCCACAGCAAGGACCTCCTCTGGGTGGGTGGTTTGGTTGTTTGGGTGGTAGCGCCCAGTCTCAGGAGCAGCTGCATTTCTTTTTCGGAAGGAAGAAGGCTAATTTCTCCGTGGAGGATGCAGGGCATCTTCCCTACGTCAGTGGGCGCCCACCTCATTCCTACTCCAGTTCAGGAAGGGCACTCACTCCAGCATACTCTTAGCTTGAACTTGCATGTAGAAGTGATGACACTCATGCTTGGTTTAGCAGAGAGGGACATTGCAAGGGGTTGAAGCCCAAAGCCTTACTCATTTTACTTTACCCTCACTTACAGGCTGTCCTTAATAATTGAAGACAAGTGAAGGGTCACAAATTACCCCATTTCACCCTGCCCCCATTTCATCCCTACCTCGAGGGATGTTTTCAACAGGATGTAATTATCATCCACAATCATCTACTAACTCTTGAAATAATAGTTTAGTCATGCCCAGCTTTCTCTAGCATGCACTGAAAGAGCAATCAGTATTTGAAAGAGGAATACCCTTTCTTTCCCAGAAATCTGGAAAGTATTACAGGCTATGAAGAACTAAAAAGCCTGGCTGAAAAATCATTGGTAAAAGGCTGTTTTTTAATTAATAAGTTTAAAAACTTTTCTGTCAGAAAAACTTTTAGCATTTTCTTCTCAATTAAGCATTTCAAGATTTACTGACTTTTTCTGCATTTATCCCATTTTTATTCCTCCATGTGCCATTTTATTCACAACTGCTCTTCTTCCTTAAATACTTGCCATTGGATATCAGTGAGCTTCAGATGCCTTCTGACGGCCTTTGAAAGTCATTCCCTTAATAAATCCCTTCATAGGCCAAATAATGTTTTCTTGCTGTGACCTGTGCCAAATTTCTTAAGTCCCTCCAGCTCCAGCCATCCCTTCTGCTCCTGCAACGTTGGGCCAAAGTGTCTTTCCTGCAGAGGTCCCAATATTGCCTGCGACAAGGGAAGACGTTACCTGTAGAAGTCAGTCTGCCTCAAGGACAATGTGGATGGGGCCTGGAGGGCATCCAAGAAGGGCAAAGAAGCTGCTTCTGGAGCTGGCTGGCTTGGGACCAGCATGGACTACTGTGTTTGCCTCAGGTCCCCATTCAAGAGCCTCCTTTTCTTCTACTCTTCACTTAAAATTTGGTGATAAACTAATCTGGCCATGACAGCACCTTCTTCTGTATTTGTGCAGTGGCCAAGGCATTGATCAAAGCTTCTTTTATTATGTATCTTATTACTTTCTAGAGTAATTAAGAAGTCCTCTCAGTGCGGGACACATGTTGCATTCTCTATCTTTAATATGCCTGGTGTACTTTGAGACACTAAAAGAATACCAAACCATAATACTTTGAGTTAGCCTGAAGATGATGAAAAAGCCCTGATGATAGAAGGCTTAAATTGGAAAATGTTGTGAGCGCACAGTCCACAATGAAGCATTCTTATCTGTCTTGACAACCAGCTTTATCGCCTCCCAGAGAAAAGGTGGCAAAATCAGTTAAATCAAATGAATTACTGTTGCAGCCTTTTGTGGGATCCCTAAAAAGGCACTCCGGCTCCTTGGGAAAGGTTGTTCTGTACCTGCCTTTTAAAGAGTTTAAGTTTTTACCAATTTAATTAGTAATCAGTGTCAGAAATCAGTTGCAAGACCATTTTGCTCAATTCTTTCTTTTTCTTCCTTTTCCATTTTAAAGGCTCTCCAGGGATTGCCCTCCTTCAGTCCTGAACACTCTGATTAAATACTTGAAAAAAATATATATTTGAAATGTGAACATCTAGCTTGGGTTACATAGCTTAAATCTGGCATCTAATGAATTCCGAGGGGTTCGCAGATCACTGAATTCCTCTGAACATCATACTCCGACTAATTTAAAAATTCTATTGTCCTAGGAGCTCATGTTTTTTAAGCACTTAGAGAGCATGGTAATGAACACGAGGGAGAAGCCCAAGGAATGTGACAGACACATGAATTTCAAACTGCAAGTGCCAAAAAAATAGTGAACACTTCTTCTCCTTTTAAATAAGCTCTCAACTATAAAAGAAAAAAAGAAAATAATTGCCAAAACTGATTTGAGACATGCAGTTTAACAAGAGGTTTTCTCTCGCTACATCTCTGGAAATGCTTGGACATGTCTGCAAAGTGCTTTTCAAACATTGTTTACTTAATCTTAACCTCCTCCTGAGGGACCGGTGGGAAATTACTGCATTCTTTTTCAAGGTGTAGAAATTGAAACAAACATGGTTAAGCCTCATCATTTAGGAATTTAATCCCAGTGGATGTAATCTCTTTGGCAATTCCACCTTCAGAAGTGATGGCTGGAGGGAGCAATTGGAGAGGAAAAGAACTGGGAAATCAGAAAGTTTCCAGAGGAATGGATCTTTAATGTTGAACAGAGATCAAGGAAGAAAAAATACATAAACTAGAATCATGCTTCGGAGTGGGAGCAGTTATTCGGAAGATTTGTAAAATGCCTGAGAAGTAGAGTAAAATCCATCAGCCTGGTGGGGCAAGGGCAGGCAAAGACAGTGCTTCAGAGGAGCATGATGCTCTGAAGGAGGCAAAGGGCGTCGCACAGCTGGCCTGGAGCTGTGGCACTAACCTTCTCCTGTCTCTGTCTTCCTTTCTCCTGTCTGTGAAATGGATGGGAAATCGTAGGCAGATTTCCCCAGAGAGGCGATGAGAGCGCTGTGAAAACATGGAACAAAGAAGGGTGTTTAATGATAGAAGTGAGAAATACAGCTGCACCTCATTGCCTCTAGCTAGCCAAAGATTGACCAACCACCATCTATGGTCGCCACTGCAAAGGCATCCATTCCTAGTACACATATTTTAGCACTATCAGCTCTCTTGTTTTCTCTTACGCCAATGTGTTTGCAATAAAAAATCCCTGCGGGTTAAAAAACCTCAACAGCATATTTGAAGAATACACCAATACTTACCCCGCTGAGCAATGTCACCAGAATATTGGTGGTTTACTTCTTGGCTGCGAGACCTGGTAGGCAAGCTCTAATAGCTTGCTTCCCACTGGCTTGTTTCTCCTGTGGCCACCTCAAAGCTTTAGGCCAAGAAGCTCGGCAGAATTGGTCCATAGTGTGCAATTAACTGCAGATTAAAAATACAACTTCAGGAACTTTGCCAATGAGAAAATGTGAGACAGCCCTCTCAGGCGCTCAAGTAGACTGATTTATCCCTAAGCAGCATCTGCCCTTTAAAGATGATCGGAGCAATCAGAATTATACTGCATTGCATTCAGGGTGAGTTAGAGAATTATGTCAGACCTGGAAAGTATTACTCTTCATAAACAAAATTATTTGAAATAAATGCTTTATCAAATTGTATTGCAAGTGCGGCAGCAGAAGCAGGACCTTGTATTAGGAGTTCTACATTCCTAACCTGCATTTCCTGACCCTGTCAATGGTCAGCACGAAGATGTGTTTTACTGCACCGTAGCCATATAAAAAGGAACTTAATATGGAAGTAAGATGATTGGAACCAATGAGAACATCCAACAAAATGCATTTGCATTGAAAAATCTTATTTTGTCAAAGCTGAAATGATTTGTAGGGATGCGTTAGTTGTGATGAAATTCTTGATGGTCTCAGAAAACTAGCATTACCTTCCTACTGCCAACCAGGACATGAGCAGAAATAAAACATTGGGATTTTTCAATCTTACAATATATGCTTCAGCACAATTTTGTTCTGTTGCATAATTTCCAAATGTAATGCAGCTTGGTAACACATTTTCAAACGGTAGGAGGGAATTCATGTCCTGAGGCTAGCTAGAAATTATACTCATGTCTTCTTTAAAGCCCATTTACATGGCTACAAGGGTGCAAAATTGCTGTTGCATAAATGAGACTAACTCAGAACATGGAGACTATAATTTCAAATGGAGCTTGTGTATAGACCCACAGTAGAAGTATTGGATACTGATTGCTTTTATAGCTGTGGCTTTCTACGCCAAGAAGGCTATGAAGAAGACCAGCATAGGTGTCATCAAGGAACAGCTAATAAAATAAGAACTGTTGAAAGAAGCAGGCCCTGGCCCATCCTTTGGATCATCATTTTACATATCAGAACTCCCGTCCTTCTGGAAAGTCCATAAAAGCAGCAAATTCTGGATACTGTATATACCATAGGTATAATGGGCATGTATATTTTTGGTGGAAAATGCTGCCTAGCCTCATGCTGTCTTTAGCACAAGGAGAAGGAAAAGCCTTTCAAACTTCCAAACCTCAGACCTCACCAGAGGGAAGAGTAGCTGACAGGGAAGCAGGTCGTATCAGTTACAGGAGGCAATTATGGAGAACAGAGCTGAAAAAAGAAAAATACAAACAGGCCAGGTTTCAGCCACACCGAGGGAGACAAGATGGAAAGGCCGTGAAGGAGAGCAAGGTTAAGAAGAAAGCAAGGTTAAGAAGAAAGCAAGGTTAAGAAGAAAAGCTGCCAACTAATTTCTAGCGCTGAGGCGAGAGGCGTGAGCACTGCTCCCACGTTTGAGCCTTCCACGTCCCCCAGCTGTGTCAGGGGGACAGGACAGCAGTGTCAGCTGCTGGTGTGTTCCTGATCACGCTGCAAATTGGCTTAGGCAGCTGAGTGAGCAAAAGATTACTGGATTTTTTTATTTCTTTTTTCCCCCCAGTTTCATAATTTCACATTTGTATCCATTAATTTTCTGGTTTGCTCTTTGAACTGTCTCACTATCGGACAAACTTTGCATTGGGGCAGAGCAAGTACCTGGCTGGAATTGTGCTTGTTCCAGCCCTGATTTAGACCAGCTTAAACTGTCACGGAAATACACCCAAGATGTTTCCTAAGCCTACCATAAAATCTGCAGGCTTGGGTCAGTGTTAGTTGCTTTAGAGCTCTTGCTAGCTGTACACTAGGAATCTCTTCAAGCTCAAAATTTGTTTTTTTTGCAGAGACCACCAAGCAGACACCACAGACATAATAGAAATTAGATAGCACTTTTGAGCTTACTTAAACTAGCAATTGATTTGGCAGAGGCCTCATCCCTTTCTACACATACTTAGAACTATTCAGTCTCTATTTTCAATGTTCTTTGCTTAAATGCAAGCAAATCCAGAGTCTTTCCTGAATCCCAGCCTACCCATAATACCGAAAGATCAACATATTTTCATTTGTGCTCCCTTTTCAGGGACATTAATGGAAGAGCATGGCTATAAACCACATTCATATGCACTAATGCACAGGTAAGTTATCCTGCTCTACCTAACGAGCTGCAAGAAGCAGAGTTATTTGATTTGCATAAGTTATGAATGTGTTGCCATTCCAAGAGACATTCATTCCCTTTGGACTACCACAGTAGAACTTACTGCATCCTTTTCTGAATAATCATTTTCATCTGCCAGCAGGCAGGGGAGAGGCTGCTCTAACGCAGTAGCACTCCAGTGGGACTCAAGAGCAATGGGCTGAAAGCCAGAACGCTCACCAAGGTGGGAAGGCTGGTAGGAGAAGTGGTCAGCTCAAAGTGACATGGATACGGATCAGAGAAAAGCATAAACTAACTGAGCAACTGGCCAGATGTAATGGATATATCCCATAGAGATGAAGGGTGAAAAAATACACAGGATACTATTACAAAGGTGTTTGGTCCCAATCCCTGATTTTCACTCACGTTTTAAGCAGTGCAATGTGAGGACAAAATGGTTGCCAACACACATCTTTACTGGTTTTTACACTGGTTATTGACTGGTGTAAACAGAGGTGGTTACAAAAAAATGTACTGCTAATCCATTACCAGCACCCAGAAAAAAAGCATTTTATGTCCTTAAAGAACCTTCCATTGCAAGATCTTACACCAAGTTGGAAAGAGCAGTATGGTAAAGCTCAGAACATTTAAGCCAGGTGGGTTTTTTTTCATCTCACATTGCATTTAGCAAGTTGAGGTACTGAACAATGTTAAGTACCCAGTTTCAGCTGCAGAGCACCACTCAGACCAGTAGCTCCCACCTTGGACTTAGCTCAATCACAGAATGATATGGAGTTGGAAAGGACCTCTGGAGATCATCTAGTCCAACCCCCCTGCCAAACCAGGTCCTCCTAGAGCAGGTGGGTTTTGAACATTTCCAGAGACGGAGACTCCACCACCTCTCTGGGCAGTCTGTTCCAGGGCTCTGCCACCCTCAAAGTGAAGAAGTTCCTCCTTGCATTTAGATGGAGTTTCTTATGTACAAGTTTGTGCCCATGTCCTCTTGTCCTGTCACTGGGCACCACTGAAAAAAGACTGGCTCCTTCCTCTTGACACCCACCCTTTAAAATGAGAACCCTCTTTCCCTGATGTAATAGCTTGAAATGTGAAGCAAGAAAAGAAAGCTGCTTTGACCAAATTTAAAGCTTAGCTTTAAATTAGAGTAGGTAATGGAAATATGAAGAACTGGATAACGTGGGTGTGTGGTGGGGGGAAGCAGTGACAGAAGGTAGGCTAGGGAGAGGTGGTGGGATTAAAGCGATGAGATGTTTTTCTACTAGACATAACAATAAACTATCCAGCAGAAGCATAAAGGAAATACATACAGAGTGCATGCATACACAGGCTGGCTCTAATCCTGCTGCCCCAGGTAATGAGAACAACAAAAGCGTGGCAGCGCGGACTAACAGAGCATTGACTCACTGGCGGAGACTTGTTGCCTCCCAGCACATCTAATGCCTCTTGGTACCTGGGTGGATGCCACCACACAGCTCCAGGCTGCAGAGCCCGGCCGGTGTGGAGCTGCCTCGTGGGTCTCTCCATGACACTTCATCACACAGCTGGGATGTGCTCTCGGGAACAGGCCCAGGCATTGATCTGGCCAGAGAAGCACTTCACTAGGTCCTGCCAACGAGAAAACCCAGGCTTGCCAACCAACTATTAAGGGAAACGAGTGGGTTGTTTTTTTTTTTCCTGCCTTTGGGGAAGAATCCTTGCCTGTCGCTTTTAATTAGCCAAATTATAGCTGTCATTGTGTTCCGCAGCTCATTAAATACTAGGAGTCTGCTGCAAATATTAGGGGGAAATTAAAGAGACAGTCTTGATAAGAGCCCTTCTTTCAATTAGAAAAAAATATGACTTCTCTTCTATCATGACACTTCACTGAATCAAGCCTTAGTTTCACCCAAGCTCATCTTTCCTCTGCATGACACCTTTCTAGCAATACCTAAGGAACTTAATGGGGTGGTGCTGTTCTCAGGAAAAAAAGAAAAGGAAAAAAAATAAATTGAGAGATGGACAGGCCTCTGCTACCCGGCACACTGACCTCTCACTCTTACAGCCAGGATGGTTGAGTACCACGTAGCTCTGCCTCAAGATACCTTGCATATAATGTCTACATATTCTTTTGTCAAAGACACAAAACTGGAATTTTCCCTCCCATGCTGGAGCTTATGGAGTTTTGATTATAAATGTGGCACACACAACTGCTGTAATTTTTTCTCTGCATAATGATTTATCTCCGTACTGGAGGCAGCTGTCGTACAAACAGAGTTGTTCAAGTACAGTGCATTACAGAAACAGACTCCACCTTTCTACACGGATCGTATTTTTTCTTGATTTGTTGTTTCTCTACAGAAAATGAAGATCCAAACCTACCTTATAAACCGTTATAAGGTTTTAAGCCATTAAATTATAAACCATTTAAACCATAAGATTATAAATCATTCATACTAAAGCATAAATTTATATGCAAAAAGCACAGGAATAACCAGTGAATAAAAGACTTCCATGTTTGATTTCTATCTTAAAATCTTACTCCAGCTATAACAAGAGTCGGGAATTCAAAGAGCTGGACTTCAACTACTCTTACTCTTCTTAAATATTTAATTACAGAAAACCTATGGGATCTCAGTCAAGGGTGTGGATCCCATTGTACTTGGCAGAAATCCACAACAAAAAGATGGTAAGTTTACAGCACAGGTATAAGGCCAGATGCAATGGATAATAAATAGGGAAATACATGGAACCAATGAAATTATATTGATCTGTGTGAAATGTCCAGGTCTCAGCACCCTGGTGGCTTAGCCCTTGTCTTTTCTTTTTATCAGCACCATAAAAAAGGAGGGTGCTTTAAGGTAGCTAGAGAAAGCAGTTAATAAAATAGCCTTCTGCACACCTTCAGTAAACTCCATTACAATACGAAAAGGGGCACCGGAGAAAACCTGATGGTGTTCATTTCGTTAGCTTTTTAGAAAATGGAGAACAGCTCAAGGGGCCAGCCCTTTGGTGGGGATGGGGATGGTGTTGTTCAGATCAAGAGCACAGGAGACGGCAGAAAGAAGGAGAAAGGAGACCAGAAACAAAATCAAAGAGGAAAGCCAAAGGAGCAGTTAGATGGAGAGATGGAAGATGGACAACATATGGCAATAACATTGAAGGGGATGGAAATAAAATGCTGTGCTGTTTAATACAGGAAAAGGAGCAGAGGAGGGAGGTCAGGTGGGGCAGACACTGGAGAGAAGCCCAACTCTTCCAGTACATTTGAATCTAAAGAAAGGAAGATGCACACGAAAATGCATGTGAGGAATCTGATCAAGGATGCTTCTACATTTCCTAGAGACCCTGGGAGCTATGTCTGTGTGGGGCACTGTCACCTCCTGTATCTCCAAAGCTCTACCCATGTTTCAAGTATATTTCCAGAGCTTGTTATTAAATACAAACATATTGTTTACTCTCTCTTCCCCTTAGAAATACCAAGTCAAGCTGGGAAAATACAGTTAACTTTTATAAAATGATCAGCACACTGCTTGGTAATTTTAGTCCCATCCAAGCCCTGCTATGCGGTTAAAAACTGGGCCATGTGCTTCCTGTTAAAGCAGAACATTGTGTCCCACCTTGAAAGACACACCATGTTCAAGTGTCTGCATCTAGGGGGGCAAACTGATAGGTCTGATGGGGCAGCAAATCTGAGACCTATACAACATTAGCCACTTGTTTATCAGTCTTGTAAATGTGCTAATAAGATACAGGCTCGTCAATAAAATAAGTTTCAATTTAATTTTCTCCAAAGCAGAAAAAGAAAAGAAGAGACCCAGAAAAAAAAAAAATTGGCGCCTGAATGTCTATCTGTTCATTTTCAAAATCTGCTTTTATTTATCCTCTGGTTTTCATTGATCTCTGGTGATAAACGTGCCAGCTGAGGGAACTTAGTTCTAAGAGACAGTTTTTCTTCTCTCTGCCAAAAATGATCAGGTTTCCTCTGTGAGCCGTGCTCAGGAGTCTTCAGTCAACTTGAAATATATCTCAATTCAGGGGATTATAACCAAATTAAATACAGCTTTGCTCCAAAAGATTTTTTTTATTTTTTTTTAGGGTCTTCGGAATGAGTTTTCATTCCTTTTCTCTCTAAAACACACAGGTTTATTGACAGCACATGTCAGTCTCTGAAATCCAATTCAAGTTCCTTACTGCACCTTATTACGAATCCCTCCTCTCATCTTTCTTGGCCAAGTATCTCCCCGCCTGCCTGGTCTCTCCTTCCCCTCTTGCTTCCAGACCTGAACCCTCCTCCATTGCCCTGCTGGCACGGTCACCTCCATGTGCCCAGCTGTACAGGTGCCCAGCATGGGGCAGGACCACTCTGAATGCACCTGTGAGGCCCCTACCAGTGCATCCCCCGCACCAGCTTTCAGCTGGACTTTGCAGACTCCTGGGCCACCTCTGTGTTTGCTGCTCAGGGGCCACCAGCAGGAGGCAAAAAACTAGCTATCCGCAGGTCTGCAAACAGAAAAAGGTAGAAAACTGCTGCTTAAAACCAACCCACTTCCTCCTTTTTTGCTGCCCACGAATCCTTTTTTCCTAGGCTGTTTCCCCAGCTTATTTCCTCCTGAGCCTCTCTATGTGCATTTGAGTATTTTCCGACTGCAAGCATCCCAGAGTCAGCTCTGTCCCACCCCGAAGAGTGGGTGGGAGTTAATTCAGTAGCAAATCCGAAGGAACAACTGATTTAAACATTGTTTAATTAAGGGAAAGTGCTACTTTTAGCCTAGATTTGATGCATACTCATACCCCAAACACGCACTCAGTGGCTGAAATGGCTTGATAGGGCATAAAACAGCGTGCCATGTTTGCAGTGGGAGAACCAGCACTTCTCATGTAAAATGCTGGGAGCGGTGAGGGAACCTACTAGCACTTCTCCATTTGCATACCAATACCTCTGACTTGTCACACAGGGACTTCTGAATTTCCCCTGTGACTGACATATAAAGCATGGGTACATACCAGAAAGCAAACACACATCAAGAACGTATTTCTACACCTACTTGCTCCACTTGGTCTCTGTTTCTCTCCTCTAATAAAACCTCCTGACCCATTTAAATCAGGAGAGTTAAATTTGAATGATTCAAGTAGCCCAACATATAAAGCAATGGGTAAACTGAGTACCGATTGCGCTTCAGTAAATCAGGAGTTACTTGGGGGTGATTAACTAGCTATGACCTAGTCTTTACCACAAGAGAGTTGGTAGGTTGGGCCACAAAGGGGATGAGGACCTGTAGAGCAGTGGTTGCACTTGCAGCTCTATTGCCATTATCATCTGCTTGGTTAATATTATTAGTAGCATTAATTTCATTTGGTAATGGTGACATAATGCATCTATAACTAATGCTCAGTTCCTTATGTAAAAATATTTAAAATAGAAAGTGGTATGACATTTTAACTTTCCTGAAATTAAACCTCCTGCCCTTACAGAAATGTAATTTTAACATATTGGTGAAAAGCCAACAAGAAAAGCAACACAATTAACAGGCTAGTAAAAAATTCCTATGACACCACCAAATATTTCACTTTTAGGTGGAGAAACATGTTCAACTCACAACTTGACTGTCTGCCTCTGGTTGTTTAACACCAGCAACCTAAATATCCTTTGATCAGGGCTAATGGAGCTTTTTGTATGTAAATTCCCACGTGCAAGTAAGAAAGTGAAAGTGATTTATAATACATGCAGCCGGGCACACTCGAGCATCACACACCATTGGGGAGAGGTGAAGCCCAAAGCCTCGGCACCAGCAGAGCCAGGTGTGGAAGGGGTCCCTCACCCCTTGGCTGGCTGGGCTGACACGCCAGGGTGCCCCAATCCCAGCCTGATGGTGAGTGGTGGGAGGGCTGCTGCCCCCGAGGAGGACAACACGGGACCAGACAGTCATTGTTTAGCTTGGCTGTCCTCGCCTCCCAGAGCGGGATCTCTCTCTGGCAGCATCCAGTCGTTCCCACAGTAATCCTGGTCTCAGCCTGGGATGCTTGTCCTCAGTTATTACTTTGGATGTAGCTGAAGTTTTCCTGAGGAGCTTGAGCCACGGCACAGGAAGCACATATTTCAGTTTGCAGCGGGGGCCAGAGCAGAGCAGGATTTCTCTGGCGGGGGGGGAATGCAGTCATTTCGCCTCAGTCCCGACGCTTGGCTGGATGGTGGTGGCAGGGGAGGTGAGAGAGCTCTGCACAGAAACCCACAGGAATCTCCTCATGGAAAGCCTTCAGCTGCCCGAGACACTGGGCTCAAGCCAGCGTCCCTGGAAGTCAAAACAACTATTTCACAGGTTCACGGCCTTCTTTATTCTTACTTGTAAAGCACTTCGCAACAGGTGAGTTAACACTGACTTCATTCCACAGAGAGCAGCACCAGACAAAAGTTTCCAAAAGCACCCGGCAAATTAATGGCACAAATGTAAGGAGAAGAGAAGCCCAAGCTTTCCCATTCATGTTCAAAAAGAAAAAGAAAAAGCATGGAAGGTAAGAAAAGCACATTTGTCTGTAAAAATGTTTTCATAGGATGACTGTTTGAGCTGCCACTCCAGCTGATGTTGTTTTAAGTCTGTGAGCAGACGGTGGCTTCGCAGTGAGGTCTCCTTCCCTGAAGAATCAGATTGGGAAGAGCCATTTGGACAGAAGGAAACATGGCTTGGAAGCTGACACCCTGACTTCATTTCTTATTTCAGGGTGACTTAAGCCTGCAGAGGTGTATACCAATTAGCTCATAACATGTTAATGATGTGGTAAGTCACCATATCTCCATTTATTCTAAGAGATGTAGAAGACAAATTAATGGTCTATTTTACTGATCCTTGAACAAAAATAAGAGTATTTTGCTTCTTTTAAAAAAAATGTAGTTTCTTAAAATAATATTTTATAAAATTGAAATAATAATAGGTAGACTTACGCACTTGCTCAAAGCCCCATAACAAGCACAATGTACACACATGCACACACCAAAAAACCTGCAAAATGGTACAGCAACCATCACAATGCAATGTATCATCAGCAATGACTCTGAACCATCCAAGGAAATGCAAGTCAAAAATCGCTTCTAGAACAAGAGTCTGTGGGTGCTCTGCTCTTTTTATTTCCAGAAAAGAGTTTGATGGCAGTAAGAGCAAACCATGTTTTTATTATTTGTGGCATTGCTTTTTGCAGCCATCCTCATTAAGTCACGTGTGGAGATACTACATTACTCCACTGCACCCTTGCAAAATCAGAAATACACCTGTAGAACCGAAGGAATAACTTCATTAGCTCAGCCAGCAGAGGGAACTGCTAATCAGCACTAATTGCTCATGCAGGCATAATATATATCCTACCAAGTTCAGTAAATACCCAATAAATTATAGTACTTCATGTTTTCTACTGTGTGTCAGACAGCAAATCCTCCAGCCTATCCCAGCATCGTGATCTCCCTCCACAACATCTCCCCAGGACTTCATCTAGGACTTCACCTTGACCTTCGGGCTTTCTGCTGGAAGGAGGGCAAGCTCTGAAGCTGGTTTTGCACAATGGCATTTTTATGTCTTTCTGATCAACTGAATACTCTTTCTAGGTTCAAAATCTCGCTAAAACACACAAAGCCTTTCCCCTCCTCTCATCTCCCCCCTTATTCCCCTCTAGTTCTGCTCACGTCCCAGATGTATTCTATGAAACAGCAGTTGTACAAAGCAAGGATTAAATCAGTCCGCTCATATTTAGCCTCAAATCAGCAAAGGCAGAAGCAGGTTTAACCCCCATTGACTGGGTGAGAAACTGGGCTGTGAGTTTGTATCACAGAGCCCTAGCAGGTACCACTTCTCAGGAGCCCCCCTTGTAATTCCTCCCAGCTTCCCACAGAGGAAACGTACACGCAAGGTAACAAATACCCTTTGCTGTCAGCGTTCCTCATTAGCAGTCACTTCAGAAGCACTGTGGTTATCAACAGCCAGTCAAGGTATGGTTGGTTTGCATCCCCTTCCCCGCCTCACCCCAGGCCACGCCAGTGCACTTGACATCTTCCAACAAAAAAAGACCTCCCAGTGACATCAGTTTGCTTCCAAGAGGGCAAACCAAGGAAATTCCTTACACCATTTATGATAACAGTCCAATTTGCTTTATCCAGTGCTTATCCTGGTGCTTTATCTCCCTGCTACAGGTAAAATAAAAGGTGCTTACAGTACCTCCTCCCTGCTGACAGCCATAGCTCCTGTTCCAGCAGGAGCAGCCCTGGCAGCAATCTCACACCAGCCACACTGGGGAAATGGAAAAACATCCCACATTCAACTCAGGCAACCCAAAAGGGATTCACCAGCTCAAGAGTGAGGAAAGCACAGAGCAGAAACCGCGTTAAGTGGCTTCTGATCATCTCAGATCTTTGAGCTCACCAAGCAACAAGAGGAACTAAAGGCAGCTCTCTCTTACACCAGCCTCCTGTGGGCCACTGGCGTCCCTTTAATGGCCAACGAGCTGTGTCAGCCACACCTCAACCACAGAGGCCATATAGTAACCTATATGGCAGCTCCCTGACACTTCATTTCCTGCACCCCCAAATAGCATAAGAAAAGGCTTGAGTAGCTGGAGAACCTGGCTTGCTGCATTCACATGAAGTCAGCAGGGGAGTCTCCTTTGCAGGAATGTAATGAATTAAACTGGAAGAAGTCCAGGATTCAAGTTACACTAATTACGGGTTTAAAATTAATGTAACACTAAACACCTGCTTCCTTTGATCCTGAAAAAGGTGCCTTAGAAGGGTGTTATATCTAATTTGTGCTTTTACAACCTTGAGAGGAAGGTGCTTTTACCATGTGAAATTAATTGCTTAGGAGCCCTCCCTGGGCCCTCACTTGGAAATCAGAGCCTTTGAAAAAAATGAAGGAGTTGAAAGACAAACAGCTGTAAGATGAAACTCATGAAGGAATAAAGGCACCCCCTTACAGAATTAATTTTACTTTTCCCCTTAATGTATCCATGGCTAGCTTAGTAGTTTTATATCTTTAACCCTTCCTTTTCCATTACATTTATAAAAAACTAACAACCAAAAATCAATACCAACAAAACTTTACATGGCTCACCTATTCCTTTTCCAGCCCGGATTATTTTTCTTTTCCATGTTTAAAACAAAAGTTGATGAACCTCCCCCAGCCTGCCTCCACCTCGCACTCTTAAAGGGAGTCTCTCTCCTCTGGGGTCTTCCTGTGGCAGAGCAGCTGCCCTCCTCCTCCTCCAGGCACACTCTGGCCAGGCACAGCTGGCATCAGCTAAGCAGCACCCCTGCCTGTGTGTGCCCCCTGGGAGCAGAACCAAAGCCACCCATCCACCACTGCAGATGGGAGGAAAATGGTTTAGGGGGCTGCATGCTCCAAAAAGCCCTCCGGGGTTTTCTGGGGACACCTCTGACCGCAGTCTGATGGTGCAGCTCTCACCCATCACATGGCAAAGTGCATGTTCCTCTCCTATGTGACCTGCCATGCAGGTGCCTCTCCTCCATCCATCGCGTGGCCTCATGGAAGGACCGGGAGGGGAGACAGCCCCACTCCTGCACGCTGATGTTTAGAAGTTGCGTGACCCACACACAAGCCTGGGAAATCACTTCCCTTTGGGACTGGCTTACAGCTTGTAAATATTACTCACCCGGAGTAGCTCTCCTAGAGCAGTTATTTTGGGACGTGCGTATTCATTGTCATTCTTATTTCTCGTGGCAGCTTGTGCTTCCCACATTTCCGATGCCTCCTGTATCCTGTGTGCTGCACCACACCTGCGGGAACAACCGGCCCGGTCTTCCAACTTTTTAGGCAACTTAGAGCACTTTATATTTTATAAAGGAAAATAATAAGAAGCAATTTACTTTTCTGTTTGCTGGCTCGGTGGGATCCTTAATCAGGTGGGAACAGGGATTAGCTGCCTAGGATTTTGAGTTTAACAAACTTAGCCCTGAAAACAGCAATATTGTTGATGTCTTAGAAGTCACTGGGTTCTCAAAGGGGCAGTACTTTGAAAGTGGAAACCATCTGACTGACTTGCAAGCATTTTCTTACTCCTGAAAAACAGATGATGAGATAAATCCTCCTCATTCTGTGAGTGGATTTTTCCCAAACTGAATAAAATCCAGTCATTGCTTCCACCCCTCCTTGCTCCCCACTGCTGTATCCTCAATATGTCGTTGGCCCCAGAAGTACATCCTTGATAAACTGGTCAAGCAATCCCACCGCCATCGCTCCAGGGGAAGCAGAGTCCAAACAGCTGGGGGAGGAAGTTGGGAACAGGCCAGCAGATTTGATCAGAGGAGGTGGCAAATTATGGAGCTGAGAGAGAAATAGCCCTGAGTGGCTTAACTTGGGCAAATCAGTTAAAACAATTTTTGCACTTGTTGATGCTATTTCAGTGCCTCTGTCTGCAACATCTGGTTGCCTTAGATACATGAGGTAACTACGGCAACTAGATATTACAGGGAGAAGGATAAGAAATAGATCAACATTACTGAATTCGGCAGGCTCTAAAATAGCTCTTCTGTAAAGTAGAGGCAGGTGCAGAAGGGACAACAGCACCATGGGGCAGTGAACAGCAAAGGCGGGCATGGCAGGAGGATGCCCTAGCATTAGGCTGTGTAAACGTCTGGGTGCATTGCCCCCTTGCATCTCCTTGCAGCAGGATTCTTGGCCAGAGTGCATTAGCAATACTCGGGAGGCTCAAAGAGGGATGCCCAGCATTGTCATCTATTTTCACAGTAAGCCACTCCACTCCCACCCTCTAATACAAAAGGAAGGAGCTGGGAGCTACCAGTTGTCATCCGCAGTTTTCTACCTAAAGAAGGGGATATATGAGGAGAAAAGGTTGTGGTCAACAGAATCACTGTGAGCTTGAACATACATCCTAAATATCACCAGGTTATATATATATATATGTATGTGTGTATATATATATATATAACAAGTGATATATATATATATATATATATCACCAAGTGACACCGTGCCTTGGTGATGTAATGAACTGTATTGTCACAAAACAGATCAGAAAGCAATGCACGGTTGTCATTTACTGATTATTTTGGTGTTTTTCAGAATAATTAGTTAATACGTTAGAAGGTGAGCAGCTTTCAGACTGTCTATGGTGGGTTGCCATCCCTGTAGAAAGTCATTAAAGTGCAGAGAAACATCCCAGTGACCTCTTTGCTCTAGACAGTAGGGAGGAGTGGGTGTTACCAGATTTGAAAGTGAACCATCCAAGTCTGCTAGAAAGACAGGTTTATGCCCAAAATGTCTGTCTGGATTTTTTTCTGGCTTACAGGAAAAGCTGTGTTAATAAAGCTGCATGAAAAGCCAGATCCGTATGCTGTCTGTATATCCTTCACTGGGATAATTCCTACACAGAAATTTTCTCCACATAGCGAGGACAAAGCTTTCATTTCTTACTTGACTCAAAACTGCAGACATTGGGAAACAGAAGCAAGCCAGCACCACTGCTCCATCTGTTGCATTTCATTAAAAATACCTGTAAGATCAGGGTGTTACAATAGCTAACCAGCCTCAGTCCTGCAAATTAAAGGCATCATTTGTTAATCCTGACAACGTTGTCTTCCTGACCACAAAGGACACTGCCTTATTATATTGCTTACATATGAAATCTGAGTGTCTAAACCAGAAGGTCCCCACCTTTTCTCCTCAGTGTGCTCCTCAAATGAAGTCTGCACAGAGTGTTTTTTTTTTCCTTAGGATGTTTTTCTCATTAAACGGGCTACTTGGTAACTAACATAAGGCTGTATTTTTCCCAGGAAATTGCCCTCTTGGAATTCTTTGCTATTTATCTTCAGAGAGGTGAACTAGTTAAAAGAACAGAAATTAAATTCATTCTTAGTAAATGTAAAGTAATACACACTGGAGGAGAAGTGAGAGCAATTCAGGCACCTTAAGGGCTCTAAATTAACTGCCTCAATTTTATAAAGTGACCCAGGTGGCAATGCATAGCTCAATGAAAATCCTTGCTCAATATGCAATCAAAAATGCTGACAAGATATTAGGAAGTTTAAAGAATGGGCTGCAAGTTAAAAATAAAAAGAAAATATTTTAAGGCCCTTTCAAATGACTAAGTACCTGGCATACTCAGGCATAATATTGTATATTCACTGGTCAAAAGATTTCAGAAAAGGTTTCACAAAGGTTTGGAGGAATTTCATAAAACATAACAAGTAAGAAACCTTTCCAATCAAAGAGAGATTCGAAGGAGTGAGACTGTATTCTTTGGGAAGCAGAAAACTAGGAGGGGATCTGAGGGCAAGCATGGGAATTAAGTGATCTGGAGAAGAGAGATCAAGAGCTTCTCCTTCTTTGTTACACTGACAGGGAATATTCAGCAAATTAAAAGATGGGAAGCACACAACATAAAAAAGGAAATACTATTACACAAACTGTGCAATGTAAATCCCTGGAGATTGCTGTGAAGGCAGTCTAGGAGGTTACCACCCGGCCACCCTTTCCTATTAGTTAGTTGAAGGAACACGTGCTGGCTCCTCGGTCACCCCACATTACTGGCTGAAACCTTAGCTTGAAACCCAAACAAAAGCACCCATGTAGCACCACATATGAGGTCTGGCAGCAAGGAGCTGGGGTACCTGCTCTACTACTTCGCTATGGGGTTGAAAGCCATCAACAGAGGGTAGTAGTAAGTACGTGACGATAAAGAGCTGTAGCTGCTGGCTCAGTGAATATAGGTCAGAGCTGCAAAACCTTAATCTACAGAGGAAGTATGAATGTCAAAAACATAATCAGATTCAAGCAGGATTGCAAGTTGTGTGGGTAACCAGAGCCCTCAGAGTTCACCTAAATTAACTGGTAGAGAACGTATCTCTTTCCATGTAGATGCAAATGGAACTAAGCAGCAAGACCTTCTGAAAACACGGTGACCTTGTTAGATACTTTGGGAAGCTTACAAACTTTTCCCACCTAACACATGGCTAAGACCTTTCCACAGTGGTGCAGCAAGCTCAGCTCTACTGCCTGCTGTTTGGGTACTGTGAGCTGAGCAGTGTTTGAAATGGCGGGGCAGGTAGAGGAATAGTCACGCCACATCAGCTTGGCACAGAGGAGCAAAGTCATCATTTTGAGGGCCACAATCCACCAGAATACTGGTGCATCACTGTATGTTAAAATGTGATGTACATATGTGAAACATCACTGTGTGTTAAACAGAGATGTATATATGTTAAACCACCACTGTGTTAAACAGAAAACAGAGACGCAATCTTAAGTCAGAGAGAAATTTCCCAGAAGTCAATTAGCATTTCACCTGTGAAGAACTTCCCTTTTGACAATTCAAACACATCTTTAGATCTTTCTTCCCTGTACAAGTGTTGGCGGTGATTTCCTCACCATCACCGAGTTGCCATGTTGATGCTGTGGCCATCAAGGCAGAGGACAGGCGAGGGCATGGTTCCCGCGGGGGGCAGGAGGGGTAAGAGGGCTGTTAGCAAAGCAGGTGTTTGGTGGAGGAGCAAAAATTTCAGGTGAGGAAACATTATGATGTTTTTTTACAGGCTTCAATTTTGTGAGGCCTTTACAGGAGCATTTTTCTTGACATGTGCCAAAATTCATACGTGAGCCAGTCACATAAGCAGCACTGCGAGGTGCAGAACACCTAACGACTTCATTGGGAACATCGCGTTTGGGCTGCTTGCAGAATCCAGGAGCTCTGCACTGCACATAACATCTTCGGTCCTGTGTCAGCCTTAATAGGGGATAAGCTGCTCTAATCAGACATCCATTTAGGGAGGGAAAAGAGAGCCTTCAAGTCTTGCTCTTTGCAGACACATGTCTTCCTCGCTGTTAATCTGAAAAGTGACATTGATTCTTTTCTCTATAGAAGAGTTACAATTAATTCATTTATATCTATTGAGGTCTGTGGCAAAACCTTTTGTGAAAAGAACTATAAATATGTACAGCTGACTTGAAAACTAGCATGGGGACAGCCAGAAGATGACCTAAGTCTACTCAAAACTACTCAAAACTACTCAAAAAAAGTAGTTAGTAAACAAGGTAGTGTCCTACTGGCATGAGGGTTTAAGCCCTTTGTGTGAGCTCTCTCTCAAGGAGCAGGTTGGTATTTTTTCTTTTATAGTGCCATTCACAGAGGTTTGAACACTGTACCCACCTTTGGTCACATTCCCTGATATTTGGGACACCAGCCCTTTTTTGGACTACAGAGGCAAAAGAGCAGCCTGGGCTTTGCATGAGGAGACCTGTTTTTTACAGAACTGGATTATTGAGACTGGTTTGAACGCAAAGCAGCCAAGTGATTTTTAATTTTTTTTAACCCATCAGAAACAGAACTGAAAAGAAACATCCTAACCATCTCTTTTTATAGAAGGAAATGTGTGGTCTGTGGTGATAGCTGCATGGGCTCTGAACAAAACAGCCAGCATATCAGAGGAGCATGGTGGTATATCTCAGGCAGTGCCCACATAGACATTCCCCATCCTCCTCTGCCAGAGCAAGGGAACCCCTAAATGCTGCAAGATGTGACTGGTTCAGTGAGTAATTTAGATGACGTTGGTTGGTTTAGTGGTGGCTTGCTGTAGAAAAAAGGAGAGGAAGAGATAATGTGCTCTGAAACCAAGCAGTATAACCATGGTGTATATATATATATACCATGGTATATACCATGGTATAACCATGTCTCACTTTTAAACGTGCTGCCCAGTGTGCTTCTGCCTCTTGGAGGACAGACCTTGAGACCCACTGCTGGGCACAGCCATGCAGCTGAGAGGATATGCTGCTACTGTTCCTTCCAGTGAAGTTTCTCCTCTTTTGGCAGACAGACTTCAGAAATGCTGGTCTGTCTTCAGAAGAACTAACGCTGAGGGCCATTGTCAAACAGAGGTCTGAAAAACTGCTGAAGGCTGTGACAGTTTTGCAGGGGCCAGAGAAGCCCTTCTGGCCTATCTCCTGGCTCTCCACCTTCCTGAGCTGGATCTCATTGAGGCATGCTTCTGCACATGACCATCTAATCATTGTATTTGGGTTGATTTCCTTCCCTGTTTCCTTCTTCTTGCTCCCAATAACTAATTTCTTGTCTTCCATAGATGGTGCTGCTCAGCTTTTCATCTCCTCATCCATCAGACACCTCACCTCTTGCTCTGCTTCACCTGGGGCACCTGATACCTCTCCTTCTGTCTCACCTTTTCTCCTTCTGTTCCGCCAGACTCCTCTGTGGCCATTAAGCATTTGAGGCTCACCAGCCTCCCATGAATTGTTTTCAATGAAATTTGAAAATCTAAATGCAAATATTCTACTGATTTTTAACAGTGTGTGTGATAGCTGCTAGTTCAATGAAATTCTCTCAGAATATTACTAGGCTGCCAATGTTTGTTTTAAAAATTTAACTTTCTATAGTAGCTGTGTTACATTTCCATGCTATTTTTTTTGCCTCGATATGTAGTCTTTTTTCAAAAATCATCAATATTATATTAATGCTTTCCTTTATAGGGTATATGTACATACAAGTTAATATAAGCTTCACATATAAGCTAAATTGTATCCATACATTGTATTTTACAGAAAATACACACAAGTGTATTCCATCTTTAATACTGTAAATATCATCATTCTGACTCAAAAGGGCAGAGGTTATGGTAGTTGTAAATGGAATTGTTTTTTTGTGTGGAGTTTATTATACAGGAATGCAATTCTCACTTCAGGGAAGTATGTCCAGGCTAGACTCAACAGGCAAAAACTACTTTCATATTGTAATTTTCAATACAGTAAATTTCAGGGATTCTTCTTCTCTGTTAAGTTCTTTTTCAGAATTACTACTCTCAAAGGCAGCTCAGAAATGAGAAGACTTCAAGGAAATGATTTCAAATGGAGGAAACTCTTGCCCTCGTATGACAAGAGTCAGATAAGAAAGCTTTAATACTAGCAAAAAACAGTCTTTAATTTCAAAGGTTTAATTTCTAGCTGGCAAAGGAACAATAAAACCAATCATTTCCTCTTCAGATTTTGTTTTCTACTAATTGAATGTCTGTTCTTGTAAAGCATGTTAGTGAGTGGCATGCAGTGCTGGCTGCAGCCCAGCTCGCTGAGCTCCCGAGTTTATCCATTTGATAAAATACATAATTATGCGCATTGTGCGCATGCAGCCCAAGGTCCCACTGACTTTGATGGCTGATAAGATCTCATTTTAAGACCATCAGCATCTGTTCATAAGTTATTATTCCATTCCGATTTCAGTTATGTTATTTGTTATGGCCGTTTATCCTCATTGGTTAATGATTTCAAAGCCGCTTCAGGGTTTTAGATACATTTTCCATTTTATGTCCATATTCTTCACATTTCCTTGAAGAATCCTAGTTACCCTATTTATAGACCTTTGTTAAGCTCCACGACAGCAACCTCTTGGGCTTTTGGCACAGAATTTACACACCTCACTTAAAGGTTGGTCAATGGGTGAGACATTAAAAGATGCATTTGAAGAGCACAGGGATAATATAGTCTCCGTGGCCTGAAAACAAGAAGACAGGCTTGTGGCAGTGGTATGGCCTAACTTAAAATTACGGCCTAATTCAGACATTAGGAAGAATTATTTAGCAATAGAGGCAGTGACTGCAGGACTATGTTGCCATAGGATGCTGCAGTGATTCCATCTTTCGGATTATTTTGAAGGTCAGGTGAGGTTATACGGTACTTTATGCCTAGCTATGTGGCTTTTGGGCTGGCTCTTCAAGCCCCCTCAGAGTTTGTGGCTCTGCAGTTTCACCCAGCTTGCAGAAGAACCACCATGCCTGGTGGTGAGGCCAAAAGGGTTGAGGGTGTCAGGAAGAAGATCTTCACTCAGAAGGTGGTGAGACACTGGAGCAGGTTGCCCGGAGAAGCTGTGGAGGCCCCATCCCTGGACATGTCCAAAACCAGGCTGGATGGGGCTTTGAGCAAACTGCTCTAGTGGGAGGTGTCCCTGCCCAGGGCAGGGGGGGGTAGAACCAGATGATCCTCAAGGCCCCTTCCAACCCAAACCATTCTATGATTGCATGATCATGGCCCATGGCCAGAGAGGAGGCCGCACAGTTTCAGACCCGTCGGGCTAGTCGGCTGGACCTCACTTCGCTCTCCTTGCAGAAAGGAAGCTCCCCGCCTTCTCCCGCTTATCGAGGCGACATTAACGGTGCCCTTCAGAGCCGAAAGCTGTGCCTTCTTCTGCGGAGCCTTCGGAGAAAGGGGCAACCCCCCCCCAAACCCGCCTCCCCCGCTCCATCCTCCCGGCGGCAGCGGCGGCCGCGCTCCCCTCAAGTCAGGCCCTGCCCTGCGGCGCCACCTAGCGGCGCGCCCAGCCCCTGCCGGCGGGCGGAGGTGGCGGGCGGGGGAGGGAAGCGTGTGTGGCGGTGAGTGCCTGAGGGCCGGCGGGGAGCCCCCCCGCTCCGCTGCACGGCGCGGCGTGGGAGCAGCAGCTGCTGAGGGAGGGCGGTGGAGAGAGGGAGGGGGCGCGAAGAGCGGGGCCCGGCGGGCGACCCCGCGGCACCGCCGCCTTTTCCGCCCCGTGCCCTGGGAGGCCGTCCCCCTCAGGCAGTGGCCAAGGGAGGCATCCCCACAGGGCTTCAGGGGGGACTGCTCGGTTAGAATCGTAGAATGGTCCAGGGTGGAAAGGAACGTTAAGATTTTCGGGTCCAACCATCAACCTAACTGTCAAAACCACCACTCAGCACCATGTCTACCTATCTTTTAAATATCTCCAGGGATGGTGTCACCACAACTTCCCTGGGCAGCCTGTTTCAATGCTTGACAACCCTTTCTGTGAAGAAATTTTTCCTAATATCCATCCTAAACCTCCCCTGGCACAACTTGAGGCCATTTCCTTTTGTCTCATTGCTAGTTACTTGGGAGAAGAAACCAACCCCTACCTCTCTACATCCTTGAGGTGTTCTCTAAATCATAGAATCATAGAATGGTCCAGGCCAGAAGGGACCTCCAAAAGTCATCTAGTTTGACCTCCCCGCAGTCAGCAGGGACACCCCCAACTAGACAATGTTGCCCAGGGCCTCATCGAGCCTCACCTTGAATGTCTCCAGGGAAGGGGCCTCAACCACCTCCCTGGGCAACCTGT
>JAOTQQ010000012.1:69759561-69794899 GCA_026546715.1 Gallinago undulata
CCCTCTCAGGTACTGGAAGGCCGCTATTAGGTCTCCCCAGAGCCTCCTCTTCTCCAGGCTGAACAACCCCAGCTCCCACAGCCTGTCCTCATAGCAGAGGTGCTCCAACCCTCTGATCATCCTCTTTGCCCTTCTCTGGACCTGCTCCATCAGGTCCCTGTCCTTCCTACATTGAGGGCTCCAGACCTGTGCTGAGCACAGTCTCATCTCCCATGTGTACATGTATATACATGGCTGCTAAAGGTGTTACATGCACCTACCCAACAGCAAAAAGTAATCTGCTTATTCCTCTAAAGCACTAACAGATTAAAAGCACTTTTTTTTTTTTGATCTCACACCGTCAGAAGTCCACCAGCAATCGTATGTGCTACTGGCACGGCTCAGGACAGCTAGCATCCACCATGGCATTTTTCACGCACTCTGGCTGCAGGGAATACACACCACACTGGGACTTCCAAGTTTCCATTTTGATCACATTGCTCAAACATGAGAATGAGTCACCCACCGTACTGAAAACCATGACCTTTGTATTTGCACCAAAAAAGGAATGATAAGCTTAGGAGAGGGAAAGAAAACTAAGGAGGAAAAAAAAAAAAAAGGACCCAAACCCTAGCATGTCTTTGCTGTTTGAAATACAGTCAGTCAGCTGCTGTTGTTCAGACAGGAGCTAAAGAAGGTGTTGCTGTGGTTGGGCTTGTTTGGTGTATCTGCATGAACTCCAAGGGACTGAGGAGTTCAGCAGCACTGAGGTCCCTGCAGCGGGCATGTTCTGGCCACAATAAAGCAGGGCAAAGCTTTGTGTGTCCATCCATCCAGTAAAGCAACCACTTGTGTGTTTTATTTAGAAAATGACTCCGTCTTTACTTTAGGGCAATCCTGCCCTTTGGCCATCTCCAGAAAAAAAAAAAAAACAAACAGGCTGTGAGGGAAGAAAAATGGTGGCATGGAAGAGTGCTTGCTCTCAAAGTAACTGCTCAGCAAAACATGGAGATCCAAAAGCAAACAAGTCTTCAAGACTTTAAAAATGGTCAACAAGACCGAATTCTTGAGTCTGCTTTTCCTCGTGTTCAGTCTTCTCCTAAAGAAGAATAAAAATACTTAACTAATTTCTAGTACTTTTCATCAACAAAGCACCAGCTGCAAAATTTACTACAGGGCAGATAGAAGTATGTAGCACAGCACACCCAAATGGGACCTGACAAAGAACATGACTGTGAAGAGAGCAGTCTTTTGACATTTCAACATTTAAATGTAGCAGTCTGGCCTGGCTGAAAATAACCTAAGCATTTGAAGTGGATTTATTTTTATGTACCTCTCTTTATCATACTTGGAGCCTCCTTTCAGACAAAGGGGACGAAATCCTTGCAGTGATTATTTGTGTAAGTGAAGATGATGAACTGGACAGGCTTCTAAGGTAGCCACGAAGCGTTGTCCGTCCAGCAGACAAGGTGGATCCATGGAGTGAGGATGAAAGGAACGGGGGTTGCAGGGAACATTTACGAGCAGCCTGCTGAGATGATCGTTAGAGCCACTTGCGTCCATCCCATTCTCCTAATACGTTCAAAGGATGATCTCAGAAGGAAATTTGGCCGTGCACCAATGAGCAGCTGCATTTTTAAGTGGACACCCCCATTAAAGGAAAATTTTCTGTGTTAGAGCATGAGCTCTACCATCTGTTGTCTAGCTCATTTATGGCCAGCTAAGCTTGCAAAAAACCCGAGGAGGAACTGAAATGATGCAAAAAGCAAATGTCCTTGGGGAAACAGTGTTTTGTATTTCCCAGAGGGAGCGAGCACTCCTGTGCTTTGGAAGGGCCTACAATACTGAAACAGACAAATAAACTTGAGAAGTGATCAAAACCAAAGAGAATAAAGAAAGAAAGCAAGCTGCTTCATAAAGGCTAAGTAATTGAGATCTGTGACAGCAGGCCTGCATGCTGAAAAACACCTTCTAAACCCTCATTTGTGCTTCAAATAATTGAGACTTTGTTTAAATAGCCTGCCATTAAAATCCAGTGAAGATCAATTGGAACAGCCTAATTAGGGCAGCGGTTTCTGCGTGTGAAATGGTTGGTCCTCGTGTTGCCTATGGCCAATTTTACTTTGTTTTGTATATACTGATTTGTTTTGAGAGAGACAGACACAGGGCTGATTTCATCTGATGGAAAGCCTGGATCACTTGCCGGCTGGGGCTTCTTCTCCTGGGGGAGAGAGAGGACTCAGGTGTCACTGGGTAACACCTGGTGCTAAGCACTGTGGATGGCAAAGTCTCCGGGATGCTGCTGCCCAACTTGCCTCTGCTGGAGGGGCAGAGGTCATCTCCAGCAGCAGCAGGTTGGCGTCTTCTTGTCCCCATCCCCACAGAGCAGTAAGAAGAGGGAACACGGCTCTTTCAGCCTTTCCTCTCTGTACCAGCTCCAGCCTTTGCCTCTCACCCTTCCTGTCCTACAGGTGGGAAATTTGAAGGTTCCTCCCCAGGCACAAGATAAAGCTTTCAGACCTACAGCCAGACAAAGGCATAACAGCAGGGAACTCGTTTAAATGGTGTTTTTTTTCCCTGTCATTTTAGAAACCAGCTGAGGAAATAGCTCTATTAGAACAAAAGTGACAGATTCCAAGCTTTTGAGCAAAGACAGAAAAAGTGGAAGAGGAGGAGGGGTTATGCTCTGTGTAAAAGAGCATTTTGAGGACATGGGCAAGAGGACAGGTCAGCTGAGTGCCTTTGGGTCGAAATCAGAGGTGTTACCATCAAGGGCATGCTTGTGATGAGTGTATGCTATGGACAACCTGATAGGGAAAGAGAAACAGATGAAATATTCTTCAGACCACTTGAAGACTGACAATGGCAGCCTTGGCTGCAGTGATAAGATCGTAGAGTTTAACCTCCCAGGGAGTGTGAAGAACGTAAGTGGCAGAATAAAGCCCCAGAACTTCATAAGAGCAGATTTCACCTTGCTCAGGGAGCTGTTAGGAGGTATCCCAGAAAAGTCTGCCTTGGAAGCCAAAGGTGTTCAGGAATATTGGGAGACTTTCAGAGATAGCCTTCTCCAAGCACAAGAGCAGTCCATTCACCTAAGTGGAAAAAGAAGCCGGCACAGCAAGAAACCAGCCTGGTTAAACGGTGAGCCACTGAGAGAACTAAGTTGCAAAAAAGGAACATGAGAGAGATGGAAAAGGGAACAGGCTTCCATAGCAGAATATAGAAATACCTCTTGGGCACGCAGAGATGTGGAGAGGAAGCCTAAAGCCCAGCTGGAGCCTAACTGACAAGAGATGTCAAGAGTAGCAAGAAGGTACTAATATATGGTATGTAAGTTAGCAAATACAAGGACAAGGAAAAGGTAGATCCACTGCTGAGCGAGGTTGGCAAGTTAGTTACAAATGACAGAGAGAAACCTGAAGATTTTCCTTCATGCCTTCTTTGCCTTGACCTTCACGAGTAAGGTCAGCTTCCCAAGTGTCTATGGAAGCAATGACAAATTAGACAATGAACTGCTGACAGTGAGAGAAGGTTGAGTTAGCTGAAGTAGATGTTGGTTTCTCCCAGTTGCCTTCTCCTTCATGCCTGGAAATAGCTTCCATGAGGACCCATTCCATACTTTTTCAAGGAACTCAAGTGAGGCTGACTCATCTGTAATTCCCCAAATATTTTTTTTTGCCCTTTTTTGTAGATGGGTGTAATATTTGCCCTTTTTAAAGCTGGGACTTCCCCTGAACTCCATGAACTGTCAAGGATGTTAAAGTGTGGCTTTGCAGTGAGGCTGGACAACTCTCTCAGCAGCCTTGGATGCATTTCTGCCAAGTCCCATTGGCTTGTATATGTCCAGCTTTTACAGGCAGTCCCCAACACTCCTGAGCTCCTTTGCCTTCCTTGGGAAGCTTTCTAACGGTTTCCTGGGAAGCTGAAATCAGGAGCAATTTTGTTTATGATCATCAGCACATAATGTATAAAAATCTGAGACTGCTGAGAGAAACATGATGCAACAGACCTGTCAGCTTCGAGGCAAGAAAGAGCTAGTGCAATGCCCAAGGATCGATCAAGTGGTCAGGCAGGCTAAGGAATGAGCCAGAAGGGCTGTGGTAATCCTCAGCCAAAACAAAGAAACCATAAGCCAGCTAGCCAAAAGAAGAAGAAGAAGAAAAAAAAGCAGTGTTAAAACATATCTGATTAGACACTCTGGCATACTTATCTACCGCAACAGGGTTCCTTAATATTATGCTGTCATTGCCTCGTTCAAAAGCCAGAAAGAATCGTAATCATGCATTTTTCCCTGTGTTCGTGCTCATGTATGCTCACATTTAAAAAAAATAAAATCACACCATACATTTGACAACGCAACAAGAGTGCTGGAGGGCCTTGAAGGTAAGATCTGAGGGCTAGCAAGCCTTGCTGCAGAGGAGACATTACTACTTGGTGACCACACCAAGCTTTGATGCCTTACAGAAGGAAAAACTGGGCAACCAGACTTACTGAAATAAGAGCAATGGGAAACAAAAGTATCTGCTAGGGCTTGTCAAGGGGTGGATCCTCATGGGAACCCCTAGGGAACAAACACAGGATGACAACAGAGGCCCTTGAGAGTACGTGCAAAAACTGCACATTGCCCATTGAGGAGTGCAGCCTTCCTTGCTGGGTGAAATGGGTTTGAAGGAATAACAAAGACTGAAAATAACATATATTCAGTGCAAATAAATCATCCCATATACAGTGGAAATGGGAAGGCAATCAGAAAGTACAAAAAACCCTACAAGAACAGGAAAAAAGGAAGAGAGAATTTTTCCTGCACCATGTCCTCAGGTAAGGGCACCATGTGTGATCAGCGACACCACTTAGCAGCAGTTTGTCCTCTAAATCTGGGGAGAAGAATGCTGCTTTTTGATTTTCCCCTTACAACATTTTGCTCGTGTGGACTCAGTAATTGTATGTAAAGTAGTACCTTTCGCCTTGTAATCAGGTTAAATAAACCGGGATGTTAGGAAGCTGTTCCTCTGTGTTCTGTTTTCTGCTTCAACTTTCCCACTCAACAAAGTGATTGACACCACCGAACAAAGGCAGAGTAAACTAGTAAGGCAGGGCTCTGGGAGAAATCATTTATTGTGTAGCAACAATTCACTCTTCATTCTGAAATTAAGAGAGCAGCAGGCAAGAGGAAGAGAGGGGAAACACATCTCACAACACTCTTTCGGTCTGAAATGGGATGCGTTCCCATTAGCACCTGGGATCCTATTCCCCTTGCTTCAGCAGAGACTGTGCCTGCCACAAGATTACAAGTTTGATTTTTCCAGAGATACCACTGCAGCTCAGCCAAGGTGAACGTGAATCATTGGTATTGAGCATCTTGGGGGGCAGAATCGTCTTAGGCCAAGTGCTGCCAGCTCTGTGGTGCCCATATCTCCAAACAAGACTGCTGCAAAGCAGCGCCCTGGGCAGGCTGTGGGGAGGTTGCCCTAGCGTGTGCCTTGTGGGTCAGAAGTATCCCCGATGGGCTGAAGAGGGCAACAACCACTTGGAAGGAGGTTTGGAAAGCTATCTTGTAATTGTAGAATAGAATCATAGAATAGCTTGGGTTGGAAGGGACCTTTAAAGGTCATCTAGTGCAACTGCCCCCTGCAGCGAGCAGGGAAAGGTTTGGAGTCGTTCAGCATTCCTTGCAAGAAATCTCAGACAGCTTGGTCAAATACACTTCAGTTTTCCAGTGACTATTATTAAGTGTCTATTAATAGTATATATTACATACTCGCAAAATAACTTTTCCACATGAAGAATTCACAGCCATTTTACTATGCCCAATATCACGTGCTGGCAGAAGTGAATTCCCCAATTGTTGTATATGGCTTTTACGGGTGGTGGTGAGGGGGCACTACTGCCTAATTTGAATGGAGGTATCTGATAAAGCTATAGCTCTGTTAAATACCCAATTAGCACGTAGACATCCTTCAGCAAGGTTCTGTTTTATAATAAACACAGGGCTGTAGTTGCTCAAATACCATCAATATCATAAAAGGAAGGGAACCTGAATGGACAAGTAAAAATTGTGACATTTTAGCGATGCTACTCCCAGGTATGATGGTGGAAGCCTTGCAGAGGGATTTTTAGTCTCTGCATGAACACATAGCAGAGTTCTGCATGAACACACAGATTAGCAGCAGTTATTGTCTATATTGATCTATAATGTCATACTGTTTTCCATGGGGATAAGAAGGGCCACTCCGGTGCCCTTGACCAAAAGGCTGCTCTTCATTTTCCCATGGTTATACGCAGAATCACTGCGGCCCTTCCAGGCTGTGCTTCAAGACTGGGGACAATGCTGTGTTGTGACTCCTCAGACTGAAAGACTTCTAAAAATGCACGGTGTGGGGGAGGAGACTTCAGGAAGGAGTTGGAACGAGTGCCCAACTGCAATACATTACCCCACCAGATCTAAGGGAGCTCCTGGTCGGTTCCACACGTGTGCATGGGTGTGCTTCTGCATTATTGTGGCACATACTGGGGAAGGGAAGCACTTTTTCTTAAAACAATTCTACATACAAAAAATGTTACAAAAGCCCAACCAGGAATGTTTTTATACTCACACTTGCTTCTTTTTTTTGTGTCAAAATAAGCAGGGGCCTATCATAATGTATTTGATTCTCTTCATTGATTTATATACAGTCTTCACTCAAGTAGATCTTTAAGATTTTTATTATTGTTAATTATGTGTATTACAATAGCAGCCACAAGCCTCCAAATTAGTGCCCAATGCATAGGGCCCTGTTGTATAAACAGATGTTAAAAAAACAGCCCCACCTCCAAACTGACAACAAATAAAATCATGAGGATAAAGAAGTCCCTTTGTGGTCCATGTCTAAGCAGCCAGGCAGAGACCCAGGGAACGTGCAGCATGCTGATGAGTGTGATATGGCTTCTTCAATTTTGGGTAGACTCCAGAGGAAGAATAAGAATCAGATCTGTTGGCACATCGCATTTCCCCTGAGGGAGCGGGCACAGTGCTGAGATCATTATGACCCATTTCTTCACGCCTGCTGATGACCCCAGTTTCAATCCTTGCTCAGTAGGATCTGTGATTCAGTGAGTGAAAAACATGTCCTCGCTGAGGACATCTAGTAAACTTCCCATTGTCTTCTCTGAAATCAGGATTTTGAGCCTGCTCTCTGGTGGCAGATACAAACCATGGGAAAAAAGAAGCTGGAGGAGGAGGAGGAGGAGGAGGGGACAGACCTACAGACAGGTAGTTTACCCAGAGCCAAACACAAGAATTCAGTCTGTCCTGCCCTGTAAGTGGGGTTGGTTGAATGCTTTCCAGGAAAATATGTCTCAAAAAAATGAAGATAAAGTGGGGAAATATCTGCACCACCTTGCACAAATGTGATGGTGGCTGTTTCCTTGTCCCTGTTGTACCAGTGCCTAGGGGACACAGGATTAGGCCAGAAGATGCTCAAAAGAGGTTGCAAAAGGATCCAGCAGGAAAGACAAAAGAATACCACAGATAAGAGAGAGCCTGTTACACACCTTCAAAGAATCAGAGGTAGATTGGGGCATCACTGAATGGGACAACCTCCCTGCCTGGCCAAGTCTAGGCTAGGGCAGTCTAGTTTTCTGAAGACCATGCAGAAGTGAAAGGGAGACTGGTTGTTCATGCACCACATTTCTGCCAGCCACCCACGAGAGAGTCTTGCATGTCTCTGCTGAACTTTATATGCCATATATATAAATAATGCAGAATTGTTCTCCTGAGAGGTGAAGGTGGCTGAGCCTATACTTTTGTTTTATGGATGAGAAGGTCATCTTGACACAGTTATTGCTTTGTCAGCTTTATAGGTGCTCTTCACCCACAGAGCAGTACTACTGCAAACACAGCAGCTACACAGTGAACCCCTTGGCTCTAAAAACCTCCCTGGAGAGGAGCCCACCTTACCAGAGATCTTTCCTGTCAGGGCAGATGAGATCACACTAGATAAGAGATCTCTTTGCTGTCTGACAGGAAACACAGCACTGACCTTCCCAAAGGCTCAGACTGAAGATAGTCTCCTGCAGCACTCACATGTACCAGAGAATGTCAGAAAATTACCCCTTTTCAGGAAATCCTTAAAAATGTTATCTTTTCCTCTTGGGAGTTCCTTGAACTTCTGTTCCCTTCACCTCTCTCTCCACAGTGTCTGCTGGAGGGGACTGCAGGATACAGGACCTAAACCAAAGCCAACTGAGTAGCTGAGACTCCTTTCTAACTACAACTACTATTATTCTTTAAATCCAATCCTTTGGTTCCATTGCTTTTTATCCCTCGGTGTGACAGGAGCTACACTCCGATTTCAGCTCAGACAAGCCAAGCTCTGGAAATAGCTTCATGCTACCTACAGTTCTGATAGCTAATGAAAATATAGGAGTGAATGACAAAATTGTTTGGGCAGATGAAGGAACATGTGTTTGACTCTGACCAAATTATCCATCTTGGGGTAATCTCTCCCTCCCCTGTCACTCAGGAAATGTGCACAGCTGGTTACAGCAGACCCTTCCTCCACCTGCTAGCAGCTCTGCATCTTAAACTTCAGTGATGTTATTCATGCCGGGCACATCACTCATCTTCAGGGGTTTGAATTCCTGCGGTGAGGTGCAATAAGGCAGAGGTGAATCAGGGTCCAAAACCATAAATGGTCTTTGCTCAGGATTAATCTGATAGGCTTGTAAGGCATATCAGCTCTGTTTTCCCTGTTGTCGTGCACTCGGGGCAGGGTCACACCTATTCCTGCCCACAGGTTAATAAGGGACAGACCAGAATCTTGGATCTGGCACTGGTTTGAGACTGGAGCACCTGCTCCCTTGGGGAAAGATCGGAAGGGTGGACACCACCTTCCTCATCCCTACAGCGAGGTGAAGGTTGGCAGTGACACAAGGCTCAGCAGCTGGCATGGCCGCCACTTCCTTCCACCACCAGAGGCATGGAGGAGGCCCGAGACTCGGCAAAATGGGTGCAGCTTAGTTGCAAAAAGATCACCCTGAGGCAGAGCTCATGGGCCCCTTTCAGCACGGCCCTCCGCCATGTCATCCCCTCTCTGGGAGCATCCCACGTGCCTGGCCACCAAGTTCCAGGGCCACCAACGCTGCTCTCCTCCTTGCCAAGTCCCCACATGCCTGAAGGATCTCCTCAGCTCTCCTTTTGCCGCTTGCTGGGGAAGAGGTGCCAGGGAGCAGGGGGACAGGCGGGGAGCCTGCCGCCCCTTGAGGGACAGGAAAGCCCTGCCCCTGCTTCTGCGGCTGGGCAGTACACCCAGTGGCAACCTCCTCGGTGGGACCACCACCACCACCACCACCGGCATGTGTGCCACAAGGGTCCTTTCCAGCTGTAAAACTTCCCGGAAGACACCAGGAGCAGCAACAGTCTCCGAACCTGTCGCGACGCCCGGGATGTGGGCAGCGCCTGGCCCGCAGCAAGGACTCCGGCCCCCCTCAGTTCAACACTTTCTCCGAGCAGTGTCCCAGCCTCCCCTCCTCCTGCACGGGCTGCGAGGCCTGGCCGTGGCGGGACGGGCCCAGCTCCTGGGCCAGCTGGCCGGCAGTCCGCCGTGTCCCCCCGCTCCCTGGCCCGGGGCCCTGCAGCTCGGCACACTTCTCCTTGTAGTGCTGCGTGTTGCCGGCAAACGTCTCGCAGCGGCTGAGGTTCTCCTCCTGCACGGGGCTGCCCACGTTCTCCTCGCCTGGCCCCGCCGCCGCGGCCCCCTCCTGGGAGTTTTGGCTAAGGTAGACAACAATGATGTCGCCCTTGAAATTCATTACTTGTCCACTTGAGATAAAGGTGGAGTTACTGTTTCCAGTCACATTTCCTGGGGAGGGAGGGGAGGAGAAAAAAAGACACACAAGATTAATATTTTCCCCTCACAAGACAGACGCTTAGTGCGGTGAACTTAATCTACTCTGGTGGCTTTACTCTTGTTCCATTATTTTTTTCCCCCCGTGACAGGAGGATGCTCTTATAATCAACGCCTTCCACTGGACCTTTTCATTATTTCCATTTTTGCCTTCTCAGGACGAAGCCTGTCATCCACAGGGAGCCTGTCTGAGAGGGTGGGAAACATTTTCTCTCTCTGGGAAGCAAGAGGCTGTGCCACCATCTTACACTCCCCATGCTGCCCGATGTACAAGCTGCATCCAAACTGCTTCTGCCCACAGTTTGTGAGGAAGTGGTCATCATGCCTAATTATGAGATTTTTTTTATAAGAATTCCAGGCATCGCATTGGAATATTGTTTTCCCCTTTGGTGAACAATCAATCCTACCCTGTGGGCTGGGTAGCAGCCAGCAGTATTTATGGAATAAATACTAAAAGACTTAACATCAGACCACATAGTCACACAGTCTCCAAATGACACAGAGCTTATACGATTATCTTATATTGTCCTGATCCTCCATGCAGGTACACTCCGGTACTCACCTAGGGACAGAGTCTATATTATAGCAACGTAATGGAGTTACGGTTTGAGTCAGTCTGCCTATGGTTAGAGCTTTTCCAGTATAAATTCAATCTTTCTACCATTCAAGGACTAGGTCACTGACTCAAGTGACAGCAGGACCGGGCTCTGTGAATTAATAAACTTCCCTCAGAGCAGAAAGAAAATATCTAAGAGCAAACAAACTTGTTGAAGTTTGAAAATTAAACAAACATTAAATTAAACAAATTTAAACAAAAATTAAACACACCAAAGCAACCAAGTAAAGAGAAGAAAAAAAATATATCTTCCTAGCCTATGAAAACCCTTCCTAAGAAATTTTCTTCCTGCTGTGCTACACTTAATCACTACTTATGGACTACTCTGACACCTTTCAGATATTTGATGTCTTTCCTCATTAATATTCCTCAACACTTGAGATGTTCCCATTTTAATTGCAGCTAAGCATGGCCCGGTCCAGAGAAATGCTGTTTTTCTAGCAGCTACAGGTGATGTTTGCACATCAGCAATGGACACTGGGCTCCAGCTGTGCTGAGTTAGGACCTCTGCTTGCTCATAACCGAGTCTGGGTAGCACTTAAGCATCTCTCTAACAGCCCCCCTCAAGCAATCCTATTTATTTTAGATAAACCACTGCACTGCTGTGCACTCTCTGCCTTCTTTCCAAGTGTTGTCGATTAACGTGAGATGTCAATAAAAGTTTTCTCTGCAGGAGTTACTTCCCTGCCAGTTGCTTCCCCCACGTTCGATTTGGTTCAGCTGTTTGCCATCAACACAACTGTTAGGCATAATAGGAGCACAAAAATAACTGTTTGCCTTTATACAGATTGCCTGTCACTCATAAAAGGTGCTGCAGAAGGGTTTACCAGTATGAGATCAAGAATTTAGAAATATATGTGACAGTGGGGAGGGGAGAGGAAAAAAATAAAGCGGATTAACACATATATAATGTTTAGTTGAATATGGCTGGCAAATCCTCACTGCCTTGTGAAGACACGGTGCTGAAAAAAAAGGGTATTTGAGGCCCAAAAGTGCAGAAAATGGACACAAGAGCTTCCTAGACTGCACCAAGAGATGTGCTTCCAGCCTAGAATGTATGAGACACCTTCAGTGGAAAAGTGAAGGCATTGTTCTCTGCAATGTTTCAGCCTTTTGACCTCTTCAGGCTACTTAGAAGATACGAATTACAATGACAGATTAATTTTTGAGGTAATTATTCACTAAGAGCTGGGACAATGCAGGCGATTAATTTTCCCTGAGCCATCTAATGGCCTTTAGGTGGTATGAATTGTTTGCTGCTGATGAAGCGGGCTGGTTTGGGATATGGAAGTGAAAGGCTCTGCAAAACCATTCCTGACCATGAGTCACCGAAGTCTTCCTGCACTCATGCTTTATGATGTAGCACTACACATGACTTGAGGTGCTTATGAACCAATGCTTCATCTTCTGACTGCCTCCTGGCTTGGGGGGTTTGAAAGAGCACTTGAAGGCTTACCTCCATCTCTGGTGGTGACCCCCGTAAATGGCACCTCTCCAGAGGTTTATTTTGGTCCTCTAGGGTTGTTTCACAGGAGGGACAGAGTTTGCACTTTCTGTTGACACTTTGAGTATTAGGGAACCAAAACTTCATGGAATTACCCATGGCCTTTTTCTTCAATTTTTCTGTCTTGCATGACTTTTGTACTGTTCTGTCTAAGCATGACTGTGTGCAAAGCATGGTGGCTTCAGTTGCTTTGAGAAACTTACAGAAAGTTATTTTACAGGCACACTTATTCTATCTGGGTGTTTCACAGCAAAATGACTGATGCTGTTGCAGCTCCATGTGCATGGCTGAGGTGCTTCACTATGGAAGCTATGGCTAAGCTCTGTCCTATTCCTCCTGAAACCAGGTGTTGGCCAGCGGGGCATGGCCATTCTGTGGACAGAAAAGACTACTCTGCAGGAAGCCATGTTACCACAGATTAAGTAATCCACACTGCCCACAGCTCTGCCAGTACCTGCTGGCAGTCCTGCCTAAAAACCAGCAAATTAGGAATGCTGTATCTGTGCTCAGGTTTCACCAGATGGCACTATAGCAAGTACATACCCAAAGGCGCAGACGCAATTAAAATCTCATATAAAAAACTGTGCTGCAGATCTAAGATGGCACTTTCAAGCACATTGCTAAAATCCAGGCTCTTCTGTTTGCCCTGCTGCTCCTTAATATTTTCTCTTCCTCTTACATGTCAAGTTTAGAAAGAAAAGCAGTACTTCTCCAGTGCCAAATACGACTTGACTTTCAGATGTACCTCAGAGTCACCTTCCAACAAAAAGAAGATAATCTACATTCTCTTTACTACTGGTGAATTTTGTACAGACCAGGCAGTGAAACTGTGTCAGGAAACTGAAGCAGCCAAAAGAGTATCTGCTCTTAGAAAGACGAAGGCTACACACTTCCAGATTCCCACACAGGATGCATCTTGGGAGGGGAAGGGCCTTCGAAAGCCATGCTTTTGGGCTTTGGCAGACTGACAAGAATGTCTCCATAAGAAACTCTAAGGCACGATGTGGTTTTAAAGAAGGGCAACTGCTTACGACTGCTGTATGTATCACGCATTTATGTCCCAGTCAAAGCTAAGGTCTCATTGTAGTTGGCAGTGCATTGACATAAATAAAAATATGACTTTAAGAGATTGTAATCTAAAATGACTAATAACACATGACAGACAGATTGCAGACTTTTATACTGAAGAAAAAAAAAGTCTCAGAGAGGAAGGTTTTATCCAGAAAAGGCTCATAACTTCCCTTCTGCTAGTTTTGCTTCAATGATTTTTTTCCCTGATTTCATTTGACAATTTTGATGTATTTACTTGATTAGTAAATTGGTTGTCAACTATTAAATTGGTGACAGTGTTTCAGAGTTGTTAAGGGGACAGAACACTTGCATATGGAGAAACAATGTCTGTACAAAATTATTTTTAGATGAACACTTATATTCCGGCAAATTAAAACAAAGACAGCTAAAAGCAGGAAATTGAACATAATCTTTTCGACCCAGTTGTGGCCACGGGGTTACAGCTCCAGCTGGAGTTTCTCTGATTGCCATGAAATTCTAACTGGCTTCAAACCTAATGGCAAAAATGGGCGTGCAGATTGTTGAATTTTCCAATTGTCTGTCTGAGCACTATGCATTCTTTCTTGACTCAAGTCTCTAGGTCCCTTTACTCTCCTCCTCCTAAGTGCTCTCCAATACATACACCTGCTGTCACTGAACTACTTCAGAGCAGTAACAGAATTCCCTGGCTTTTGCAGTGACAGCCAGAAGATGGGTTCTGTGTTGCTGGTTAGATCGTGATGCCTCACTCTGCTTGTACTATTTGCAGAACTCACTACAAACCAAATGGCCTTACTATTTCAGGTTAGTTGGTTAGGGATTTTTTTTCAGAGTAGCTTCAGGACAATTAAGTGAAAAAGGCATCATTTTATTCTTCTCTCCTTCTCCTAAATCAAACCCTCTGAATAATACTGAGCTAGCACAGAGAATAATCACATATGACTGTGTACAGGTCAAGCCTAATGAGCTTACCAGATGCTGGAGGAAGGTCTGATGTGCTGCTGTTTGTCCCTGAAGTGCTTCTGTTTGTGCTCTGGTACTTCATGTTGGTACTATCTGAAGATGCATCTTCCTTACCACGATCACTTGCTAGAGAGCTCTGACCAGCAGAGAGACAATTTAAGCCACAGGTACACTGTGCATAGGATCCAGTTTCTGGGGAGGTGGAGGCAGTGTCAGCCACAGCACAACAGGGTTTGCTCCATTTTCTGGGAGATTCCCTGTACGAAATGCCACACCTCACACAGATCTTCTCTGAGTCATAGTTTGCTGCAAAACAATCTGTGTCTTTGTTGCCCTTTTCCTTCAGGCAACTGTGGGCATGTTGGCAAGTTTTCTGAAGAAGTTTGTCCATGGTAGTGTGTACCCCATCCATGTTGGAGGAAGGGTGAGAGCCTTGAGAGATTGATACATCCTCTGTGCTCCCAACCCCTGAGAAGTACTGATTTAAGCTGTCATTCTCCCCTGCCTCCATTGGTTCTGAAAATGATGACACGGTTTTACTGGCAGTCCGACTCAGTAACGTTAAATAATCAGTGGTATTGAGATCCTTATCCGTGTATTCATCTTCTGTGGGAACTGGTGGGAAATGGTCATCACCAGTCTCAGTTTCCATAGAAAACTCTTGGAGGCTTCCTCCTGCTTCACACGGTGCCGTGCCAGGGACCCCGTTCCTGCAAGGAGCCTGGCTGCTGGTGCAGCATGAGTTTCCAGAAGCAGGAGAGCCAGCGGGGCCCAGGAGACACATGCCTTCAGAGGTCTGAGGGACAGGAGGATTTGTGATGTTCATGGTACAAAATGCATCTCTGCGGGGCTCCTGAAAGAAATCCAAAAGAGAACGATGTTTAATAAATTGATCAGCAGAAGGTTATTTTCTAGATAAAGAAGGAACAGGCATATCTCAGTTATTCCTTGGTGTGGAGCTGCTGAGGTTGAGCAGCACCACAATATTTGAGTCTTGAAGTATAATTCTGTTCTGCTATGAAACTGGCCCATGATGCTGGGCTCAGCAGGTGTTTAGAAAAAAAAATCTGATGGCCAATAACATTTAATTTTGGGATGACTATTCCTAGTTTTTAAGAAGGCACTTGACAGTTAATAAATATAGAAGAGTCGCTGGATTCTGCTGTTCCTTATGGACCATCAGTAAGACCTACCTAACTGCTTATAAGGTTTGGAAACCCCCTGGAATCATTTATGTGTCTGAAGGGCTGTTGATATGTGAAGACCTTACCAGAATCCTTATTACGAGTACTGATCAAAGAAAGAAACTCATTTGATTCAGAGGGCCCGAGACAAGCTAGAAAAGAAGTCACATGGGCAAGGTTGCTTTAACCTGGAAAATGTTAGGACAATAAACGCAAAGGCCCATGATGTCACGTTGCCAGTACTTGTCAAATAAAGCTACATTTTTGGCTGCAGCTCCACGAAAACAGGGCTGGGAAATACTTCAAGGGTTCCCTTCAGTTCATGCAAGTTGTGCTGTAATGATGGGTGTCTGGGAACCACCACCTTTCATTTCTAGTGTCTGTTCAGATCTTCCCGGATGGAGGAGAGAGTGAAAATGCTGCCAGCCACTAATTGCTGTTGATTCACTCCTCTGTCCCGGAGGAGCTGAGCCGCTGCCAATGCAGGAGGCTGCATGAACACTTATGAGGAAAAAAAAAAAAAAAAAAAAAGGAACCTCCTGCTCAAAAAGGTGAATTTGGGTGGGGTTTTTTGTGAGCAATGGAATTTGAGTCTTTCGACGGCTAAGCTGGACAGAGCTCCTAGATGGGGTGATGGGAAGAGCGTGCACCTGGGACACCTTCACATTCATGGTGTGAAGCAGGCAGCGCACATGAAGTTGAACCTGTGTCCCCAGTCTGAGTACTTCAGACATGGGATCTGGTGCTGCTCCAGAGCAAAACTTCTTGAAAGGCCTTACTTTTTTCGCAGCTGAATGGACAAGAGTGATTCCTGTGAGCATTCGCATTAAGGGATCTCACAGGCAGTTTCTTCATCTGACAGCTCTGTGTATACTTAATGCCTTGTGTGTCTGGCATTCTTGGCACTGCCCCAAATCCAGGTTTCTCCCCTGTGAGGGCTCTAGTACGTGAAAACGTGCAAACTCAACTGAAGCTTTTCCTGCTCTTAGGAAGTAGAAAGGCTCTCTCCTAGGCAGAGTCTCAGGCGTTCAGCAACCGGTGGGTTCATGTTTAACTTTCTCCTCATAAATATTTAATATCATCACAGAGACTTTCAGCACTGTTAAAACTGGTCGAAACCAGAAAGCAGGTTCAGAAACTATTTGAGAGCAGTGATTTCATATGCCTCACATCTACAGAAAACCAGAGTGAAAAAGCCAAAGCTGTGAGCATTTTTTGAGGAACTTAAAACTTGCTTTCTAGCCAAACATTAACGTGAAGTCTGCTTCATGTTAGGGTGATGTCAGGAATGTCATAAAGAAAAAATAAACCAGAGAGAAAACATTAGTGTCTTTGACTTTACCTTTGTTCCTTTTATTTGGCTGCACACTTCGTTAGCCCAATTCTGTAGATCTGCTGTAGGGAAAAAAAAAAAAAAAAAAAGTAGCTGTAATGTATAGCCGGCACTGAAGTTAGCCACAGACCTAAACACCCACAGCCATTTACAATCCGCAATATCATATTAAATGAAAACCAGCAAGACTGTTTTTACTGACTGTTCAAGTGTCCCAGCGTCAGTCTAGCTGAGGATTCATTGTAACTGGAAGAGGGATGTATTTCTATGGAATAAATGTTTCCAAGCTCCTAAAATAGATGACGGTTAAAGTGTGTTCCACATCAAATGGGGTTTCTTTCCTGGTCATATGTCACACCAAGCTATGACTGGCCCCATACCGACCCGCTTGCAGCCCTACAGTCTATTTCAAGAGAGGTCACATGGATGGCCCGAAGACCATTCTCAGACAAGAGTGAGGAGCCTGGAGAGAAGAGGGTGAGCCACTGAAACCACAGGATGGCACAGTGAAATACAGTGTATTCCACTTCATCAGGGTGTACTTAGTGGGGAAATTCACTTAATCAGAGTATCTCCCAAGGAAAAGCTTTAAGTCCAACAACGCTTTATAGTACAGACTGCCACTTCAATGTAGTTAGCAATTCTTCTTGCTTTCTATTTATACTTTCAGGAGATTTTGTAGGACTCCAGTCTAGTATATGTTTGAAGGTCATGTTGGTTTGGTATGTCTGAAGATAGATCAGCTATGTAGCCACTGCCATTCCCAGCAATGACTCTGCTCCTCTGATGTTAAGTCTGCACACATTTACCATCAGCAGGCAGAGGCTTCTTCCCTACAAGTCTCAGGTAGCAGGATTTGCCTTACAAAGGCAATGAAGGACTGTCACTGCAGAGCAGGAGGGCAATAGAAGTGTCAAATAAAGAGCCTCCCCCCAAAACCTGCTTTGCATCGTAAATATTTGGTTTGCAAGGAGAGTCACCATTTCCTCCAGCCCATCCCAGGAATTCCAGATTTAGCACAACCCGCGTTTAGTGTGGCAGAGGCAGCCTATTTCTAAAACACAGGCTGAAATACACTTTACAAGAGGTGGTTGCTGTCTTCCCTTGCACTGCTCCCAAACAAATCCATAAACTACTAGGGTTTGGGAAAGGAGATCACAGAAAAACTACGTGAGGAAGAGCTTTCCATGTGTAAGGGGAGAAAACAAAAAATGAACAGAATAACAGGAGTATGAACTTAACTAAGGAGATCCAGGACTTAACACAGAGTTGAGTAACTACTGGAGGTATTTCCACCATATTTATAATATGTTAAATGCCTCGCTGTTATCCAGTATCCCTTTGCTAGATTTTTTATACTTTTATTATTTATTCTGTTCCTTCTGGTATTTCTTCTGTACCTCATCAGAACTTTGGCCTTCAGCTACAAGCACTGCCTCCATAGCGTTTTCAAAAACACATCAGGCTTTTGTCGTGAAATCCATTATTTTAGCCCATCCAGAAGCAGGTTCCAGAAGCAGAGGAGAAAAGGAGACAGGGGGCAGTGAAAGCCCCCTACATCTTTCCCTGCTTCCCCTTGGCTGTGGGATCTGCCGTGCCAGGTAGTGCAGAGCGGCCATGCTGCTATCAAAGCCCCCAGCACCAACCTTCCTTCATCCACACAGCAGTTGTGTCCGCCCCAAAGATGGTCACCCACAGTCAGGGCTGCAGGAGGATGCCAAGCGATATGCATTATGTGTAAGTGTAACACGCTTCCTGCCTAGAGGAAAGGAATTTGAAGCCTGGATTTGTGCTCGTTAAAGCATATCCATAGGGACAGATATCGGCATAGCACGAACTTCCAAAATAACCTCCAAGTTTCTTAACCTGGTGGTTACCCATAAAATCAGAGTGCACAGAGAGCCATGCAGTTGTCACATTCATGAATATCATTAGCTATCACATACCTGTCAGCTTTTTTCCCTTATTCTTGTAGTATACGATGATGATGACAACGCCAATTAGTGCCACAAAAAACAAGATGACAATCAACACGTATAAGATCCTGTTTGTTCCTGCAGGATGTGAAAAAGGTAGTGCCATCAACATCTGCTTGTATTCAGCAGTATGACAATCCTTGCTCCTTTTACCTGCCTTTCCACAGGAGAGGGGTATTCTTCCTTCTTATTTGATTTTCAGTTTCTATACTAAGGACAATGACTCCAGCGCTTGTGTGGTTCTGTGACAAGCAACCTTACTGAAGGTACCTGGTACTGAGCCATCTCCATAAAAAACAGAGTCTTGGAGTCTCAGAGAGGTGTGATCTACTCATGCTCCTCTGAAAGTCCCCTTGCAATGTGCTAGCAGCTCATGGGCCGTGCTTGCTCTCCCTCAGGGGATGCAAGGCATACATCTCATGGAGACTATAGAATTCAGCTGCCAGGATTTACCCTTTATCTTAGGTTATGAAGGATCACTGCATGCCTGGCAATCAGCCTTCTTGGTACTGTGCCCACACTGGAGAAGGAAATGGGCAGTGGGCAAGAAAGGAGAGCTGCATTCAGCTGAGTAAGTATGCACTGCTATACAAGAAGCATGGAGAGAAGCTGGTAGCTTGTACAGATAATGTGTGTATGGAAATCAGCAGGCTGAAAAACAATGAAAGAGCAGTAAAAGTGATGGAGATTGTGAGTATAACAACAGTGCTAGTTGCCATGCAGTTTCAGTGGGAAGTGTAAAGGCTCTGCTCAGTAGCGGACACTGAATTTAGAGCTGTCAGGCTTAAAGTAATCTTTGAAGTTGTGATTTTCCAAGAGCATATCTTGGTCTACAGCTGCTCCCTCTAAAGTCATCCACAATGTGAATGGAGTTTCAAGCCAGCCAAGACTCCTGGTAAACACACATTCCTCCTCCTCCTTCTCCCTGGTACTTTCTAACAGATAATCTGTATGGGGACACATACCATCTTCCGATGGCTCAGGCACCTTCCGTTCTGCACAAACTGCATCTGACTTGTCAGTCCCAGGCACAATTTCTGCCGCTCCTAGAGCTGTACAGCTGAAAAAGAAAGAGAAAGGGGGTAGGTTCTCAAAAAGAGAGCTTATTGTGGCTCCTACAGCTATATAGAGTAGCACTTCCTGTTATAACCTGCATTTCTCCACCCTTAACAAGCTCAGATACCTTATTTTCAGCTGTGTTAGCTCACCAGTTCTGTTGTTACTGCTCTCTTTCTCTCCCCCAAAGGAGAATTCAAACTTCAGTGTGAGAATGACTTGATCCCTACACAGCCAACAGAGATGCTCTGAGGGCTCTGCAGACAGCCTGAAACACTCCACTGAAAAAATGCTTTCGCCCAATCTTCTCCTTGCCTTCCGTCTGTCACAGTCCTTTTAAAAGATACAGGGACTTACTTGGTCCAGGGTTTACACTTGTCAGTAGATGAAGCGACCTCTGAGAAGTAGCCTCTGGGACATGGTGTACACATCGTGTCCTTGTCTTGTTGCACTGTGAGTAATAAAGGAAGAAAAACTTCATGGTTGAGCTTCCTTTCAGGTGAGGGGAAGGTGACTGTCCTCCCCATCCTCCCACTCCACACCCCCCAACTCCCCTGAAAGCTTCCCTGCAGAGAGAAGGATCATAGGCTACATTAGAGCACTAATGGCAGTCACATGTAAGCAGAAAAAAGTATGCTTGTCTCACCTGAGCACTTCTCTACATGATCAAAATGAGAAATGACCAGGAGCCATTTGCAGTTATTGTAAAATAACACACAGCTATTGTATTCTTCCCCTTCCATTAACTTCCTCGTGTCGATGCCATGCTACAGACAGTGAGGCTGACAGGTATGAAGCCACAGCAAACACAATGCTGTACCAGGATTTGCTATACTGCAGAAAAAACAGCACCACTGTGCTCCCGGCCCAGGCAGCATTTCACCCTCCATGACTCTATTATGTGCTGCTTATTTGAGGTTCCTCATGCTTGGCATAGCTGTCCCCAATGTTCATTGCAACTCTGAATCTGACTGTGTCTTTTTTCCACCCACAAAACACTTGCATTTTGGTTTTGATCAGACTTCAGACTAAATTAAACGTCTGTAATAAATCTTTGCGTTACAAGTCATCTAAAACAGATTACTTGTGCTACCTGAAAGGTGTGGAACACTTTTAACTTGCTTATAACATTATAAAATGGCAAAAATTGGACCAAACCTGATTTCAAATCCGACCTGAGGAACAATCCCCCATGGACTGCTTCTCTGAATACTGGAGCAACGTGTGACCTAGCGACTCACAGTCAGACACCTCAGCAAACATTAGAAATGCACTGAACACCTTGCAGCTATTGCCATGTTTATGTGATATCTTGCAAAAATCACTTGATTCAAGATATTATTTAAACTACAGAGTCAGAAGCCTTCAAAATGCAAATAGTCCATGAGGGCTATATGCAATAGTAACAATAACTCAGATATGCATCTTCTGTTGACAGCCATCTGAAAGTCTAAAGTATCCTCTCTAACATCACAGCCCAAGTGATGCCGGCCTTGTCCTCACGGCCTGAGCTGGACAGTTCACCTTGTACATTCCCTTTTTGTTCTGTATCTTACCAGGATGCTCAGCTCCAAACCCTGCAGCACATATGGTATTTCGCTGACAGCAGTCGCAGTCTTCATTCCAGTGGTAGCCCACCGTACAAGCACACTGCCGCTGGAACGTGCTGTTTCCTGGGTTCACTTCTCTCAAAGCTTTCCCTTAAAAAAAAAACAACAGATGGGAGTAAAAAAAACCTGATAAAAAGCCTCAAGTTTATGAAGCTCCTGTTCTACCTATTCGCTTTGCTTAAGTGCCAGATGCAAAACCATTCACGTTACAGGAAGTGTTATCTTTCAAGAAGCATGGGAGACCCTTGATCAGCACAGGGCTCCTCACTGACTGCACTCCTAAGAAAAACTTTTCCTCGTAGCTGCTGCAGAAAATGAACAGAGCTTTTGCAAGGGTGAGACAAATGTGTTAGGGTAAGTGAATGCACAGTATGCCGGGCAAAGGACAACCTCTAAGATCAATTCACAGGAGTGAATGGCCCCAGTAAAGAAAAACATTATGAGAAGCACAGAGAGTATGGTTGTGGTGCTCAGCACGTCACAGAATCTCTGCTGTTTGAGGGACCTCCCTCTCCACCAGGCTCTTCTGCAAGCCCAGCCTCCAGGGTTGTGTTCCTGAACAAAGCCACTTCCCTAGATCCCACCTCCATGCTTCACTAATTTGGACTAAAAGATTCATCAGCATGAACAGCTCACCTTGATCACATATTTTATGTAGTAAGCATTTATCTTCTTCATTCCAGACATCCATGTACTCATTTGGGCCACACGGCTGGCACACGCTATCAGAAGTACCAGTGCATCTTGCAGACATATACTTTCCTGTGAGTGAGAGAAGGGCAAGTAGGTCATTTGCAAGTAGCATGCCAGCTGTCCAAATTGCTTAGGGAAAATAACGAGTTGGGCTAACACTGTCGTAGACAATCACTTCTTCCTGCCACCTTTTCAGTTCCTCAGTCTGGCCCCCATTTAGCGTGGCACAAAGCCTGTGGCCTGGGAGCAGTCCTATCTACGTGCAAGAGAATCAAGCTGCTTTCTGTCTCCCACGGCGGTTAAGTACTATCCCAAAAAAAGAACTGCTACGGCTTTTGCCGAGGTCAGCAGGACCACTCCTGCCCTAGAAGACACTCAATAAGCTTGAAATCATGCACCTGCGAGGGGATGTGCCAATGGATTAGCAGAGGAGCAGGCTGCCTTACTGACCCACAGAGCTGTTTCTCCTGAGCTTTTCAGTACTGAAGCCAGTACAGCCCAGCGCTCGCGTACCTGGCTCACACTTTGTGCAGCACCGTCCGGAGTATTCATAGTGTTGTTCGCTTTCACACGGCAGGGTGATTTGTAGTGACAGCTGCAGCAGAGAGGGAGAGAGAAGACATGAGAACCAATATACCTGGAGAGCCTCACACCTACCTGGTCATAATGCTGGGCAGAGAGGAGGAGAACTTTTCTTCAGCATAGCATCTTGGATAGGTGTGCAGTAAAAATTACCCAATATTTATGACTTCAGAGGCACTTTGTAGACACACTAAGAATATGAACTTGATGCTGTACACACAGGGACTTGTAATACAGCCAGGTGATAAACAAATAACACAATCTTGCAATTTATCATGAACTTTTGGCCTGCTATATAACATATTCTTACAGTACTCTATTATTTGAATGACTTTAAAACAATTGTAAAGAAAAAAAATTGGCATAGAGATACTTTTGTAGTCTCTTCCACAGATATGACCTCAGACCAGGCAACAGACACAGTTTTAATGTATAGCATTAAGCAAACAATTAAAGTGAACGATTTATACTCCTGAAAAAGAAGAAGTTCCCAGCTTCCCCCCTGGGATACACAACACTCTTGGCTAGCCCCAGAAAATATTTGGCTTAAATTTAGCAGCTTTTTATGGCTCCCACTGACAGAGATGGTCTTGTGGAACTAAGGCAGCCACCCTGGGAGCTGGTACAATTAAGCCAACAGTTGTTTGTTTCTCAGAGACCAAACCAAAAAACACAAACCACCACCCTCCAAAACACCTGAAACATAAATGAAAGAGCACCTGCAAAGCAGGTAGCAGTGTTGCCTTTAGTTCTTATGGGCTTCAGCATTGCCTCCCTGCTCTCGGCTGCGCAGTGGCCCTACCTGCAGCCCAGCACACATGGCTCCCTCAGCTGGGCTTTAGGGCATGGCTTGTGCTGGGGATCCTGGCCAGCCAAGGACTGTGCCCAGTCCCTCGCTGACCCTGCTTTGGCTGCCCAGGAGTCTCCCTGCAGTGGTCCTCTGGGAAATCTCAACACCTTACAACAAGTTGTTGATCTTGCAATAGATGACTCCAAATCTGGCCCATAGCAAGGAATCTTTCATCATTGGATAGTTGTTAAAACTTGGAGAAAGCTGCAATAGAGATGCTGCTGCTGGTTAAAGGGAGCTTTTTCTGTCTAATAGCATATGACAGCCCTGTGCCTACCAGCACTGGTTTCCACTCCTCTACTTAGTGTTGTCCCTTTGTTTCCTTCAAGTCTTTACTTCTCTTTCCTCCTTTTCTCTGTTTCAGCAATAGCAATCTCTTTGAAGAGAAAATATTTTTCGCGAAGCACCTTGTCCTCATCTAATGCTGGGAAGGGTCTTGTAACTTAAACATGACCATAAAGGCTGAAAATTTTCTTAGAACACCCCCTTTTGGCTTGGAATTTGAGCTATGGGTTGCTGCATGACTTGTGTTTATCAAAACTGCACTAGCTGTGTCTGGAACAGAACAAGTGCCTCAAGTCAGAGGTCTTATGTCTTATGCAGGTTATATACAACTTACAGCCAATTTTTTAGTCATTACAGCAATCCCAGTTGAATTTAAGAGAGTCTTGCAAGAAATCTTCTGTTGTCTTGTTTTCTTGTCTCTCCCTTTGCATTCATTAGCAGTACCTTTCTCGTGATTTGATTCTATGATTTTTGGAACAAACATTGCATTTTGTGCTTGTGCAGCACCTCCCAAGAGGGGCACAGGATAATGATCATTGCTGGTCAAGTGAGAGGTGGGTGATCTAGGAAACAGAAAGCTGGGACCAGCGTGGCAGCTGAACAGTGACACTGCTCAGCGTCCCAGGGGAAACACTCCTGTGAGCGAAGGAGCTCATTTTCTTTAAAGCACTTTGGGCAGCATCTGCTAAAACATAAAGCTGGTCAGCACAGGGGTGAGGTGACGTTGCAGGACCAAGCAGCAGAGAAGTCTTGAGCAACCGATTCCCCTATTCCCAGCCATCCAAAAAGGGATGAAAAGTGATGAGACCAACAACAGGACCTGTCACTGGCTTTTTGTCACAGAATGTCGCCTTCTTCCTTGTTTGCCCCAGTTTGATAGTTCCTCTTTAGAAGAAAAGACTAAAAAATTACTGAAGTGTCAAACAAGGGCAAAGTCATCCTTTTTAAGGAAGGATATGCAAATCTCTAAAGAGCATTCAGCTAAAGGGTCTGGAATAATTTCTGAGAATCACAACTCAGCCCGAGGAGAAGCAGCAATCCCCTGGTGCTGAGGCTTGGAGAGCAGGCCACCTTTTGCTCCAAGAGCTCAGCCACCTTTTGGAAATTGCCTCGTGCCTCCCTACTTTATTGTATGAAGAGGGCTAGTGTTACAGTGCACTCACAGCTGCAGCTGCATAAATCTACACTCTTATGTCAATAAGTAGGCTCTTCTGCGACCATGTCCTTCCCCTTTTCACACAAACCAATGCATTCACAGAGCTGCACTACTCCATTCCTTTGATTTATGCTCAAAAACATAAAGACGAGACTCTCGGCATCCATTTGCTAACCCCAACGTGAGCCCAGTCTCCTCACAAAGGACTTTGGCCTGGTATGGACAGGCTGGAGCTGCCAAGCGTGAAAGCTCAGGGGAGGGAGAGAACAGGAAGGGAAACAAAAGCAACTTGGGGGTTTCTTAAGGTGGGAGCTGAACTTCATAGAATCCTAGAATTATCTAGATTGGAAGGGGCCTTTCAGATCACCAAGTCAAGTCCGACCATCAACCTAATACTGCTAAACCATCACTAACACAGCCGCACTGAAGTCGGGTTATCTCTTGTTGAACCCTCTGCCAGGGGACTGTGCGTGTCTCATCATCAAACTGTACATCAGGTTCCTTTGGGGGCTGCTTCCAGCAGGATGACCTTACGTGTGGCCATCACCAGCATGTTCCCGCCACAGTGTCCTTCTGAGACAGGGAAGTGCAATTCATTTCGCAGATGAGGAACTCGCACTCGGAGGCCGGATAGATTTACGGAGGTGACAGGAAACCAAACCAAGTCTCCCAAGTCTCAAGCTCGACCCATAACCCCTGAAACATCCTTCCTCTCATCGGGTGCTGGCCTGTGGGTCAGAGTGATTTGGACATCACCAAGCTCTTATCTAGAGAGAGAAGGGGCCTCAATGAATGCAAAGGGGCCTCTCTGAAGTCATTAAGACAAAACCCAGTTTGTTCATTCCTTTGACAGTCTTGCTGTTGATGAAGCTGTCCATTAAATCCCACCACCACATGCAAATGGGTGCTTCAAAGAGGTCTACGTATCCTGTGCAAATTTTACTTGTCGCCTAAAAAAGCGTATGAAGCGCACAAGTTTGCACCAGTTCCTAAAAACCAGTCAGCTTTCCCGCTTGATTAACATTACATCAGAATGAGTACATCTGGCTGGGGAAGGAATCTAGGGGAGAAAAGACAAGCCTCCTCCAGGCTTGGTGGATCCGGTTCAGCAAAGCATGCCAACACCTGCTCACTTTTAAGCACATGAGTAATGTCAATGAGTTATTTGGAAAAACAGGCAACGCTTACGTCGAGGTGTGCAGGCAGACTAGCGTTTCAGTGTGGAGCTGCAGCAGCCTTTTCAGCTGTGTTTTTTTCCACCCCCTTCCCTCTCCATTTGTTGGAAAAGGACGCCCAGCAAGAGTGTGCTTGCAGGGTCGGAGAGCTTCGATGACTCAGAGCTACAAAGCACCACTGTGTTACTCAGACCTTGAAAAAACGCGCACACACACAGGTGCTTCTGAAGGGGGAACCAGCAGCATTCAGATTCCTGTCCTCAGGCTTAAGGAAATATTTATTCTTGGTGCCGTTGAGCAATCGGATGGCAGCAGAAGCTGTGTGTCATGGATGCTAAAATTACTTTCTCGCTCAGATGAATGTTCAGACAGACATTTCAGAGAAGATAGAGTTGCACGGGCCTCTTTCCCTTAGAAGAAAAAATCTGGAAGAACAAGCTCGGGGGTTTCCACAGTCTTTTTCCCATGTCATTTCTGAACAAGAAGCTCAGGCCTCAATGAGAATTGCTCATTAACGATAATGTGAGTTTTGCAAAAATTGAGATATAAAGGGACACGTCAAGGGGTAACTACCTTAAGATGACACCTTCTTGATCAATGTAGTTGTTTCTGGAGAGTGTTCAATTTGTCTGTCATCATTTCACTGAGCAAAGCACATTTTTTTCAAAAGCACCTATGGGAGAGCCAACCGTGGTGTGTCCTGCTTTGCACACCACTTGTTCGTTGTACTTCAGAGACTGAGTTTATTCACACTGCTTGCTTTTGAGGTCCTCAGTCTTGCTTGCTGTGTGGATTTGGGGCTTTATTTGCCTTCATCAAGAGGACTGAGCTTCGATCAACATTTCCTCATCTGAAGTAGCCCCTGCAAGCGCAGCACCCTGGTACCCAGCTAGGACATCCTCTGCAGTCGTCTGGGGCTTTTTCTCCTTCAAATATGAATCAATCCCCCTCCTCTCACACCCACTGTGTGCCCACAGCCCTCCTCCAGCTTCTCACTTGATTTGGGTCAGCAACATCACTAAGCAAAAAAGAAAACAGATTTCTTCGGCTCGTTGCCAGTTTCAGAGGTTTGCCTGAAAAATTATTTAAGGATAAAAATAGAATCTGGCTCTTGATGGGCACTGTTCCAGGGCTGGTGCCCCCAGGAGCTCTACTGAGGCACATAATAGTAATGCACACAATGAACGACTCTGGAAATTTTTATAACTCTGAGTTTATAAGGGGAAAGAAGAGTTATGTTAAAGACTTAATCATAATAAGACGGATGCTGAATGCAACAGTTCCTTCATAGACAGTCTTTGCTGTTGATAAAAATTCAATCAAAGCAGCACACAAGTCACAGCTTTGCAATTCCAGTTATTCGCTTGCAGGTCTGTAATTCATCACGCAAATCGTAGATTGTGAATGAAATGCTTTTGGTGATGTCAACTTTCCAGTGACCAGTAAACCACATCACAGAACTGCCACCACGTGGTAAAATATAGCCGGGAAATGGCAACAGCTAAAAACTAAATATTATTTCACTCTTAAAAATAGGCCCTTGAAACCCTTCTAGAGCCTGAATACCTAAAGAGGCCAGAAAGAACACGAGGGATAAAACCAATAATAAAGAGGTCAAGAGAAAACTGTAACTTGCAGTCAGGAAGGGGGCAAATGGTGGTAAAAGCCCCATCCTGACTATTCTCCTCACCCCTCTGTTTTAGCGTGCAGCAAAAAGCAAACACCTGAGCGACTGGTGCTGCTCCACCAATGGGAAGGACCATTCATCAATCTCAAACCCACCAGAGTTATTTCTGGCCGGCAGACTACGTGAAGGAGAAGTGCCAGACTGACCACTCTCGCAGCAGGGTGGTGGGGGTAAGGCAGACGGGAACCTCAGGTATATCAGATATGGGAGATGACAAAGGTGATAGATGGCAGGGCTGAAAAGGCCACCCCACTGAACATGTGAATCAGCCAGCCTTCCCCTGCGGCGTGAAAACTTGCCATCCCGTGAGCAGCGTTTGTCATTATTCAGAAGCAAAGTCATCTGCAGACAACTGCCAGAAGGGGACACCTAACATCTTCATCGGCTGGGCGCTCGGTGGCATCTGCACATTGCTTTGGTGCAAAACCTCATGCTTCAACCTACGTGTCCTCACTGCCACAGCATTGCTAACAAAGACTAACAGCCACCAGGTAGAATGTTTTAAAGATGAATCAGAGAGTAAAAACCCAAAAGCTAATCAAACCAAGATATTTAATGAAAAAGCTTGGCAGCAAGCTAACAGTTCCTAACAAGTGGAAATAAAAACTGACAAATAATGACATTACCAAAGCTAATACCTACATGTGTTTGTAGCTGATTTGCAAAGGCAAATCTGTTCTAGATTAAACAGGTGCAATAGCACCGCTCCACAGGAAAGCTTAGCAGTCTCACCGCTCCAGCTACAACCTCAATGACTCGCCATGAGTAACTCTACACCCATTCATGCTTAATTAAAACAAAGTAATAATAATAAAGACTTTATTTATGGGGAACACACACCTCCAGTATTTTAGTTCAGTAGATTATTTTTCTATGCTTCATCAACTGAAGCCAAGTCTTAATGAAGAAATAACCCTGGGAGATTTCTTGGGCTGGGCGATTTCTGGACGCCAGATTAAGAGTTCAATGGGGACTTTCTATGCTTAAAAATCTGTATGTTTATGTACCCTTTTTTAACTTCCAGCACGTCACCACACCAGCATAATGTATTAATCTCTTATGGAGTGAGGCAGGACCCTGCAATGCCACCTGAGCTGACAGGGAGAATGAGAAAATGGGAAGCCTGCCTTCACCACCTGATGCTCTGCTTTGGCTCCTTTCTCCTGGATTTTAGAACTGCACGTGGAACAAATGCTGAATATTCTGCAGGCAGACACAGGAAGGGTAGTGGTAGAGCTGTAGCCCTTACTTTGGACGATGGCCACAGAGAGGGGATGCGCGTACCACCTGCAGACCGTTCTGCCTCGGTGTGAGTGACAGTAAGAATGACAGTAGGAATGATGCGATTGGGTCTGCACCTTCTCCAGCCTGAAGCAATTCTCGCCTGTAGTAAAGGGCCCAGGACTGGGATGAGAATTGGTTCATTTCCTCTTTGGGTGTCACCACAAAGAAACAGCTTTCCCAGGGACGTGGACCAGTCAAGTTGGTGATAATATTCCTCCCTGATTTGAACGGGCTTTGACTTGTTTCCTTAAGCAGCCTGTTTTACTACATGTGGAGATTTATTTTTTTTCCCCCCGTGAGAGCAGATCCAAGGAATCATCTCATTGTTATTGCTCCTGAACAATGAAAAGTTACTGAAGAACATGATTCTCTTCAGACAGAACTATTCGCTGTGGCAAAATAACATGCTCAAAATAGATTCTCTTGCCTGCTACGTAAGCAATTTTTAGGACTCCATATGAACCAAGTAGCACATTTTTCCCTATCTGTATTCCAGATTAATGGGTTGCCTAACAAAACTTCACAGTATTTTTTTTTCCATACAAGATTTTTTTTCTTTTCCCTCCACTTTGACCACTGACTAAATATATTCTGCACCCATCTGCAGTCACAAATGTTGTTCTTTGTCATTCTTGAACAGAGCCTATATACTTCTTTTTCTTTTGGAGTAGCCACAAAGTGGTGAGGGTGAATGACCTCATTTTTTTTTTTCCCCTCCTTGGCTAATTGGCTCTTGCAGGGTGGATTAAACCGGCCAGCTTGGCTCTTTTACCGAACACAGCCTTTTTCGGTATCTTTTATCTAGATTTCAAGAAGGGAGCAGCCAGCGGGTTCTGCGGAGCTGAGAGGCAGCTCTGGGTTTCAGCTCCCTGCCTGCCCACCGCGCTGCCCTGCCCCAGCCCCTCCATCGGGGACATCGTAGGGAAGGGGTAAGGAACCACCACGAACACATTTGGCCAAGTGGCGTGGGGAACATGCCTCCACCATGGGGATGCCGGTGGTGTCTGGGTAGAAGAAGACCTGGAGAATGAGGCTGAGGTTTGGATGCTGTGTGACGGTGGTTGGCTGGGGGGACGTAGCCACTCCCTTTCCCAGCCCTTACGTGCAGACCTCCCCATGACTCCAGTGGGAAATGGACAGGGCTTTATCCTCTGGTGATTAACAACTCTTTGGCTTTGTTTGCAGCCATGACATCCTAAGCGCAGTACAAACACAAAAGAAAACCAAGCCCTCGGCCCAGAGAACTCACACCCTGAAAAAGCAAACAAAAAGGTAACCGAGGGGAGCACGGTGAAGAGCAGCCAGGTGGCTCCAGGGGTATGGGACAAAAACCAGGATGTCCTGGAGCACCGGGTGTAAGTCAGCATGGCTCCTCTGGTGTGGTGCTGAGCCCTCTGCCAGCGCCACATTGCGACTGCGCGCTGCAGGGACACACACAAACAAAGCAAATAAATAAATAAATCATGAAACTTGCATTTCCCCAGAGCTGAAGCATCACACCAAACCCTGCTGCCAGCAAGCAGACATGACAGCAGACTGCCCTGGGTGCCAGCACACCCTGCAGAGCAGGACCCTCCTGCAGCCCACCCTGTGAAGTCCAGCCATCGCCACTCCGTGCCGTGGAGGCCCAACAACGGTCTTCCCTCTACTACATGGACTTCGGACCATTTTCAAAGAAGAGCAAGTCATAAAAAGGGGCAAGTTCTTGCAGGCAGGCTATTGTGTTAAACAGACTGAGGCTTACCCAAGTCCATAGTGCAGCCTGGTTAAACAGCACTTGAGTTTTATACTGCGTTTATAACACACAAATATTTGCCTTTGTGTTTTCCATCGGCAGCAACAAACCATTCCCTGAGCAGCTGCTTCTCCATGCAGGCAGCACCAACCAGCACCCAACTTCAGCCAGAGGGTGGGCATCGGCAGCAGACACTGGTGCTGCCTGGAAAGTTGAGTTTCCATCAAAAGGAAGGGGGCTGAGGACGTGATGAACCGGCCACCTCTATTTCCCTCTTCTCCCCACTGCCTGCGCCCACTAAGCTAAACCAGCATCTGAAGCAACTGTCCCCCCTCCAAGTGTCCATCAGCCTTCCCGCTGCGGGGCAGCCCCTTGCAGTGCAGATGGAGGTCTGGAACCTGCAGTCACAGCACGTGGTGGCAGGAACACTGCTGGCTCTGGCCACTGCGAACACCTCCTGGAGCCCCGGTCATACAGGGAGGAAGTTGGCAGGGAGGAGCAAGAGGACAGCCTTGCAACAGGGCTTATCTTCTTGTTGCATCTACGCATGAACCTCATGCAGCAGGGTTTCCACCACTTGAACTCCAAGGGACAGACGGATAAAGACAGTGAAGTGACTCAAACACGATTCTCCTCTAAACAGCACTAAGGTATGCATGCCAGAGGGCACCACTTCGAGGTTTTCATGATTTTCTACGCTGCAGTTACGCACGCATCCCTTTTACCCTCTGCACTGGTTCTTGCAGAGCAGTCAAATTACATCCCACTTCTCTGAGCCTGAGGGCACTTGGGATGACAGCAACAGGCAATAGGAACAGATTCTTAGGGCCACAGTTAAACTCCCTGCTTGACCTGCATTTTTTTTTTTCTTCTGGCACAGTGTGAAGAAAGCCCTGTGCCATAAATGACATCGGTCAGTACCCTCAAGATGGCTGATAAGCTTTGAATTCTACTGACTTGTGAAATGTGGTGGTTTGTTTTGGTCCCATTTGTGGGAAAGAAGAAATTACATCAGGAAGATGACACTTAACATGAAAAGAGAAGCGGCAGAGGTTTCTTAAATTGTGGATTGGTTCACTTTTATATGTGTTATATTCCTTTTATTTGAGGTGCTGTAAGATTTTTCACATGTTCTGGGGGAAACTGCAAAAACTTTCCAGTTTCCCCTGCAGGAACCGTTCCTGCAAGGGCATTTTGACAAGTGATATAACTGAATCAGAGTAACTTTGAAACCTAGGCTGTTAACAACAGAATAAATCCAGGAGTTTAGTTTAGATACTGTAGATGTTTTGCTCTACTGAATGATTCCTTTGGCCCTGATCAGAGCAGGCGTGAGCCCAGGAGAGCCCATGATATAACACAGCATGGAGATTTTTATGGTCTTTTTTCCCCTCTCATCACAAAGACTCTGTATTCTAGGAAGATAAAAGATAATCAAGATTTTTGGGCAAAAATTTGTCTATATTACAAAGAATTACAGATGCTTGCAGGGAGTAAACTTTCCCTATAAAGTAAATCTTATGGAGTAGTGGAAGAACCCACCCCCTTGCCACTCAAGAGAAGAAGAGTCCTTGGCATTAAACGAGGAAACTGGTTTGTTGTATATTTGGAAATGCACATTCTCACAGGATTTAACTCCCACCTGATACAAACATCTCTGCTCTTCACCAGTGTTAAACAAGGAAAGGGAGGTCGCTATTCTGTACAAAGAAGCTGAGCAGGTCGTGCCTCAGAAAGCAAAATATCGTGTCCTCTGACAGGCGCTCAAGACGAATCACTTGGAAAGATCACCTTGTGGCTGAAGCACAAGACCAGGAGGGCTGAGCTCTGCTCCCGGCAGTTCTGCTCCACGCTCGGTGTGTGACCTACAGCAAGTCACGAATTCTCTGTTCCCATTTCCTCTTTGGTGAAAATGATGACAATGATCATGTCTGTTCTCAGCAGAATTATGAGTACTCATTAACTAACATTTCCAAGTGGTTCTCATTCTTGGCAGGAAATACGTTGCAAATACCACTGCCCTACCACTACCCCACCACACCGACGATTCTAAACCAACACAAGTGCATCAGATAAACTTCAGCCCTACTGTACTTATTCCTACAATTTGTTCCACCAGAAACCAGCACTCTTACAAGACACCACTGTTCAAATCAGTCAAGTAAAGAACCTGAAAGAGTGGCTGGGAACAGCGTCTCTCCAGGCCTGCCTTCCTTTCACATTCTTGGCTTGAAGGTCCTGCTCATGATTATAGTAACTGGCTCTTTGACAAAATGTGGCTTTTCGTAGATAAGCTTACACTGCTACTTTCCTGGAGACCCCTACTATCTTCTACTGCTACTTGTCCAAGGCATTGGCTATGGAAAATTGCACCTTGTGCAACCACTTACAGACTAAGAATAGAGCACATGTTGAATGCAGTGGAAAGACTTTACACATCAGCCCCAAATAAATGCAAGTTCCCTGTTTTGCATCTTCTGAAAGGCTATGAATTGAGAGGTGAGAAATAACGAGGGGCTCCTCCTGGCTCCTACATCAGGGTACCTGAAATGTGCTGGGAGCTATAGCATGGAAATCTGAATTTCCAAGGTTTGGTCAAGAGTTGAGCAGGTTTCAGGCAATAAGGACATCCCAAAGGGAATGACTGCCCCAAATCCAAATGGCTCGAGAAGGAAGAAAATGTTTAATGGTCAGTGACCTGAAGCAAAGGTACAAAGAACATTGAGGTCTGCTCATCCTGCTGCATTGATCACAGTCCTGAACACTAAGGCAGAAAAACAAAAAAAACCAAAGACAGATACTTCTACCTGAAAGCTATGATGTAAAAATCACTTCTGAAATATGTAGGCTCATTCATATACATACGGAGGACACCTGGAAAGCAGCAATTTAAGAGAAACCTAAGGAGCAAGGGTGGACAAAATGAAACATATGGTTTAGAGGGGAAAAAAGGCCTGTGTGGTTTTAGGCAACGTATTTAGGACCATGGATCCAGAGGAAAGGCTTTCAGGACTGTGCGGTCAGACATTAAATTGTAAGCTGTAGACAGCAGAGGGTTTTTTGTTTTGTTATGGTTTTTTTTATCTTTTTTTTTTTTTTTTTTGAAGCTGCACCTTGCTCTCAGGGAACCCAGCCATGACCCAGTTACAGCACTGTGTTGATGGAAGCACTTAAAATGACACAACTAATCAAGAATAATGAGACAAAGAGAAATACTAGAAGTCCAAATGAAAGACACACAAATGGCAGCGAGGCTGCCAAACATCGATTAATGGAGGAAATAAAGTGCCCGAAGCATGGGATTTGCCAAGAGCCTGCCAGTCTAGAAGGCTCTAAATAAACCAAAGGGAGAGGAATAATTTTCAAGCTGTATAATTAGAAAAAGCAAAGCAAGATTCTGCAAATTTAAACAGCTGGAGGAAACCCAATGTGCGCGATTCACAAGGCTCAGCAAGAGCTGGCTGTAGAAAATGGTCTTTCTGAAGAAACAGGGGAAGACCAGCAGCGATCCCAACCGTAAAACACGCTGACCATTAGCCACCTGGCATGGCTTGAAGCTGCGAGAAGAGCACGCTCTGTTTGCAAAGAACAGCAGGGCTAGAACCTCGCACAGATCTTTACCCTGGAGAGGAAAGGGCTGCCCTTCTGGGGCAGCTTGAGCTGGGGTTGGGGTTTGCTTCCCGGCTCTGTCACGAGCAGCACCTGGACTTCCAAGGGAGTCACCTAGACGGTCTGGGCCTTGATCTTCCACCCATGGACCTGGGGTCCCAACACCGCCCCACATCCCGAGGCCGCTCGAGAGTTGCCTGCATTCGGGATGTGGGGCAGTTGGAGCAGGAGGGGGCCTGCACCCCTCGGGGGAGGCTGAAGAGCTGCTGCTGGGCTGTGAAGACCCGTACACGCTCGTCCCACGTCTGAGGGACAAGTGTGCTCACGCTCTCTTGAATAAATCTGTTCGGTAGGGTGGAGTCTGCCTTATTTTTACTCTACATGCAAATTATATCCCTCAGCAACCTCACTGCAAATATTTTCTGGTTTCTCACACCCTGCTCTGGGCAAGAGCAGGCTGTTTTCCCTGAAGATCCTCTGGCTTCCTTCGAAGCTCTGGGTTTGGGCTATTTTGATTTTAAAGAAACGAGAGAAGCTTGTGAGACAGAGCGACTTGCAGGGCAAAAAAAACCCCAAAAAACACAAACCACCAAAACCCAAACAACTAGAGGAGAAAACGGACAGGCGAAGCCGTTCTGCTCAAGCCCGCTCTGCCAATGCCGGGGGTGCAGGATGCCACGGGATCCCATGGGATCCCACTTCACCACCTCCTCCCCAGCGACGAAACGAACCTCCGGGGCGAGACGCGACACCCGCCTTCCCCCTCCTCCGGCTCAGCCCCGGCAGCCCAGCCTTACCTGTTTGCCAGCGGCAGCCAGGCAAAGGAGAAGGAGCCAGCAGCCTGACGGGACGGGCATGTCTGGGAGTCCGTCTCTCCCTCCTCCTGTGGCTCCTTTTCCTGCCACCGAAGAGAAACTAGATCCTTCCAGCCAAGCCCCCGCACCCCGGCAGCAGAGCGAGGCACATTTGGGCTCGCTACTTCTCTTTCTTCCTTTCCTTCCTCTCAGCTACACGAGGGGAGAAGAGAGAAGAAGAAGAAGAGAGAAAAAAAAAAAAAAAAAAAAAAAAGGGCCCTAAAAGCATTAAAACAACCACCCCGCCCCCAGGGACAGGCTCAGACACACACA
>JAOTQQ010000012.1:69794909-69813250 GCA_026546715.1 Gallinago undulata
AAAAAAAAAAAAAAAAAAAGGCGCCGGGCTGTAGTTCCCACAGCATTTCCTCAGACTTGACATGCAGGTTTTGTGTTTTTTTTTTTTTTCCCCCTCTTCTTGTCCCTCCCTTTCCTTTCTCCACCCCCTTTTACAAGAAGTTTAGTCACCATGCCCGGGTCCCTCCTCCTGCCGACTGGGACTGCTTTCCCGGTCCTTCCCGGCAAGGCCATCCATCCACCTGCCTCCCACCCTCTTCACCCTCCCTTCCCAGCCCTCCCCTTCCCTGGCACCATCCCTCATCCTGCATCTGCCTCGCGATTGCTGCCTTCTCCTCGCCGCTGCTGGGTATGGCTTTAGGCTCTCAGAGGACATCTTGGGTCTTGGCCGTGTCTTGGGCAGCTTCGCATCTCACTCTCTGATCCGCTCTTGCCCCCGGCACTGAGGAAAGCATCCCACCCCACCCCATCCTGTCCTGTCCCATCCCTGCTCCCATGCGACAGCCCTGCGGGTGCCGACCTCAGCCTTTCAGCACAACCCAAGGCCCCCCCCCAGATGCTTTGCTTGGGCTGACGGTGGGTGGGATGGCTGCCAGGGGAAAGAAAAGCCCGGGTCGCATGGGGTCAGTCCCTACCACTGGGCCTGGGACAGTGCAAAGCGGCCTCTCGACCCCCAAAATGGCCACCACCACCGACCCAGCAGCCTGGTAGAAGAGCAGCTGCGGCTGGTGGGTCACAGCTCAAACCCAGACACAGCCTGTGATGCCCCTCGTCTCACAAAGGCAATGGGAATCCTCCAGGGGAGGAGGAGGAGGGGGCAGGACCGGTTTAATAAGCCGGGAGCATGCTGCTGACTCCAGCAAATAAGGAAGTTGTTCTTTCACTTGTGTATTTAGATTTAACCCTTGACCGGGGAGAAAAAAAAGAAAAAAAAAAAGAAAAAGTTATATAAGTTGCTCTAAGTTTGCAAATAAATCAATACAACCAAACATAAAAGAGGAGATTTTTTTTTTAAAAAAAAAGTCCTTTACCTGTGCTGCTGTGGTCTCATTTCTGCTCAGAGGATCAATCCCCTCAGAGCCAGGGAGTGCTAAGGACAGGACCGGCTGCCGGGTTTCTCTCCCGCAGCCAGCGTGAGGGCCTGTCTGCACAGCAAAACGAAGCTACCACCTCCACTTCACCTCCGCATAGTTTCCAGAGGCCATGAAATCAGACCTTTTAAACCTTCCTAAAGTTCCTTTCAAACCTTAACAGTCTCCACGCCCCGTGCTCTGCCCAATCCATGCTCAAGCAGGTCTCAGTGCCCCCATTGCCCTGGCCTGGCCTCCAACACGACACGGCTGTTAGGGCACCGGTTTTAGCGAGAGCTCGCAATGGCGGCCTTTAGAGCCCTGTTGAGCAGCCAGAGGAGTCGGGGTCTCACCACCCTTGGGCTGGACAGGCTCCAACTCTAGGAGTGCACAGGACCTGTGTTGGGCGTGAGGGGTGGGACGGATGGCCGCGGCACGCACCTTGCCCAGGTGGGCAACACATGGGAAGCCGGCTTCACTGAGGGCTTTGCACGGCAAGGCCTGAGGCGAGGGTAAGGCAGGTGCTGTTCCCTGGGGAGATGGTGGAGCAGCGCCGGCTGGAGAACCTTCTGCCAGGGCCGCATCCCCACACCGCTGAAAACACGCAGCCCCGTGCCAGCCGGGGTGTTTTAAAACGTTCGCATTTAAGGTACAAGGAAATGTTTCTATTTAAACAGAACAGCCTGTGAAAGCCTCTTCCCCTTTTCGCGTTCAGCGCAGCGCCGGGGCTATAGGCTGTGTTTATTTACCAGCTGCCCTCTCTAACCAGATTTACAGGAGCAAACCCCGGCGGTCACGAGCGGTTGGCCGTGTCACCGGCTCGCTCTGACGGGGCTGAGTACGGGCTCTGAAGGCTCTGCGGAAAGCCAAGCCCTGCTCCGCTCAGAGGAATTCCAGGCCGTTCAGAATGGCACGTTACCTTGATTACTTTTGCATTCTCACCCCTCACCCTGCCTGAAGTGTTTCTTGTTTCGGGCCGAAATTTCTCTTGTTTTCTACCGCTATGTGAAAACTGCCTCTTTTTGAGAGCTCAGACGTTTTCCTCCAAGTCAAATTTTATGTTTCGTAGCCATAACCTGCAGAAGCCACTACTGGGTGTTTTATAGTCTTAATTATGTGTTGCAGTAGATAATTAGATACTGAAATGTGAATGCTCGAAAATATGAACTAGGGAATGTATAGGAGAAAGCACTGTCAATCTATTGTGCACATCAATCTATGTAGCACAAATAAAAACTAAAGATTTACACCAAAACTGGCTTCTCAGCTTTTTCTTTTATAAGGAAGATATTATTATTTTTCTGTTATAGAACACTACGTTTTCCACCACCTTTGCAAAAATGCTCAATAATCTGAAAGTTTCAAACTGATGGCTGGTGTTCGGGTGCCTCCCGGTCCTGCTCCCCCCTGGGGCCTGCCAGCCTGAACCGGACTGGCCTTGGGGGTGCTCTTTCCCAAAGGAGAGAGATGGAAAACCATGCACAGCCTGAGAGGTGCGGCGGAATCAAAATACTCACCTGGGTGATGTCAGGATCCCTTCCCAGGTGAATCCTGCCATGGAAAACAAACAGAGAGCATGGCTGATCGCTTAGCAGCTCTGCCGTCCGTACGGATCTCTTCTCACCTCCTTTCTAGAGAGGGAAAAAAAAAAAACGTGGAAAGTACATACTAAATAAGATTTGAAAAGAACAAAGGTAATACTGAAAGCTTTGTAACTGTCTGAAAATAAAACCTGGGTCTTCGAAACGGCGTGAAGGAAACCCGTGCAGGCTGAAGCAAAAGTGAAAGGCACGTGGCTGCACCCCAGGACACCTTCCCACCCCGCGCAGAAAGGCGGTGGAGGTGCTTCCCTTCCCCTGCCTCTCGCATCCTCTCAAGGGATGGGCGATGAGATGAAGGGATAGAAAATTAATCTGCACACTCCTAGCACACAGAGCTCTAATTTTAGTTGAGGTCTCTAGCTATTATAATTAATGCATTTTAAAAAAATTATGATTTACCAAATTATTATATATTACCTAAAAGAACCCCAAAACCATGCCGAAACTGTTTTCTTCCTGTGAAATGCAAGTTTCCATAGCAGACCATTACCCAGTCTCCTTGAGATTTTCAAACACAAATATTTTTCATGACAGACCAACTATAATGAAGCTCCTTAGTCACACAGCTGTGGTTTACACAACACACCTTTTACAACCCCACAAAAATGTACCAGGGCTGAATGCCTGTCAAAAACCTGAAATTTGCAGCATTCAAAAGAAAAAAAAAGCTCACAACCAGCCACCAACAACGTGTCTTTGGAGTACGTGCAGGCACACACTGAACTTACAGGTTATCACCAAACACTGTGGCAATAACAATGCCTACACACTACTGGAAGGAACTACAAAGTCACGGGGAATTTTTAACTTTGGATACTTGTTCATGCTTCTGAGAGAAACCAACTGATGACCTCCAAGACTTAAGTTGTATGTTCATCCTTAGGACAAGAATAATACTGGCACGAACTGGGGAGCTTGCTCTGTCCTGCCTGGAGATGAGTCTCTAAGGCTGGCAAACACCCACCAACCTCTCAGAGCAAGAGGACTGAGACCGTAAGTGCTTTGAACCACCAGGCGACTCCCTGTTACCAGTTCCACAGAATCACCCTGACGTTTTATCACAGCACACTTGATGATCTTCAACTTCTTTGAAGACTCACCTGAATATCGGCATGACTCATACTTGGATCAATAGAGTGTATTCATCCTTCAGCAAATCTAAATGACACCTGATTGCCTATTAAACACTACAGCTGCTTCTTCCTCATTCCCACTTCCCAATCCCCGTGCAGCATATTTAAAGAGAAGGTGTAACAGGCCTGGCAGAAGGACACAGAGGATCCAACAGGGCACACGCTACAGCTCCTGCAACTTTAGGGGGGCTCTACCATTCTGCCTGCACCTCAGCAGCAAATGAAGGTGAAGAAGTTTCCTAGGTTTTGGGGAATAGGAAAAATCTTCATTAAAGAGCAGGACAAATTGCAGCAGCACAAGACCACAAACAAAATAATTCTGCAATACCAGTGCTGGGAAAGGAACCAGGCAGACCACTCTCATGGCCTTGGTCCTTTATGCCACTTTGCAAGGCACCTTTTCAAGTCACTGACTTCTGTGGTGGAACTGCTCACACTCAAAAGTCTCTAGGAACTAGAGATCTTCAGTCTAAGGAATCCTTTCACCACGTTGGAAGTATGATGGAAGTTGAAGCTCACCATGTAGCGCAGATGCCTCCAAAGGTAGAGGCTGTTACCACTGACTTGCCCGTCTGTTACAAACTATACAAAAGCACCTTTTCTTACAGCTTACCTGTAAGTGTGAAACCTGACCAGCGTTAAACCAAAAGGCAGAACACTTTGGAAACCGCTTCTCTGGAAAATGATTACTCATTCATGGTTACTCATTGAGATTAGTTAACACATGATATATTAGCATACACTACTTAAATCCAGGACTTGATTGGCCTACTGATTCAACAGTACTGATTCAACTCCTTTATGCCTTTGTTTACCAATTTCACAGTCTAAAAATAAATAAATAAATAAATAAAATAGCTCCGAATTGTTTGCTAGACACGCTATAGCCAAATGCACTCAGTAAACCACCAAAGCAGCTTTCTTGAAGTCTTGTTACCTGGCACCAGACTGCAATCCTGTAATTAATCACCATTTACATCTGATGCAAGAATAGCATTCATTCTGCTATTCCTACTTGGATCAATGCCATGCCAGTCAGCTTGTTATATCAGCACATCAATGATTTTTCATGCCATGAAGCTTTGCTGGCACTTTGTGGTTTACTAAAACACCAACATCAGCAAGTTTCACGTGGGAAATTGCTTAAAACCTTTTGAATGCAGGATACCCACCTTTGGAAACTGCACTGAAATGTAGAGCTGCTTATCCCTGGAACAGAAAAATACCATTAACACTGTCACAATACAGAGAACAGAAATATTCCACACTTCTGCTTTTTCTGCGCCATTTTGAATCATCTTATCATCTACATGCAGCAATGAATTCCCACAAGACATTACAAAAACTCATGCTTGTTCTGCACAACAGACCCTTTGCTTGGATAATTTTTATCATTCAATATTAACATTTTAATTTGCAAACATCAGCTTCCTCATCATCTCTAGCCAGTAATACATTAACAAATTGCTTTTAGTTCTCCTAACCAGAATATACTTTTATATGTAACAATAGCAGCACTTTTTCTTGGTGCAAAAGGGGAGTGGAAGAGACTGATGGAAGAATGTCCAGGTTTTCTTAAAGAGCTCCCTTCATTCACCTTGGTCAGAAGATAGGAAAAGAGTCATTTGCCTCTTTTATAGCATTACAAAACAGTCTCTTTCAGAACAATATAGATGCATAATATCAGTCAGCCTCATATTTCCTCTACAGCAAATAAACTGAGATCACAAACACTCATTCAGGCAGCCACGTACTTTCAGCCCACCTTCAGATCATCTTTGCTTAAGAGCACAAGAGTCAATCCTTTAAAGAAAGACACTACGGAAGCACGAGATCTTCAACACGTTCCCTATTTAAAGCCAACAAGTTGTAGAAATTCAGGCAGAGATAATAAAGCCAACATTTTGTGGTTTTTAATTATTTTTTTTTTTAAAACTGAATCCTTATTTTGGACAAGTCATAAGCAACTGAAGATAATCCTGGGGAGATCAATCGCTTTCCATGCTGAATATCCAGCTGTCTTCTTTTAATGAAGCATTTTCTCCCATAAGGTTTACTTAACTTTGTATAATAACAGGAGAAAAAAAGTTAATTTAAAATATTCTGGTAATTCTTTACCACTCCTGAATGCTACAGTGCCATATCCAGGAGGAGAAAGAAAAAACATAATTGATAGAAAAACTCCTTGCCATTTTTCTACTCCTTGACGGAGTTGCCACTCTGTCAACATTTGGTAAATTAATTAATTAATTAAAAAACCCCAACTCCTGCAACCAGGAGACACTAACAGACACTTGAAATTTAGCAGAAAACATTCCTAAAAAAACCTGCATTAGGTTTGTTGCCTACACAAATTATTTTCTTCACCTCAGTAGTTAGCGTGACAGGGGAGCTGGTATCCCTGGGATTCTCACTCAAATTCCGCCTTGGATCAAACAGTAGGAAGTAAGATGCTGACCAGCAAAAGCTAAACTTTGCAAAGGGCTGGAGAAACTGGACCTCACTGGGCAAAAATGGTACAGTAACAAACTAGAGTCTCATCCCACAATCATCCATAGTCAAACTGCTGTCACAGTTTTTTTGGCTTGTGTCACTCAGCATGTTTCCAAACCCTGGCAGAAGTTTAGTGTGGGCTGGGAGCCACTCTCACAGGTCGTCTGCAGGCAGCTGCCCTACTCTGAAAGATTTACCGTAAAGTCAGTCATTTTGGTCTCATGACTACAGAGCTATCTCTGGCACTGTAACTACTGCAACAGACATAGGAAAAAAAAAAAAAATGAAGTGTGGCACAGGAGAGGAGGAGACCTTGCATAAAAATGGCAATAAAGCCAGATGATACTGAGATGGGAAATTTAGCAAATTCATTCAATCATCTGCTATGTGAAAAAAAATAATTTACAAACTTAAGCCAAAAAATTTCTGTGCATTGGACCTCTCTCCTGTAAGAGCCGGTTTGATTTGATAATCTTTTTCCAGAGAAGACTAGAAGTAACAAGACAAGGCAGGTATACAAAACTTTTTATTGACAACAGAACAATAGAGAGGAACGTCACCACTTCCCATTCCTCAGGAATGTCTCCATTTCACAGTCAGTCTGCTAAAAGTACAGTTCCATGGTAACAAGCAACACGAAGGCGTGGAGCTGTCTGTAATCTCAAGGAAAACGTTTCAGTGCCGTGCAAAGGGACAGTGCAGGCCCTGTCACAACACAAACTGTATACACAGAGCCAACAGGCACAGGTATGAAGCAGTCAGAAGTCTCAAATTATCTCCATTATTCCCGTCTGAGGGCAATACCCGCAGTGCTACTCCATCCACATTCCATTTCAGAAGCAAACACTTCCTTCCCTCAGTCCTTTCGCTTCCCCTGTCCTCAAAGATGTCAACGCTTCCAACTGAATGGTACCGTGTCAGAGAAGGCCTGAGCTTTTATATTTTGCTGCCTCATACCAATTCATGCATGCACTTGAGTTTACTTACAGAAGCTTACATTGACATAAAGAAGGAAAAAAATAAAAATGCCGCATTAAGAATAAAAGGATTTAGTTGTTAATGCTTTCTCGCTAACAAAAATATTTGGTAGTTGTTGAAGATACTCCTTGTAATGTCCTTTTCCTAAAGTATGTATGCAGTCTACTCAAGGTTTTTAAAAAACTGCATGTCAAACTCTCTTAACAATTTCAAATACTCTGAAATTAAATTTGAACGCAGATTCAATCTAACCAACAAAATACCTTAATTTTAGCTTTCACGGTACACAGAACTGCACATTGAGTGCAAGATGAAAGCATTGTCTTCTGTATGGTTCTCCTGCCTGCAGAACTGTACTGGGACCCCTGTGTAATAGCTTAAACATTTATTAACATTTATTAACTTATCATGTTTTTCTTTTACTTAGTGGATGTGCCTCTGGATGTGTAGACTAGTTGTTAAAGTGCTTTAAAATAAAACAAAAACCCCAACAAAAGAAAACATCCCTCAAAAAAAACCACAACAGATGTGAGAATTTTATCTGAAGGACTTTGTACAGCATTTACAATGTCAGCATAAAGCATCTGAAACATGAGCATTCCCTGCAGACTGATGCAGTGCAAGCAGTCTCATACATTAGATACTGCGATTCCTCTGGATTTGAGATGCACAATACTTACAAAAACAACCCTAGAAGCACAGACAAATGCTGGTGGCTCTTCCTCTTCTTTTTAGAAACATAATAAAAAAATCTGCATTACTCTCTCATAATTTAAATACATAAGTGATCTCCACTTTTATTACTTCATGACAATGACTTCAAATTTACATTATTTTAAGTACCATCATAATAGCTCCATGTATAATACAGATATTTGCTGATATCCTGTCAGAAAATAAAAAAAACCAACCTTCCACTATATAAAAAAAAAATTATGCTGGAAAGACAAAAACACAGAACAGGGACTTGGTACAGACTATGATTTCAGTTTTATATCAACCACAGTTAACCCAAAATTAACAGATACACAGCGATATTCAAAAGCAGTGCAAATATCTTTGGAGGTTAGAATAAAATTATACTACAAGAACATAAGACAGAAGAAATTAAAAGGCAAGTACTTCAAGTACAGGAACCAGTCTCTGTGAGGTCCATCTTAGTGTTAGCTGGGAGTTCCTTCCCCCATATTACTTCTTCCTCTGAAACACATTAGCCAACATTGCACCTGATGTAGTCAGCTGGCCCATCTTGTTCAAAAACTTGGTCTTTGTGTCTTCACTCACAAGGCTCGCTGCAATCGACATTGAGCTAGGAAAGTAAAAAAAAAAAAAAGTGATATAAGATTACAAAGAAAAAAGAACACTGTGCTATTGTTTAACAAGCAACTGAATTATCTTTGCATTTTAGAGGCTTCAACATCACAAAAGACAGGTCCATCAAGAAGAATTTAAAAACCATTACCACCAAGCCTATATATACACTATTAAATTCATTATCATGTCCTTACAGCCCTTACAAAAACTGTAAAATATTTTTGTGCATGCTACCCTCTATTCACCTTTGGAAATCACCACATGAGCATTTGTTAGCTTTTTGGAAATTGCCCCATGACAAAATACCTCTGCGAAAGATCGGCTTTACCTCCTCACTGAAAATGTCAATCTTACTTAATATAAGAACAACGGTAATAGTACAGACCAAGAACCTCTCTAGCTCAAGTATCCTGCCCCTGACAGTGACCATTAGCAGACATGTACGGAACAGCAAAAGCAAGGTAAGTACAAAACAAGGAGAAGAGTCACTAATTTCCAACTGTCTTAAGTATTTCCATCTGAGCAGAGCTTAAAATTAGTGTGGGCTGTCAATCTAATAACTCCCAACGAATCTTTGCTTCACATTATTTGTTCAGCTTTCCTTTGATCCCCTTTTAGATACCTTGTAAACACCACACTGGGGCATTGAGTCCTACTAGGCTTACCCCTCGCTGGGTAAAGAGCTTTCTCCTTCTGGTTGTTTTGCTTGAGCGTTCCTACTTTGTACGTACTAGAAGAGACAATGGAGAGTCGACAATTTCCCCATAAACTGGACTAGAAGGAGCAACCCAATCAATGCTGAACCTACAAGATACTACAACTTCGTATTCTAGAGGTTTCAACAACACAAGAGACCAGTTCATCAAGAAGAACTGAAAAACCATTACCACCAAGCCCAATACTGCACAATTAACCATTATTTTTTTTTAAATTTACAACATATGAGTGAGCTCAACTTCAGATATATGTAACTGTTTAGCACAGTAGGAGTAATCTGTCTCAAGACAGAGTGCAGCAAGGCAGATGTATGATAGCAGGAATATTAACAAGTACTCCGTACTTCCTATATCTTTGTAGTTAAAATGGCAAACATTTCTCAATATTAGACAGGGCCAATTTTACAAAACCAGTTATCAGTTACCAGTGAAATTCTCCCTCGTGAGCTCAGCATGGACTCTGTGTTTCAAAACTATACCAAAGATCACAAGATCTGTCTGACTGGCACAGGCCAGCTTCCAGGAACTGACTTTTCAGTCTGCAATGTTAAAGCCAGTGCTGTTGGACACTTTCACATCATGGCAGGTCAAGTTGAAGTAAACTCCAAATCGCTTGAAATTTGAATTGCTAGAATTTGAACGATTTCTTTTAAGGCAGGAGGGATCATTCAAAATCATTCAAATCAATCACCTAATTTTAAATATTATTATTAGTTGGTATTTTCTGAAAGCTTGGTGAAGTTTCTTGTTATCTAATATTTAGTGTTTAAGCATGATTTATTGAAAGCATGATGTTTGAATTTTTAGTAACGTTTAAAATTTTAAAAGATGTTCTCAGGTTGCATCTCTTTTTAAGCAACATTTGATTAAAATCAACATTTTATTTAAAGAATAATAATCTTTTTATGCTATTTAGCAGCCAGTGATAAAGATATATGGCTGTTCTGAAATGATTTATAAAGTTTAAGTTAAATATTTCTTTCAGGCACAATCATACAGCCAGACATCTTTGGCTTGACTACACATCTACAATCAGCTAAGAAATCACGTTTCCAGTTGATAAAACTTAGCAAGTAAGTTACTACTACTCTAAGATGGATTTCTTGCACAATTTCCCTTGTTTTCATGATAAAGCAAGGGTATATAAAATACTTAAATAACAGTTTATACTCGCTATCAGCTGGCTAATCATAAGAAGCTATTCCAGCCTACGATATATCCTAGAGTTATGTCTAACTAGGGAAAGTGATTTGGGAAATTCCAAGCATTAGCAACATTAAGAAAATAAAATTGCTCACTTCAAAAAAAGAAAGCCTAGCAACTGGTGACAAACCTGTAATTTTAAACCACCTGTGCTGTCATTATTGTAATGATCCTGAGAAAGCTTGAGGAAAACCAGCAAATGTTGATATGATTTTCAAAACAGTTTTAGGGAGATATCAGCCATCTGATGTTAAAAATTAAAAACTAACTGTGTCTAGAAGTTCATGTTTTCTAGTAGTATGTTACTGTAAATAGAAAGATAATCCACAACTCTTGACATACTTTAAATATGCCCCAAAAATACAAATCGAACATTTAAACATAAAAGCAATATGAAATCAAATGATTTGAGTCTTATGTCTTTAAAACATAATCAGAGAATCCAACAAGGCAATAATATACCTTGATTAAAACGAGTCCTACAGAAAAGTCCTTGTGTTTACTCATTATTCAAAACACAAAACAAAAACCAACCCACAAACAAAAATGCGTAAACAACACATTTTTGACCATTGCCTAGGTGAATTATATGCTACTGTTTTATGGGGAAGCTTTAGGTCAAAACAAACATTCATGCTGGACATTTTCTAAAAATGAGTTTGCAACATAAGTTGCTATCCACGATTGAAATATCTTGTTAATTGCTAAAGAAAATGTTTAACAAAAGTAGCTATCCAATATTTAAAAAGGCAAAGATTTATCTTATTTTGAAAACTACTTTTGTGATCCCATATTATTTGACCAACCCCTTCTAACAGTCAGGGGCAAAGACAAGATAGGCAACAGCACATTAGGATTGCTTTTTGCAGCCAGTTCTACTTATACGCATGCATTCTCATGTTGTTAACAAAAATCAGTGATTAATCTCCTAGTTGCATTTAAATCCTCGTCAAATATATATTTAACACTGAAATCAGGAACTGAAATTGGCAAGGGCTTTGCAAGAAAAAGGACATATATGAAAAGGTCATTACTTCAGTGGTAAAATACTTTGTGTTAATTTTGTACAAATCTTTTGCAAAAGATTGCAAACACAGCCTGAGTAAGAAAAGGGAAGGCTAATTAAAGAATGAAGCAGCACATAGTGAAGACTTATCCTTTTCAAATCTTAAGAGTTTTCAGCAGTTGCATTCTAAAAGAAAATACACTCGATGTTGTAGCATGGTTGCATTTATTTGCTTCTCCAATGGCTTAACAGGACCAACTGTGATTTCAAAATACTTTCATAAGAGAGATTTCAAGCAATAAAGACCTCTTACATTAAGGTTAACATGTCTGCACTGATATAAACTAAAGCAAGGCAAGCCTAAACCCTACATGAAATAAAAGTTCATCACTCAAACTCTAGCCCTGCAGAGAACAGCTTTGATGAACTAAATCAGTTAAAACATTTGAGAGAGGCAAAAGCACATTTTACAAAAAATAAATTAAAAATCCTGTCCAACTGAAGAGCTCAGCCAAGGACTTTTGTTTCACAACCTTAGGTTTCACAGTTCAGCTGATACAGGTAAGATAATAAAAAAAATTCAGGTTAAGGTTAAAGGTTAATGGTGTTCTTTAAAGATGACAGTTTCATATTGTGTGCATTTGCTGCATTCTGGGAGAAAAAAAAATTTTTCAGAATATGTCTGCCTTACAAGGAATCAATTTCATATTTTCTAATGATTGCTACTAAAAGGCTGTCAGGAAGGTGCTCAAGAAGTGATAAATTAATTTACTTCAAAAAAATAAAGTTTATCAGACATAAAAGTATTATATGTTTAGAGACAGTCAAAGTCTGAAGGGATGGCTTTTTTATTGCACAAAGAATTAAAACGAAAAAAGAATATTGGTTACTGATAAGTTTGCTTCAAAAAGAGTTTCAGTCATAAAAGCCTTATCTTCTACATTTAAATATGCACTGCTTTTATTTTTTTTCTCTACATATTCAAAGTCTGAAGGGGTGTCTCTTTTCATTGCACAACAAATCAAAATGAAAAAAGAGTATTGGTTAGTCTGTAGATTTAAAAAAAGAGTCCACAAAACCCAAGCAGAGGAAATATTTGCAAAGTAACAGCTGCCCACGTATGCAATTGATTCTACTGAGCCAACTGTTAGTCAAAAGATTAAGTCATTGCTTATGTGGAGGGATGTCCTTGCACAGGTTGGCCTGTCAGAGTCTACAGCAATTGCTTAGCATCAGATCTGCAAACAATCCGGCTAACGCTCTGCCTTATCACAATTACACACTGGGTACTTGGTACGCAAGGTACATAGTACAGGGAAGGCCTTGATAAAACTAACTTGCAAAAAGTAGAATGGGTCTAACTAGGCAACTAGCAAGTTTCTGTCTTGCCAAGGATCATTATTAGTAGGTTGTTTTTTGCGAAATAGCTGGCTTAAGCACCAACCTTGAAGGCTTCAGCCTTCAGCCTTGCTGAAGGCAAGCTGAGCATTCACCATTCTTGAAAAATAAGAAGCCAATACACGGCTGCAGAAGAATCTGAAGGCTACAGGAAGGGGATGGGCATCCAGAGTATGGCTGCTGGGGACACACACAGGTATACATGCCAGAAACTGCCACCTTTTAAGAGAGGGCAGAAAAGATAAAAGCAAAGGTACAAAGCTTTAGGAAGTAACAGAGTGAATCCCTGGATAAAAACAGTAGCATGAATGAATGCGTTTTTTGACTCCCAACTGACTGGCTGCTTATGCTGCAAGCACGTAACATGCCTGTGGAGTGATTAAGTCAAACAAACCTGGTTCTTATTCTGTGAATAACTAGTATGTCAAAGAAATACCTGTTTCATATGGAAATAGCCACTCAACTGGAACACACTTTGTCAGTCCAGTCTCTACTTCACAATATTGCCACATGAACAGGAAAGAGGAAAAAAGCTGACCAACACTGCATTCCTTAGATCTTAAAGATTTTGTATTTCTTCTTCCTTAGACAGGACTTCCACATGCCTAGACAGAACCATCTTATTAGAAGAGATACACTATGTATTGTGGTTTCTTGTCAAACCTGGACACTTTTAAATTATTTCACTTCCAACGTCTGAAGCTCATTTCTAGTACACCTTTAAGAGTTGACCTGATGCTCACATCTCAGATGGATTCAGTTCTTACTACTCTCCATTCATTATCAATGACAGCAGTAAACAGGCTATTTACCACTGGCAAAGCCTGCCATATTTAATTTGGTGCATGAGAAACTCACTCTTTTTCTATGCCATGTCTCTTCTGTTTAGTTCTTGTACACCCTTCCTATTTCAGTCAAACTACAGGTTGCTTCCAGGACTTTGCCACAGCACTTTGAGGATGTAAATTCTATCAACTTGTTACAGATATGGAAGCATGACACAAACAAGTTTCAGTAATTGTCTTGATTCCCAATGGCAAGGTATCAAGACTGAGGACAGATTCTCTTTTTCAGATACTTATTGCTTCATCTTGAACTCTTCCTGGCAACACTCCTAAGGATTTATTAAATTATTTAATAATCCATGAGAAGTTACCTGCTGGCATGCCATTCCAAGGAACAAGCAGGCAAAAGAACACATACATCTCATCATAATGATGCTTAGCTTTCCCAGTTTTCTTTTATTATCTTTTATTATCAGGAGAGATACACATATTCTATGATTCTATGATATACGATACCACCTCTACCATGAAGTGAACTGATGCATATCCACCGTGTGTCTGATGCCTCACTGGAAAGCTGGGTTTATGGTGCATTTATAGAACAGGTGTTTTATTGAAGTGCAACATAGTTGGAATTTACCCAAAGCTAACACATTTACTAAACAGCAGTCACACAGGTAGGTCAGTTTATACACTGGAGAAACTGTTCTCCTGTGCCCTAGTCTTAAGCAAAGACGGCAGCCTGGAACAGGTCATTGCCACCACCAGAACAATTCTTCAGCCTGCCGGCTGCTCCCATGAAAGAGGGTTGGAAGGTGCGTTCCACGTGCGTTGCTCTAAGCCCTTAGGTCAAGCACTCCCTGTTTTCTGATTCAGGACAGAAAGTCAATTACTGCTTTAAATGGATACAAAAACTTAAGAAGAAACTAACATGGGGAAACAAGAATGTCACTGTTAGGATACAAATAAAAATGTGTTGTCTTATGTTTTACACTGGAGACAGAAACAACCATGAAGTGAAGTTCCTAAAATCTGCTTTCAAACATGGAGTATGTCAGTGCAGGGTTTCTGGTTGCAAATCTTGGATACCATTATGGAATACACTCAGCAGAACGTTACTCTGAAGGTACAGAAAACAAAAACAGAAGTTGAAGTCTTACCCCTGCGGTTCTTGGACGGTCTTGTTTTCCACTTTCTGTTCACACTCTTTTATCATGGAGCTTAAAATAACCTAAGACATATGAGGAAGAGATATACATGACATATTTTCTTTTACACTGTCTTCATACGAAATCTACCCCGCAACTAATTCTGACATTAGCAGAACTGCTTTAAAAGTTTCCCTGTTGTTTTTCAAGTGCATTTAAATTCCAGCTGAGAATGCCTTGTGGCTAGAAACAACGAAACCATTCAAAATACTTCAAGGAAGAAGATGTTTTTGAAGTACTTTCATGAGTTCGAGACTCCCTCCTGCTTCCCCGGCATTTTAAAATAGAGCTAAAGCAAACTCATTTCTGTGACACACCTCCTTATCTTCCTTCTTTTCAAACAATGCTTTTACTTATTAGAAATTATCTTTGACCTACATTCATCTTCCCTCTATTTTATTTTAGAGAGTTTTCAAGTACCTTTAAAAATTCGTATATTTGCCAACTGGACGTATGAAAGAAAAAGCGAGGAAATAAAAGAAAAAGTGTGATGGCATCCTGAGAAACATTGTCATGGAAAGAAAGTGCTAAATCATTTCTCTGGTGTCTTCCAGGGTTCCAATGAATCAAGGCTTTTTTTTTTTTTTTTTTCCTTAACTAAAGCAATTGCACCATTAAAGGTTTCCGCAGAATCCTTGGGACTAAGAACACCCCCATACTGGTATTTTACATTTCTGCAGCATACCAAAAAGGAAGGAATGTTTCCCCAATAGCAGGCTTTGAAAGAAATTACACAATTCATTGGACCAGCCCACAACAGTACTGTTTTAACACATTATGATGAAAGCATTTGAAACATTTAGGCAAAACAGTTACAATGCAGAGTGTGAAACTATAAACATATAAACATACACACACCCACTACATAAATAAAAACTTTATCTGCTTGCAGCTCAGGAGAAAGGTAGCGCTTTGAGACACTCAAAATCTCAAAGCTACAAGCAGCAAAAATTAGTAGTGTCTTATCAAAACCTGAATATGTACAATAAAGGAAAAAAACTAATTTAAATCTCTAAAATACAGTTCAGTCACTAACGGTTACTACCAACTGATAACTATTTTAAAAGCTATTTATATATATAAAAAAGCTAGTTTCTCTCAAATTCCTATTAGACAGCTGCAGCATAAAATAACCTTTGAAACCATTCATTACACTGGTAAGATGTGGCCCAGTCTGCTGATTTGTGCCACTGTTTACTCTATTTCTCCAAAAATACTGCTTCAACATCTGAAACTGTTTGGGCAGCAGGTGTTAAACACCCTTGAATGCTTCAGAAACCAGCATTCAAACCTGCTCACGAGCCTAACAGGACTGTAACTCTTACTGCTGAATCTGCTGTCCTTCAATTCCATAAAACATTAAGCAAGTACTTAAATGGAACAGTACAGAGGTACAAGGGAAATGCATTCAGAATTCCAGAGAAAAAGCAAGCTTATCTTTCTGTATCAAAACAGAAATTTTGAAGCACAGTAGCCAAAATTTTTGTTACTTGACATTTCTACCTGTGCATTGGAGCCTCTCTACATTTTTGTATGTCTATCTGAATCTATGTGTTTCAAGTATCAATAATATGAAGTCTTGATCGAGGGGGAAAGTAATTTAGCAAGGACCCAGAATCATATGAATACTGGGATGGAGCCCCCACCCACTGCACAGCTACTTCCAGGAAGGCTGCGTAATTCTTGGATAAAGTGAAGCAATTCTTTGCTCTTCTCCAAATTAATTTGTCAAAGTTCTGGATGAAACAGAGAAAACGTATAAATATAGTATCACATGGCAAGTTTACATTATGATACTTGCAAATGGTGCTCACACCAATTCCTCTAGGTTCTCTTTGTTTCGTCATAGGAATGACTATGAAATAGTTTAGATCTCCTTTAAGAGAGGTATTTTAGAGATTTAACTCTGTATTTAGAGATATTTAAGAGACATAACACATGTTTAACCAGTATAAACAATACTGCAGATGGACTAAATATTTCTATCTCACTGTCATGCAACTCAAAATCCAATTATTTTGAAAAGAAAGAGAAGGCAAGTAGAGAAGGGGGAAGAAGGGACTTGACATGGAATTAAGAAATGCTGGCAAAATATCTAAAATGTCTGTACAAGGCGAAATGTTTATTTTAAAGACGAGAAGATCTGGCTTAAATACCCAACTCAGACTTTTGTTTATATGAAAGAAAGGAAAGCAAATATGAGGGATAAATGGTAAATGCTGCCTGACAGGATCACAAGCCAATTCTGCAAATGTTACATTCCAAGATGAGGATACACTCCGTACTGATGTTTAGAGCCACAAGAGCTATGGCTTTGTGAATGAGGAAACATGTTTTTGTAACTTATTATGCCATTTGTATCATGAATAACACCCCAGTAACCAGAAAAATGAGAAAAGTGTTAATTATGTTTATGCAAACATCTAGCTATTTGAAACAGTAAATCAATTTACTTCAGAAAACATACTTTTAAGACACAAGGCTTGAAAGAGAGATGCTAGAACTAAGTGGGTCTCAGAGGTCTCGATCATGGTGCCTACAAATACGCTGTTGCAGCAAGGAACTGATTAAGCACCATTTCTACAGTAAAATCTGTAGTGAGTTTTCTAACCCACTAGAGTGTGAGTAAATATTTTTAAATTTATGTTTCCCTTTGGGTAAAAAATAAAGCACTTGGCATCATGTGTGAAGCCAATCAACAACAGTGAGGTAGCACATGGTTAGGTCTCACGGTGTAAGAATGTTTCCTGATATTCAGACAGCAGTCTCCTGTGGTTCAGTTTGTGCCCACTGCCTCCAGGCCTGTCCCCAGGCACCATTGAGAAGAGCCCAACTCCATCTTCTTTGTATCCTCCCTTCAGGTATTTATGTATTTATACAAATTGATGTGATTCCACCCCTCAAGCCTGCTCTTCTTCAGCCTGAACAACCCCAGCTCTCTCAGCCCTTCCTCATAGGAGATTCGCTCCAGTGCCTTCATCATCTTTGTGGCCCTTTGCTGGAATCTCTCCAGTATGTCTGTGCCTCTGTTACTCTGAGGAGCCCAGGACTGGACACAGCATGCCAGATATGAAGAACACCCCATTTATTTCAGGACTATATTTTTCTCACCCTCTTTCCTGAGCTTGCCTGTCATTTCTTTCCTGTGCTCCTCCAATTTTCACCTGTGTTTCCTCAGACATACTGTGGCCATTGATTTTAGTATATTCTTGTTTTGATGAAAAAACATATGGTAAAAACAGAATCACAGATTCTTAGTGGTTGGAAAGGACCTTTGAGATCATTGAGTCCAACCACATTAAAAAACAAACAAACAAACAAAACAACAAAAAAAACCCACAAAAAAAAGCACCCACCAACTAAACCCCCCACACAACACCCCCCACACAAACCAATTATCTTGGCCACTAGAGCATTCCCTGAAGAGCCACGTCTACACGTTTCTTAAATACCTCCAG
>JAOTQQ010000012.1:69813350-69834471 GCA_026546715.1 Gallinago undulata
TGTTAAGCCGGCTGTCCACTAACACTCCCAGGTCCTTTTCTGCCAGGCAGCTTTCCAGCCACTCTGCCCCAAGCCTGCCCCATTTCCCTTTTCTTCAGTTTGCAGAACACTCTGTCTCTACATGCATTTCTGACACTTGAATGTGATTCCACAGAGGTACTTGGCTTAGAAACATATTTTAAATTATTTTACTGTTTTTAAATCATGTGGATGGACTCCTTATTAAAAAAAATCCCCTTGATGCTATGGTACTTCTTATGAGTAGCTTTCCGTAACTTTTAGCTTTAAATACCATTGACATATCAACTTTTACTGCCACCTGCACTTCATACTCAGTAAACACAGCTGCTCACCTCATGCTCTGGTGAGAGATGTTCCATGTCAGTTCGTAAACACTTAAGTCCTGGTAAAAAGTGATTGACCATTAAATCCTCTGAAATAACTAAAAACCAGGTTAAGGTATTATAAAGATTGTGTTCTGAAATTACACAACTTTATTCTACTGAACATAGGGACAAGCTATAGCAGCAAAATCCAAGATAACAGTCTTAAGTATATTTACCATTATGTATTTCAGACACCCATACCATTCCTTTCATACTTTTTTTTTTTTCAAGTTACTGGTTAAGATCAAGAGGTTTGGTTTTGTGTTGTTTTTAAAAGTACCTATCAGTTCCACTTTCTTTGCAAACAATTCTGACAAAACTTAGTTATTTTTCAAGTTTAAATCTACCTCCCCCCCCCCAGCAGAGAATTAACAGCTACACTCTCCATAAAAAAAAGGATACAACAACAGGAAAGAGCACTGTAGGCTTCAAACAGGTGTGTAGCGATATCCAGTCTCTTAGAATCCACAGACTGCTGGTTGTTGACCAAGGCTAACTTGTGCAAGTGTGGAATAACAACTATAAAAGAAAATATTGGAATAACTTTTAAATATTGGAATAAATTTTCAAATTGTTTTCTGTAGACCTGCTTGGCATTAAACAGTTCCTCAGTGGCAATCGCAGGCATCTGAAGCATCACATCAGCGTGGAACAAGAACTGCAAAGATGGCTTTTGGTGGGACTGCTGTTGTGAATTTAACTGATCAACCCAAACTTGAAATAAAACAGTGGAAACATCACCTAAAACAAAGAAGTACCTCAGAGTACCTTTGAAATGCTAACAGTTTACAGAAAATATTTTGCAACATTATTAGTCTCCTGCTGCTAAAGCTGTTTGAAATATGATTCTATTTTATAAACACAGCTGGTAATCTAGTGACAGAAATACAGATGTCATGAGAAATCTCCACAGATTACAGAGGAAACTTATCTAATGAATTTAGCCCACTGAACCAGACACCTGCAGCTGCGAGGCAGGACAGCTCCTCATGCTTTGTTTTCAAGTATCTTTGAGGCAGTTTAACAATCGACTTTGCTCTTCTATGTGCTTTAGATTTCAGGGACATGAAAAAAAAGCTGTTTTGTTAATCTGGGATGCATTTATATTTAAGATATGTGGAATACTTGAAATTTTTCTGCTAGCAGGGGTGAAGCAATGGGGGAGGCGGAAAGAGGAAGGCATTTCACATGTCAAGTAATTACAAAAAAGACAACTTCAAATTTGTTCTGCAGCAAAGTGACCTCCAGCTCCGAAATCATTCATCGCCATGTGCGGGTGTTCTAGATAGACACCAATGTTAGGTAAAATGAATATTGTATTAGCAAAGTCTTAAATACCAAACACTGAAAACAAGAGTTTTCATCAAACTTTTTGTAAAGAAAAAAAAAAATCAATATAACCAGCATACTATTAGCTTTAGGACAGAAAGAAGAAGAGTGCATCTTCCCACTGATACAACTTACATTCATCTCTAAATCTTGGCTCAGCATTAGGTCCAACTCTTCCAAATGTTTTTATGATTTCTGAATGTAGAGAATGTTGGTCTTGATATTGAGGGTCCTCTAGGAAAGATGCCAGCTGCATTTTTACTCTTTCCAGAAGCTAAACATTCCCAGAGAAATAAAAAGTACACAAAAGAATGAAGATGCTAGAAGAAGTTATGGTCAGTATGTCTATAATCTTCCATGTTTCAGATTATAAACCTTGGACCTTCTGTTAATTTACAGGTTTTCTCTGACAGGATGTTCCAAACTCCTCAATGCAGCTCTACATTTTAAAGACTGTCAACAGTGTTTTAATCTGATCTATCTTTAACTACAGACAGGTGCTTCCATTTAATTGACCTTTCCCCTTGAGATTCCTTGGTTTTAATACATTTTTTTACTTGCTATATTTGCCTCTTACTATTACTAACTTTGGAGTTTTCCTGTTTAATTAGAACTGAATTAATGTGGGGTTTTTTTTGCAATATATCTTAATTAGTATCCTGAAATATCTTCTGCAGAGGACAGAGATGTAAAAACAAGCATCATAAAATCAATGGAATTAGAAAGATTTCTTAAACCAAAGGTTAGAAAAACTGAAAATACAAATATATCCAATATGACATAAGAATTTAATTTGCATTCAAAGTTGTAAAAACAACATTTTCTGATACATTTTGGAAGGCAGTATCACCTCTGTACTCTAAAGCTTATTATAATTAGTGCAATGGATACAGTAATTTTTGTGTGGTAACAAAACAGTATTCTTCCCAAACTGATTATAGGCATGCATTCCAAGCTACAAAATTGTAACTTATCCATCTTCCAAGTACTTGTGAGTCATCAGTGACTTCTTACTCACATTTCCTCAAACACATTCTTTTAGAATATGTTGAAATTACAGGAAGAATGCAAGCTCTGCAAAAAGCTGCAAAGACTTTAAGAAGAAATTTGATTTTCAGTTACTATATAAAACAAAATACAGTGTTTCTATTGCTTACAGTAGAATCCTGCATGTTTTTCTCAGAATTCTGATCTATTACCAAAGTTTCATCATTTATATAACAAGAAGGAATTGTGTATCTGTATTATCCTCAAGGATTATTTCAGTTGTATCACTATGATGTCTTTTAATGCCATCTTGGACACCATGGGCTAAACCAGCAGATATGACAGGAACTATAGGAGACTTGTGTCTTTCTAAATTAGCTGGACGCCAAGCAGGATAATCCTAAAGCATCTAAAATGGTACAATATACTTCTGTGGAGGTAACTGAATCCCATCACCACTTTTTGGTTAGCATTTTAAAGTTAAGCTATTTTATTTGGAAATAATGGACTTGGATTTCTCAACTGTATTGAAGAAAGTTTTTAAAACATTTTGAGCATGGGATTTCCCGTCTTCTAGCACAGGCCTCCCCCCTTCATAACTGTTTTTCTTTGTTTATGTTTGGTTTGCTATTTAGAAGGAAATGTTTTTATTAGTTAAGAGGGTTTGTTTCAAAATAAGAAAAAAAAAGAGACCACTGCAGAACTGGAAAGCATTTTGGAAGAGGATCTAACAGAGGAAGAAATAATTTCTAAGATGCTTTTTTTGTTCCTCCAAGTTCATTATTTTAATATTGGATTTATAAAAAAATCACCCATTTCTTATGCTACAAAAATAACAGCCTGACAACAGGTATCTTACCTCTCTCTGAGTAACAGTTTCCATGATGGTCCCAAAAGCAGGAATTGTTGCAATCCTCACTGAACTACAACAGAAAAATAGAGCCTTTAAGATGTATTAAACATTAAGAATAACATTAATTAAAAATAAAGCAAAATTTTTAAATTAGTACTTCAACTTACATTAGTTTCTAGCAATGATAACGCAAAAAATAAGCAGACCAGGAAAAAGACAGACAGGATTAACTCAAGGTCTCAATGTGAAACTCACAATTCAGGATCACTGGACAAGGTAACAAGGGCTGGAGCAACCCGCTTGTCAACTAAGGCTTCATTCATGCCTCGAAGAGTCAGCTGTAAACCAGTCAACATGCAATAAAAAATGGTTTGGTAAACTTGAAGAAGTGGGTTAGCTGTGACTGAGGATGGGCAGGCAGACTCTTGGGGTTTTTTTCTTGGTTTAGTCACCCACACAAGACATTAAAACGAGTAAGACTATTCATGCTGTAGCATTTATTAGTAACAACCTGTTAGTGAGATTAGCAAAGCATCCCTCCTTAGCTTGGAATAAATATCACATCAGTATGTCCAGGAAATGAAGTACTATGGTTGCCTATCGGATTTTAGATACAGCCAAAACTATTTCACATTTCAGTAATGCAGATGATATTAAATTTTGCAATAGTAAAGCTGATAGATTACAAAACATACTAATATCCAGCTTTCTGCTAGAAATGATGAAAGCAAATTTCAAAACTGAGAATATGATTAAATATAAAACACTGTAAAAATTAAATGACATAAATTTAAGTTTGCTATTTAAAGTTTATTCAGCAATTTTATCTGGTTTAGTTTTAGGTGTTGTAGTAAATCTTTTCATTTACAAGTAAGTGATTTAAAAGTTACTTTTCTTTAAAAGTAATTCCATTTTTGTTCAGCTAGAATAAGAAACAGAACTGATGGTTATTTCTTCCTAAGTATTAAGAGGGATGCTGGGTATATAAGACAGTCAGAAAACTTACATTTCAGGGTCACTGGAGAGAGTAATGAGAGCAGGAACAACTCTCTGAGCTACCAGAGTTTCATGTACCCCCTTCACCAACAGCTGAATGGTCGGAGCAGGGGGGTATCACAGGTGATGCACGGAAAGAGCGAGCACAGTATCATGGGAAGAAGAACGGCACAACCAAGAGAGAGAAAGAAAAACACAAAAAGCAAACCAAAATTAGAAGCTAAGCAAATACTGCTACACTAGTGCTTTATATATGCAAAGGCATGAAGAAAGCTGAAGTGGTCTGGAAATCAGCACAAACCTGACAAATTCAATGATATGATGACCTTTTCTGTGTTTTAAGCTATTTTAAAATTTGACCTCTCAAAAGTTAAGCAGGTAATTATATATTATAATTCAAACACTAATATAATTATGTATTATACATATGACGTATAATTAAATACTAAACCAATGCTAATTTGAGTATGACAGTTTAATATAAATGATGTTATAACAAATCATATGAGTTAACTCATACTCATAACTCAATGAAATGGTATTTGTTATAGTAGGTCCTGTCACAAGCAAAACAGATGTCTTCAGCTAGGCCAAATGTGTGTAGTTTTCCCACACTGAGTGATACCTTTCAGAACTTTTACAACGTGACGAGTATCACTTCCCAGATGCCACTAATTTTTCCTCAAAGTGATTCAGGACTATTTTAGATTTAACTGCCATCCAAGCAGTACATATGTGAAACTTCCCAAGTGCCCCTTGCTGGTCTATGCAGGTAGAAAAGGGAGAATCCTTGGATTATCCATGAAATGTATTTCACCAAGACGTTTTGTAAACTAAGGAAGAGATGTATTTGTTGCAATACATGCCAAATATTAAAATCTGAGATTGCAGACAAATTTATTACCCATAAATATGTGGAATCTGTTTGAATTTAGATGCTCCCAAGGTGTTTTTTTTTTTTTTTTACATTACTTATATAGCTATACATAAGTATACAGTTGCATATGTAGCAGATGTCCTTTACATGTTTTCTACATATGAAAACCTACTAATTTTCAAAAATGACAAGTTCCAAAATTTCTCCAAATTCAGCAAAATAGCTTTTATGTCTGCATTAACAAAAATGAGAAAGTTTTGATATTTCTATTTTGTATCTCACGTAAGGAATTCTGGATATATTTGCTGGTTTTAGGAGATAAACATGAAAAGCTTCTTAGTCATTTCTGCAAGAAATTTGAAATTTATTTTTAATATTTAGCTATATCCTAATTACTCAAATTACATCATGAACACAAGTTAAATTCTGGGCTTTCCCCCAAGCTGTTTAACAAGAGAACACGTAAGATACTTATCACAAGGAGAAAGCAGTAGCTGTCAGCACATCAAATACTCCAAAAAGCAGGCAATGCTTACACCCTCCACTAGAGAAGGCTTCACACTTTTGCTATTTGTTTGAGCATTCCTGCCTTAACAACTCTGAATTTAAAACAAAGTAAACCGTGAAAGACTGGAAGGAACTTGACTTTCCAGAAGCCTTCTATCCAAAGCAGTGACTTTTGTTAAGCGATATTCGTGTGTGCATGCATAGGTGCACCCATGCATTGAACATACTGAGGCCTCACAAACAATAACTGAAGAAGGAAGAACAGGGAGAGAATTGCTAAGCTGTGTAAGAACATTCGCCTTATTGCTGCAAAGCACCTGCAGGGAGAAAGCTGCAACTTCCTATATTTATTATTCAGAAAGTACAAGGAATGTCAGTTCAACTACTACATTTTAACATTAATACATTTCACGATTATTTATAGTGGCAACAACTTAAAGTGCTGATGTATTGAATGTATGGGCTACTCTTCAAACAGGTGCTAAAGACATAGCTCACCGTTTGACTACAACGATCTTACTCTCACATGAACATTGACTGATTTTCCCATTGATTAAAATAGAGAATGATTACTATTTTCAATTTTGAACAAATAGGGACTTGGGCTTTCTTTACTGATCTTAATTTTGAGATAAGTCTAGATGTAATGCAGTGCTTGGGAAAAAAAATATTGCTTGGGATTTGTATAATTAGCAAACAAAATAGTATGGTCTCAGCTTCATGACTACGTGGGCTGCCACACTTCTAATTATGGCAAAGCATGGTAAACAGCACCATTCTGTATTACAGAAAATAAAACATGCTTCATAAATTCAAGTGTCATTTTGAGGGTAAGTGTTCCTAGCCTTGAACCTAAATAGACCAACAAAGCTTATAACTCAACTACACGCTTCATGTTCAAACCAGCAGCAATCAAATCTGTTTGCATCAGCATCAACATTCAAATGGGAAACCACTGACTGAAAACATTAACACAGAAGCAACAGAAACAGCTGGATGGGAAAAGCCATGCAGCAGCACCTAAGATGAGACAGACAAAGCAAATTTTTATCCTGTTTTGAATACTCTGGATCAATGTGGGATCATTACTTATGCATAACACGCCTTAAAAACGGTAGCACGAAGCTTCCTGCTGTCGAAGGAGAGAAGGGGTAGAAATGCTCTAAATCACTCCTGTGTCCTTCCAATCCTTGACAGACTGTAAAGGTTTGGTACCGCAGCCTTGCAGGTCCAAATCATGTGAGTCACTGTGCTGCTTGTACAGACCACTCCACTGCCCAGAACCTTTATAATTCTCATATACCTATCCTGCAGGTGACATAATCTTTGTCCTGTTATCTAATCACCAGGTTTTGCCATTCAGCAGCCTCTCAGATGTCAGAAATTCCTTGAATGAAGGAATTTCCCCAAAGTAAAATCAATTATTACCACATCTTTACGCGTGTGGCAATATGATACTATTTTTAAGTGAGAAAAGTGCCTGCAACTAAGTTGCCTGTGTTTTAGTAAAAATTGAAGTCTACCAGGAAAGAAGCAGTCAAATAGTATGCGGGACTGCTTAAAAATCATCAACATACTATTGAATTTGAAAAGAAACTGCAATCAAGACAACAGCCTGTTGTAACTGAGTCTTTCACAGGTTTGGCTAATGCTTATTAAGGAGAAAAAAAAAAAGAGCTCATTATTACAAACATAAAGTGCTCTTGTTAGACTAAAAAAAGAAAAAAAAACACAAAACAACAACTCAAAAAATATTTTAAGGGTGACCAAAAATTGTCATCTCATTTTTAATGAGAGAAAAAGAAAAACAGCAAAAAAACAAGATTGGATGTTTTCAACTGAGGTCTCAGGATATGTCTTAAAAGCGGTTGTTTAGTGCTTTACCTGCAATGACTTGCAGAGTTGCAGTAAGGCTGTGTTAAAGTTACATTAAATGCTCTTTTTTCTGAGGCAGACTTGAAATTTCTTTTTGTAAATGCACAGAAGGTGGCAGGTTCAGCTGAAGGTCCACTGCAAAGCTATTCAAATGAGTCCAAAGTGGAAGTAGAGCAGAAAAAAAAAACCTAAATGGACTGTGATAGTGTAATTAGAAATATGTCTTTCTAAAATGCCAAAAGGTAATCTCTTTGTTCAGCAACTTGAGTATGTCCCAAAGATTTTGTATATGCCTTTTCTAATAAACATTTGATGAAGAAAAGGCATGATATGGAAATAAAGGCAAGCTTAATAGTTAAATGTAACAGTCTTTATCTTGAACAAAGTTATATAGATGTTAGGTGAAGCTGTCATTAATGTGGCAAGTGAAGTAATAGTAAATTATTTTAAACTTAAAAAAAAATACAAAATTGGTCAAACATCTGTTTTTACCACCATATTTGGCACCAGTGGAAACTAGTCTGAATTACAATGCAAATGCATTGCACAAGTATATGCAAAAAGTCTTGAAAGCCAATAACTTGTGAGCTAGGTTACTGATGATGTGTCAAATATTATTAGCAAAGGTTAGAACTCAGATGTATGCTTGTTTATGTTTATCTACAGACCTAAGCAAACACATTTGACAATGCATTTAACTCTGGTTTGAACACAGTTTAGCAATGAAATACGTTTTCATAATCAGAAAGTGGTTTTCAGCATGCAATAATCAGAATGCAACAATCAAGTCAGCAGCAGATCAAAGAACACATACACAGTTACTACGGCAACACCTTGCAAGTGGCTAATGACAAATTGCTTAATGAAAGATGTGCTGTTGAACAGAGAACAGATACAGAAACAACTGCACAACAACCTCCTGCTCCATCACACAGTACACAACTTATTTAAGCCATTTGTAATTTTTGAGAATGTAGCAATATTATCCCAATCACTGTTTTTAAAAATAAACTCTAGTTTTAAAAAGGTATAAAACAAGTTTGGATAACACTTACCTCAAACATTCTAGCAGCTGTACATCGAACAAGAGCAGAAGTATGGACAACTCCATACCATAATACAGTTAACAGCAGCTCATGATAAGCTGGGTTTGCACTAAAAGAAAACAGTTGGGCAGTCAAAAAAAAACAAAACAAAACAACCAAACTCTCAAACCCAAGTTCTTTACCTACAAAATGTAGTCTTAAGAATCCATTGCTAAACAAATCTAAACCTCTGATATTTATCCTTTCTGAAGGTTACAAAACATCTCATTCTGAAGGACATGCAAGATGTCGCTGTCTAGATACTAAGTTGCATTTTGAAGTTCATTTAAAAAACAAAAAGATAATTTTCAATAAATTACAACACTAAACTGAATGCAAATATGTAGCTAGAACACATCATAGTAGTATGGAGAATACAAAAGGAATTTCCATTTTATCCTCAATGACTGATTTTTGTGTGGTTTTTGTGTTTGGGTGTTTGTTACACTTCAGATTTTTTTTACCATTATGTTTCTAATCTAGAAATTAAAGGTTTAAATTTTGTGAAACACCAAGGAAAAAAGCAAGTACACCCTTTATTCTCCCAAAGAATCACAGTTATTAAAATTACAGCCAGATTAGCAGCTTTTAGTAAAAACTTCTAACATATTGATATTTAGTCAACTGCAACTGTATTCTTTACCCCAGTTCCACAAAGGAAGCTTTCAGGCTGTCAAGAGGAGCATGGGACAGTGAAAGCATAGTCATTACATCTTCTAAGAATCCAACTAACAGCTTGCGGTCTTCTTCCTGAAAGAGGAGCATACAATGCTGAGTGTAGCAGAAGTATTGCTGCAGTTCTGATGAGCTACAGCTACCAAAGAGATAACCTATGGATGAGAACAAACTAGATTTAGCCTTTAACAATCTTCTTAAGAACTTCAAAAACATGGTTTAAGAACAGGAACCTTTCAAAGCAGACAGAAGAAGGTACTTCATTTCTGTATTTCATCAACTTAGCACATACTCTTGCACAAATTACCCAAATAATTTCACTAAAGAAACTTTGTACTGAAGCACTTTCATAGCTCCTGACAGTTTGTAATTGTTCACAATTCACTAAACATTTGTGAGACGATGAAGTATTTTTTCCTGTAAACTAGATATATACCAGGCCATAACTAATGGTTACTGAGGGATTAGGTAGTATTATTTATGGAGCATTTATTTAGAAATAGGTAACACTAAAATTTTACTACTCGAACTATGCCCAAAATGGCGATTCACCTGCTTACTTGTTTCAGTAAATTTTGCAAAATTATGTTTGCAGGGCTCAGAGTTAAATGGCCAAGAACACACTTATGGAATAATACTATTTTTTGACAGAGACACATGGCAGCTGTCAATGTCTGAGATTTCGCAGTGGTGAAGACGCCAGATGTCATTGTAAGATTTACTGAATTCAGGTTTTTACACTGATAACTATCATCTAAACATAGTAGACAATCTGAAAAGAAAACTTTTAAATGTGTTTATAGCTGCCCACTTATCTACCTACCTTCAAAGCACAAAAGCACTGTAAGTTTTCAAAGAAAACAGTAAGGGATTTTTGGTAGAATAAATTTTACATATTAGTAAACACTGAACAAAGAAACAGAATAACAAACCTACCTGAATATAACATGTAAGGACCCCTGTTGCATAGATGGGAACTGTGGCTTTTGTAAGCACTCCATTACCTGCTGTGGAATCTAATGAAACAGTGAAAAATTTAGGTTTTATATACACATATACGTGTATATATGTGCATATCTAATATATATATTATATATTTTGTATATATAGGGTAGACACGCATGTATTAAGTATTATATATACACACTTGAAGAACTTTTACACATATATATATGTGTGTGTATAGACACACACCTCCTAAAATAATGTACTTTACATGCCAAAACACACCATCTATAACTTCAGAGTGTTCCATTCAGACTAAGATTAGATTTTCAACATTTCAGAGAGGCGAAAAATTTGAGAACTGCTGTTTGAACAAGAGATTGACAGTTTTTTTTCCAATTGCAGCTAAGATCATCTTTCATGCATTTCAGTAAAAAGCTACTTACCTATATTTTCCTCAGACAGTCTTAAGATTTCCTGGAACTGTGGTTTTACCTAAACAAAGGATGATGAATCCCACATAAGAAAACCTGCTACCAGTGTCAATTAACTTAGGAAAAAATTAAGAATAAAAAACAACAATAGAAAAAAGGACATTTTGAAGATACAGAACAAAAAAAAACCCCAACTTTAAAAAGCATAGACAGCTTATATGAAAATTGAAATTATGACAAAAGAGAGTAAGTGTGTCTGTTGAGTACCCACACTGAAGTAACAGTATTAAGCACTTGTGATACCAAAAGCTGAAGTCTCTTCGCAATATCCTTAGTTGGGCTTTAGGGTTTTACCAAGCCATATGTTAAAGAAAAAAAGATTGTGTTTTATATCTTTGCTGTCCATGAAGTCCAAAATACAGCTGTGATAATCAGTATCAGAGCAGTTTTATAGAAGCAAGGGTTCTCAAGATAACTTACAGAAAGGGCTTTCAAAGGCCAGTTTTAATATTGTCTCTGGAGGCAGCACATAATGTTTTCAAGTTTATCTTTAAGTAATCCTCTCATATTTTAAGATTTCCTTCTAAAATATTTTTGAATTATATTCAGAAGTTATTTTATTGAGAAAAATAATATATTTCCTTGACAAAAATATTTAGATATCATCTGTAGAAAATATTTTGGGCAAGGAAAGCACAAATTTTAATTTTCCAGTCAATTACAGGATGAAGTACTTACGTGTGCCACAAACACTAAACAGTATGCTGTTCTGAAGAAAGGTTAAATCTCTAGAATTAGGATGAACTCTCTCATTTCCTATGCCATTTATAAAAAAAATATGAAGAATGAATACAGTTTTTTTTTTAAAAAAATCCTTCCTTGTTGGGCAAGATGAGAGGCCATTCCAAAATGGTCAAATACAAAAATCAAAAGGATGCAAACAGAAGTTTAATAATAGCAAGTTTAAATGTAGTAATGGACAAGTATCAGTGAGATATGCAAATATAAATGGTCACATAAAGTGCAAGTAAATCAGACACACCATTAATGTGGAGAATATATATTATCAAGGTACTACTTTTATAGAATGATTAAGGTAATAACTTACCTTAGTGTTCGTAAAAATTTTCCCAAATGTCCTACAAAGTCTCCAGAAAAATCTAGAGAACTCATGGACACAGGCAGTTGATGCTACATTGATCTTGCCAACTATTTCTATAAGCTGTGGCAGCCTAAAAATCAGGAAACAAAAGGATATTAAACACTACTCAGATCTGTTGTTTCTTTCCAGTTATATTTATATAATTTATATTAATATCCATATATATATACACACAGAGCACTATTGGTTCCAATATAATTACCTACACGTTCTGTACAATTCCCAACTCTTGAAGAAAGCAAGGGTTTAAGTGCCAGAAAAGTCTGGCCTATATTTTTGAACAACTGTTACTGCAGAACAGTATATTTCATGAGAAATTCAGAATACAACAATCTTCACTTCAACACAGGATTAACTGAACTAGTGCAAAGATGAAAGGAAACAATTTTTTGGAGCAAGTAGTTACCTACACATTCTGCTAGATAGGTGATGTTTTCTGAATAAAATCAAAGTCAAGTCAGTATGAAAATGAAAATGTTTAAAAAAAAATCCATCTTTTCTTCTTTAATAATCATACTTAAAATTCTTATGTTTAATAATTGTTCAACATACTAATGCTTAAGAACTATTAATTTTGACATATTTTAAAGTTAGGAATCATTAAATACAAATTAACTCACAATTGATTGACTACCCATAGCAAAGTCTCCCAGCCTGTGGTACCCTCATGTTCTAGCTGATAATCATACAGTTGCAACAACACTGCTAATTGTTCACGGCTTCCAATGATGATGGCCACATCCTGAAGAGGCGACATGGGTCGGGGAAATCTAGTGACTGCAACAGCAGAGAACAAGTGCTCATGAACAAAAGAAGATGAAAATACTTGGGAAGTGATGTCAGCAAAGATAGCTAAGAAAGTCTGAAACTTTTTAGTGCCTTCAGTGTAAAGTCATCAAATTGGTTTTTTTTTAAAAAAAATTAATGAGTTAAATCCAACTCTGAAGAGATTACATAACCCTTTCTTAAAAAGAGAAAACGCAGGTACAGGAAGATGATGGAAGGACCCAAAGAACACACCACAGACTTACAAGAGTGACTTGCAGGCAACATTTCCTGACCTACAATACTTCAATCATCTAACTGCTCTAACCTCTAGACATTAACTAGATTTTGACACTCCCCAATCCCTCCCCCAGCTCCTTAATTAGCTGAATTAGCAGAAGAGAATAATTTACACAGAAAAGCAAGACCTCAAAAAAAATCTAGACCATCACAATATCTGGGGATTGAAAGCCTGCCTACACCAACATTGCTTTTATTATTCTCATTCACATCTGGCATTTTAAAAATTTTTCATCAATAATGGAAAGTGATAAGAACATCATCTTTTCTACTGCAAAATTCAAGAAAGCAAGCTTGCAGTTCCTGCAATACTACTGGATTAGGGAAAAGTACATGAGATTTTTTCTTCCACTTTTGTGGAGGAAGGAGGTGTCAGACTAGGCTGAAGCCTGAAATTTTGAATTCCTTATTTAAGCAGTAGTAACCCAGGGAAAAAGTGCTCATCTTCAAATGACTCAAGTCAGCTGAATGAGTTTTACCATGGCATGTTTAACATTTTAACATTGATGCACAGTAACGTACCACCAGCTACTTTCCAAATTCTCCTTTGAAGTTGTCACCCTTTCTTTGAATCTTCACACACAGCACTATTATCAGCATGTGGCAGGTATTACCAATAATATCTTTTTAAAGTATTTGTAATAGGATAAACGTTCTACAGGCTAGGACTGATGATTTAAGTACAAATGCACTATTGCGCCATCCAGTCTGCTACGGTATTACATAGATACATAACAAATGGTGAAGCTTTTGCACTAGCCTGTAATTTTCCCACTTCATAAAACTTTTTATTTGGAAGAATTAACTGAAACTGAGGTCAGCCTTCTTAATATAATTAGTGGCTATTAGTGGAAAACAATTCTCCAGACAACTTTAGGAAGCCCAGTTAAGGATTGCTTTGCTTTCTCAAAAGTTTCTTTTAAGAAGTAGAAAGAAATGAAGAAAGATGAAATAAAAACTATTTTTGTGATAATCATGTCTCTCAAGCAAGCATCGAAATGGGTGGAAAAAGGAAGCCTTGCTTAAGGATTTGCTAAAAGAGACCAATGTGAAGAAACATTAAGAGGATAATCAGAAAGCAAAAATGTATTTTTTAAAAATTTTTCCCCTCCACAATGTGTGCTTTGTATTATGACAAAAAAGTATTTTACTGCAAGGCTATAATTGGATTACATAAAACCGTGTCGCTGGGAACAGAGAAGTCATCTCATCTATAACTTACAGTGCACAACACTGCTAAGTGAAGACAGAAAAAAAAAATCCAAAAGGATACCATTTAGTTCTCCTTTAGTCTATGGCAAATAATCATAATTTACATATTTCCTCTGTATCTATAAACTAATATTTGTAATTAGATAAATATCTGATTAGAGTTCAGGACTAAGACTTTTCTTTCACAGGAATACAGTAGGAGTGTGTGTGGGGGAAAGAAGTAGAAAGACATTTTCCCAAAAAGGAAAAAAAAGCAGAACAAAGAAAGAGTCACGACAAATCTTCCTATGCTAAAATCTGGTTTTAAAAAAAATTCTCTCCATGAACTCAGCAACATTAAAGAAAGGAAATTTTTAACACAACAGAGATACCCTGAATTTCTTTCCCCGTTCTTCCTATACACAAGAATATAACACATAGAATAGATAGATGAGAAAAAAATGCTTGTCCAAAATTTCTTGGACAGAAACTTAAATCATTATTGTACAGACAGTGTATTGCAAAAATCTGAAGTTTATATGTATATTCCGCAATTTATGTTTATGTAGCTACCCTAAATACACATGAATTCTAAACTTATGAACTATTGAACTGAAATTCAATATGAATGAACTACTGAACTATTCCTGAAATTCCTCCTTTGCAGTTAACAGTAATTTGAGATTTGTCACCAAATCATACTTAAGTTCCTAAAAATTCCACATCCCAGAAATCAATCATTTACCTTCAATTTGTGGTATTTCTCCCTGAAGTTTAGCCTTGCTTGTGAAAGGTGCATTCTGTAGCACCAGTGCAAACAGCGAAGGAATCAATGACTGCAGAGCAGACAGATACATGTGAAGCTTATGTTCATCCAAGCCATGTTCTCCTTCCTGAAACAAACAGTACATTTAGTTAAAATTTTCAGTTTGGATGATCTGTTGCTTAGGCACGTATTCCCTGGCAAGAGCTCAACACATCTGTGATGAGCTTCTACACAGAAACACTAATCATATAGCAATTTATCCTAACCACAAGCTTAGTTTGTGTCAACATCCAAGTCCCCCTATCACCCTTAAGTCACATCTCATCAAAAGAACTAAGCAAAATTGCCTTTGGCATTTAGATGTTCATGTTGATAAATATATAAATATTTTTAAAGAAAAGTTTTCAGTATATTTTGGAAATGGGATTCCTTGGTCTTAGGGACCAATGCATATAAAAACTGAGTAGAATATTACTCTGATAATAAGAATGTTGGTTAAGTGTGTTAGATTGTTATGAGATATCCTATTTTCCAGAAGTTTCCAGATATCTACCAAATCAAGTGTGCAAACGGGCTCGTAATTGCAAATCACATAACTAAACCATTCAATTCTACTTATTTTTTTTTGGTAATAAATAATGGACTTTATAAAAAAAAAATTACACTATGTGATACCTTAAAACAATTTAAGGCAAATGCACTCAGAGTAACACACGTTATCTAGTCGCAGCCTCAAACAATTGTTTTCTGAATTGCACTTTAATTATTGGGCTAATACTGTTAAAGAAGCATCTGTTTGTTTTATGTGGGTTTTTGAGGGTGTTGGTGGTTGTATTTTTTTTCTTTCTTCCAAAGGACAAGTAAAAGTTACGGAGTTATAACAAAAGTCTCCAGAAAATTTTTACCCCATAGAACATTAAGTAGTAGTTATATACATTTTTGTATTTTTTTTAAAAGTCTGAATATGTAATAAAGATAAAAAGAAAACTTTCTAATGTAGAAGTAGCTGTACACATACCCTGAGCAATTTTTCAATTTTATTAAGCAGTGTAGGTATAAGATGGAACTGTAAATTTCCCAGTTCTGTTGTCCAGGCAGCGTAAGCAGGTAAAAATACCTGATGTGTTGCACTAACTACACGTTCTGAAGGGTCTCCTAAAGCTGAAAGCAGCAGTTCAAAGCCCTGGCAAAATAAAGAATACAATTACTTTTCCTACAATTCATGCTGAAGTTTGCTACACAAAAAATGCAGTCTAGAAAAAGATTATAATCTTTTTTTATAGTTTTAAACTATTAAGAATAAAACAATGTAGTACATTGGAGGAGGCCTTTCAGCAGATATTCCCAGCCCACCTACAAAGCTAAACAGTAGGTGATCCAATGACCCTGTTAATATTTCTCTACAGTCAAGTTACCAGAATTAATACTAACACATTTTACCACTCTGACTTCAAAAACTCAAGGCCAGGACTAGAAGATCTTCATTTTCACTTATCTAAAACATTATTAGACAGTATTAAGTTGAACCACAAGTAGGCTTTGTTTTTGTAGATGAATCTTTGTTAGCAAGTGATGATATCAAATTGGCTAATAGTATCAGGTGGCCAATGAAGTGGTATGTTCTTGAAATCAAACTATGAATTAATAGTGAAGCTCTCCTGTATAAGGCTTACATCTGAGCTTCTAAGGATACTCGTATATATATGTTTTCTTTTTGGTCTTGGTGACACAATAAAATCACCATTCATTTAAACCATCAAAATTTTTTAAAGTATCTAAAAACATTTGGTAAGAGTACATGAAATTATGCATCTCCCTACTGATGAAATAACGACAGAAGACATTTCATACATACAAAACCCAAACCAATTATACCTGTTGATACTTGTCTGGATCATCAATATATCCCATAATGATGCCCAGGCTTTTGATCACAGCTTCTCGTACCAGATCTGCCTTATCTTCCATTAACATTTGCTGCAGCATGGAAAGTACTAACGAACTACGGATTTCTTTCTGTTTGCAAACAAAAAACATACTCAATAAATCTAATAAAACAAGAAATGTGGGTTTATAGCAATTTTTTAAAATAATTTGCACTTCTATTAGTGTTTACAAACAAAAACCCTTCCTCCAACTATGGATCCCTTTGAATATTACACATTCAGTTTTCACAACAGAAGATAAATGAATATAAAATATCAGTAGCCTTATTAGAGAGCCTTTTGACCTACTAAGCACAGAACTCAAGTCCTTCAATTCATATGGAAGCATGTACCAAAAATAACCAAAAAACTACTATGGGCCTAAATGCTCAACAGAATCTTTACTCACTCCATTGCTAAATTAGAAAAGTAGGTTTTTAATTTGGGTTATTTTCATATTTCTCCAGAGCTTCAAATTCTAGTTCGCCACTGACTTAATTTTGCTGCTTCTTTTGACTGGCAGCACTCTTCATTTAACATTCCACAGTGTCTGAAGAACTCTATTATTGGGTGCCAATTATTTTTTTCAGAGATTATTTCCTTAGTTAGTCATAACTATCTTCATTTCATCTTCACTGAATAAAAGATTATTTTCTCAGAATGTACTTTTTAAAGACATTTTATAACTATTCACCTGTATTCCTTTATAATAAACCATCTCCTCCTTGATGTCACTTATTGAATCTCAACATGTGTGATATAACATAGAAGAAAATGTGACTGTCTACGCATAACATACACCCTTGGGAATATTTAAAATTATAAAGGATGTCTGCATTATGCAACAGATTTTCACCTCGCTTTCACTAGCAAAGCATTTGGAGTCAGTACTACTACTTACTGGAAGGTAAGGTGCTAGAGCTCCACAGGATTCTGCTACCAGTAGCCGTCTCTCTGGGTATTTGTGGTTGATCTGGTGAAGAGAAACAGAATGGCTATTTGCTTTGTAGTAACCAGTATTCAAAACGTGGTTAGAATGAACTGCAATAGAGGGATACAGATGCACCTCTTAAATAAGCATTGACTGTGTCTGTGGAAGTTGCATAAGGGTAATAAGCAGCCTCAAATTCTTGCACTGAGGCAAAAAGGCAAGGCAGATACAGCCTTCCCTAGCTGTCCTATAGACCAGAGCTTATAGTAAGAGAAGAATCCGAGAAGTATGTACATATATGAAGTAAAAAGAATGGTGGAAGGCAGCATATGGGCTGCAAGTTACTCCAAAGAATGAGTAACTTCTCAGCTGGCACATCATGAAATATTTTTGTGTTGTGTAGCCCTTCAGAAATGCTCTGCTCATCTAAGAACTACACAAGTGCCCTCTAGTGCTCTGACCCAAACAGTGGAGCATAGCTGCCTCGGTCTTCCTGAGCAGCTGGGGTCAAAAAAAAAAAAGACGTACATACTGAATCAAGAAGTTCTACTGAAGTTCTGCTCTCAAGTCAAGCATAAACATGTTGCGTCTCTAAAGTATGACTGAAAACAGATCCTTTTCCCGAGAACCTCTTGATGCTATGCTGCCTATTCTCCCCTTTCTGCTCAAAGCCCATTATAAAATTGTGCCTTACAAACTCGACACTGACACTTCTAAACCAAGTTTGCACCCTGGTGGAGTCAGTTTTAATGGTCACATGGAAAAGGGCTGGAGCAATTAATCCTAGAAAGCATTTCCAAACATGTGAAGGACAAGAAGGTGGTTGGGAATAGTATGTATTTATATAAGAAAATCCATGCATGATCAACCTGCCAGCTTTCTGAGACAACTGGCTCAGTGAACAAGTGGAGAGCAGTGAATATTTTTTATCTTGATTTCATCAAGACTTTTGATACTGTTTCCCATAACGTCCTCATTTACCAACTGATGAAGCGTGGGCTAGGTAAGGACAGTGAGGTGGTTGGAAAACTGGCTGAACTAATCATAGGCTCAAGGGGTTGCAACTGGGGCCAGACCACTGATGTATTAATTAATGTCTTCAGCTTTCTCACCGTTTTGATCTAAAATCACCAAGAACTCTCTCAAGAATGAAGTGTGGCAAAGATCATTTGAAAGAGACTCAAATGAACAAATTGTGAGCCTCAGGATTAAACTGAACTCTCGAGCATGGAAGAACCTTCTTTAAATATCTATCATAATTTTGCAGTCATGGGCCAGTAGGGGACCTGTAGTATTTTTTGGAAGCATGGAGATGTAATAGATGAGAAACATAGGGATGCAACAGTGTGCTTTAATAACTATACTATCTTTGATTTACATGCTGTCTTTCCAAATGCAAATTCCCTATTGTAACAGAGATACCCTTTGCCTTCTGGAGCTCTGCTTACCTAAGAGAAACTGCAAAAGCTAGTTTCAACTGGTTTAGGCAGACTGGCAAGACAACATAAATATCACCTCTGATGTTGCAAAGACATACTGACACATTGGAGGAAAAAGACTCAAATTTCCACAAGGTTTGTGTTATTAGCCCTTGGAAACTGAAACATAACTAAAATGTTTATTACTATTTCTTTTCATTTCTACTAAGCAGTAGTACAATTTTGGAAGCCGATTAACTAGTCACTAATTCTGAGGGAACTTTTAGCATTCACAGAGCCTTGAGGTGAGCCACTCAGGTGAGCCAGCTAACAAGTTCTACCTGTGAAGAGCCCGTAGACAAATCACAAAGACTAGTCTGGTACCTCTGAGCTCCAGAACACATAGATGAAAATGCTGAATCTTCTAAGGGCCCAGTCTTTTGTATCTGTAAATATATTTTGGTTGGAGAGCAACTGCATGAATGCTCTCATGATTAAAGCATCTACTGAGAAAAGGTAGAAAATGACGTGTATTTTTGAGTTCCTTCTACAAACTCTGTTTTGTGACAATGAGATTCAGCTGGTATTTTGCTGGAGAAAATAATGACCTGGTTTCAGCACTGCAAACTAAGTCTGGCAAACTGCATTAAATAAAGGTGTGATAACATATGGCTTCACAGCCTGATATACTATACCGTTACAGTTAGACTGGTTTCTCTTTTACATCAGCAATTAACAACAAATGGGTATGATGAAGATGGGCTCTTACTGAAGTGAGACTTTTTTTAAACACTGTTTAAATTTCATGAGAAGGACTAAGAAAACAAAACGTGGTTTATTGTATGTTCAACTACTACTGCCACAAGTCCTTCATTTAATCAATAGATACATCGGTCATACATATAAGCACAAATGCTGCATATAATAGATACTTCTGCTGTCAGAAAGCATTAAGACTATTAAAGCTTGGACTTCATTGGGGAACACAGATGGCTGAGTTATGCAAGAAACAGTAGAAAATTATCAGACCAGAAAGACTGTGCCATCAAAGCAAGCATTACCACTCCGTCACAGCCTAGTTATTCGTTGTCTCTTAGGCAACTCCCTCTTCTTCATTATGGTAGGAAAATACCATGGATTTTCACTCGTGCTGTTCTGTTTCTATGTTTCTATTAATTTAGAATACCTGTGGAAAAGGTCATGGTGATTCTAGAATTTGCATGTAAGCTTCAGTCTGATCTTAAAGATTTAAAACCATACCCACCTACAGGGGACTTACTTCTGATCACTTTGATCTCTAATTTTCTGTTTAAGAATAAAACTGGTGTGGACACTGCTCCAAAAATGATTAAAATATAAAAATCAGCAAGTGAAATCTTTGAATGAAAACGGATTTCCAACAGTTTGGATATCACAGTATGAATTATAAAGGCAGCTAGCTACCTGGCAACAGATTGGGCAACATCAATGACGAACATGTGCATATCTAAATCTCAAAACAACAGACATATGCAGGTAACTAGAATTTCCAGAAAATCTTTTGATGAATTTTCTGCTTCTGAGTTCTTTTTAATGAGCAGGTCCAGAGAAGGGCAACAAAGCTGGTGAGGGGTCTGGAGCACAAGTCTTACGAGGAAAGGCTGAGGGAGCTGGGGTTGTTCAGTCTGGGGAGGAGGAGACTGAGGGGCGACCTTATCGCTCTGTACAAGTACCT
>JAOTQQ010000012.1:69834571-69888213 GCA_026546715.1 Gallinago undulata
TTTTTTTGTGGTTGGACTTGATGATCTCTGAGGTCCCTTCCAACCACCGTGATTCTGTGATTCTGTGATTCTGTTATATAAAAGCATATATAATGAGGAAAAAGAACATACAAATATCTTTCTTTGAACTGCCATTCATTGAAAAACAAATCCAAAACAACCTGCCCTTCAAATGAGTAAAACTCGATGTTTATGAAGTTTTAATTAACTTTTCAGCCTAAAGCACAGAATAATCATTTACCTGTTCCCAACACTGTGGTAAAAGCTCAGCTTCTACACGTGTTGGTCCAACGTGTCGGGCAAATGCCACACACCCGGTCAGTATCATCTGTCTGAAAATATAAATTTAAAGCTTTAATCTGTTTATGAAGCAAAGCTCTAATACAAATACAATATATTCCTTAGGTTAGGAAAAGCAAATAAATGCTCTCAGGCAACAAGTAATTGTCTACAGTCAAAATTTCACACTATACACTCTGACTTAAAGGCTAAATCTGAAGTTGAAAACCACTATCTTGTTTTCTACTTAATATGCCTTTTCCAAAAACTTGCAGATTCCAAACTTCATGATCCAGAGCCTGAGACTCTCCAATTTGGAAATCTCTGATTTTCTAATGTTCGAGACTGGGAATCTCTGACTAAATCTCATTTAATTCTTATTACTGGGTACTAAGATTCATCATGCACTAAAAGGACCTAGATTACTTAATACTATCCTACTATCAGTATTTTAGTCAACTACACATGCTGCTTTTATTTTGACGCATTTGTGAGATTTAATGACCTCGGTCCAAAAAAAGTAACTTAATGCTTTCATGAAATGGTTTTGCAACATACTAACGTGCAAGTTACTGTCATCTCTCCCAAAATACTGGACTTTATTCTTGTCAGAAATTGTCTAAAGTTTATTATAAAAGGGAAGCAATTAATCAACCAGTAGTATCAACAACCATCCCAGTAATCTGTATTTATATCCTTGCATTTTTTAAACTTTCCTCAAATTTTGCAGGAAATTACTGTCATTCTATCAACTTCATAGGCACAGAGTTATATTTAAAATTTCAGTAAAATTGTACTTAACTGTCATTTGTGATATATTAACTTTTACTCAATGACTGTTTACCTTGCTACAATTTTTTAATTCTAACTAATGTTAGTTAGAATTCTCTATTAGGACTCCAATCCTCTTAATGGGATTGGAATGACTAACAACTTTGCATGTGATTCACCAGTTCTGTTTACTTTTAGTGCCTACATTAGCACCTAAATAACCACCTTCAAACAATAGTATGTTGACGTGAAATACTCATTTTATCACCTCCACGGTAAGATGAAAACACCACTGAAAATCTGTTCATTATTACTTTTAGTGTCACGTCTAAACTCTTAAATATTTACTGCAGCTAAGAGTATGCCCCTAAGGTTGAAAGGCAGAGATTCTGCTGGTAAAGGTAAAGGTGGAAAAAGGTTGAGGGAAAACAAAAAGGCAATGATTAGATAAGACTCAAGAAATCAACAGTTGGTATGTGATATGGATGTGGAGACAGAAGTCTATAGTAATTCTAAATTCTGCAACAAAAAACAACCCAGTTATTCACATGCCTGCCTTTGTTTCTACACGTTGCACCTCATCACAGAACTGGGTGACAGAATGTAGTCTTAAAAGATATTTAAAAAAAAAAAAATCCAATAGCAGAATACAGTAATCACTTGAAATCTTCTGCATTAGAAATGGGGAAAACAAAAAAAAATTTTTTTTTTTTAAAAATCAAACTTTCTCAAAAAAGTTCCACGAAATCTCAAAATTAACTTAGATTTCCTTTTGCCTTGCCTGTAAATTAGGGAACTTCAGGATACTGCAAAAATATTTTAAAATAATGTTTTGTAATATTTTACTGTAACCACTTTAAAAGTATATGACAACAGTCAGTATTGCAGGGGAAGGAAAGATTCTAAGGATCTAACAACAGGTCATTGAAACAAAAAAATGTTAACACTTAGTTGCTGCAAAAATTGCCGTCTAGTCTAGATATGGGAAAAACTTTCTACTTATTGTCATAATGATCTCTTATGTTAACAAGATGCTGGGAATGCTTTCCTCAAAGAGCTCTCTCCAGGTTATGCACTTATGATCACTTTGGCAGGAGCAAACTGAATTTGTACAATTCAGGGGAGCACTAGCTTGCTTCACTGGTAGAGAAACTAAAGCGAAATCAAGAATCAGACTAGAGGAAAGAGGCAGAAGTTAGAGTAGAGCAAGTACAATTTAACACTTCTAAACTCTTTTTAGAGGTTTTAGAAAGTGCCTGCATGCATTGATAAGCAACTCTATCTTATGTTACACAGTTCAAGGTTCTTTCATCGCTCCTAAAGGTTGTATTAAGAACTTACTTAATAGAGTTTTCCTTAATATATCAGCAAGGTATGTGTGTTCTGTTCAGAGATGATATCATATGACTGATGAAAAGTCATACTAGATACACTAAATTTAATGTATTTTAGCTTCTTTTCATTAAGAGTGCTGCTTCTGGGTATGTTACTTGGAAATTTTCAAGAGTTCACATTCTGAACTATGTTTTAAACTTGTCCGAGAAGACCCCAACATAAATCTGACTTCTTCATGGCTCCTTAGCCACACACGTAACTGTCCAAAAAGAAGTAAAGCTAATGCGTATTTGTTCCTTTGCAGAAGAGAATTTGATAGACATTTTGAAAAGATGAATAGTGCATTAGTAAGCAAAGCCTTGGGGATAAAAGTGGCCTTGATAAATATAGCGTTAGTTTGCAAGACTGTGGCAATATGCTATATCTGCAAGCACCAAAAAGCCTCTCACATGGATGAGTAGTATAATACTTGTCTTCTGCCTAATTATTAACATACTTTAAAAAATCAATTATTTTAAGTAAAGGATTTATTTTAATGGGTTCATTATTAGAAAAGCGATGTGACATTTCAGTCTCTTGCATTTAAAAAAGTCAACTTGCTATCAACTGCTACTTTAATGTATAATATAGGCCCATACAGTATAGCAGAAGGTAAACAAAGAGCATATCAGATAATTAATACCATTGTTCTGGTGACCCAACGTGAATGTCTTTGCCTACTTCATATCACACAAGACAGCTAAAACATTACTTAAACTTACTTAGATAAAAACCAAGCATGTATAATACACTTCCGTAGAGATATGCAAGTATAAAAAAGCTGAAGTTCTGAGTATTGTCTTTAAAGAGATTATGTTTTTCATGTGTGTAAATGTATACTATGTATATACATATTTTGTCCTGGAGAAGTTATGGCAGAATATTCTTCCCAAATTTCTGACGAAAATGAGTTATTTTTAGATATAAAACTTTAACTCACAATGAAGAACAAACAACTTCAAGGAAAAAGAAGCTTGGATTTTCTTTCTTAGCTGCTGGAAATGACACATCTAACAGCAGTCACATGAAAAATCTACTTGATAGGCCACCAGCCCTGTGACAAATTATCTACAAGATACTACAAGCAAGATGTAACTTCCTTCCCCTCTATTCACAAAATAATTTTAGCTTCTCAATCCACATGGGACATTCAAAATATATTAGATAGTGGTAGACATTAGATTTCTAATGAATCTGAAATAGAACAAGAACTGCATCTTCTTATAACTTCAATCTGCATAGTGCCACTGTGCTCAAAGTTACTTTCAGTTACGCATTTTCTTGTCTCCAAAGCCATCTCTTTCAATTATATCCCATATCTCAATTTTACCATGAGATCAATTTAGACAGACACCAGAACACTTCAGTTTTGGAGAATCCTCAAAAGAAATGCTTCCCATCTATTTCATAAAGCCTATTTTGTCTGAAGACAGAATAGAGCAATGATAAATACAGATGTTTACAAAACATCTCTAGTGAAAATAACAGAAGAGCTACAGATCACATATGAAAAATCTTTCCACAGTTAGAAAAGAAAACATACCAGCTGGGGTACTGTCTTTCAACCTTAAGAATATTTTTATTAAAATTGGTCAAAATCAGATTTCTTGAGTACTAAGAAATAACTAAATTTATAAAACAAAATAAAAAGTATATGTTTCAAAAATCTTAACAGAAACAAAGCTCTTAACACTTGTCAGAACTAAATCACTGCTTCATTCTTCCAAATTTTTATTGCTACCATAGTACTGAACCATAAGTAGGAATAGTACTATTTTCTTATGCCATTTTCCCAAATTACACATGGCAGTGAACTTACAAACATCTGGATCACTAAGATACAGAAGTCAAACCAGCTTTTTTAAGCCTCTGTCTTAGGTGTATCAACTATTGCTAAAAATTATGGTAATTTCATGGCTCATTTTAACAAAGCATTTCACTTCATCTTTAACCAAAAAAGGAACTGAAACATTACACTGCAGCTTATGAAGCACATTCTTACATTTCAGTAACTAGAAAGTACAGTTCATAGAAATGGAAAGTCCCGAAGTCCACATAAATTTGTCAACACTATACCAGCAAAATAACAGTTTAAGTGAAACTAGGCTACAATCACCCAATAATATCCAGTTTCTATCAGTTCTGCTTCTTTGACAAAGAAAAAAGGTTCCCTCTCGTCCCGCACAAACGCAAACACACCTTTGCTCATCATCTGGTCGTTTGATCAAATTGAACAGTATGTGTAGAAGCTGATCTCTCTCTTTGGGTTCAGGATGGAGGCAGGCTGTACACAGTATGAGTGGGATCAATTCCTAAAACGTTGTGAGTAGGGGAAAACCAAACAAAGTAAAAACACTTTGGGCATATATTCATTAATGGCAAAAGAAACTAAGAAGATAAATCTAGTCACATAACATCAAAACAGTTAGAGAAGATGTTTTAGAGTCTTGATCTCTTATTAAGTGACCTGAAAAAAGTGAAGGTCTACAAAAGTTAGAATTATTTTCCTGCTAGGAAAGATCAGGGGAGAACCAGCACACAAAATAAAAAGCTCTACAAAGGTTATAATTAACATATGCAGGTCACCTGTAACCAGAATTAGAGGACAATCACAGTTTAAATTGTCTTCGCTACCTAGTGAACTGAAGCAAACTCCACAGACATCTAACAGAACAAAGCTCCTACAGAAAAAAAGTTGTTTCTGATGCCATGGAGTTAAAGATTAAAATTTCCAATTAAGCATGCACACAGTTTTGTGCACAAGTTTGAATAAGCACTGAGAAACACACATTGGTAAAGGTGACTGCAGACAGATAACCTCAAAATATGACTAATTTAAAAATTGATTGGTTGTTTTTGTTTGGGGTTTTTTTGGTGTTTGGTGTTGGTGTTTGTTTTTTCCTTTCAATAAAGGGGCAATATCTGAAGCTGACTTTTCTTTTTAGAGCAATTCACTTTCCTTAAGGAACAAACTACCACGAAATTACTGTGTAAAATATTAACTGAAAGAAAATATAAGGCTGTTCACAATAGTGAAGACCTCCTCTTTTCTAAATATGCCTTCAAAGCTCATGGTATTCATTCCCAGAAGAAACAAATGTTTCTAAAACATGGACTGGAAGTCCCTTTCCTTGACATTGTTAACATAAGCCTTTACTCCAATCAAATTTGGAACTTCTCGGTGATTTCGTATCTTAAGGACAGAAACATCGCACTGGGAGGTCAGGAGAAAAGAACAAGACAAAGCTAGGTGTCTGCAGAGAAAACATAGGCAAGTAATCTGGAGACTTCCTCTCCCACCTGCTGCATACTTTTCAGCCATTTTCAGGAGACAAGCTTTTTGTGAATTTCAAGCTGTGACAAACAAGCAGGTGACAGTGGGAAACACTTCCGAAGTTACTAGGAGAGATTATACAAAACCTGAAAAAAAGCTATATTATTTATAGTAACTTTGCTGGGAGGTGGCAGTTTTTTCTTGCAGACATTTGAAGTGATCTATTCTTGATGTACTTGAGAGTGAGCCTATTAAACAAGGTAGACATGTGGAAACAATATCAAAGACACCCTCAATGCTCAACTTGTGTTTTCCTGAACAGCAAGTGCTATTTAAAACATAGAACAATACTCCATTTTAGAACACTGCCTAAGCCAGTCAACTCCTGATAAACTTTTTCAGTTTACAACAATTCCACTCAGCGTCCTCTATTTCCCCCTGAAGATGACTGAGACATATCCTAAAATGTATTTTAACATTCTGGCAATATTGAACCCAATTATGGTACAGATTAGGTAATTTATGATAAGGCAGAGGAATGAATGTGGAAAAAATCCTACCCATGGCCTCAAAAATCTGAAAGTACAGGAGAAATGAGAAATAAATTTGAACAATGTTGACATTTCTATTTCTCATTATTTTGAAGTGAGCCAGGTTTTGGGTTTATTTGTAAATAAGTGTAGCACAACACAAATTAATGTGAACTGAAAGCTTTACAAAGAAACTTTACAAATTACATCACACAGAGCTGAATAACTTTCTTCAGCTGAAAGTTCCTTTCCCTCTAGAATTTTTAAGAATGCACTTAGGATTTTATTTTTTGCATATTTAACACACAGTTTTTACCCATATAAAGTTCTGAGAAGGCAGGGGAGTTAACCTATTGAACTTTTTTTTTTTGGTACTTCACGTAAGTGTTTTCTCCCCTGCAAACACTGTTTTAATTTTTCAAAGCTTTTAAAGTTATTACAGAAATAAAAAAAAACCCTGAGACTCTAATGCCACTACTTATACGTTAAGCTAAGATCCATAAGAATATAGCTCATGGAAACCTTTCAAATAAAAAAAAAAAAACAAACTGTGTTACTTTTCTGAGATCTAACTTTCTGAATTCTACTCTTTCCAGTACTTTATAAGTACTCCTTATAAAGAATTTTTTAAAAATAATATACCTCATGAAATGGGAAACGTATATTTTTATGATCTAGGGTTTATGCTTTATCTGTTGAAACTTTCACACTGGCTTCACTTTCCTAGTATGTTTGAGTACCTACTAAACGATCTCAACTGCTCACTCACAACTGCTCCTAGATTTCAAGAATGCCATGAAGTTTGTTTTTTTTTAAAGCTTCTTTTTAAATTTAATAAAGTTAATAAAGATGTCTTTTTTCCAGCTGAGTCTGTAAGGAAAACACCTCTGAATATTCACCTGGATACGACTACTACCATGTGCATGAATGGCTAAGGAGTAACCTAGCACCACTGACATGGGGCAGATACAAGGCTGGTTCTTTACCTTGCAGAAAGCTGGTTATTATAGCTGACGGAATTAGCTGTATTTTCTTGTCCATTGGTCACATTCTTTCATGCATACTATGGGAGAAGAGAGTGTTCTCTGCATCGCTGCATCAGTGCTTCTACAGTTCCTTCTATTAATGGGAGTGGAGAAACAGTGAGAAGTCTTGAACAGTGTTTTATGTGCTCCCTATAGACTTAGTGGACAGGAAGGTAAAACTGGAGGGGAAAGGGACTTTCTTTGGGACAAGAACAAAAAGCCTGTTCTTGTAGATGGACAATACAGGTCAAGTGAAGTCTCTCAAAGACTTAAAAGGGAATATTCAGGATGATTAAGAACAAAACCAAAAAAAACCATACAGGCAGGTTCAAGCCCATTTTTTCCTGTTACCAAGGACCATGCCTTAGATGTAGGCTTGTTGAATAAATCTTAGATTTTTCATTCTCGAAACAGCAGAAGTGCTGTATAAAGCAGTAATTTTCAGAAAAAAACAGAACAGCATTACATTTGGCTGTTTAAATTCAAGAAGAAAGTTCATACATTGTTATGGAGACTGTAAGTAATTATTAAAAAAAAGGAGAGGACTTCCAGTGCTATTTGAAACACTCTGCCTTCCTTGGGAAGGAATACCACTTGTGCTGACAGTAATAAAGCAAGAACATAAATTCTTTAAAAAGCAATAACCCTCACTCTATTTAATTTGGGATTCTTCCTAAATGTCCTGTTCATACCAAGTCCTCTTTTCCCTTTTGCCTCTAGCTTAAGAAAAGTGTTTAGTTTACATTGGTGTTAGTCAACAATACCAGGAGGAATGACTTTCAGAGCTGTGATACTGTTTCCCCATTAAATGCCAAGGAGACTGCCATTATAACATTGTCAGCTCTTGTGACTTGATGAAATAAACCATCATGCGTCAGAGGTCTCACGTCCATGACTGAAAAGACAAGTTCTTATCTATGCCAGCTTATATCTGCAAGCTACCCAGATGCAGAACAGAGAGAAAACAAGTTATTTTGGTTTTACTGACAGATAAAGTACACGTAGGTAAATGATGGACATGGCTATGAAGCTGACCTAATGCACTGCACAGGAGAAATGAAAAGGCCTGTCTTCTCTCTGTTCTACTTCTGCATAACTGTCCATATAGATCTCCCCAAAGAAAAATTCAGTTTTTTTTTTACCATACTACGCAATACAACTTCTCACTAACTTATAACAAACATGTTCTGTTATCTTTGAACAGGATTCACTATTTGAAATGATTCAAGTTGTCAATAAAGGCAACATGGAGATGGGCATATAGAGCAGCTCTTCGTTATGGTCAAAAGAAGTTGGCTTTTTTATGGGAACTGGTATTGTCTCAACTATTTGTAAAAAAGTTCCTCCAACACATTTGACGTATTGAAACAAAATATTAAAAATTGGGGCTTTTTAAATGGCATACTATAGGAACCATTTTCCTACAAGGTAGCAAAGAATTTTCTGATTTGTTGCCTTCATTATAATTTTTTCGGGTTAGCATGCTGACAAAAGGATTCTACATCTTAGTTCCTCTCACTAATTAGTGTCATTTTGTTGGAGTGTTCATATGCAAAATAATTATCTCAGAGAATAAATTTAATTAGTGTTAAGTGTCAAGACTGTTTGCTTCAATAGCTTATTCAATTCTTTATTATTTCAAATATTAATATAATAATATAGCAAACAGATGACAACATAATAAATCATAATGACATCCTGGTTTATGTATTTTGCAAATGTGTACCTTTTAATCTTTTCTAATAGTCAGTGCTTGTAAACCAACCCTATGCTAAAATTCTTCTGTAACTTAGCCTCTGACAAACAGTAAATAAAATAAAATAATCTTATCTGCAGCAACTGAAATAGCTGCGGGAACGGACAAACTACTGATTCTGAGTCTTTTGCACAAAAATGTATTTGAAATTCAGAATTCACATTTTTAGTTTTAAAGTGAAAAAATATTTAATCATAGGATTAACACATGACTCAGAACTTTGTGCTACTCATCTTATTAATATTAAAATTACAACTCTAATTACCTTTCATGGGATGACACTATTATTCCAGGATCCAAATTAAACCTCTCATAGATCCTAAAGGGAAGCTTTTACCTAAGATTCAATGCAGTGTGTGAAAAAAGCTTTGTACTTTGTTTGTATCTATTGTTTATTTGGAAACCAACATATAAAACTACCGTGACCAATATTTAACTATTTGCAACTATTGTAACTATTTGCAGTTCAATTCTTAAATATTAAACTCATTGCATCCATGATTTATGTTATGTTTAAGGACATGGTGTTGAAAAATACCATCTTTCACACTGGAGATAAAAAGGATACTCCATGAGATTGAGCGATTTCATTCTAAGAAAACTACACTGGTACCTCATACCCAGAAGGGAATTGAAGGACTTGAATTAAAAAATGGCTGTCTCTTATGCATGTGTGGAGCAAACCCACCCCCAAACAAAAAGCCCCCCAAACCAAAACCAAGACTTTTTTTTTTTTTTTTTTCCTATTTTCTCCTATCCTGTGACATAGAAATAGGCATTTAGAAGATACCGATGGCTGACAATTTTTATGCCCGGGAACTCAAACTTATATATCTTTATCCATATCCAACCAGAATGACATCTGCTTGAAACAACCACTGTAAACAGCAACTTAAATAGCTCTAACAGCATTCTTTTACATTTTTTAACAACACCAATATTTCATGGCTTTTAAAGCATAAGGCAGAGATTAAAATAGGCAATAAGATATACAGCTCTACTGTGTTTTAAGAAGACAGCTACCTACAAATAACATCAGGTGATGTCTTGTACTTATACATGAACACTAACATGAACAACTATAGATCTGCAGCATTAATCTACCAGAATAAAGAATAGCATCCGTTCAGAGTTTGCAGATTCAGCATTATCTTTGCTTCAGCTTTATAAAGAAATAAAAGCAAAACTCTGTTCTTCACATATAGAACTTTATACACATAACCGTTTCTCAGTATAAAAATTAGTAAACCATTACTGTCATGGTTTTGCTAACTTTCTGTAATACAAATGAAAGTTACAGAAACTAACACTAGAATAATAGGTGAGATGAAAGGTATAAATAGTGAAGTTTTTCTTGTTCTTAATCAAGAAACACAAGATCCTGATATCAAGCCCAAAAAGGTTACTCTGGCCCAAACTGTGCTAAAGCACTACATGCTGCAGAACGTGGAAGTTGACATACAAACAAGGTTGTTCCTGTTACCTGACAAAAAGATACTGATTTTTACATCTCATAAAGGGTGACAAATCAGTATTGCACCACTTAGTGATCACAAAAATTTTAAAAGAGTGCTTTCCTTTAATTACAATTTAGCCAACAGAGTATTTTTATGGTATACCTCTTGACAAATAGAATAGCTGATTTTATATTTTTTTTAAGTCTTAAATGTTTCAATTTTAAATGGTAAAAACACAATTGAGGACGCAGATTCCAATGCGGATGAAATTATAGGAGCTCAAGCAGCTCATCTGCCCAAAGTGTTATCGCAGACTTCATACCCAGCCAAAGGGGTTTTGTTTGAAGAACAGGTTTTTAGCATTTTTTTACTGTTCATTCCAATTACTTTTTGGCTTGCAGTTTCTCCTTCATTTGAGTGCATTCACGTACAAATCTAAATATTGACATACATGTTTTCAAGCAGTAAGGATAACCTAGACACTTGAGATAAAACCAAAATTAAATTTATATGTCGATACATGGAATTTTAATGACTATGAATTGCTTTCAGGGACTTATTCTACATGATGCATTATTTATTTTATCTAGTTGAACTGCTCTTTTAGAAACAATTAAAGTTATCTCCTCAGCCACCCTACTCAATAGTGTATTTTTCCTTCTTTCTAATCTTCCATTGGAACCTGAACTAGAGACATTGAAGATCGATTAAAGCCCCACCAACACACAAAAATGACACAAGTAATTTCAGAAATGTGTCAGACATTCCAACACTAACTGGTCGCTCAGATGCCAACTGCAGTATTTACTGGACCACTTATACCAAGTCATGCGGGCTGCTACTGACCTTAAGAGAGTTAAAAGCACTGCCGAAATGGCTTCTAAATCTCTGGTAAAAGGTCAACACCTACTGATTGCCAACCTCCACAAACCGAGTTTCTCCAAAATGAAAAAGTATAGCACAACATTTTCAGCTAAATGTTTTGCAACCAATTTCAACATGACAGATGAACAAAGAACAAAGACAGGTACTTTAGGGAGTCGCTGAAAATTATGTTTAATTCTGATGTCTAACACGCTGGCAGTACTACCACTGGGTATTTTCAGAGCAGACTGGTAATCACTGGGCATTATAACCTGAATCTGTGAAGTATCTTTCTCAAATCAGTGATCATTTGGTGCGTTTTTATACCACATCTCTGTAAAATTCTGCTAAAACTTTCTCATGATAAGGTTGGTTTTGGACAAGACCCAAAATTGTACCTTGCTGAAGAGAGCCTAATTCTTAGGTTAGCTTTGCATAACACTAATGTTAATAAATACTAACAGATAGCCTTGCCAATTTTCCTTCAAATTCCACGACTACATCTGAAACAACATTACCATAGTTATAGCAATGGGTGGTAACTGAGAAAAACTATTTTTAAAGCAAATTTCAATTTTTGGAATATTAAGCATCCCATGCAATCCAGTTACACAATTATTGAGGCTTTTTCAATCAAATTGAAACAGATGATTCATTTAAGGCCTAAATACATGTAATCAAATGTAACTTCAACTGTAAAACATAATAGGTAGGAAATAGCCTAAAAGGTCACAGAAGTATTAAATACATTACACACATTATGCTACAAGCTGCGAAAAGAAGCCAAAATACCACATCCTATCCTGCCAAGCAGAGGGAAGGAAAGGAATAAATAAGAGAACAGAAATTAAGCACTGATCCAGGAACATTCACAGAATTATTCTGAAAAGCTATTAACAAAACCATTTCCAGAGCACCCAGTTAACAGCCCATCCCTCAGAAAAAAAGCAAAACCAAACCAAAACGCAAACAAACCTCTTATAAAGTTTGAGACTTTCAAAACATGGTACATCTCAAACTCACTATGTCAACTGCTGATAATTAATTATATGTTGTAAAATTTTAGATTATAGGATCAGTACAAATTCCTTGAGGATTTTTCAAAGCCTTAAAATTAATTTATGCTTAACACACTACTAAGTCCACCATACTGCAGGTCCTCAAAAAGGACTAGAACTTACTCAAAAAGCTATGCTACTTCAAACTCTTTCGTTTGGTGTCAACTATAAGGATGTTGAATTTCTGTTTGATGCATTTTTTTATTTTTACACATTCGTTAATGTGCAATATTTACAACTAAGCAATACAAACCCCGTCATTTGTTTTCCATCTTCAGTCACAGTCTTCCTTTTCTACACTATCTAATATGAATGATTATGCAAAACACCATCTTCTTTTACAATCAAAATAAACATTACATTTTCATAATTTTATTTAGCTTCATTTTAAATTTAAGGAAAACATACAAGCAAGATTGCTGGTTTTCTTACAGCCGGGCATTTTCGATGAACCTTATTTTGGCTGATACAGGGAGCTTCTAAAAAATGTCAACGAAATACATTTTTTGTTGAAGTACATAGCGCTGTAAAAGAACCTGAATATTAATCCTTACTAAAACAGATCAATAAAATACATCAAAGTTAACACTTGAGCTTATATCTGCTGCTCGTTATAACATATGTTAACTGTGGTCTTCTCTAACAAAAGCATTTGTACTACCACAAACAGATGGACCTACAGTAACAGTTAGTCTTGCTGAATGCCAACAGCGCCTTAAGCAAAGGAAGAAATATTAGGATACCATGCAGGTTTATTGAACTCACCTGACAGAGGTGTAAAACCATTTTCTAGGAGCAGAGATGCATGCACAAAAGAACGAACATGATTGCAAGTAACAGACTTTCATGAAATTAGACACAACTTTGTCAAAATGTACAAGAAAACATCCCAGTAAAAATGAAAAGTAAAATTTTGGGGTTCCTCACCTCTCGCTTTGCAAGCAGCACATTAGGAACAATATGAGGCAGGCAGCGTCCCAACATTAACATGACACTTTTTTCACTGTCTGCAATCCGAGATACCTAGAAAACAAAGTTCTTTGTGTTTTTTTTTTTAAATGAAACACAGGAAAAAAAAATCCTTTCAAAGGAATAATAAGAATTGCAGCAAACTGATCACTTAATAGAAAAGATTTAATTTACTCACACACGTTAAGCCATAAGTTTTTGATCTGGCAATAACTTCAAAAGCATAAATACACTTGTAGAGACTCAAAACTGCCCAGTAATTATACATCTATCACTAGGTTTCATATTTAAGCTAAAATCTAAAAGTTTATTTGTTTTATTGTTTTGGTTTTTTAAGTTTCATGGACATAAATTTATCTCTCCACACATGCTAATAACTCTCTTTTTCGAAGCAATTATTGCTTGTTTAACTATTGCTGCTATGCAGAATAAAGGATCTTCTATTTCATGTCAAGTAGCAACCATACCTCTGATCCCAAGCGGCTGTCTGCTGACATCCGACAGAAAGACAGTAGTGCTTGATGGAAAGCTGGTGACAACTTCCTGAAATATCACCAAAAAGAGAGGGGGGAAAAAAACAGAGATTAGGAAGGTGACTGAACAAGTCCTTTTACTCTAGTTTATCCAGCCAGGTAAAATGACATTCGGAAAGCATGTTTTAAGTGAAGCATACCGCAGAAGTTTTTGTTTAAAATTTTCTTTGACTTTTAGAGTGTTTAATTTATAGCAAGAAAGGGAGTGCCCTAATAAAGAAATAATTTTTAGTTCTGAAAAAAAAAAAAAGTAACATCTTTCAACTTGCTGCACAGACAAAAACAGAACTAAAGCATGAATAAAAGGAAACTTTAGCAATACAAGAGGAAGCATACAATTACACAAACTGAGGGGGGGGGGGAGGACAGAAATCACAAGAAACAGTATTTTTGCTTAATGCTCTGATTCTGCACGTTGCACAAAAACGTTTGAGTAGACAGTCACGTACAACCATCAGGATAAAACACTATGGGATCTAAACGTTAGATTCAAAGGGACACCAAGAGCCTCAAAACTAAACTTAAATTGCTGTCCAACCCCTAATGTAGATGCGTATCTATACAAGTACTGCCTCCTGGCCATGCACAGCACCAGCCAACACAGCTGAGCTACTCAAAGCCTTAAGCATACACATAAAACCCTGACAAGAGTCTCAAAACACCCCTGTCCAAGGAGAATAATTTGGCAGAAATGTTCTCAGCAAACAACTACTGGATAAACCATTAGCTAAAACAGCAAGTAGCAGCAGTATCTTATTTTTCCCAGTAATGACAACTCCCTCTGCCTTATCCGAAGCCTGTATTTAGATGCTAATCTAACACTGCCTCATCCACTATGCTGAAAGAGGAAAAAGGATATTTGTCTTCCAAAACATGTACAGAAAGCATCTCACTCTATATCATTATCTGCTCTCTGAATCCTCTAATGATAGGAGGCGGCAATTCCTATTTCTTACGTAGAAAGTAGTATCACCTTTCAGCTTCTAAAAATGCTATTTTGTGCATAGTGCACAAAGTCCTATGCACGTGCAATTATGTGTATGGACATATTTATTTTTATCTAATAGATTGGAAGATCACAATACCTATAGTAAATACATCATCATTCATCCTTTTCTAACCAAAAAAAAGTACATTAAGAATCTAAGTTCCTACTTATTATTGTTTAAACTAACCCACAAGGATATGGATAAATATACCAGAGTAGTTTTCCTCTTCTACTTACAAAATACAATCAATAAGAATTTATGTTTCTTACTTAAAATCAAGTTTCTTTCTTGACAGTATGGGTTTTTAAAACACATTTTAAATTTTAATGAATTATGTTTGTTTTAACTCAAACTGGCTTGGTTTTGTGCAAGGGTTCACTTTTAAAAAGTTACTAAGTGACTTGGTAGCAAGTTGTAAAGGAGCTCTGTTTACCGACATGTCCTTATTCTGCAAAAGCATTCCTGAATGACAGACTTACAGGCTCCACTCAGGAGAACAGCAGCAAGCACTGCAAAGCAGCAGCTTAACATCAATAGAGTGGCAAGGCCTTGGCCATTCCTTTGCTCGAGCTGTCCTTCACCTCGGTGTTCATTCTGCAGACCGTCAGATCCTTCCCTACTTGAAACCGTAATTAAAATCCTACATAAGGGCAAGGTTCTACGCCCACTTCGCCAGAGACTGAAAAGTACATATGACAAAATGGGACTGAATTTCCCTGTGGGTCAATTAACAGCAAGCTCTGGGCAGCACAGAACCCATTACGATGCTGGCTATATTTAGAGTCAAGAAAACTTCTTGATGAAGTCTAGTAAAACCCTTGATGGCTACGCTGGACAAATGATGACAGACCTCTTCCACGCAAGTCAATGGAAAGTGTTTTCAAAGGCCAACAGATGCCAGTCGTGAAGATGTTCAAATGTAAGGAAGTTTGATGAATACAAAACCCAAGCACTACTATTCTATTCCATAGAACACGAGGACAAAGGAGTCAGTTTACTGAAGAAGTCAGGAGTGACTGCTATATAAGGAAAACACCTTGTATTTAGTGCAAACTACCAAACGCCTAAAATGACTTGTATAAATACATGTGGTGCAGTCTATTTAAACTGCTGCTAGTGCTTCCTACTGCAATCTGTTAGAGGAGGCATTTTTCCAATGATGGCCACGTCCTCGTTCGCGGGCATCCAGGCACAGCTGCTCTGAGCGCAGTCACACAAAGCAGGCTCACTGGCTCTTCTATCCTCTCTTCCCATCTGGGCAAGATTTATGCCAAGAATCCACTCCATAGCTACACTAGTAACAATCTTGCCTTTTAGGATAAAGTCTTAGTTTTTAATCCCCTTTACTACAATTTATTCAGAATGTATTAATGTCTTCTACAAATAACCACCTCTAGACTGAAATAAACATACATTCAGGACTTCTACTGTGCGTCCTCTCCCACAGATGTCAAAATTCCTAACAAATAATGTAAATATGAATGAAAAAATTTACTGTATTATTACAAACCAAGTGCATAATTCAAGAAGAAAATTTAGTGATACAGATTTATAAAATACTGTATCAAATATGGTCACCCTACACTGCCATGTTGAATCCAAAACTCAATACAAAAATAGCTACATATTACACATGCATACACAATACACTTATTTCTGCAGTGAACTGCACTGGAGGAGACCTCTGAAGTTAACTCAATGGGGATTTAAGGCTTTATTCAACTACTTTTCAAATAAATCCGTGTGCAGTTATATTTGAAAAGAGCTGTGAGCAGCAAAACAAATTCTGTTTTTCTAGAGACTACTGTCATAAATCCCACTGGAGACACTTGTAGTTCCTTCCTCACTCAGTGATCTCATCCCATTTTGATACCCATCCTCATTATCCTCAAACTATCAATCTAATATTCATGTACTCAAATGCCTCCCAGCATTCCCAATTACTCTGAGCAAAAAGAAATTTGCAACAAGCGACAGATTAAAGTAGGTAGACAAGTTTACAGCAATGTATGACAGCTGTAAGTATTGATTATTACATAGTGTAGGTATTCAGCTAGTTTATGAAAGAAATTAAAGAAAACATATCTGGAAACATTAAATGGAACCACTGCAAACTTTCCAGAAAAATCTAAGTCAAGTTTTACTTCCCTGGTAAAACACTGGTATAGTATATTCAACTAGGACAGAAGAAATTTGTAGTACAACTCTAAGGTACTGTACGCAGAGATCAGAACTCTTTCCTCTTGTTCAATTCTAAACTTAAGACAGCACTGAAAAACTGTCCCTGACCCTAGGATTCAGTGCAAGAAGTCCAGGAAATCCAGAGAAAACAGGATACTCAGGGATTGCAACAAAAGTTAATTACAAGTAAGGACAGTAACTCTTTTTTCCTTCTTCCCCAGATTTCTACTTAGTATTTTCAGACGGAAGAGAATTCTAGAAATATATTACTGTATCAACACCAGCAAGAAAGACACTAAGGAACAGAAAAATACAAAGCAGAATGGCTATTTGCTCCCCTAAGAATAGCAATGGTGAGACCATAAGGAGAGCTGCTTGGGCACCTTTGTTCACAATGATAATTTTTGAAGTTATACGTACCCTCATAAAGTTTGTGGCCCATGTCACTCCTGATGGCTACACAATGGTTTATCTATTACTTAATGAACACATTACTTTCTCTCTTCAATATAATGCTTTAAAAGACTGTGTAGATAGGAGAGGCTTTCTCAACAACACCCAGACAATCAAACTCAGTCTCCATGTAATAGCACAACACCAATACCACATTTTAAAGAATCAGTTTCCCCTAAAATCAAAACTCAAAAAGCAAAATGTCATCGGATATGGTGATTATTAAAGTAAAATAAAATAAAATTCATACAGCTCTCTTAGATATTCTAAGAGAGTTATACGTCTACATAGGAAAAGCAAAAATTTTCCCAAGCATTTTCAAGCAGAAGATATTTCATCATGAAATTAAAATTTAAAAAAGAATGGAAATATCCTGTTTTCCCACTCACCGTTTTGATTTCAGCTTCTTGTTGTTGTAAGAAACAGGACTGGTTTTAGAAAAAAGTAGGAGGTGAAAATAAACCCTTAAACTTAATACTAAAAATGTCAGTTTGTCAAATTTATCCCTTCCTAAAAAGATGAGGAATCATGAAAATATCAGCACTGTATCCTAAAGGTATGTTACGACTTATTTGCATTCAAAACACAAATGATCTATAAATTCTGCAGAATTTCACTGTTTAAAAAAACCATATATATCCACTTTATAAGAAATTTTAATTTAAACATTCAAGTTTAAAACTTATCACTAACCTATTAGGTTTATCAAAGTGAACTGCAGCTTTAGTGGATGGAGCACAAGAGGACAGTTTCTCTGTTTCTTTACAGGACACAGAATTTAGTGTATCGTCCTTAGAAGTCCTTGAATCCACTTCAGCTGATAAGGAAAGGTTTCTTTCCTCAGTGTTTCCATGTTTGTTGTCGTTCTCAGAGCTCTTGATATCCAAGTACCGTCCATTCTCCTCTGAGACCGTGAGAGGCACTTGTTTTAAAGAAGGATGGGGAGCTACACCATAAACTGTTGACACAGCAAAGTTTTCATTCTTGAGAAAATCTATTTCACTAAAAAAGGAAAAACAAAGAACGACATTTTTGTAGTTATCATGAGAAGGTTGTTAAAAATCACAAGACTGCAGCACAGAAATAAGGATAACACACTGAAGAGCTCCTTCTTCAAATCCAGTACATTCAAAAAAATCCTTTAATAGAAGTAACTTATATCACACATGCTGTTCAAATAGGCACTGGTTTAATAGAGTTCTTTAGTCAATAATTAGTAGCAGGAAAAACACTGCATGCAAAGTGAGTGAATCAATGAAATAAGTGAATAACAATAGTGTTATCTGTTCCTGGCTGAAATCAGGAGACAAAACTCTTATCTGGGATGCAAAGCTTAAAATATTATAGTGGTGAATTAATATATAGTATCCACCTGGATTTGAAGTGGTAACTATGCAAGTCAATAAAAATTGTCATGTTGTGGGTTAAGTGATGCAAGTCACTTAATTATGCACTTGCCCATATGTTGCACTGGTGTAAGAGGAACAGTATCTTATAGCTTACAGACTCATGTGGTTTGAACAAACTTTTAAAGATTTTTTTGTTGTTGTTGTTAAAGATACTGTCATTTCTACTAGTCTTGCTCTGTAGAAAGAAAAGCTGTGTTGAAATAAGTCATTAAAAGAAACATCTTTCTAATAGTGTTTGCAAGCAGTACATACCATAGTACTAAGGGGTGAAATAAAGCAGACTGAAGATAAAACCTACACAAAATACATCAGAACTGATTCTGTTTTCAAAGAAGTAAATAAAGAAGTTGCATTGAAAGAATGAAAACTCATTACAAAATTAAATTGTGTGGGCAATAAAAGGGAAATAGTCAGTTTGAAGACTCTTCCTTGTTGTAAATTAAATATCACATAAGAAAAGAGAAATGCTACCCTACTCTGAAGAACTCCTACTAATTTTATCAATATAAGTTTTGTGTCTTCATATATGTGCTAGAAAAACATTCAAAAGCTATTCCAACATTTATCAGCAGTTGAGCAGATTGGTAAGTACATACCTCTCAAGTCTTTGGATTTGTTCCATCAAAGACCATTTTTCACTGTTTAACACACTAATTTGATCTTCTAATTTTTGCACTATTAAACATTGCTAAATACAAGATAGAAACAAAAGAGTTTAGTACAGCAAAGTTTACAGCAAAGTTAAGCAGTACTGCAAACAGCTGAAACTTTTCTTCTGTACAATCTCTTACTTCTATTGACTGTGGTGCTGTTTCAAATACAGGGACACCCCCAAGTACAGGAGTAGCAGCCTCTAACTCATCATCTTCTACACCAACTGATACATCCACCATATCTCTCGCAGTAATATGATGGTTTCCAAAGTCACGATAGAGTTGTAACAGGTCAGGAGGTTTTGGAATGTTCAATCCTACATCGTCCCAAAGTTCAAAATCCTTCAAAGGAATAAGAGAAACTCAAGTATACAATATATTTTCTTTTGTTTTCATTTCTCTTCCTCTGTTGTATGACAGAGCATGTTATACAACAGCAAAATGATCACATCAAGATTGCACTGTAGTACAGCAGATGAAAGCTTAAATCAGACAGCAAGAAACAACAGCAGAAACAGGATCCATTTCATGACCCAAAGCAGTTTCAGTCAGCTCTAAGTAACATACTAAAAGGACCTTCCAAACCCACATAGATTGCAATTTTATTTTTTTCTAGGACATGAATGCTTTTTATAATCAGATATAACATTGATCAAATTCTAGAAGACGGCACTACAGTTGACAGAAGGCTTTCTATTGATAGGGGTATCGTTTTGTTCCGATCTCATGCACAAGTACAGATGTCATTTTCCAGAAGCACACAAACAGCTTTGCAGATGACTGAAAGATGGGGTGCAAGTTCTCAGGGAAGTTTGGATATAACTGTATTGATTGTGTAGAGATGTAAGCAATACTGCCTCAAAACATCACCATAAGTCCTTACTTTTTTGACTGACATGCTACTATTCTATTATAATAAGATTATTCCATGTCTGCATGGAATAATCATGCACATAAATAAGCATCTATACAGGAATTTTTATGGTCTTTTCAATGACATTACACTTCAAATTTTTAAATTTTTTCTTTAACTTTTTCCCTACTGTTCACAATTTTTACTAGATTTTTTGTGCAGTCTTGTAAATACACCTATTTGAAGAAAGATTATTTTCTCCAATAATGATGTGAATAATCTAGAAAAAAAAAAGTGCATTATGTATATATGCTTGTAGTCACTTTTTAGAATTAAGAACTTTCCCCTTTTTTTGCTAATTGTCTCACAACAGAAAACATGTTCAGTTGAGACCACATAAAAACTAAGGATAAATTATTCATCTTTTCTCTTTTCAGGGCTGTATCCTCACAAGTATTTGCATGAAACCTAGAAGTGTTAAACTCAAACAGTGGACGATCCAGACACTTTATTTGGCAACCCACTTTCTTTACTTTATTGTAGGAAAAATATAGAAGGACTAATCAGAGAAATTAGAGAAAGAACTGTTTGAAGCTCAATATTTAATATTGAATTCAATATTTAATTCTCCTGGCAATATCACAGTTTTGTGCTGAATATATATTGAGCGTTGATCTTATCAGGTGGTTTGTTCACCCTCTAACAGTTAGAATGTAATTAGAATCTCACAAGTATTTGCAGAAATTTTTCCTACAAAACATAAGCCAATAGAGGCATAAAACTGATCATCTTAAGAAAAATGCATCGAAGTAAAGCTATGTTTGGGAATATCTACGATAACACCTTATTAATGAGAGCTTCTCCAAGACATAATGCCACAATATGACTAAGTATACTCATACACATATATATGCCCAGGAGACAACAAACTATTTATTTTATATATCCTGCAAATATTAACTGATTAAAGTTTAAGGAAAAGATTATGTTCAAAATTTTACTACATCCAGATCCTTGAATTCAACTGAAAGGGTGTCCATCAGAATCCAAGAATGTGTGTAGGCACCTAAACTCACAATATTTTTCTCCTTGTTTTGCTTCCTTTAAAGAATGCAAGTATTCTGTCTCCTTCCTACAAATTTTGGGAAAATAACGCCTCAAAGTACTGTGCTTTGAAACCATAATTTATAAATGAAAAGGCTAACATACTTAACTCTTATTAGACTCATATGTATGAAGTGAACTACATGACAGGAAATACTTGAGACAAGATCAGAATATGGAAAGCAGGCATGTAAAAAAAACCACAAGAAAACTTTACCTGATCATGATTTTCATCTGAAAATGTTATTGATGTAAGCTTGTAACTATTCTTCAATAAAAATTCATTAACTAGGAAGTTTAGAGCTCTTTTCTCAAGAGGTCTGATTGGCTCCTAGAAGAAAGAAAACAATACACTACATCTTTGGTTCAACTTCCTTCCAACTATGGAAGCACATCCATGTTAAAGTCCATTCAAGGAGAAGTGATCACCAGCCACCTACCTGAATTTCAGGACTTGATTTATAATTTTTTCGTTCCTGTAAAGGAACTTCATTTTCTGGGGAAGAAAAAAAAGTAACTAAGTTTTACTCTTTCACACAGGATGAGCTCAGCTACTTCTACATTGTTCAAAGTAGAGACTTAAGAAAAGGTTTATGTACACCACCTGCAGCCTGAGTCAAGTTGGCTCGGAGCGCCTGTATGGTCTCCTTGGCTTTCCGTAGTTCAAACTCCAGGACTGGACAGGGATTTGGATTAAACACACACAGGCATCCAACCAAGGCAAGGGAAACAAAAATAAAATATAAAAAGCAAGGATGGGTGTGAAAAAAAATATACAGTTTGTATTAAACAGAAAGCATGCAATCTTTATGGAATTTATGAATACATGCAGCAGAGTTGGTCTGAAAGCAAACTGGTGAACATTTTCCATAGTTTCATTGGCCTTAAGTTAGCTAAATCAAAATTTCAAGCTGTCTGACAAGGACTCGCTGTAGGGTTTGGGGGTCTTAATTTTTTTCCTTGCTTTTAGCTTTCCATATTACTGGGAAACACTTGTTATTTCTTCCCCACATTTACAATCAGCTGATACTGTCAAACACTGTCAAAATTTTCTGGGGCAAGAAGAGTACATAGGCAATCGATAGGACAGATCTAAAGGAAGCAAACATATGCTGGCAGAAGAGAAAGCTGTCTTCATGTAGCAAAGCTTAAGCCATGAAGTGAATGTACTATCCCATTGACACTGGAAATTTTTCTTTTGAATAAAATTATACACTGAAACTTCAGTAGTCTAAATGGCCGAACTTGAAACGTACTTTATTTTACTACTAAAAATAAATCTTGTTTTGAATCTGTTTTTAAACAGTAGACTTTTAGGAATACCCTACAGTTAAGATTTTGAACTTAGTTGAATACATTTAAGAGCTGCTCAAGACCAAAAAAAAATAAATGCAGCTCTCGTATAGTATTTAACAGAGAAGCCTGCAACAAAAATACCTCTGCTCCGTTATTCTAAAACTCTCCAGTGACTCTAGACTATACAACACTTTCAATGACCTAGACTCACCTTTAGAGATTCAAAAATATCTAATTCCAGCTATCATTATCACCTGCTCCATCCCCTCACCCTCCTGGTCACTGTTACGTGTTTCTCACATTCCAACGTTTCATCCAGAAAGGGTCAGCAGTGCTTTGCACTGGAATTTCACATGTTTTTATGTCGAAGTCACATGTATACTGTGACTTCAAATTTTAAAATCCTGTACTTTTGAAAACATATAGTAAATGTTCTTTTTATAGCCATTGCCAGTTAGAGTATCTAAGGGAACCTATTTAAAAACTACTAGATAATTACATGGAGAACTTTGTTAACTCTCCAATTATAATCATCACACTTTAATATACAGTTACCAGAAAGGATTCTTGTACTTAACTAGAAGAGATAAGCACAGAACAGCTACCATACAGAAGTGTTAAACTATTCTACATAGATTATCTAGCATTTACTTTATTCCTATGCACAGCTAAAAATGTTGCAGCTGCTTTTAGTAAGGAAATATTAATAAGATTTTTAATCATTGCCCGAAAACAATTTAGCGTGGCATTTTGAAATATTTACACCGAGGACAATGCACGTCAGAAACACTGCATTGGTTCTTGCTTGTAAGAAATGCTATGGAAGAATCCAAATAAAATGGTTTCCTCTTTTGAACATACATTACTAAGAATCTTTTGATAATTAGCATGCATGGAAAAAAAATTCACTCAGTTTGCATTTATCCATAAAAACTGAAGGAGTAACTACAGTACACCACATTTGCTACATGAAAGTAACTTGTTTGATGCACAGAATTTTACTGCAGTGATACAAAAGCGCAACTGAGGATATGATGAATAAAATAAGTATAAACTCTCTAGTATTCAGCAATGCTGATCTGCAAATACTTCTGTGCAACAAAGTTAGAAAATGCTCTGTAGTAAAGGATCTAATAATTTTAGCACTTCCTTGCACTGGAGTTAGTAATTCATAGTTACAAGTCTAAGTTGTAAGCTACTAATTAGTTAGTTTTTGAAAATTGTAAAGAATTCAAATTAAGTAATTCTTCTGACAGAAATGACTACTTGTTAAAGTTCTTGTAAAACATTTTCAAAGACCAGAACAGTTGCAGATCAGGAGTGCCCTGCACTAGAATGATATAAATAACTAAAAAAAATAGAAAAAAACAACACAAACTAGAAAAAAAATCAGGAATCTAATTAAGGAAAATAGGAATAAGACATGTCTGAAGGCGTAGAAAGCCAAATAACTCATGTCAGACAAACCCATGTCAGACGGCAAGAATTAGTTTTTAGTGAGCTGTCATGATGCCGAAAATTCTTAGAAACCATTAGGACTTTACCCATTCAACCTTAAAAGTAGATTACTCTGCTGCATGTTTCTCTGTATACAGGGGAAGATTCTGGACACAGTATATTTGAGAAGCTGACACTTTGCAGCGTGTCACAACAGCCATATAATACAGCATTGTTACAGTTGTACCTCATCTCCTAATCTTACTAAGGTCAACATTATAATTGCCACCATACAAACCTTGATGCACTTCAGTCACAAATTTAGCTGTTTTTTGGAGAAGTTTGTAGATTTTTTTATAAAAACATAAATATTTTTAAGTAGCTACAACATAATTTCAATCAAATTTTAAGTCAGGATTAAATGCTCTTTATTTTAGAAGCTCTACTGAAATTCAGTCTTCTGCAAAATGTATAATGATTTTTAACTCAACACATTGACTAATGAAATCAACACTGGAAATCCCTATTTTCAAATAAAAAAGCAACTTCTAACCTCTTTCTTTGTAACCACTGCCAAGCACTGACTTAAAATAAATGACATGATCTCACTCTCCCCCTCTCCTTCTGTTGTACAGCTTATGTACCTTAGAGAAGTTAACCCTTCAAAAGCATTGATAAAGGCAGCTAAAGTTTAACTTTGTGTTTGACTGAACTGATAACGTGTATAACTCATTATAGTACTTGGTGAAAGGAGCTGACGCTCCTTAATAATGATGCACAGAAGAGTTTTGCTGCATAGCCTAGGAGAGAAAAGAACCAGATCTGCCCCTCTTCTTCAGAAAAGCAGAAGAGTAGAGTCTTAGGGCTCTGAGTTTAGTTTATCTTGCACAAGAAAAGAGCACTTCTGAACAATCTGTTTTGCCTTAGGGGAGAAAGCTGTTCCAAATTTAAGTGGCTCTCTTGCTTTTGTTTTTTATAAAATTACTACAGCTACCGTTCTGGAAAAATCAAAACTCAAACTCAGACTTACTTAAGAGCTGAATCTTTTAAGCAAGCAACTAAGTATTAGATGCAGATTTTCAGATTAGCAATTTTTAGATGTTTCACTTTTGATGCAGGTAATCTAATACACCTTAAAAGAGAAGTACGGATCAGGAGTGGGTAGCTTTGTCTACTCAGCTTACAAAATCAGAAATTAAGCTCTCTCAAGGATCTTATCCTATTAATCCACATTTGTTAATGACTTCATAAGTTATTGAACCATAGATTGAGAAATTAGCTATAAAAGAACAACAAGTTGAGATTTACATAAAAAGCACTTTTGTTGGGCCAAGGCCAAAAAGTTGAAGAAATAAACAGTACTTCTAAAAATTTTCAATACTTACTTTCGCATAAGCAATATTTTTCCAATTATACTAGAATTTTACATCCTACCATATGAATTATCTTGTCATACTTTTGCGTGCTTTAGAAGAAGACCACAGTAGAGAGGTAGTTTTATGTTGTGAAGACATTGGGCCCCTGTGCTTACCTAGCTTTCCTCAAATTTGGACATACTGTTACAAGTTTTGTTTTCACTTGGGTTTTAACTGTCATTTCAAGTTCTTCCTCCTTCTAAAGTATATGTAAAACTCTAGATCTCCTAAATAATTGTAAAACATGTATGACAACCCATTACTTTGGATGGATTTGTGCATACATTCTGCATCATTCAGGAGACATTTAAATTCTCAGACCACAATGGTCTGGCAATGAAGCCACTGCCAGAATATACTTCAAGACCTGATGTATCCTAATTCCCACTTTCCTGATACAAGTCCTAAGAAGAAATGAAGTGAACGTATTTACAGTCAGTGTGAATCACTGCAGGCTGTAACACAAATAGACCTCAACTAGAAAGTTGCACTGCAGCATGAGAGGTGACTCCCAAGCTACAAAAAATTATGATAGGCATGAGAGTTCATAACCAAGCTAACAGAGATTGTGTTATCATTCCAGTAGTGGGAAGTCAACACTTGACTACTAGCCTCATTAACGCTTTTACGTTAGTGAGACAGGACCAGCTAAAGAGAAGACCTGAACTACAGCAGACTCCTCTTCAAGTTCAACCACCATTGGAAACTATTGACCTGGATGGAAATGAAGAAGGTTTACAACTGCTTAACAGGGTTTGAGACAGGAAATGGGAAAACAAAAGCCAGACCCACTTCCAGGATGAACAAAATGAACACACGTCAGCAAGTGACAGCTGTTTTTGTGTTTTGTTCATGGCTTTTTGTGGGTTGGTTATTTTCAAGATTCTCCTCTGATTTTGATTGCACACAAGTAACAGTACTTATTAAAAACATACAAAAAGTCTTTATAAAAAACAGAAACAGAGAACCTAAATCTAGATGAATTAAATCCTCAAAAATAATCAAGTGCTTTTTAAACTTGTCTCTCTCTTCAAATCCCAAGAGGGACAGTATTTTATTCTGCTGATCAGAGATACATAGTCTAACAAGAAGTCAATACTAATGCAGAGAGATCCGAGAACACAAATGACTGAAATGGAGTTTGACTATGAGAATTAATTTTTTATTATTGAAAGCACAGCATTGTGTTTCTAAAATTACCTGATTCTCAGAATAGGAGATGTCAAAGGCAGGTTAGCAATACTAAGTATCTTGAATCATAGAAAGTAGGATTTTTAGATCACAAGCATAAACTTGTGCAGACGGTCAATTTAAGATGTTGCAGAAGATTCAGTTCCTTAGATTGAATGTCAGATGACCTATTTACACCAAACGCTGTGGGTATTTGAGTTCAAGTTAGGTGTATTCTTACTTCACAGGCATGGAACAGGTTTTGCATTCTCTGGTTGTTTTATGAAAACGAATATTTGGAGGGGGTTTACTAAGCCTAGTAAATCCCACAGTACTGACTTAGCACAAATTATTTCAGGACTTTATACATTAATTTGTATTCAAGATTTATTAGTCTTAAAGAACAAACCTCAAACCAGGACACATCTAGAATGTTGTAAGCTCTAAGGATGCATATATCTTTGGAAACTGTGCATGGATTACAAATTTATTATCCAATTTGTTATACAGCTCTCTATATTTATGTTAATATCAGGTAGCTTCAGCAGGGGAGTTGGACTAGATGATTTCTATGGTCCCTTCCAACTCTAAAAAAAAATTCAGTGAAATTCAGATAAAGAAGAAAATTGATGTTTTCTAAATCACATTTAGTTTTGTCAAGCTCATCCACAACCTGACTGGCTTGTGACATGCATCTTTTCAGTCTAGCTGATAATAAGAGTATAGAAGACACTTGCTTAGTTTCCTTCAATCAGATTTTTTTCAAAGTGACAAGTTCACACCAACTCTTCAAAACATGTTTGCTTCTAAAGTCAAATTTTGATTCTAATGCCAGATGGAATGAGCTGGGCTAACAGATCTGAAATTACTGAAATCCATTTTAAATAAGAATCTTTCTAGTTCTTTCCAGGAATTCTTGGATTAGGAAAATAAAAAAATATGGCAGCTAAGTCTACCACCACCCATAATGGCAAAAAAAAAAAAGAGATGGCTTTGGGTGGCATACATTTTTTGATTTGGTGCTTTCTAACATTGCTATGGTATAAAATTATTTGTAAATGGATGTGTTATAACTGCAGTTTTGAAGTCCTCCTGACTCCAGACCAATATTTTTCAAAGACTGATATGCATTTATTTTCTGCCCTTCATTTGACATTTGATTAGGGAATTGATATGGAAATCATGGGTTCTGTCCAAACAGTAAAAAAGCAAAGATAAGAGAAAGGCATTTACAAAAAGAGACTATTTAGTTCTCTCACTCTGAGAACTATCAAAAGAGAAATATGACAATCAGATCATGGCTTCAAGCTCTTGCAAGAGATTACAATTTTATCTGCTAAGTATTAAAGCTCTTTGCTGAGAAGAGAGAATATGAGAAGAAATAAGCAGGATGGACTTCTAGTTATGTTTCAAAGTGCATTTGCAGCTAAGAACTACTTCAAAAACAGAAGTTATAAGCCAGAGTCTGTTCAAAGAAGGAACTGGATATGAAAAGTTTCTGAAACCTATACTGACATAATTTTATGTGCAAATTAAATACTTTTCCATTTTCTGAAGTTTATTGCTTAGGAAGATGGTTTTGAACAGAATTGAGGCAAAAGATTTTAAGCAATTATAATTGAACAAGAATTTTAAGTAGAAGTAGGATATTTTGGAAAACTTCAAATCTTTAGAAACATCCAGAAATAACATCCAGTCTTCCTTTCTGCGAGTCACACTTTAACAACTCATGGAAAAAAAACCTCTCTAAAGAAACACAGAAATATACAGTAAATATCCTGCCATATAGCCTGCTTGTCTATTACATATGATAGTGGTCGATTCAGATACCATAATCTTCAAAAATCTATGTGTTTTAGGATGTTCTCATTTAAATTTAATATTTAATTTTAAGATATATTAATTTTATATTGGAAATAATCAATATTTTGTCACTAATGTTCCATCAGTAGATTAACTCTTCTACTGGATGTTAATTCTGACTGGTCTTTACTGTTTATAAGCATCTCTAATCCAATTCAGCTATTAAAAATATCTCCAAGAAAATATCAAACTATTTCACTCAATAATATTATTGCCAAGAAATATTGGCTAGAAACAGGAAAAATCTACCAAGATGACGAAAAAATTAAGATATTTTGAATTTGCTTGTTTCTTCTTGTATTCCAAGGAAAAATTCAGAAATATTTGAGTTTCTTAAACATAACTTGTTTAGACAATTGGCCATGTATTTATAACTTTTCCCTCCTTGAAACTGACTATGTATATTGAAAGAGAAAGTAGTTAGACAGTAATAAGAATTTGGAAGTTCCCACATAAATCAAGTGACAGTAAGTACCTACAGTTCCACACTAGAGGATCAAAATACCTGAATCTGCTTCATGTTCATTAATCTAATCCAGTCCTTTACCTAAGAAGCACTGGCCAGTTAAGAAAAATGAGATTTTTCCCAACACTTTTATTTATTCTGTCTGGGTCAATAGTGGTTGCCATTTTAGACTGACACAGAGAAAATTTCAGAACTATGAACTACGTTTCAGCAGACTTTTCTTTACTTAAGAACATGGCAGTATTTCTGCTAGGATGAAGCGTGGTTGTTCAGAGCAGAGACATAGCAGTTTGCATTATTTCAAGTTTCATAAAGCTAAACTACATGAACAAAGGTCACAGCACGGACAACCTTCATGTGCTCATGACATTAAACAGTATTAATTGACAAGAAGTAAACAGAGTTCTGCAGCAGTTTCTATAGAAATTTTATGGGTTTCTCTACAGAAGCTGTGAATAACTTAATACCTGAATTTAGAAAAAAAAGCCTGGATTAGGGACTTCTATAATAACTTCAAATAAGAGAAAAGCAGTCTCTGCCTTTGGCGAGATAATCATAAATCCTGAAACTAAAAGTGCCACAGGCTCCTAAATTCAGAACAACTGCAAGAGCTAAAACCTTTGAAGCAATCTTATGCAATCAAGAAATCAAATGGGAGAGGAGAAAAGCACTACAATTAAGATTTATAGCAAAGAATATTTATAGAACCGAGAAAATCTCAAATTTACTCTGGATTTGGTAATGCTTGTTTGATGACTTGCTACAGATCTTTGCACTGGAACAGGTTTCCCAGGGAAGTTGTGGATGCCCCATCCCTGGAGGTATCCAAGGCCAAGCTAGATGGGGCTTGGAGCAACCTGGTCTAGTGGGAGATGGCCCTGCCTGCGGCAGGGGGGTTGGAACTAGATGATCTTTAAGGTCCCTTCCAATGCAAACCATTCTATGACTCATATCAGAAAGCTATCACCCATGCAGTAGTCACAGACTACTACATAGAATATTTTAGCGTGTTCAGCTGAACATTAGTAGTAAGTAGGCAATATTAAGTTACTGTTCTGTTGTGAAAAACTGGGCAAGTTTTCAAGTACATTTCTTGTTTCTACCCTGGTGATATCTAGAATCATACAGAAGTACACCTGCATGAAAATTTACCATAATTATAGTAGAAGTGTCTGAAACATAATTATATCATGAAACGACTAGTTGAACTACCACAATGAAGTCTTGGCATCTTCAGCAATGTTCATTTAAATATACTGCTGCTAGAAACAAATCAAACAGTGAAGTTAGCATTCTGCAGTTTCTGAACCATAGAAAAAAAAAAACTTACCTGCTACTCTTTCATCTGTTTCCCTATTGCCATCATCAGAGTATCTTGCAAAATCTAAGGAATCAAGAGTACTGATGCTTCCAGCGCGATCTTAAGGGAGGAGAAATAAAAAATAAAATAAAAAAAAGACATCAGAAACAATTCTGAAGAGTTGGCTGGCTTTGACAGAGGAAGTTGAAACATTGTCTCATTTCAGAAACTATAAATCAAAGGCTAAGTATGTATTCTGCAAGACTGAAATTTTACTGCACTTTCTAAAAGTCTGTCTCTAGGTAAAGAGTATGTCAGAAAATTTGAAAAAAATACAGCACTACAGCAAGTTCAGTGAACCAACACTGTAAGAAATTCACCCTTGCTCTCCAAAAGGCTGAATTTCTACCCTGTCCACAGCAAATGAGGAGCAGTGCAGTGCAATGCTTTCCCTTTTCTACAAGGGCCAAGGACCTTTGCTTGGACATGCAGGTGAGCACGCACAAGAAACCAAACAGATAAAAATGGTTCTTCAACAAGTGTCAAGCAGTTATGTTCCCATTTTACAGAAACCATTAACTGACCCAAATACGCTACTTCCTTCTCCCTTTTTTAGTATTTTAAGGTCTGTTAACATGACCAAATACTCTTCTATGTAAATCCTGATCTAACCATTAACTTCAGTACATATACACTTAAAACAACATTTGCTAAGGAATGCGCTACCTAGCAAAATTAAAGCAGAGCAAGTACAGTTCGTGCTATTGCAGGTATAATATTCACACTCTACAATTAAAATTGTTAATTAAAAAAAAAGCATTCAAGAAATTCAGTAAACAGCTTCAGGTTTTGGTCTGACCTTGATATTTTTCATTTGGGGGGGGAAGAAAGGAGGTGATGGTGGAATTAAAAAAAAAAAGGCAATTTTGATAACTTTAAGTCTGTTGAAGCACACGTTCACCTTTTTATTAGAAAAATGTGCAAAGAAATTACTCATTGACAGAACCCAAAATAAATAGCACATGTTCCTAATACAACTGAACATTCAGAAATTACATGAAGTAACAGCATCTTTCCCCTCCTTTTGAAATTAATTTCTATGTAGCACTTCAGAAATAATTTTAATTATAGTAGGGCTGTTGTCACAGGAACAAAGAACAAGTTCCATAAAGGTTGTCAAAAAAAAAATACCCCATAACTGTCAGTGGAAATAGAAGCAATTTCATCACTTGCCAGTCAAATTCTGTCGTGACTAACATTACAGAAAGTATTAAAATCCTCCCCCCCAAAGTAAAAAAAAAAAATCCAAACCCACAAAACAAACCCCTCTGAAGAATCTATTAATGAGTTTCTTTTCTGTATGTCTAAGTCTAAATTGTCCCTTAAGGTCTTGTGACACCACCTCTACATACAGGCCAGCACTAGACTGATGCAAGAATATCTGGACTGATGCTGATTAAAGCATCTAAACTCACTTGAAAAGCTATAAAGAATATACAATCTGCCAAATCTGGCCAAGTTACACAGTACCAAAACTAAAGTGCCTGGCAACCCTCTCTGGTCTGTTTTATGGACATGAAGTATATGATCGCATACAGTTTATATTCAACCACTATGCTTTGTCATCCAGGCAATGAAAGAGACTGCTTCTCCTCAGTGAGCGTCTATTCAGTATTTAATTTTAAAACTCCCTGTTCGTGTGCATATTCTGGTCTTATCTACTGCATTTCTTCCCAGACAATCTGATTTAATAATTTGCTCTTGGCTGTTCTACAGTGCTTAGCAGCACAGTACAAACTCTTCTTCTTACAACATCTTTGCAAAACGGACCTGTGTGAAAACAAACCAGATCTTATATAAGGGGAACGACAGTTAGAGTGGTTAAGTTCAATAGTAAACATGGATTTTGCATGGACAGAATGATTCTTCAGAGCTATTTTTTCAAAACATCTAACATCTTCTTCAGTAAATACTGCTCCAATTGATTTAATTTTATTAATTTAAGATAATTTTCTGAAATCAAATTCAAGACTCCAGTTAAAGAAGCAGACAACATTCAAATACTCAATGAAAAGCTGATGTTTAAGAAAAGCTACCCAGTCTCATATATAACATCACTATGGCAAAAGCCCAAAACCAACTGTTTGCTCTTGCAGTCTTGCCATGTTCACTGCTCAATTTTCCATTTCTCTTATGAAGCAGGTAACATCAAGAGAACCAATGCACAAATTTTCAGGTAAAGTCAACCACATCATAATTACTGAAGCATTCAAAGCCTTAAGCAACAAAACCTTTTTCATATGACTAGTGTCATCCTTTAGAGGTAAAGGCTCTCCCACCACAAGTAATAAAACAAATCTAGACATAAAACACCAACTTATTTGCAAAAGCAGTCATAAACTTAGAAAAAAGCAGCTGTCTAGAAAAAAGCATGGAGTAATCAAAGTCAGTATCAGGATGTACACAACAGAAGCCACTTAAAATCATACCGGCATCTGTGAAACCAACAATCCACAACTCCCAACCAGTGAACATTTTTAAGGATTTGCAACCTTAAGGATCCTTACAGAAACTAAATAAACCCAAGGGGGTTTTATGATTTTAACACCCAGAAACTGTCTTAAGCACCACATTTACATGCACAGCATCAATTTCTAGGGGTGAAAGTTGTACATTCACCATTTAGATTTATTTCCTATCCATGATAACAGCAAACATCTAACACTCTCTTAACATACAGGTTAGCATTATAAAGAGACACAAATCAGAGAATCATAAAATACCAGGTTGGACAGGATCTCAAGGATTATCTGGTCCAACCTTTCTTGGCAAAGGCATGGTCTAGACAAGAAAGTCCAGCACCCTGTCCAGCTGAAACTTAAAAAGTGTTCAACAATGGGGGATCCACCAACTACCTGGGGAGATTATTCCCATGGCTGATTATTCTCATCATGAAAAATTTTCCTCTTGTGTCCAATCAGAATCTCCTCAGGAGTAACTTGTACCCATTACTCCTCATCTTTTCAATACAACTCCTTGTAAAAAGGGAGTCTCCATCTTCTTTGTAGCTGGAACATGGTGATAAATTCTCCCCTAAGCCTTCTTTTCCCAAGGCTGAACAAACCCAATTCTCTCAGCCTTTCCTCATATGTCAGGCTTCCCAGGTCCTCAGATCGTTTCTTCGGCCCTTCTCTGCACCCTCTCCAGCCTGTCCACATATTTTTGGTATAGCAGGAACGAAAACTGAACACAGAATTCCACGTGTGGCCTCACAAGCACTGAGTAGAGTGGGATAATGACTTCCTTATCTCTGATGGTGATGCCCTTGCTGATGCAAGGATATATAGTCTGTGCAATCTGTGGCTTGATACATCCTATAGGAAAGGCTTTAATAAAGACTTGTGTAAAGGCTTTCGGTAAAATAAAAAATAATAAAATTAATTTGGATTATGACTGATTCAACCAAGTGAAGATGTGCTGAGAAGTGCCAGCCTCACAGCCTGTTTCCTGCTACCACTATTTCTCTTGCCCAGTAATGTTGATCCTCCTTCCCATCACAAAAGTACCCACCCCAGTTATCACCATCCCCCAAGCACACTGTCATTAATAAACCAAGCCAATTTTGGTACTAGAAGTTATTATGTCCACGTTGTTCAATATGAAGATAGGTTCTAAAATGAAAACTGTCTTTATGTATCGCTTTGGTGGAATCTGAATCTTCACAGAGAACTGTGTACAGATATCCAAATAAATGCTGAAGGAAATGAAACAAACACAAAGACAACCACATACAGACATATGCCAAACAGTGTCTTCTCAGTTCAGTGTCCCATTAGATGACACATACTGCAGAACTCAATCAAGCCAGGAAATTATAGCTTCCATGATGCAACTCGAACTAAATGATTAGTTTGAATAATACAACAAGACTTCTACTACTACTTGCCTATAGGATACTACCTTTAAAATATGTGGAAGTGGTTCTGGCTGTTAAGGTAAGAGGCCACCAGTGTTGAAGCACTTCAGCTGAGAGACATCCTGGAGAAATTGGCTCCACAAGCATCAATGAATCACCAGTGTTAAGGTTATACCCTACCAAGCCCCAGCTACAGGGAAAGCCCAGTCACAGACCCTGTTGCACAGCCATAGCTCCCACTGAAGCAGTTGTTTCAAGCAGCAGGAGAGGAAGTGACAGGGGACCTGCTCCTTCTGCTTTCAGTGCTGGTATGGCTACTCTTTTCTGGTACCCACCTGGAAAGATGGGCTTTCAGCACAGCCAGGCTGGCTGAGGTCCAAGCGGCAGCTCCACCTCCTTGCACTCATGCTGCAAAGCTTGTAGTGCTGCATGGCCCTTGCTTCACCACAATCCCTGCCCAGAGTCACAGCTGCGGCAGAGCCAAGACAGAGGGAAGAGCGAGCAGCCATGGGACCCGCTCCTTCTATTGAATGCCACAGCAGCACTACTGACTTGGATCTTCCCCCACTGGAACTAAGTGAAGTCAATTTTAGAGCTGTTATCGTACAACATATTGAAGGTTCTCAAGAAACAGAGGTAAGTGCCACACAGGAACTTAGACAGTGAGTTTAAACAGCAAAGAGGGATTTCTGATAGAGCCAACTTAGGTATCAGCCACAGGATCACCTGAGATAAGGTGAGAAGAGAAAGCCAAATGACACAGTTAATTGAAAATATCCATCAGGCTCGCAAGAGCCAGGAAGCCTGCCAGATATATCATCAACAGCAGTCTGTTTGACTTCATTGCTTCACCTCCCTAAAATTTACCGTGGGAGTAACAGTATCTGTCTTCTCACTCCTTACCCGTCTTCATAGGCAGTCATCAGTGGAGGTTTAACTCCTAAGACCAATGCCATCATCCAAAAAATTACGGATTAGCGTCTTATAGCCTCAAATTTCACACTTCCGTAAAGGATGTGCCTGCTCAGCAACAGATCAGAGGGTGAAACTGGTACCTCCCTGCCAGCAACGCAACAGCCTCCTTCACCAGGAAAAGCAGTAGGAAGTTTGAAGGAGAGGAATCGGGAAGGGAAGGGCTGTGCTCACCCACATAGCTCACCTGAGGAATGTGAAACATCACCATTTTTCTCAGGTACAGACAGTTGTATTCCAGTACACTGAGTGAAAGTATTTTAACTAAAGCATTCACAAAAGAGGACTACTATCTGGACTGAAAGAAGAAAAGAAAAAAAAAATCAATTTATTTTTTTAAGGAAAACTTGTATTTCTTCACCTGTTTTTTGATGAAAAATAGAAATCTTAGGTTTAAGTTATCTGGCAAAAATTAAACAAAGCAGAATCTTGAAGGGGGAAACCGCTCAAGAAGAGAAGTATGCTTGGGCTGAATTCTGTTTCTTTTTTAGAAAAAAAAAAACATTGTGACACAGCAGTGGGAAGCCATTTTGCTGTCATGATATGTTCATTCCTACTAACAGTCTTTTGTGGATGGATTTTGTATTTCTTTCTCTAGTATTCTGAATGAACACACTTTTCTTTCTAATCAGCAATTCCCTTTTGCTAAAAGCTTAGCTTTCCTAGTGAATAGTGAAAAAGTAATTGCTGTCAGTTTAATGTTTCAGAAATGGTAAAGAAACCTACCAAGAACACTTTTGACAAGGTTATAAACAACTCCAGAAAGCATTGTTGGAAGATGCAACATGGAATATGGAACAAGAGAACGCCACAGGTGCACAGAAAACAAGCAAAATAGGCTTAGGCTTTTCATAGTTCATACTGGTGAAACGCCAGGAAATCGACTGGAATATTAAACGAGAGTCTGTATACAGTTCTTGTCTCTTACCTCTGCCACTGGGAAAGGATCAATAAAGTAATAAAGTTCAAATTCATATTTGACGCTCAAAGCTGCAAAATTTTTTAAATCAATTGTTGAAAAATGCAATGGCTTTAATTTCATTTGTGAAGTTAAAGATCAGGTTCAGCACCATGTTTTGCTTATTACCTTACACAATCTTTGAAAATATTGCTTCGTTCTAGAGGAAAGGAATTTTAATCCTTTCTCATTCCCAGAACTGTCACCTGTATGACATGCACATTTCTGGTGACAGCTTTTGCTCCCTAGGCATATTCAGCTCTTTCACTAAAAGTTGAGTACAACTATAAGGAGGATAATGTAAAAAAAAAAAATAACTCAAAACAAAGCGATACATTCCCTTTCATTGTCACATATAGCAGGAAAGAGGTTAAATTTTATTCACTCTGATGGTAAAGTAAAAAAGTTTTTTACCAGCTTACCTAAAGGGACACCAAGATGGATCATATTAGCCATAGTTTCACAGTATGTTAAGCAGATTTAAGTTGGAATCTTCTACAAAAATATGTTTTAAATACTTTTTACATGAACATAACATTGTAAATCAGCTAAAAATATAGACAAACCAAGCGATACTACTTCTTGATAGAAAGGATCATGAAAGAAAAAGTAAAAAATGTCAACAAATGTTTTAGAAGGTATTTGCATGTACTTAGCAAATATCTAAATTGATTTTTAAAATTACTAGCTGGTAAAGCAGCCGGTAAGTTGTCAGATTTTCTCTAAGATCACAGGAAATCATATCATGATATACTAATGATGAACTAAATGGAGCACGCAGACCAAGAACTCCATCTTTGTCCTTTAAATTCAAGAAGCAATAACAATACTATGCCTGTACAAGACAAATCCACTTTGGATCTCTAACTATGTGTTCACTTGTACTGAAAAGTATCTGTAACCCTGAAAAAAGACTGTAGCTGTGTATGTGATGAGCAAAAGAGCTGGCTAACCACATTTTAACCTGATCTGAGAAATAACTGGCTACTGGAAATCTGAGTTTGATTAGTAACCATATGGACCAGGATGCAGTGGAAAGTAGCATCCTTCCCAATCCAGATCAAAACAGCTTTCCACTGGATATTCCATATAAAAAAAATCCTTTCCAGTTTAAACCAGGCTTTACATGAATGATACAGTAGCAAGAAACGGTTGCAGGCAGACAGCTCACACATAGCATATGAAGATACAACCTTTTTTTAAGATAGTAAAAGTCCGAAATCCACTAGTCTGGCTAATAACTTAACGCTTATTGTGCTATTAAAGAACCATCATTTAGGCTCTTCAGGAGTCCACCCTCGTATATCATTATTTGGAAAAGAAAGAAAAACCACTACTTTGCATTTCAAAAAAAGAAAACAAACCCCACTCTTTGAAGACACTATACTCAATTGTTTAATATAGTTCTACTTATAGAACCACCTACTGTAGCCTTACCAAACAGGAACATGCAACATACCAACATACCACAGGCTTTGAAGAAACTGCTGTGGAACATTGTTCATGCTACTAGATACAACAAAAGATTTATATAGAGAATTCTGAATATCAGAGCTGCCTTTTTTTTTTTTTTACTTTAGGGAAAACTAAAATGCTTTAACACTGGTGTTAGAAGTCTTTCACAAATAACTCAATCCACCAGAAGTAATTTTATTTGATAATAATACACTCTCTTTAGGAAATCAAAGTTTCACTAAATAGGATTTCACTAGGGAGAAACCTTAACAAGATCTCTCGTTTCAGTCTCAGGTACAACTCTACTTATAAATCATCTCAGGTTAATGCCTTGTAGCTCCTCCTGAATAAGAACAGACATTGAAAGTTGCATAAGTGAATGACTGAGGCCATCAACAACTATTCCCTGTGTCATCATCTTAATGGCTACTTCTAAAAAAAGGAAAAAAAAAACAAACAATAGGACTCCAGGATGCAATTCTCTGCAGTTGTAGAAATAAAATGTACTTCATTCTTGAGCTTATTGAAAATCTGTTTTGTAGAACAAAATTATTACAATTGCCAAGGTTTAGTTTTCTTATGAATTAAAAAAAAACCCATGTCTGTCAACCAACAGACACACTACACAATTTACAGCAGTAAATTACATTGCAAATATTATGAACTACCTTCTACAAAAGTACTTGGGGATTCTAAATGTCAGAAAACCATGTAATTGCAGCTGTACCTGAGAGAATTCCAATTCAAACTTTTTGAATTCTAAAATATCCACAAAAAGTGAGAAGCTAAAAAAGCCCCCTACTGCAATGTTTTTTAGCCTACAACCCATGGACTATTACTAAGGCAAGCATTAAGGTAACAAGAGATGTAGTTCCATGTAACTTCAGAAAATACACAGAAGTTTCTCCTGGTGAGTTGTGCTATTGTTGCGAGTTAAGCTATCCCTCCTCCCAATACACACATAGAACCCTTTTCACAAGGAGGACTCTGCTAGAAAATTTTCCATCAAGAAGAAAACTATGTAATAAGGAGATCAAGACAAACTTTTTAAGGGGTCTGTAATCAAAGGTTAGAAAAAAACTTAATATACATCTGAAAAGGAGAACAGTACAACATATTTCATAGGGTACAGCTTATATTTACCTTTAGGACATCCAACCTAATTTTTAAGTTCAAAGAGATGCAGGTAAACCAGCAAGTGCTCTGATAACAGATCGCAATTGAGAAGTTTCCTTAGGAACTACTCGGGTGTCTCACTTTTCCTTTATTCTCTGTGCTACAGGTACAAAAAAAGAACTGAAGTTCAGTCCTAAGGAAATGCAAGTGTATGAATATATATTTTGAAGCCATTTCTGTTGGTGGCAGAGAAGTCAGCAGACTAGGTATTTTACCTACCTTAAATATTCAAGGCCTAGAGTAAACCAGCCCTTCCAGCCACGCAAGAGATGGCCTGCTCTCTTCTAGAGATACTGCTCTGTAAAAGCATGTCCTTCAATAACTTGCACTTTCAGCTGCCCTGCACAATAGCACAGGCACAAACAGCAGGAAACAGGCCAAGGAAACCAGGGACAGAGACTACCTGGGAGAAAGAATAAAGTTCCTCTTGCATTTACTTGCACATGCTTAAGCCTCTTATTAGTACAGAACTGCACATACGCATAACGTGAACAAACCAGCTGGCAAAGGGATAGCACTTAGAGAAGATGTGGAATAATGCAGAAACCTGACGAGCTTTAGTGGACTCCTTTCTACGTTAAATTAAAGAATCAGACATCATTAACACTTTAAAAAGTGATCATCAGTTCATAGCTTGTGTGTGTGGCTACATTATGTAGCAATTGAAATAGATATATTGTACAATGCGTTGTGCAATACATATGAACAAATGAATTAAACTATTTAATTCCCCATAAATGATACCACAAATTTCTTTAAGCCTTAGCAAATTTCATAACACAACTGTGGAGCAATACTGCTTTCAGAAGCCTTAAATGGCTGCTGCATCTAAAACTCCTGGTATGTTTCAACTTGCTCCAAGCTTCCCAATGCTGCATCAGCCAGCAAAGCAAACTTGATCCATGGCAGCAAATACATAACTCTGTTTCTTACATAAAGGTTTTTATGCCAGATCAGTTATCAGGTTTTTTAACCAATTTGAACTTGCAGAGTAAATTTTACCAGATCAACACATTCCACATCACCACGATAACTCTGAGATGAAACTAAGAACCTTAAAGTAATTCATTGCATCAGGCACTAAATTGTAAGCACCTATCAACCTTGTTTTGCAACTGCAAGTGCTTCTTTTGCTCTCTTCCAGGTGTTCTTACTCAATGAGACCTGCTGAATTCTCAAATTTGGTATGTTCTGAGAAGATCACCAAATGAAGAGGAAACCAACCTAAGTAAAACTATTAGAATTAAATTAACTTTAAAGCTGTCTGAGCAATCCACTTACAAGTTACCTAAAACAGGCATTCAAGATGATCAGATAATACTAGTCCACGATGGGCAATGCAAACCAGATTGCAGGTACGTTTTTTTCCTACTGTGTATTATTAACAATCTATGAAAAATCATAGAATCTATATGAGGGTAAAACCCTAAAGCTACTTGCAGAAAAGAAACCTGTGTGTGCCATCCAAGAACAGCAGAAAAAAAAAAATTAATCAATCACCAGACATGTAAAACAACTACTTTGCAGATACATTGCAGCAGGAAGATATAGCCCTCACTACCATGACAGGAATATAGCAGAGCTCATAAAAATGAAATTACAAATAGAAAATAAACGGATTTTACATCTGAGAACAGAAATAACACACAAGTAACTGAACTGGGTTAAGATATAGATAGAGAGTCACCTGAGCTGATCTCACAGACAGCCATACCAATAACAAACACTGATTGGGGGGGGTGGGGAGGCAAGGTGTTGCTGCATACACAGTCTCAGGCAGCATCCAAATTAGTTGAGTCTAACAGAATTAACCCCACCCTGCATAAAGCCATTTGAATGTTGCTGCAGTGAACGCTGATAAGTCCAGGGACATACGACCTTGAGGAAAGCATCTAACCAAGCCTGGCTCCCTACATTATGTGCTGCAGTGTGCTTGAGCTACCAGAGCTTCCCAAAATGAAAAAGCTAAGGGAGAAGCATGGCACAGAGGTACTTCTTCCAGCTCAAGATCCCAGCTGGCCTCAACAGGAATCAGAAAGCATCAACAGCATCAAATTAACTCCATATGCTCAACGTTGCAGCACTGCATTTCCCAAAGTGTATCAATTACCTTGCATTACTAGGATTTTGCCATTCACCGCAGTAACCCAGTTTCTGTTACACTATCTTACATCAAGAAAAATTATATCAATCTAGCCCTTAAAAGGCTGTTTGAGCTGAGGGACTATCTGAAGTGTATAGGTAATACCCATCTTAATTCTCAAGCATTGTATTCACTCTGTTTTCTTCATATTTCAATTCTAATATGTTCTCCTTTCCCTAATTTCTACATTTATCTCAGGCCAGTAGTAAACTTTCCAGCAAAGTTTTAACAATGTATGTCCATATGGATTCTATAAAGAATTAAAAAAAATAAAATTAAAACCTAGCAACTAGAGACCAAAGCATCTCTCCTTTGAGAAAGTGCTGAGAGAGCTGGGGCTGTTCAGCCTGAAGAGCAGGCTCAGGGGGCACCTCATCCATGTATATAAACACCTGAAGGGAGGGTGCAAAAAGGATGGAGTCAAGCTCTTCTCAGTGGTGCCCAGGGACACAATCAGAGGCAATGGACACAAACTGAAATGCAGGAGGTTCACTCTGAACATCAAGAAATACTTTTTCAGGGTGACTGAGCACTGGCACAGGTTGCTCAGAGAGGTGGTGGAGTCTCCATCCTCAGAGATATTTAAAAGCCATCTGGACACGGTCCTGGGCAACTGGCTGTAGGTGTTCCTGCTGGAGCCAGGGGATTGGACCAGATGATGACCTCTGGAGGCCCCCTACCACCTCAACTATGCTGTGATTCTTTGATTATTTTTGCCATGATTTCTTACTCCAACAGTTTTGTTAAATGAGACAACAACTGATAGCTCGCTCTGCCCTCCAACATCAAATCAATATCAGAAAGTACTTGTTATATATAAATCTAATGCTGTGAGATTTTACGTAACAGTATTTCCTTCAATTCAACAGGAAAGTTGCATCACCATCATGCTGCAGGAAGGAAGTAAATTGCCTCTCCCCTACAGTACGCCAGGGGAAAGAGTATTTCTCAAGGGCTTTTTCAGCTTGGTTAAAAAAAAAACAACTTTAGAATTTTTTTTAACTTTTCATCCAACAAACTCAAAATACCTTGAGCCACCTCTTATGCATGTGCATCATAAATAAAAATAGAAGGCCTACAAGCTTTACTGAATCACTCAAAGTTTTAGCCTACACTGGAGGAGAATTCAACCCAGCTTCTCAAACCTGCATCTTTGCAATACACTAGAAAACCAACACAGCTGATACCTTGATACATGATAGTTCCAAGATCATAACTTGCTTGCAAATACTAGACAAATCTTTCTATATCAGGTAATCAATCTCATATGAAACTTCCAGCAAGTGCTCTCTCAGCTGAACAGAAGTCACAAGTCACATATTGAGTCAAGAAAAAGATAATTCTCAGAGAAAGAAAAGCTACAGAAAGCTCAATATAACTTAAACAGAATTGAAATTATGTACAGGGGAGCTTAAAGAAGCTTCCAATGGTTGGTTCTGAAATCCAAAGCTCTAGATAATCTTATTGCTGTTTCCCTTCTTCTCTCCTCCCACCCCCCAAAAATAACTCTCTCCTTTCCCTAACAGCAAAACTGTCAGAAGGAAGCATGCTTTGCTGAGGCTTTCAACCAAGTCATGGTTAAACACACACGTAACTGAACTAGCAACAGTGCCTATATATAGAGGTTCCCTTCTGCCTTCCAAAAAGCAGAAAAGTAACAGTAACTCTGGCTCAGGAACAGAACAGAAAGCCAGGACTAAAGCAGCTAAAATCCCCAGAGCATATCTGTAAATATCCTAAGAGAATAAGAACACACAAATAAGTTACAGAAGGTAAAATATAAAGTGGACAGATGCTCCTCAGTGACAATTTGATATATACCTGCCTAGTACTAGTGGCTACTGGTCTGTCCTTTGCCCATCCATGTCATGCTTATCTCATGCTCCCTTATCTCTTTATTTCTTTGTGTAGTTATACACTTACGGGGACGAACCTGTCTTCTCAGCTATCTACCGTTACATCCCAAATGGTGACAACAAAGAACCAGTCATCAGAGTAACCGAAGTTATTTGTCTTCTTCCCACTTTGCTATCTTGTTTAGACCACCATTTAAATGGTATCTATATTTGAGATATAATAAGCTGTTTTGAGGCAGCCCAGTTCTGCTGTATACTCATGCAAAACAAAAGTCTGGTGGAGCACTCACCACGACAAAGGCCTGCACATCCTCACAATGTCTGTAACTCAGGACTGAGAGCTGTTACCAAGACACCCTTTTCTCACAAAAGCATAATCAATATTCTCTTCCCACATGGCTTTTTCCAGTAGGACCCATCTGAATTTCAAAGGCTACAAGGAAAACCAGAGAGATACTTCACAATATCTCAAACAAACAAAAAAAAAAAGAATCCCAAATAGCAAAAAAAGAAAAGAACTTACTACAAAGAAGCAGCAATACTTTACAATTTTATACTCGCAGATTAGTTTAACATAACTGGAATCAAGCCCCCAGAAAGTTACAAACAACTTTATTTAGGAAATAACTAGAAACTAATCATCTCCAGAAAAACATACATGTTACACAAATACTCAAACTACTTCTTTATGATTTTCATTAAAGTGGCTTCAAATTTTGAGAATGTTGAGCTTTTGTAGAAAAAGAAAAAATTTAAAGAAAAAATAGTAGATTTTAAGACTAATGCTAGTTTTAACAGTGTAAGCTTCATCACTTCAGGAAAGGGCATTCAACTTGCACAGTAATCAAAAGGAATCATACCAATCACTTTAAAAAAGGTTTGTTCACCCACGACGTACAAGCTTGAATTATGGTCACAGGTATATGCGGGAAAACATTTGATATTCAGGAACAAGGATGAAACATTTAAGCCACAGTTTTATTTTTATATGTCAAATGTCTCAATTTGTACTGTACTTTCTTATGGAAAGATGATGGGAAAGGGGATACAAATTTAAATTTAATACACAGGTGCTAACCAGAGCCTTGTAAAAAAATCTGGAACACTGTATGAAAGAGGGACTTCTGAACCATACCACTTGCATGAATAGCATGAGAAAAGTGGTATCAAAATAGTCTAGCAAATGTGGAACTAATGCTATTGAAAAATCAATGGAAGATGTCGCAGAAGTTTGGGAGGATCTAGCAGATACAGGATATGAAAGCTGACTGTACACAAGGGCTGTGCATCTAAAGGAACAATGTTCACTCCTTCACAAAGTGAATTTGCTGCAAACTAGAAACGCAAAGTTGCTAGACACAACATACTTTTCCATATTTTTCATTACAATATAACAATCTCTGTTCACAGCTGTGACATCACTGCTGCTGGAAAATAGAAGGGTGTTTTTGCAAAAAACTAAGCAATCCCAGTCATCTGACTATCATTTGCTTTTGGAACCAAGTGCTCTGAAGCATGCTTCAAAGACAAAACAGCTAATTCACTAACTGACCACATGATGCTAGTTGTTCCAAACCTACGATACTTCATTAAAATCTCTTTATAGCAATCTATAAAGCAAAAGATAAGAAAAAAAAATGAAAGAAATTCCACCACACACTTGTATTTTAGCTTGCCTAAAAGGATCCTGAGAAGTGCCAATGAACACTTGTGCTGAAATTCTCGCATTCCATATAGGAACGCACAGTATGAAGCTTTCCATTGCTCCATGGAAATCCTCAGGCAGCATTCCAAACATACTTCACATTCAATAAGAATTGCCAGTCTCACTTTTTCTGCATCCACTCAAATTATCAAAAACCACAGTGTAAAACCATAGAAATTCATCTAACTTGGGAGCGGGGAGGAGCAGGTGCAAAGCTAGTGCTGAGAACAAGTTCTGATTTTGGATATCTAAACAGAAATTAAATAGGTTTTTTATGGTTTTTCTTTTAATCTGACCATGTGATTTTTTTTTTCACTGAAGCATAAAAACTCAAGTGACCTTGAAATGACAATCATGCCAAACTCCACTAGTAGCTTATATGAAGAAAACGACTGGTTTATTCTCAAATACCTTTTGGCATGTTAAAGCCTGAGAAGGTACTTGCAACTACTCTCACATACATTCTCTGCAGTCTCCGTGTGAGGATCCACAAACGTGGGCACAACAGACTGGACCTCTCAACAAAAACTTAGGACACTATTCAGACTTACTGCTGGATCCGACCTGTGGCTTAGTTCTCTACCTAAACGCAATAATACCAGATGCTTAAGAGGAAAGTGAAAAGAACTCTTGCAAAGCCCATGTAAAGTTCAGCCCATCAGAGTCTTCTGCAATTTTTGGGTGTTTGGAAACTGGCATACATTCAGAGGTATGAGACTATCAGCTCTTGTTGACATTAACCAGAGAGAGGCTGAACAGCACTGTCACAACGCTTGCTCAATGCTAGACTCCAGAAAGTCTCATAGGCAATAGGCAAATATAAAAATACATTTTTTTTCATTGTTCTGTATCTGTCACCTTCCAATATCACTCAGTGCAAAATGCATTTTGAATCATTGTTGAGGTAAAAAAAATCCTCCAGAAAGCACACTCTAACCTGTTAGAGATATCAGACTTCAAGACACTTAACCTTTAACCTGAGGTCTAGCGTGAAACTTATTTTTAGCACACCTCAGTATTATTAAAATGCTCCAAAATAAGTTTGTCCTCTCTCCTCTCTCTGTCCTCCTCCTCTTTTTTAACAGTGATGTCCCACAGACATCTATCATTCAGCAGGTGAGCACAATAATCATTAAGACATTCTCAACTAAGTGTACATTGCTCTAGGATTATGAGAACAATTTTTTTTTGCATGCATAACACCAATGTTACATAGGCTGCTCGTTTTCTAATCCTACTAGAGTATGCACATTATCAATAACTGGAAACAACATATCATGTTAACAAAGAAAAGTGAATGCTTAATCAATTGGTTTAATTGACTGGAATTCCCAAGGAAGCTGCTTTTAATGAAACAGAAATTTGTATCAGTTTGAAGCCTTGAAGCACAGGTTTTTCCAACATTCACCAATCTTCTCATGAAGCAGACCACTCTGAAGCTCTCAGTTGGACAAAACCAAATATGATATTCTAAGGATTCATAAACAAGATAACCAGAATATAAACAACACGTCATGAATTTAAAACAAAACCATACTGTTTTAAAAAGATTTTGAAAAGTAGTAACAAGTTGAAAGTTTAGATGTCTCCTATTACTCCAGTCACCTAGATACTATTGGTTATTTCCAAATTTCAAGTCTAACTACATATATTTGTAACTTTTTACAAAACAAACAAAAATATGGGACTATTTACAGAATACCTTTAGGCATCCTAGAATACACATAAATCTTTCAACTGTCTACTAACCACAGCTCCTTTCATTTCAATACCTTCCCATGGGTTCTCGTTAAGTCCTCAAAAGTCAACTGGCTGGGCAGCTTTTCTCTCTCAAAGCCACTTCCACAAGCCACCTCCTTCTTAGAACTCTACATTTCTTGACAGTAACTTTGTTAAGAAACACCAGTGATTTTATTCTAAGCTATCTGCTCCACTATTAAAACTCAAAAGCTTTTAATGCCAGCTACCTGCACCACTTTTTCTTCCCAAAAGCTACACTAGGCCCAGTATATTTAGGACTCCCCAACTCCAAATCCCAGACTGGTTAGCCAAAGACTATAGGAACTTGATAAACATGCCTGCATTAATTATAGGAAACATTGTATTAGTTGTGCATGACCTCTGAAACTCAGACTTATCCTTGGATGACTTAGCCATTCCCATGCATCAGCAGAAATAACATACTGGCTCCTGATGCCCCTTTTTTGACAATTTTTAGACTTTAAATGTAGCAACCATGGCGTAATGGCGTAACACCCAACTCTTTCTCCCATCAATATATAACATCTCTTGAAAGCAGGCACTAAAGTAGGCAAGAGAAATCCCAAGATAGTTAAAAATTAAGGCTGAAATGTCCATCCCTCACATTTCTTCCACACTTGGCATACGCATGACCTTCACAGGAAAGCTGAGGCTCGAGAAGGTATGTGAGCAGGACCAGGGCATCACCTGTCCTAGCATCCCCATCTTCTCAGCCCCCGGCTGCTCCTCTCCTACAGCCACCCCCAGCCCCACACACAGATTACAGACAACAAGAAACAATACAAAACGTCTTCCCCCGGCCGCCCAGCTTCCCTAGCCACCCGCACCGGCAAGGGCCGCACCATCAGCCACCCTCACCCCAGCCCCGGCTGCGACCGCTCCCTAGAGCGCCCCCCGGACCCGATCCTCTCCTCTTCTCCCGAGCCACTTACTGAGCTGCCCGGACCCGGGCTCCCTGCCGCCTGCTCCCCCGAGCACGCTGCCGCCCAAGCCGCCCAGGGCCCCACTGGCGGGCGGCGTGCCACTCTGCCGCTCGAAGTTGCCCGGGTTGGAGAAGAAATCGCGGAGCCGGGGCAGCTCCCGGCCGCCCTCCAGCAGCTCCGTGTGCAGCTCCAGCGCCGTCAGCAAGAACTGGTCCCGCAGAAGCTGCGCCGCTATCGCGTCCATCGACACCCGCGGCGGCTCCGACGCGCCGGCCCCGCCGCCCGCCCCCGCACCGCCGCCAGCATCACCCGGCGCTGCCACACGCAAACCCGGCAGCTCGTCGGGGCTCTCCGCCGCTGCCACCGGCTCTCGATGCTGCTGCGGGTACGCCGGCCCGACCGGCTCGTTGCTGCTGCTGCTGCCGCCACCAGGCCTAGACTCCTCGGGCTCGTCCTCCTCAGAGTCGCTGAGGAAGGGGTTCACACTGCTGCCCCCACCCGCCGCCGCCATCTTACAACCCGACGCGGCGCGACCGTTGCCAAGGCGCTACCTCGACAAAACCTGCCGTAAACCGTCGCCTCTGGCAGAGCCGGGGCCGCTGCCAGCCCCCTCCGCTGCGGCGGCCGCTACCGACAGCGACAACACCAACTCCCACCCGCTGCCACCACCTCCTCAGCCACCTCCCACCGGCCCCACTACCACTTCCGGATCCCAACTCTCGCGAGACCTCCCCTCGGCCTACTGCGAGCCAGCGCCCAGGCCTCGCCCCTCCAGGAATCGGGCCCCGCCCCCTCCGCGCGGGAGAAGGGATTGGGGGCGGGGCCTGAGGGACAGGGGCGGGGCCTTTGCGAGGGGCGACGCCTGGGCGGGGAGAGGGGTGTGGCCGGGAAGCTGGAAGTGCCCGGCAGAAGCGGAAGTGGAAGCTGCCGGCGGGAGAGATGAGTGAGTATTGGCGCGTGCGCACTGAGTGCTTCCTGGGGTTGGGGGAGAAGTAGGGGCGGCTGGGTCCGGGTCGTGTCTTCGGGGCTGGGTCCCTGTTGTGGGTTGGATGGGGGCCTGGGTGTCCTGGCCTCTGGAGAGTCCTGGCTGGTCTGGGGGCCTCCTGGTAGCGGCCCGGCCGGTGGCCTAAGGGTGTTGCTGTGGTGAAGGACTGGACTTAAATGCCCGGCCTTGGGCCAGGGCCCCAAGGCATCTGTCAGCTAACCCCTTGCGAGGACCCGTGGGCCGGGCGGGTGGTTGTGAGGCCTGGGCCCCGCACCCCCGATGGCCCTGAGCCGTTGTCGGGCATTAGGTATGCCCCATAGGCCTGGAATTGGGGAGAGCGCTGAGGGGGGTGGTAATAAGCTGTGTTAAGTATGATCCTGATGCTGCTAAAAAGATAATGTGAAGCTGTTTCTGTGTTAAAGTTTAAAGCCAGAATTAGTAACAGGTACTGTTTGTTTAGTGTTTGTTACTGAAGGAAGATTAGCTCACTAGAGACAATGCAGAACAGGGTCAGTGTTGGTTTCTGTTCTGTTTCTTTGAAACTGACGTTTCTTTTCCACTAACAGCAGCTCTGTGTAAAGGTGACCTGCTTGGGAGTTATTTGTCTTACCAAGGGCAAAATTGGGATTGAACTTTTTTTAATAAAATGGCAACATTTTCCTGTGATACAGATCTAGTAGCAATATTCAGTACTATGATAGCAAACCACTCGTGTTGTGGTACTATGCTGTAAAAGACTTGTGCTTTCCTTCTGTTTTTAATTTGCAAACATTTTTGTAAATAGGGTAACAGTGTTGCATTCTGTCTTACAATAAACTGTGAGGTGTTTTTTTACTAACTGTTTTCGGTTGTTGATATACAAAAACAGAGTAATGGAGTGTGGACTGGTTGTAGCGTAGTGTAAAATGGTGGTATATTGAAAGTGCTTTAAAATTCTATTAGGACCACCATAAAAATAAAAACCGAAAAAATTTTACTGTTTTGCTGCTCCAGTGGAATTAGAAACCATAAAAGAAGTCTTGTGCTTTTTCCTTTCCTTCCTGTAGAGCGAGAGCATGTGCAGTATGAATTTGATAAAGGTTGGTACACCGGTGTTCTGTCTCTTCCTTAAAATGGAGAGAAAAAACTTACTGGTGTCCTGTAGCAGCCTCTAGTGGCCATCGGCAATGTTTACACGTGACGAAGTTTGAAGGTAGTTCAAGCCCTAAGTTCTGCCTTTCTTTTAAGAGATTAATTTCAGCCGACTGCTTTGTGCTGTTACAGTAAAGACTATTTTTTTTTCATCCCTTTTCTCACTTAAAATAATAGAAAAGTATTCCTCTGTTTCGGTACTTCAAAAGAGATTTGTTTGGTTTATGGAACTGACTAAATTATTTACAGATGTCACTCAGTTGCTCCGAAATAATTTATGGATGGCTAGGATGAAGTTAACATGGGTGAAATATGTATGCTGGAGCTGAAGAATGTAGGGAGAGGAATGTGCTTAAAACATGCTTAAAACCAGTTTCTTGTGATATACCAAAGGGGTATTGTTTTGAGAGACCTGAAAAGAAAACATGATGGGGAAACTGTAGTACCTTGGAGGATATGCGAGGCAGAAAAAGATAAGTTTTGGAAATGAACCATTCTATAGGTCTACTTGAGTGAAACAGCTACAAATTAATATTTGTAATTTATTTGGTACTCATTCTGAGAGGCAGATTATTCATCAAGCTGCTTTGTCTCTTACTGGACTTAGTGTTTCCTTCCTTACCTTTCTTCTTTCCTTTCCTTTTTTCTTTGAGTTCTGTATCTGAAAAACAGCATACCTTAATATATCTCAGAAAGCTTGATTTCTGAAAATGGGTCTGTCAAGCTAAGTATCCAAAATAAAAGGGTCTTGTAGAAAAAAAAATCTAAAGAGTTTATTGGAGGTGGTGGCATATAAATATTTTTTTTCCAGTCTATAAATGTTTGTTCATGAAATTTTTAAACTTATGATTCTTGAAATGGAAAACAAGTAGAAAAAACTAAGTCTTTGGTTTTAATATGTTGATTTTGGTAGGAGCGTTAGATCTTGAGCTAATGCTTCAAAGTTTATGAACTTAAACATATGATCATGGTTTGTTAAGTTGGGATTTGAAGTAAAAGTAGTACAGCAGTGTGAAGCGGAAATACTTGGAAATACTTTCAGCCTCTCTAAAAATGCGACAATGTCCCCTGAGGTCAGATGAAAACCTGAACTAAAATAAACAAATTTCCAGAATCCCTTTGAATCAAAGTTTGGCTGTGGTTTTCTACCTCTAAAACTGTTGTTTTGAAGCATGACTGTGAACAGTGGATATTTGGAAGCCTACCATCAAACATACAGTGAGCAAACGCACTCAGGTCCGAAGAAGTAATTTAGAAAACTTGTTCAAGCTTCATGATGTGTGTGTTGTGTTTTTGTGAGAATGAATAGAGGGAAAGAAATGCTGTTACAGTTGAGTGAGGAGACATAATTTAGGAATAAAAGATATGACCTTTTATGACACCACAAACACTAGAGTATTGAATTGCTTGGGCTTTGTTCACCCTGGTCTGGAAGATGGAGTGTGTTTCCTGGAACTGCAGGCTGCCCAGCAAGCTGTTGCAGAGAGTATCAGACCACTCTAAGATGACTTGCCTTACTATGTCCGTCACCACAGTGAAGGATGGTGTAGATGGGGAAGTGCACTGAAATGAAATATGAAAACAATCATAGTAAAGTCATTCTTGAGTTCTGAGGTCTAAAGGTACTAAATTAAAATTAAGAGTTGTTTTGCCTGAATTCTTTAAGGTGTCTTCTATTGAAGCATTGTGGAAGTGAAGACAATAATGACTTGACGTTGAAAAGATCTTATTTATTCCCATCACTGTAGAAGCATGAGCCAACTTACAGAGATGTTGCTGTGCTGACTCCACGCTGCTGCTCTGTGCTTTTGAGTGTCACCTTCTTCACCTTATTCCTCTTCAATATAGTATTTGCACACTTCCAAAAAAACCCCCCAAACTTATATTTTCCTTATACAGCCTATTGTTATTCAGTCATGTTCAAATATAAGGGGGAAATAGGATAAGAAAGATTTGAGACTGACTCAAAGGAGCCAGTTCAGAAGGGGGTCATACAATAAACTGTGGTGTCAATGGAAGGAATACAACTATTATGAGATGCAGGCTTCAGAGAACAAAGTAGGAGTCTGAGGACGTGCTTTAAGCATGCTGAGCTAGCACTGTTGGGAGGAGATGCAAGTCCTGTTCCTGATGCCAACGCAGAGGTTTGTTTTGGGAATTAGACTGGGGAAATAAACTACAGCAAAGTTATCTTTACTCTTCCTTACTTTTTTTTCCCCTGATGTTATTTTCAGTTGAATTCATTCTCCGGTCTGTTTGACCATGCGGTTCTACTTCTGTTCTGGCTGTGCCAGCCCAAGGAAGTGGTTTTGCATGGGAATAAGTGGTCAGGAGCAGAGGAGGACAGGAGAGCTCTCTGCAGCTCTACTGGCTTCGTTTCCCTTGCACAATTTGTGACTGTGAAGACCTCTTGTTCTTTTAACTGCTACTCCCGTGGCAGTCATTTTTGTGTAAAATACCTCATAAAATATATTTGCCTTGCTGTTCTTAAGTATTTTGGAAAAAATACTTTTAATCATAAACAAGTTTCTATAATGATAGGGTACGGGTGAATAACTGCTACACAAAAGTGAATAATAGACTTTTTCTGTCATCTCAAAAGTAGGTAGCTGTGTCCTCCCTGTGGGTGGTTGCCAAGATAGGTACACTTTGCTTTTGTATTCTTGACATGAAACTGTTTTTGGAGCCTGTCTCAATAGTAATTGTCATCTCTTCGGAATCTTCTGCTTACCAGTGTTTATTGCTCCCTTCTTTTGCCAGCAGAGAGATCAAGAAGCTACACAATTCGCTATTTGTAATGGGAATGTGTAATATGACAACTGGAGAGATGCTGCTTGTCTGTGTTCTCCAGGCTTCTGGGTCTTTGTCTAACAATTTTTTTTTCTTGTGCTCTTAGCTTTTTTCCTACAATAAGGCTATTGCCTTTTTTTTTTTTTTTTTGCCACATAGGTTTGACTGGTGGGGAGCTTCCATTTTAAATCAGCAGTGCCATGTACTGCAAAAAGACAGAGTATTGATTGTTTGCAGGTTGCTCTTCTGAGCTGTGAGCATGGACAAAGTGTCATATAACCCACCTCGCATTAGGATTGCTCTCCTTAGGTGTGTTCACCTCGGGCTTTAAAGAAGTTCTTCTCAGTAGACAACTTACCTTCTACCTGTGTCAACTTTGCTGTGAAGTTGAGTAGGTAAAGATGTACAAGCTACAATTGAGCTGGCTAGCATAATAGCACTTTTGAACTCAAAAGCTCTGAAGTACTTTTTGTTTGTTAGTTTTTAGAAAAATGCTTTTGAAAGGATGGGTACCTACAAAGTAATTATTTGACTTCTGTATTTCTTCTATTGAGAGTGTAACAGTTTGCTTAGAAGGCTGTCTTGTAGTCCTTTGTTTCTTTCAAAATGAAGCTATTGGCAAATTGGCATTCAGAGGCTTATGTGCATGATTCAACAGATGAGGATGTTATTATTTAAGGTAATTCTTGTTTATATGTAATTGTTGATACCTGTAAGAAGATGTAACTTAATAAAAACAACAAATTTCTGTCAGCTTTTTTTTTTTAATCCTTCCTCCTTCATACTAGCTTCTATGGAATAAATTTTAAGCACTGTTTGTTTTTTTTACAGTGTGTTTTCTTGTGTGTATGTGTATACAGAATATATTTGCAAGCTGGTTTTGCAAAGCTAGCTCAACACAGCAGAAAGTTGTTCTTTTTCCATCCTTTCCCCTTATGCGCGACCTTCGTATTTTCTGTATGATTTTAAAGAGTTTAATCCTTATCCCTTTTATTACTAAAGGGAGGAACTGTGCTGCTTTTATTGGTGCATGTGTTCTATCGCATAGTTTTATTGCAAATATCTTTCAAAATGCTTCAGGGGGCTTCCAGCCTTGGATTGAGAGGGAGCGCTGTGGCAAGCTGTCTTCTATGAGCTTGCATTCTCTTAAAGGCCACTTGCCCATTGACCCAAGCAGCCACGGCAGTTAGTGGATTGGGTTTTGTTAGATGCTCCCAGGCTGATGTTCTTTCTCCAGAAATAACCTGTGAAAATTGTAATATAAAAAAATCTGTCTACAAGATCTCCAAACAGGGCAAAGAAAAAACAATGACAGAACATGAGCCAGCAGTGTGCCCAGGTGGCCAAGAAGGCCAATAGCATCCTGGCTTGTATCAGGAACAGTGTGGCCAG
>JAOTQQ010000012.1:69888313-69926401 GCA_026546715.1 Gallinago undulata
TTTTTTTTAATGTGGTTGGACTCGATGATCTCAAAGGTCCCTTCCAACCACTAAGATTCTGTGATTCTGTGAAATTCGTTCTTTTCTGCAGGAATAGAGAAGCTGCCCAAAGTAATGCAAGACACTTTTGGCAGCACAAAAGAATTAAACAGTCCATATTGAGATGAAAATATGATGTTAAGCTATAGAACAGTGGTGTTTGAAGAAAACTTGCTGATGGAGTATTGCTGAATGACTCTGAAGTCAAGAAATACTCCAGCAGATTTGCAAATACCTGTGAAAACAGGCATAGGCCCCCAAAATGCTTTTACCCAGTGAAATAGCTCATTCCCAGCAAAACCACACAGGGTTTATTGTTGCTGGGTTTTGCTTTTTCTGAGTTCGACATTTCTGGCTGCCTGCATACTGGGCAGACGTAATGCTGAATTTTACTCTGTGTTTTTTTTCCACTTGCCTAACAAGTGTTACCAAAGGGTGATGCTCTTGTTTCCTGTTTCATGCCTTGAAGCATTCATTGTTTCTTAAAGAAGCATGCTTTTGTCAGTGGTATCCTGTTGTCAATGTTGGTTTATGTGTGGTTTTGTGCCTGGGAGACTTGTGGATATGATTTCCCAGGTTTAGAGGATAATTCAGACAAAATTGCTTAGGCTGACATTGGGGTAACTGATTTGCAGTACATTCAAGTATTAGGACACTTGATATTTCCTTGGCTCCTTGAAGGCCATAGTAAATTTCTCCATTGACTTTTTTGGCAAAAGACACTATTCTATGCAAACAGAGTAATTTTGCTTATCAAATGATGTTAAAATGAAATTAAATATTCTTTGTGCTCTTTGCCTCAGGTTTGGATGTACTTTGCTGAACCACATTTAAAATTTAAAGCAGATGTCATTTGTTATTATAATCCCTAAAATGCTCAGTGAAGATGTTGAACATAAAATAATTTTAAACAGATGGTTTGAATTACAAAAGCCACTTCAGTGCAAGAGCAAGTGGAAGTACTGTAGTTGCAGTTCCATTGTCTGACAGAGCATGTTATGCCTCAATATAAGAAGGAAATGAAATTTTGGAAAGGAGAAAAAGGGACTTGATCATTATCCCATTTCTATTCATACTATGATTATACAATGAAGTCAAGATGAGGATTTTGTGTTTCCTATGTTTAAGTACTGTATAAATATACGAGAGAGCCTTATGCTGAGACCAGGTGGTAAGTCTCTTGTATAAATTAATTTGTGCAGTCAATAGGTCTGTGTTCTGTGACAGCAGGAATGACTTGATTGCATTTCTCGACTAGTGTAACTCTTTAAAAATCAAAATTAGTAAAAGAATAGAGTAGGAACTGCTAGCACCACCTTGGATGATGTATAACTGCCATACCATGCAGACCACTGTCACTTTGACTACACAACTCCCACTTTGCTCTCCTCCCCTAATCAAAGGGATCATTTTTTTATGTACAGACAAATTGTACTGTCACCACTTTGACAGTTTAAATTACAAAATACACAACACTGTTTAGTTGAAAAATGTATTCCTCAGCCAGAAACTTAGCAGAAATTCCTGTCAGTTTCTCTTTTTTTGTGTGTAAAAGATACTTACCAAGGCCATTCATGCTCATTGAAAATGCATTTCCAATGGATTTTCTTCATCTTAATCAACAGATTTGACAGTATTAGTGAAGCATGGTCCCTCTAAAAGAAATGACTAATGTATCTTGAGTTCCTTGTCTTGACACTTTATAATCCTTAAAAAAATATTCCTGCCAATGGGGCATATGCCATGTAGTATTTTGTGTATGTTTTATTGCATATTTGAAGAAAGAAAAATGTAAAAGGGAAAGGTTACATTTCTTACAAAGAACTATATTGTATTATAGTACAAGTATGGTTTTCTTTGCCTTATAAATAATGCTGAGAGATTATAACTTGAGAAATGCAGTTTAGATGTTGATTACTTTGGGGAAATGAGGGCTTCCCTTAATTATGTCAGCCTTCCTGTTAAGCACCAAGGGACCTGATCCAGCTTGGGGCTATGGGTGAAGAAAAAAAAAATAAGGAAGAGGGGAAAAAGAAAAGTCTTGTCAGCAAGTTACGGATCTACTTGAAAAGAGGGAAGAGCTTGTGAAATAAACTGCCTGCTGCTTGTCTCTGATGGTTGGGCTTACGTGGTTCATTGCAGTTGTCTTGTTTCCTGGCCTCTGTCACAGTCTGGGTGTTTTGGTCCTTGCTCTTATGTGACTTTTGGTGAGGAACTTCCAGCTAATAGCAAGGGAGTTTGTATTTTTTAGATAGGTGGGAGTACAAAAAAAGAGGGGTTCTTTTCACCCCATCTGCCACCAGCTGGGAGCTGAACTTTCTATCTGAGGATTCTAAATAAAGCCACAAACCAAACTGTCTCTGATTTGTGCAAATCACTTTATTCTGGACAAATAATTAATTGTGGTCAGGAGATCCTTGCTGCTTTTCTTTCTTTTAATCTCCTAGACTTTAAGAAAGGTGTCTGCTAGTTCTGCCTTGTTGTCTCTCCGAATGATTGCTCCCCTGCATCTGCTTGCTCTCTTCTCTGCTCATGTACAGCATCCAATAAAGTCAGAAGATCCGAAGTCTGCTGAAGGCCCCAGTGTAGTGCTAATTTTCTCCTTGCTCTGTTCACGTGGACAACTCATATTTAACAAGCAGTGAGTAGCTTGGTGGCTCTTCAGTGCTTTTCTGTCAAGGATCCTAAAAGGGTCTTTAAGTATCCATGCCAGCTTTGTGTTGTTGGCTCCAAATTGTTTGAACAAGAAATACCTCAGTGGGATAGCTTAAATACTGACATACTGGAGCTTGAACAGTCTCATTATAGGCTCAGTATTTAGTTTAGGAGGTGATGACGGAGAAAAAATGTAGAAAGAAAAGAATAAATCTGAGTCTGATCCATATTTTACTACTTGGGCTGAGTCTGTAGTGGTGGTGAATTGGCTGTCTGATGTGCTATGTTTGATGGACAGTAAGAAATGCTATGTGACAAATAGGTTGCAACATACCCCTTAATTATCTACAAGACTAGAAGCTTCTTTCTCTCCTCTTGGTATGATATGCAATGGCTCAACAGAATTAAGTAGAATATTGCAATGAGGATTTGGGCAAAGCTTGCATTTTGCTTTGTGAAAATTAGGACTGTGGGAGGTAGCGCATGAAATCACTTTTTATGGATTGCCTGGGAAAGTATCAGAGGACACAAAAATGCTGAGATATCTTTGGCTTAAGTTTTCTTGACACAAAGAGGTAAGATATATTTTCAAGTGACAGTTTGTTTATCCACTTTTTGGATGGCCCGGCACCTGAGGGCAGAGGCGTTTTTGCACTAGTAATAAATATTTAGATCTGCCTCCTTGTCCACCATAATGAAAAGGGGTGGGTGTGGGTCTGTTTAATACCTTTTTATTTTCTTCTCTTGACAGGCTGTGGCTTTTGCTTTTTCTTATAAGCTAGTGCTTAGTCCACTTTTTTCCTTTTATCCTTATTATTTCTTCCTTTTAGCGTGCCTTGTGAGGTTTCTGCCTTGAACCACTGAGCACCACACCAGGCTCTGTAGAGAAATTTCCTCATGATAATCTCTGTAACAGAACAGAAGAAACCTAAAGGAACCTTTTTTTTTTTTTTTTTATTTGGTGGTATCCTGTAGCCACTGGATTTCATTTCTCTATCTCATCTGAGATACAGAAAAATAGTGTGTAGATGTTTCCTGCTAGGACTGATGCATACACAGTGCTAGGTGTGCTTTCTCTGTGCTTAGAAGGCATGAAACACTATAGGTTTGAGGGATGTCTGAGCACCCAAATTTTACTGGGTTGGCTGCTCTCTCCTCTTCCCAGCCAGAAAAGCATGCTAGAAAGCTGCTGGGCACCAAGGAGTCTGATACTGATGCTTCAATTCACAGCTCTCCCTGATGTCGACAGACCTGCCAGAACACCTATGAGATACTGTTCAGCGTCTGGTTCCCACAATGGACCTGCAGGTTCAGACTGGCTTTTGAACCACCCTGTCAAATGGTGATGAAAAAGCATAAAGGGGGAAGTGGAAGACGTCTCTGTATGGTAGAGGACTCAGCTGAGTGAAGATCTGTGCATTTTCAAATGTAGGGGTGCTGTCAACTAGGTTCAGCTGTTCCTGCTTTTGTTCACTGCTATGTGACATCCCTCCCTGGACTTGCAGTCTGAGACTCTGCATTACATCTGTGAGAACACAGATCAACTGATGATTCCACTCCTTGGAAATGGATGGGGAAGAAAAGATGTCATGCTAGAGCATATTGTAGGCAGAAAAAAACCTAGATGTCCCAGGAGATCTACACTGAGGTTTTTCCACAAATATCTTGTTTTTCCTTAATCTTCTTTCTCTGACTTACAAAGATCATGTCCAGATCTCATAAGTATTTTGCTTTCCCTCTCCCCATTGATGACCCCTCATGAAAGAGTGCGGTGGAGGAAAGATCATGACAAGTATGCCATTTCTACTTGTAGTGAAAGATACTGGTCTTTTTCTTCTCTTCATACCACAAAGGCTTGTAGCCACAATTGCATAACACAGATGTTGCTTAGCATTAATCCTCCTTTTCTGTGGAGGTCCATTCACAAATCCCAGAGGTCCGTCTGTCTTTTACCTTCACTTTCTTTGTTGATGGTTTACCTTTTCATAGTTTGGTGATGCATGGTAAATTAACTCTAATAGGATACTGGGAGATGGATGGCTGCTCCAAGAAGAGATCTTTTTTTTCTCTGTTGCCTTGGCATCCGTTTAACTAATGACTCGTCAAGTAGCTAGAAACACAGGAACAAAATTATCTTGTTCCATAGCAGAATGCAAGCTGGTAGCCCATCCTAGATTTAAGAAGCTTAAATACCTACAATTGTGAATTCAAGTGACTTTGGCATTTCCAACTAGGGAAGAGGATTGTCCTCTGATTTGCAGGACATGTTCTGACATGTGAAATGGAAAAGTTTACAATTAAATGTTAGTGAGATGTTGGTGGTCTGGCCTTGTCAGCTCTGTTGGCATTAACTTGGATTGTAGCTGGGGTGACTGTTTTATCTCTCTCTCTAGGAGGAGATAAAGCACCCATATTTTTCTTACCAGTGTAGGTACAAACTGAAGAAGACTTCTGAATGTTACCACTAATGCTCTTTTTGATATTTTTTTTTTTTGCCTTCCTGTCTTGCTGGCTTTTTTAGTTAAAGGAACTGTGTAAAGCACCAGTTGGTAGCAATTCAGCCAAGAAATGAACGACTATCAGCCAAGACCTGTTGCTGCACAACAATGGATCACTCAGCCAAGCTCCTTCTCAAAATGCAAACTGTTTTTTTTATATGGGAAGGAGCTGTTTCAGCCTATCATTCAACTGTCTTCCATCCCTCTCTGCTTTTTCATTCATCTTGCCATACCTTTTAGGCAAATTAATGTTTCCACATCATGGGTGAAAACGGAAAGTTAATTCTGCATTCAAGGACCCAAGCCTTGCCCTTCCCCTGAGCATCATCTGCCTTTGAGAGGACTAAGGTGTGCAGTCGTTCTTTTCTGATACACTCTTAGTGCTCCCGCTGGTCCCTTTCAGCTGTTAGAGAAGAGGATCTCTGTGGCACTGGTGGCACGGACTCTGCTAAGTGGTGAAGCGAAGATGTTTATTGTTTCACTTTTCCAGCATATATAGTTTCTGTCTTTTGATCACGCCTTGTGCTCTTTTCACAGATAGGTTATAAGTGGATGTCCATACATGGTTGTGAGGAAGACAGCTGGCTACATTTAAATGTTTATCCCACCTAGCTAACAAACTTTACTATTTCGGTACACGATCTGTTTCACACCACACACATCAACACATAAGGACATTGTTTTACTGATCTCAAGGCCTCCTTCCCATCAGTACAAGAACACCTGCCGAGCTCTCGCTCAGCAGTGTGTCTCCAGCTTTCTCATTCCCACAGATCTCTGTAACAAATGTCATCCACGTGCCTGCTTGCTATTCTTACACCCTTCTCCATAGTCAAGTGTGTATCAGTATTGCAGGCTGAGAAGAAATAAGGGTGTGCACCAAGTGGCTCCAAGTGGCATCCAAGGAGTTGACAGAGATATGAATAGAGCTGTGGTAAGTTAGGTCCAAAAAAGCCTTGATCTTGGGTGTTTGCCCTACAGGGGTTTGGAAGACCCAGAGAAACCCAGACAGTGATAAAGACCTTCCTTTTCCATTGAAAACCAGTTACTACAAATGTTTTGTGCTTCTGTGCTACTTTGGATGTTTGAAGGGGATGTATTTCACAAATCAGCTGTTTTAAATGTACTTTAAGCACTTTGGGCTTTGGGTAGGGTGTTTAGTCTCAGTTTAGGGCATGAATAGCTTGGATTCTTTTATCACCACTACATCAGAAGAAAAAGCCCTATGGAAGATAAAACTGATTGAATAAATGAGTTCTGTTGTTCAGCTTAATGGTATTTCCGTGACTGATTTCATGTATTGTAATTCATGCACGAACCCAGACTTCTTAAAAATAAAAAATAAACAAACCGATACTTACAAATATTCCAAGTCTATCTTGCAATTTCACTTGTAGACATAAAAGCATATAAGTTCCTGATTAATGAAAAATTTTTGTTTGATCACTTAAGTATGACTACTAGGTGTCTCTTTGAAATGTTGTATTTAGTTATCTCAATCTTGTTATGTGGTTTTCTGTCCAAATCTCTAAAATGAGAAATTAGGGTTGATGTTAGGTATTGATGTTTCTGATTAGGATTGGAGTTGTTGCATCCCTGTTTCAGTAGGGAAAATTGGTGGAATTGAAAGTTATGGTTAAGTTGCATACAGACCTGAATTTTCTTTGGATTAGTAAGCAATAATATATATTAACTTTCAAATATCCTTTTTTTAGTGTGGGTTTTTTTCCTATGGCTTTCCTGACACTTGAAAATTTCTATTGTAAAAAACATCTTTCAGAGTTTTGATCAGAGTTAAAGTTATGTGGTGGTTGGTTGTGTCCAGCTACTGGAATTCTGCAAGGAACAAGATAAACTTAATATATTGTCATTTAGAAGCACTAAGTAGGTTCTGAAACGAAGTTTATTTTAGAGAGAGGTGTGTATTTACATAAGTAATTGAATATCTGAACCTCCCAGGCTGTTACAAACATCTGTTTCTAAATTGGTGAGTGGAGGTGTTGCTTTGTTAGGGTTGACAATCAGCTGATATTTAAATAACTAAGCAGCCTGGACAGCACTAATAGTACTTTGTCAGAACTAACCCTCATTCAGGCTCAGATCCCACACTTACTTGAGTCAATACACATATTTGTGTTGCCTTCAGTAGGCATCATATGAACCCCTCAGGACACGTGGCAGACACATACGTTTCCAGTGTACTTGTTATTAAGCATATTCGTGTTCCTAACCTGACTTCAGAGGATCTCAGGGCAGAAAAAACAATCAGAAAAGGATATCATTACCTATGAAACATAATCCTCTAGCTGTTGTGTTTTGATGTCTGTTTTAGAAGAGGAACTGTTCTGCACTGTTGCAGAGCACATTTTTTTTCATTTAAAAGAAGTTTCTAGGCAGAATATAATGATGCCAGAATAGATAGTGCGCTTAGAAAAAGCAGCTTTGGATGTTTGCTATGGAATGACTTTCCATAACTGCCTTTGGCTTGCGTTGGCCTAAACAGACCTCAACACTGTCAAGCTATCAGCCGGCAGAGGGTAGTATGTTCATGGAGACATTGCGTTGTCTTCGGTCACTGGAGGTAACAAAAACCTGCTGAATATCAGGCAAACTGGCTTGATTCAACGGCCTTTTGAAGCCATATGGTACCCCACTAAACACCAGAGATGAGCTGCTGAGACATGGTGACTATCTGAAAGTCTGAATTAGCCATGCAGTGACTTCTGACTAAAGCTTCTGGGAGAAAGCTTGTTGGAAGCAGAGATTGATTATGCATCCTGGGTAATGACTGGGGTTATGGTACTCCTGTTTTATAATAAATGAAATAAATATTAATTCTGATAAGTCTCATCTGCCTAACTTTATTTTTCTCACTCTCTCTGTGTTGGACTTTTCCTTGCCAGCCTGCTGCTGCCATGGGTATACCTGTCTTCATACTCGCTGGTCTCCTTGTGCATTTTGTGTTCTTGGTCTCCATTTTTGAAATCTACTTCAGCTCTCCCCTGGTTCATGGTATGGCCCCTCAGCAGACTCCACTGCCACCTCCGGCACAGCGTCTCGTACTCTTTGTGGCTGATGGTCTGCGGGCAGATTCACTCTATGAATTGAACAGCAGCGGTATGCCCCGAGCCCCTTACCTGCGGTAAGTCCATCTGAGAGCAATACTGACCCAGAAGACTTTGTTTTTGAGGCTGCTGTATGTAATGTTGAAAAGAGAATAAGAGGAACAACCGCAACTGTGGTGGCTTGAGTACTGCCTTCCCTCTGCCTTTGAAGAAACGGACTTTGCAAAATTAAACTCTGCAGACATGCATGAATTTGAGTTGGTGTCCCTTGTGGTCAGTAAAGCTGCTAAACTGTGAACAGAGTAAAATGAGTCAATGTTATCCTCTGAAAACTACAGGTAGCCAGTAACTGAGAGGAGTGTGAACTTCCTCTGTTCACATCAGCATGGCATGGATTCTGAAGCCTAACACAGTCATTAATATAAACTGCTTCCTGGATGTTCAGTTTAGGAGTAATAGTTCATTAACGTTCTTGTCTTCTAATTCTAAGCTACTGATGAAGCTTTTTAAGGAGTGATTAAAAAGGATGGCCTGAATGGATCTAAGAGCAGGCTGCCACTTGCTATTTGTTCCACCCTTCCTGCATGCGTGACCCTGCTGCCTCCCTTGTGCTCTCCAGTGTGTGACTGATTGCTTAAGGGAATGATTTGGTTTAAGGTTGTGAAAAACTAATCATGCCAAAAAAGAGTGTTACAAGCCATATCCTTGAGTGCTTAAAACTCATTTTCACCGACCTTCGCTGTTTCCTTATAACAATATAATTATTTGATCATAAAACAAGTAATTTCTTAAGCTAAAAAGGCTAAATAAGACTACTTCTGTGTAATAGCACTGGTCTGGCTTGAATATGAGAGGAAATAGGAATAATCAATCATCTGAAGCTGTTAGGGCATTTATAGTCTGCCACAGAAATCTGGGGAGCCCCGGGTACAGCATTTGCCAGATTATGTGGCATTACTTGTACCTGCTGCTCCTGTTATTAGTGGTTTTGTAAGGTGTTGTCTGCCACTGTCAGATGTCTGACACTTCGGTGTGAGTTTTCCATGTTGTGTTTTAGCAGTGAACTTCACACTTCCTTCAGAATAGTTTCTTCTCTTAGCAGTAAAAGTGTTGGTCTTGTGGCGCTATCAACAAGGTGTGAATGCTGTAATGGCCCCATGACTAGGAGCAATGGTGGGTACTGGCTAGGAAAGACTTATAATGGATATTTTTGCCATTAAATGGTTTGAGTTTTTCAGTTTCAGCCATTCAGCATTATGATGCCTATTTAGAAATAAAAAGTTAAGCCATATATTAGCTTGTCCAATGTTGGGAAATTTGCACTTCTGCTGTCTCTGCTTTACCTTGTTAGTGAAATTGCAGACTTTCTATTTCAAGATCTGTAGAAGTAAAACATTGTCACCTGCGCTGAAAGTACGTGGGTGAATGGAGGGGTAGAACTGCCTTGTGATAAGCAAAGATGCTGGTAGGTCCCAGAGTGGAATAAAATGCCTGCAGAGATTTGCAGGGCGATCTGCATTTCTCTCGTTGTCACTCATTCTGCATATACATGCTCACACATATATGTTTATATGTGAGACATGATGAAAAGAAAAAACATGTGGCATGTTGCGTCTTCTGAAAGATGGAGGGCTGGGCAGTCCAGGGTGTATCTTTGGTTCTATTACGTACACTGATACACTTTCAAAGTAAGATGCTCAGCGTTTTGCTTCCAAACCTTTGAGCACCACAACTTCTGTAAGTTGGCCTTGTAAATGGGTTGTCAAGATCAAATTTTGGTTGCTGGGAGTGTTTCCTTTTTCATTCTGCCCAGTTATTGCTGTATGAGCTTTCTTTTTTTCGCTAACATTAACCCAAAGTACATGCAATTTAATATAAAGTTCACTTTTTTTTGCATATTCATTCCTAAATGCCAAGTGTTCAGTCCCTTATCCACTTTATAGTAGCAGGCAGCATAACAGCCAGATTACTTGTTTTATCCAGGTGGAGCACTTTGGGAACTACTGTATTGTTAATGAGGCAAGATTATCTTTAAATAAGCACAACCATTCTTGTAGCAATGTGCTATAAATAGAAGCAATGTTTTAGTAGGTACATAAAATTAATAATAAATATCCATTAGGCTTGGAGCAGATTTCTGGATGATATATGCCAAGTGCCTAGTCTTTTTCTCTTACAAATACTCTTGAAAAATCAGTTTTTCAGCAGTGTTGTGATAGCTGTGAGGAATGGTAGGTGGTCTGACTTGCTGTAGTGGTGGTGGTGATTTCAGGAAGATGTGTTTGCTTTTTTTCCTTTCCTGTCATGTTTCAGCTGTATCACTGTATCATATTCAGATTCATCATTGTTATTAAGGGTAGCTAATGTTTATACTGTCAAGGAAGTTAATTTTTTTAAAAGGTTCTTCTGAGTAAAAGGCTTTGAAATAGTTTAAAAAAGCTAAATGAATTTTTAACAGGTAAATGACAATACGTGGCTCTATTTTTTACTGCTTGGTATGTGTTATTGCTGACTTCAGATCCTGTCATAAAGTATGACAAAAGCAAAGGTAAAGATTACTTTCCAACTCAATAGAAATCAAATTCTAATTTAAACAGTTTCTTACCTGTTGTGACAATGAATTGTGAGGAGAACTAAAGGTGTTTTATTTTTGTCTTAAATCTTCCACTAATGTTAGTGCAATACATTGTTATCAGTCTCCAGTGAAAATAAATTAGAAACCGCTTTAAGTCATACTTAAATCCTTTTTTTCAAATTAGTACTTTTTTCAACATAACTTGTCTTAAAAGCAAGCTGAGATGAGAGCTAGGAATAACATGTGAGTGTGATATCGCCTTTTACATATTTCACTGTAATGTTTGGACTATTCCTAATAGTCCTGTGAGCTTTCAAGCAGATCTGAAAATATGAGGTCTAAGATGAGTTAAAAACCAAGCAAACTTTGAGTCCTGCAAGCTTAGAGTGGAGCGTAAAATTTTTAAGTTGTGGTTTGATTCTTACTTCATTAGTGAGAAATACATTTAAAGCTGAGTGTATGGATCTTGTAATTAACAGTTGTATAAAGTCTCTGTTAAAAATAAAGTTACAAAGCACAAACTTGGAATCTGCTAGGGCTAAACCACATCCAATAAAAATATAGTAAATTTTATAGTTTATATAATGAACAGCAAAAATACAATTTCCAGGTAGATTTGAATCTGGAAAAACTGCTTTGAATTTGTTTCGAGGATTCTGCTGCTTTTTTCCTAAGCATTAGTATAAGGTATGTCCTGGTGTGTTTTGTTTTCTTTCTTTCTCCCCTTGCTCTGCCAGTGGGCAGTGAATCTTTCTCTTCTTCCAGAAGATGGAGACAAGAAAACAGCATATGGTAGTGCTCACCATTTGCTCTCTGACGGGCTCCAGCTGTTCATACCTTCAGCAGACAAAAGTAGTTTATGAGACTGTTTCTTACACTTGGGCTTTGTCCTCTATTTTCTTTGCTTTTTATCTAACTATTGTATGTGCACAATCCTTAGACAATTTATGTCTTTCTGTATATTTGGTAGGAAGGCATTCTCCTTTGCTTTGGTGTAATTGCAAGAGATACAGGGCTTACTTAAATTTTTTCCATGTTGCTGAAATGATTTGCACCTTAGATTTATGTCATTTTTAAATTTGCTTGATGATGGTTTCCAATATTCAACACAAATAAAGGCAGACATAGTCATAAAAGCTAATTATAGTTGAGCATATTAAACGAGTAAGAGAAGATTGAACTAGACACTTTTCAGCTCAATAGAAGGAACAAAAAAAAGTAACACCAAGCAGAAACAATCTGTTGTGGGGGGAAAGAGTAAGCTATAGCAGAAAGCAGTGGGGAAAAAAAAATTATTATGTTAATTCTGAGTGTGTTAGAACACCAGCTAAAGTCATCTGTTTGTAGTGCTGATGGGCCACAATAGTAATGTTCTCTGTGGGGTGTTATAATATAGAACTACTTGCAGGTTAATGTTCTGCTTGTTTTGCTGCACAGCAGGTGCTAGTGAAAAATCACTTTCAGTCTGGGTTTTGGTGTTTGTTTGTTTTTTGCATTTCCTGTCTCACGTCTACCTGTCACTCTTTTTATCAGCAATTCATTGTACTTTCAAGAAGTCATAAGCATTAACTGCCTTGTATCCTGTTTTCAGGAGCATTCTAGAGAATAACGGCAGCTGGGGAATCTCTCACACCCGGGTCCCAACAGAATCCAGGCCAGGACATGTTGCGCTGATAGCTGGATTTTATGAAGATGTCAGTGCAGTTGCTAAAGGTATGCCAGTCCTAAAGCTTTGAACGCTGTCCTCCAAAATCAAGTGTTTTGGTGATGTGCTGGGCTTCTATAGGTGATAAATACCTGCGTAGTGGTTTGTCTACCAAGATTATATGGAAAAGAATCATTTTGGATGGATTTCCCACTCATAATATTGATAGCTGTGAAAATAGCTTACGTAAGTTAATATTTTGTAACAAAATCTAGCACCCTGAGCTTAAAAGCAGAACTGTATGGAATGATCTATTCCTGTAACAGAGTTTTTAATTATCACTTGGGATGTAAGATGGCTAAATAGATGTCATGAACAAGAAGGGAACTGCAGTATCTTACCTAAGCTGTTGCTAGGTTGAGTTGGAGAATCAGTAGCAAAATAAAACGAAAACCCCAACTGTGTTTTGTCCAGAGCTAGCTGTTAGCCTGCTTGGTGGTTGATAATGTGGAACAAACCTTCTCATAACTGACTTGGTCCTCTGCCGTCCCCCAGACTTCTAGGCCTGAGCACTTGTAATGTTGTGTGTTGGTTTTGGACAAGGGAGGTAAGAGGAATTACTTGGCCTCATCCGTGTTCCTAATGAAAAGGTTCTTCCTTCTGACATCTGCTACAAATGCAGGATTGGCAGGAATTGCTGTTAACAGCGTCTCTCTGTATTTCTGTCAGCTGCCTTGTCCTAGAAACAGAACATCTTGAAGGTTTTATTGTGATGAGGTGGAACATGATTGCTGGAAATATATGTATGTGTAATTTATTGCCTGAAATGCCAAAAGCTGAGTGTAGACAACAGGGGATTTAGAATTCAGGAGAATTTTAGCTGTTTTGAAGGTAAACTAGCTGTGTGTTTTGTCTGTTTGAATCCCTGCGTAATGAGATTAGTTTAAGTTTTCAGCTTACTTCTTAATGAGTGGCGAACTAATTGCAAATAGAGGTTGAAATGGAGGTAAAACAGACACCCAAAGTGGAGTTCATCGTGAAATAATATAAGGGAAACTTTAAAAGAAAAACCCAAACACAATAACAAACATTTTGCATGGACTATCAATCTTAGCAGTCAATGAGATCTTCTGGCAACCACATTTAAATCCTGGTGTGTTTGTTTAACAGGATGGAAGGAGAATCCAGTGGAATTTGACTCTGTTTTCAATGAAAGTAAATATACTTGGAGCTGGGGAAGCCCAGATATTTTGCCAATGTTTGCAAAAGGTAAGGTGATAACTATCCGTTAAGATTCATAAAATTTCAAGTGTTAAAAAGGAGACACTTAAAATTTTTGGCTTGGAGAAGAAGGTGAATAAAGTATTTCCAGTTCGTGTATTTGTGTATACCTGGTTTCTAGTTGGTAAATTCAAGACTGGGTGGAGAAAAAGAAGCAAGCTTTTTAAAGAGGATATCCCCATTTATTATTCATCCATTTAATATGGGTCTTACCTAATTCTATCAGCATACTAAATGAAACATACCCTTAGTTAAAAGGATCTAATATTTTTCCTTCACTTGAGGTTTAAAGCTCTGTTTGTAAGCCTGCAGCTGGGGTATTTCTTCCCCCACATACATCTCCCAGGGAATTGGGTGATAGAACTGCAGTTGTGCTTTTTGAGTGTCTGAGCTGGAGAAGTAGCTTATTGTGGGTTCTCCTGCTTCTACACCAGATCAATAATGTGTAAAGGGAAGAACTTTATGCAAGTAGGAGCTTCCCAGTACTATTCCTGAAGCTGAGGTCTTTTCCCCATGTGTGCAGTGTGTTAAAATCTTGTCAGCTATGTGCAATTGGTCTTTCAGTGTGCAGAAGTCGCTGAGCAACACTTTGAATGCTTAAAGTGTCTCCAAGTTTAATTTTGGTTTTGTTCTTGGAATAATGAGGGCATATACACCCTTTCCCATAATCTCAGAGTAAAAGAGACTGAAGTGAAAAGGGGACAAGATAGAGGCATGTGCTTCTGTTCTAAGTATTGGCATTGACAAATCAGAAAAGTGTGGTAAGCAGGATAGGAGTGGAATCTAACATTGCTTTAGAAAAAGCGTACATCGTATTTCTCATTATGATTATTGAACTTTGTCTGAACTCCAGTCTCTTCCTCCTCTCCTACTGATATTCCCTACCACTACCACCTCTTTTCTGTTCTTTGCTTCATCCTCATAAATTTATGGTAAGCTGTAAAAATATCTCCTGATAATTTCCCATGACCTCAGATTACAGTTTGTATTTGGGAATATTATGATGGTGGCTGGGCAGAGGGGAAAGGTAGTACACTGCCCTTGCACAGCTTATTTACATTCTTGGAGATATGTTCTTGGGAAAATATTTGGCGAATTCAAGGATTTCCCAGAGCCCTGTCCTTCTGCTAGTTTTGTTTGAGTGAGAAGATAAGCAGAGGACTTGGAAGCAGCTTTGATGTTATCTGGAAGGATGTGCAAGGGTAATACCACAGTGTTGCTGTGTCTCTCAATGTGGCTTATTCAGAGTGGCATCAACAACGGAGCTTTCTTTTGCAGGGGGAGGGAAATCCCCCGAAATTGAGAAACAGTGCTGCACTAAACCTGTCTGAGAAGCAGATGCTGTGTGGGAAAATGAATCATAGTTTCTCATCATAGAGAGGTAGATTAACATCTTTCAGTTGAAAAAGATATTTCCCCTTCTTTGAAATAAAAGTTTTATAATGCAGAAAGAATTTTGTAATACAGCGTTTCCAAAGAGGAAAGTTTATGATACAGAAGGGAATGGAATCAAGAGTGTGTTCTTTAACTTTACTTTTACAAAATAGCCAAAAAAGAGATAGGGGAGCATAGCTTAATTTCTCTCCCTTTTTCTGTGTTGCAAAGTAGTGAAGTCACAGGGCTCGTCTTGTATTTTACCATGCCAAAACGTTCAGAATTTTTTTAACTTTCACTGCTTTTGTTGGGTTATGCTTAAAGAATATATAACATCTGCTTGGTTTTGGGAAGGAGAGAAAAATCCTTTGTTTCCTGTCATTGTCTGCGTTCTTCAGATCCTTATATCGTAAAAGAAATATTTAAATAATAGAGAAGGTAAAATGCTCACTGATCTTTTAATATCAAAATAGGTATGCATCAAATCTAAATTTGTCAAAGTCTCAAAGACTGTATGATTAGTGTTTTAGTCTGAGAAAGTGTCCGAAGTACCTTTGGAACTAGTGTGCAATTTACTAATGTCTTAACATCTTTTAATCCTGCTTAGTTTCCAATAGTTAAACTTACTTAAGCTACTGTCCTGGTTTCAGCTGGGATAGAGCTAATTTTCTTCCTAGTAGCTGCTGTGTTTTGGTTTTTGTATGAGAATAATGTTGATAACACATATTTGTTCAGTTGTTGCTAGGTAATGCTTCTATTAAGTCAAGGACTTTTTCAGCTTCCCACAGAAGCTGAGAGGGAGCACAGACAGAGCACCCTGGCCATACCATAGGTGTCATGCTTGACATCTAAATGGGCATTGAGGGAATGCAGGAATCCACAATTGCTGCTCAGGATAGGCTGGGCAACTGATTCTTGGGTCGTGAGAGCAATTTGTGTTGCATCACTTTATTTTGTATATTCTTTTGCCATTGTTATAATATTTTTTTTTTAATCTTTCGTTACTGTTCTATTAAACTGTCTTTATCTCAACCCACAAGTTGAGATTTTTATCCTTTTTTCCCCTCTATTTTTTTCTTTTCCCTACCCTACTTGTGGGGAGGGGAATGACTGAACGGCTGCGTGGTCCTAGTTTCCAGCTGGGGTCAAACCAGCTACAGAAATTCAGTGCACTGATTCTAACCTTATTTTCTATGATATTTTTAGATTATGACTTTGAAATTATCTGAAAATAATATACTTGAAAGTGCCTATGTTTATGTATTATGTATTATTTCCAGAAAGCTCTTTAAAATTTTGTGGTTTTCTTCTAGACTTGCCAGAATTTGAGATTTTGTACTGTTTTGTCATGGGTCTAGGTTGGGGCCTAAACCAGATTATTAAATGCCAGACTGGAAAAGAGGCTGAGGCTGTTGCTTCTGTTAATGGAAGTAGATATTAGTCCTTTGCACCCAGATTGTCATGTGTTCCACAGGTTCCCTTTCTGTCTGTTGGAAACTCGTAGCAAACAGTCATTGTTTAGCTTGAGCAGGAAGAAGGGTGTCATCGAGGCTTTACCAGGTTTTTCCTGGACAGACAGACCTCTTGGTTTCCTCTTCTAGTTCCTTGTTGCTACAGCATGCCAAATAAAATGCAGAACTTCCCACGTTGCTCACCTGGCTGTGTGTGACAGCTCTCTAATGCCCACACTTTGTCAGTTCAGTGTCTGACTGTCCTTGTGCCTTTATTCTTTTTTCCTCTCTTTACTGCCTGCAAAATTTGCTAGCAGAAGTATCCTGCTGGTTGGAGCTCTGACCCAAGAAAGACTTGTCAGACACAGGACCTGCCCCGCCAGCAGAGCAAGAGCTTTGCTTTATGCAGGATGTAAACCTCACTACAAGAGGGAGATAACTTGATCCCTGATCCTAGCGTTTGAATATTGATGCTGAGGACGAGATGATGTGCCAGAGGAGTCTGCAATAGGAATAGGTGGTATCTAGTGTGGGAGTTTCTGGCATCTCCAATTATTTCCATTAGTGTAATAGCAGCACCAAACCCAGTAAAGCTCTGTGCTTGCTTCTAAAGGAACTTTTCATCCCTGGCTTCCTTCTACTTCTCTATCCTGTCTTTGCTTCCTTGTCCCCAGACTTAAAAAAAAATATTGACCATACTGTTGCCTGCCACCTCTCAAACAACAGCAATAAAATATTTTTTGTAACATACTGCATAGTAGGTTTTCTTCTTCTTCTTCTTCTTCAAAAAAAATCCATTATTTAAGCTCTGCAGGCAGTCTAAAACTTCCCTCGTATGGAATTATTTTGCAATGCAGGGTTGGGTGGGGTTTTTTATTTGCTGTGGTAGAAATTAGAAATGGGTAAGTAATAAATGTGTTCCTTTGCCCAGTCGAACTGCACCCTTTCGTTTGGCTTCTTTGGTGTGGTGCCTCTCAAAGACAAGTCTTCTCAGGTTTGCTGTGACACTGAGGAAAAACAGTACAGCACTCTACTCCCTTAAACCATCAGTCATCCTGTCAGGGATGGCCAGGGCTTATTTGTTCTTTTGAAGTCATTTATCCACCAATTGGAACTCCTTAATGCACTTTTTAATGCCTGGGAGTGTTTTCTTCCTTTTCTTTCAGGCTGTGAGAACTGCAGCGAGTGCTCTGGGTTGTAAGTAGTAGTAAAGCCTCCTGAGGGACAGGCGGAAGCTGCATTAGAAAAATCTGTGCCAGCTTTCATCTTTGTGGCCTGAAATACCTGCCTCCCTTGTGTGGGTATGGACATAATCTTAGTTAAACAGCTTACTTATACTGGGATATTAGTTCATTCACAAGCCTGGAAGCTTACAAAACTGCATTATATAATTGTGACATCCAGCAAATAGGTTATATTCTCTCTGGCCATCAGCTGGTAGAAGAACATTTTCCCTCTTGGAGTTTAAATAGTCATGGTAGAAATAGCATCCCCAAGCTGTAGCATCTTGGCCATTCATGAATTAGTTCATTAAATCCCACTTAACTTCAGATCTTTCCAGGACTTCAGAAGTTTACTTTCTTCTTGGTCTCCATCTTCCCCCCAGCCTTTCTCTGCTTTACTGTCTTGACAGTGAGTACAGAATGAAATTGCCTTGTCCAGATGCTGTGTTTTCGCATCAGTGGCCCTCATGTTGTACTTTATGCCTGAACACAGTCCAGTAGTTCTCCCTTTTATATTTTGAATCCATGTTTTAAAGATGCAGACTTTGAATATTGTCTTTCTGAAGTTGTCCATTCGGCTTTCAATACTGCGCTGCCTCCCAGAATTGACGTACAGTAACTGAGTTACATTCTTCCTGTTGCCGCCTTTATATATAATAATAAAACGTGTTGGGTTGGAAGGGATCTTTAAAGGTCATCTAATCCAACCTGCCTGCAGTAAGGTGTAGATCTTTAACTGGATCAGATTGCTCAGAGCCTCATCAAGCCTGACCTTGAATGTCTCCAGGGATGGGGCCTCTACCACCTCTCTGGGTAACTTGTTGCAGTGTCTTACCACTCTCATTGTAAAGAACTTCTTCCTGGTGTTTAAATTAAACTTACCCTGCTGTATTTTAAAACCATTGACCCTCATCCTACATGCCCTTGCAAATAGTCTCTCCCCAGCTTTCCTGTAGACCCCCTTTGGGTACTGAAAGGCTGCTATAAGGTCTCCCCAGAGCCTTCTCTTTTCCGGGCTGAACATCTCCAACTCTTTCAGCCTGTCTTCATAGCAGAGGTGCTGAAGCCCTCTGATTGTCCTTGTGGCTCTTCTCTGGACCCTCTCCAACAGGTCCATGTCCTTCTTGTGCTGAGGGCTCCAAAGCTGGACACAGTACTCCAGGTGGGGTCTCACAAGAGCAGAGTAGAGGGAATCACCTCCTGTGACCTGCTGGCCATACTTCTTTTGATGCAACACAGGATGCAATTGGCCTTCTGGGCTGTGAGTGCATGTTGTTGGCTGCTCTTTATCACATCATCCCCGAGCCTGTATTGATAATGAGGATTGTCCTCACCCAAGTGCAGGGCCTTGCACTTGGCCTTGTTGAACTTCATGAATTTTGCACAGGCCCAATGCTCTAGGCTTGTCTAGTTCCCCCTGGATGACATCGCATCCCTTTGGCATGTCAGCCACATGACTCGGCTTGGGGTCATCTGCAAACTTGCTGTGCATACACTTAATCCCCCTGTCTATCGATGAAGATATTAAACAGCATTGGTCACCATACGGATTCCTGAGGGACACCACTTGTCACCCCTCTCCATCTGGACATCTAGCTACCCTCTGGATGCAACCATCCAGACAGTTCCTTATCTACTGAACAGTCTACCCATCAAATCAATGTCTCTCCAACTTAGAGAGAAGGATGTTGTGGGGACGGTGTCCAAGGCCTTGCAGAAGTCCATATAGATGATATCTGTTGCTATTCCCTTGTGTGCTGACGTAGTTGTTCCATTGTAAAAAGCCACTAGGTTGGTCAGGCACGACTTGTTCCTAGTAAAGCCATGCTGGCTGTCTTGAATCGCCTCCCTGTCCTCCATGTGCCTTAGCACAGCTTTAGAAGAATCTTTTCCATGATCTTCCCAGGCACAGAGGTGAGGCTGATAGGTTGGTAGTTCCTGGGGTATTCCTTTCTACGCTTTTATAAATGGGATTCTTGATTCTGCTTGAACTGTCTATGCAGTTCTTTCTTGCCTTTTAGGTTGACCAGCAGGTCCTGATTCAGTCATGCTGGTATCTTCCTTTTCTTGCTTGATTTCTTACACCTGGGGATCAAGAGTTCTTGTGTTCTATGGAAAGCATCCTTAAAGATCTGCCATCTCTGTTTTGTCCCCTTTTCCCTGAGGACTGTTTCCCAGGGTTGTCCTATTTACTAACTTCTTGAAGAGCTGGAGATTTGCTTTCCTAAAATTCAGGCTCCTGACTACGCTTCTTATCTGACGTGTTCTTTAGGACTGAACTCCATCAGTGCGTGATCACTGCAGCCCAGGCTGCCTCTAATCTTGATGTGAGCTCACTTGCATTGGTGACTATCAGGTCCAGTATCACATGCCCTCAGGCAGGGATGTCTATTTCTTGTCTTAGGAAGCCGTTGTCGAGGCACTCCAGGAACCTCCTGGATTGTCTACAGCTTGCCATATTACTTTTCCGGGAGAATATGTGATATATGATGACCTCATTGGCAGGGCATTGTCTTGTATTATTCAGTTTAAGAACCACAAACTAAGTATATTTAAAAAAAAAAAACCCCAAACACCTAACAAAAAACCAAAACAAAAAACAATAAAACCAACCCAAACCACGTGTTCAAACAAGTCTTAACATGTAGCTTTCTCTGTTAGAAGTTTCGCAGTTAAATTCCTTGTTTCAAAACTAAATTCTGTTTAATTTGCTTTAACAGGGATGGGTTCTACTCCTATATGCTTTTTCCATACTTTATTAACTCACCTGAGTGTACTGGATAACATTGCTCCTCATTCCTCTGAGATGCTAATAAGCTAATAAGTTAAAATGATATCCAGGCTTCAAAAAAAAAAACCCCTACAAATACAAATAATGGGAGAGTTTAAAATAATGCATTAATATGTATGTATTTTTAACTGAGAAAAGGAGGGTAATTTTTCTCTGTTTCTTGTTCCATCTGTAATGTTTTTACAGGTGCCACTGGAGATCACGTTTATACGTTTTGTTACACAGCAGAAAGTGAAGACTTCGGAGCACAAGATGCAGCAAAACTTGACACGTGGGTTTTTGATCATGTTAAGGTGAGCAGAGAATCTTTTTTGTGCCACCTGTGTATAAAAGCACGGTTGGATATCAGCTTTATCATAGAACACGTTAACTTTATCATAGAACTAAAAAGTAAGACATTTTTGAAAGACCTATCACCTGGGGTCATAAGTAAAATTTACTGAAATTGATTATCATGTGTAGTGAAAGCTTAAAGGAAGTATTTTTGTCATTCACTGCTAATGAAAAACCTAACAGTAGGCTTTACATAAAAGTAGGCTTTAAGAACGTACTTAGCTTTTCTTTGTCTTAAATTTGCGTATAGTCTGAAGCTCATTTTAGAGGACTACAGAATGTGATTAGTTAAGGATTTTATAAGAAGTATTATGACACAGCAGAAATGATAAGCCTTCATGACGAGAAAGAAATGGACAATATTATTGACTTCATTTTAGTCAGGCTAGTACCCACGGTAATTATACAACGTGGCTGGTTCTGATGCGTGTGGCTGACTCCTGGTTATCTGCTGTGGCTCATGCTATACTGTGGCTGTCACAAGTCATGGCTAGTTAGGAGGGGGGTAGAGGCAGTTTAGGCCCTGAAGCAGTACAACTTGTTCACGTGGTGCTCTGCTCAGCTGACGTGGGTCAGTGCTGGTTCATGACTGTTGTTTTCTGTGATGCTGTCACTGTAAGTATAAATAGTCCAAGGCACACAGTTTCTGATTATTCATTAATTCCTCTATTCATGTTATTCCATGCTGCCTCACTTGTCCTGGATTAGGAAATGCTGATAAATGGGTATTTATGTATAAATATCTGTATCAGTGGAGCAATTAGGTGAGTTACTTTCTGGATCTCATAAAAATATTGATGGACTTAATAAAACATTTTCCACAAGATCTTTGGGCTGTATGCATTAACATTAGCCAACCAGCATAAATGAAATCAAACTAAAAATCAAAACAAATAAACCAACAAATAAATTAACCAAATCAGTAACTTCATTAGGAGGCCAAGGGTTGGTCCGCTTTAAGCAGTGATGTAGGGTAGAAAAACTCATTATAGTTTGCTAATATTCAAACTGAGTGATTTCCTGAGTTTGTAAGTGAAAAGATGTTTCTTTGAGCTGCCGTCCTCTCCCTGAACTTGCGCTTGTGCCAGGTTGAGTTGTAATGCGTATGAATAATACAAATCAAATTAGACTGTCAGTTACGCTCAGCTGTTGTCTTAAAGTTGCACCCTGCTGTCATTGGAGCTGCACAGGTATGTGAGGGTGGTACTACCTTTCTTTTGCTTCAAAATGCCTAATGGCATTTCTTTCAAACTATGATATGCTTGATTCCATTAATCATGACTTTTTCCTTGGAACCAGCACCATTATTTTAAAGAGTTATTTTGCCTACCTAAATTTCATACTGTGAATGGATAGGACTTGATTGACTGGTGTAAAACACTCATTCCATTAATCATCTCTTCAATTGCACATCAGTGATCACTTCAGAAGCATGAAACTAGAGGCTGACTGAAACTGAGGTCACTCTGCTATGATAACTCGAACATTTCTCAGCTGTGCTGGTGAGATTGTATATAAGTACCAATTGCAATTTGCTGAAAATCTAAAATCTCTTTTGCCTACTTTCTTTTCTTTCTTCCTTTGAGTTTTATCTCAAATACTTAACAACGTATCATTTAACTCTATGTTGGGCAAAATATTCCCTGGATTTCTGACTCTAGAAAGTAAAGGTACTAAGGTGTATTCCACCTCCACTGCGGAGTCAGCAGGCCTCAAGCATCATGAGTGTCACTTGTGATTTCCTCTGCCCCAAGAAAGATGGGGATAAAATGGAGAACGGCTAACTAATGTTTGGGCTACTACTGCTGGTACCCTGAAATTGCTGCTTCTGTTAAAAGTGTTTAGCTAACGATAACTCAGTTCATCAAGAGATGTGAAACTCTGTCTTGTTTCTATTCGTGTGGATCAGGAGCAGATTGCTTAAATCATGAGTGAGGGAGAAAAATGTATGATACTTGATAGTTCCTCTCATGTCTGCTTGTGGTACAAGGTAATCCTAGCTCTTTATTGGAACAGAGAAAATTGAATATAGACTAAACTGAATGGGGTTTTTATCTGCAGCTGAGTTAAAACTCAATTTTAATGTGTGGTGATAGCTTGGGAGTGGCTTGGAGGTTCAGATGGGTATGCAGTTGAGTGCCTGTGGGTTTTTCTCTGATATTTTTTGTTTGTTTGTTTTAAGAATCCTTCAAAATAAGGGACTGAGTGTAATTTAGTGTGATTCTTAGTTCAATAACCTTTACCTAGATCATAGTTTGACTCTGTGCTAAAGAAAAATTAGGGGGCAAAATACTGGGAGTCTAGGTTAACTAACAGGCCCCCAAAAATGGTCTTTTTAGAATCATAGAATTCTCTAGGTTGGAAGGGACCTTTCAGATTGACTCCAACCATCAACCTTACAGTGACAAAACCACATTAAAACATGTCTCTAAGCACCTTGTCTACCATGTCCTCTTCTGCGCTTCCATGTCTTTCCCAGTATAGGAGGAGACAGGAGAGACCCACCCCTCACCTTCTCATCTTAAAGTGACATTTGGGAAAGCACCCTGGGAAAAGGTGTCGATGTGTGCAGGGGCTGGGGAGGGGTCAGGCAGAATACGTTCAGGACCCCAGGTAAGATCTCAGATCTATGATGTCTTCCCTTCATCATTAGCAATGAGGTCCCTGTATGCAAAGAAGGACCTCTTCTGTAGCTTATGGTTGGTGCTGGCCCCTTCTCTTCTCCACACTTGGCTGCTGCCCCACAACAGTCTGCCTTTGTGAGACCTAAAGTGAGGGGCACTTTGTGAGTCCTGGCAAGATCTCAGATCCATGAAGTGTTTAATGCACTTCTGATTTTTTTTGAAGTATTTTGAGAAAGACAGTTTTATGAGATTGAACACTTTTTTAGGGTAAAATGATTAAAATTCCAGAAACTCAAAACAGTCTTGGAGATGAGTCCCAGTAGTGGTGTAACCACAATTTATTATGACCACAGGTAGGATATGCTCAAGGTATTCAGTAGATGTCTTCTGACTTAAATGGGCACACAGGTGCACATGACAAACATTTCCTTTTTTTCCTTCTTTCTCATTTCAAACACAGTACTTCGTTCTTCCTTTGCCCCCTTTCTGCTGGAAGAAGGCCAGACCAAGCCTTCAGACTGTCCCTTCTGTGCAGGGTGAGGGCTGGAGTCCAGAACTGAATGATGTTAAACTTTGAACCTCTGCAGACAGTGCCGTGACCCGATGTTGATTTGTGACAGTGGATTTCAATACAGATAGCTCTGCTCTAATTAGCAGTATAATGGCTGAATGATTTATTTTAAATATGTGTAGAAGTCTTGTACTTAAACATGCTCAACTGATACAAACCTGGCATATACATGTTTATCCTGCCTTTGTACATTTATTTTACATCTAAAAACTGGTATAACTATGTAAACTCTCTCATCAGCACAAATCAGTGCACACAGCTTTAGTTAACTAATTTAATTAAGTTGTCCTAGATTTATGTATGAAGGAGCTCTGTGAAAGGAAAAAGTTTGTTTGGTCTCTTTCTCCCTGTGTGTCCATGCAGTCAGCAAAGTTTATCAGCTCTATTAAAGGATCATGTTTTCATGGAGGGTTCTGGGGGAACAAACAGTCCCCAAGAGCTTATGTTAAACATCTATGGAATCTGTATTTTGTTCAGATATCAGTAAATCCTGTATTTACTAGACCTTCTAGGTAGTCTTTTTTTCTTCTCTGCTTTCTCCCATCCAAGGAGGGAGATGATACTAAAAGATTTCATATGGTTGTAACCAAACTTTTCCCATAATATTTTAATTAGTATTACTTTATAATTTACAGTTTACTGTGAATGTTTTACTGGGAAACATTTCTGATCCTACTAAATTGTGTATCAGTTGTAGCAAGGGTATTATTTGTTGTTAGTTGCCAGAATCATTGAAAAAGAAGGCTGGAAGAAAGTTGTCAACTCCCTGCATGAACAAGGTCCAGTTAGAGCAAGCTGCTTGGGCATTGCCCAGTGAAGTTTTGAGCATCTTCAACAACCTCTTGAGCACTTGTTCCAGTATCTGGCTACAGTTATGGTGTGGGGTTTTTTAAAATAAATTTTAAGTGTCTCTCTATCCTATTGGAATTTCTCACATATCAAATTGTGACTTTCCCCTTGTCCCATCATCACCAAGGCACTTTGAGCAGTCTTGCTCAGTCTTCTGACAGCAATGAGATCTCTCCTTAGCTGCCTTTTCTTGAGACTTGAGAAACTTGTCTCAAGTTGAAATAAGTTATTTGAGACAGAAACAGTGTGTGTGTATATATATTTATATATAATGAATCTGTAATGGTGGCTTGGGAACTACTGTTGAGTGGCAGTAGGTGTCAAGTTTTGTGAATACTGGGTACCAAAAAGAGGAGGCCTTTAGCAGGCTACAAGGAGATACAAGGGTAGTGCTGGGCAAACAGTTCAGCCATCTCCAGAGCAAGGTGAAGTGTTTTTTGCCTCTACTGTTTGATATTCTACTTACTAATTCGCCACCTTTATCAGCCTAAGATAACTGTTTGTGGTGAACTTCCTCTTTTCTTTTTTTTTTTATTTAAGTAAACAGTTAAGTTCAATGGGATAAAGTTTGCTCTGGGAAAAGATGCCACGTTTTAGGTCACACCCATCTTTCCTTTTGTTGTCTCATTCTCAATTAGCCAGAGATTGAGCGAGCTCTTTTGGCTGCTGCTGCTCTGGGTTATGAGGTGGCTGGGGCTGGGGGAGTGGGGTGGTTTTGGTATGTCATGGGGACTCCTCTGGTGGGAGAAGAGAAGCTCAAGCCATGCTTTCCACACAATGGATTCTTTGGCTTAATCAGTCCGTGATAGAAAAATATCTGCCTTCTAATATTTATCTACTTTTTTAATTTTGGGAGTTTCCTGTTTGTCTGTTTTGATATGTTGTTTCCTTCTATTTAATTTAAATAAATAAATAAAAAAACAGGATTATATTTTATCCTGCAAATTACTGGTGTGATCTGGAAGGCCTCTTCAGTCTGCGGTCAAATATGTGTCTGCTGTCACAGGTAGACAGGCACCTGTGAGAAATAAAAATCTCCATTAAAATAATTATATTGTCATTGAATGTGATTGGATTTTGTTCTTGTATCTTTATTTAAGATATCTCTGGACTTCGGTCATGATTTTGTTTGGACAAGAGCTGAAGTTGAGAGTGTGCAAATATTAGTCCATGTGGGTTGCGTATATTTGGCAGGTGTGGGAGGGAAAGATGGAATTGTGTACTATCACGGTTTCCTGACATGCCTTACTATGATACTTCTGTTGGCAGTTTGGTCTTCCTCTGGGTACAGTAACTCTTATTTACACAAGGCTTGAGCTTTATTTTTTAGGAGCTCCACTGCTGTCACAAGTGTGTAGTGCGCTTGCTCTGTTCTTTGGTAGCAGAAATGGTTCACTGGCTCTATCGGCATTTTCCCTGGTCTCTTGTGTGAAATTTGGAGACACTTTCCTGCGTATTAGTTTACTGAAAAGGGTCTCAGGATGCTCTTGGAACTAAAACCCTACCCAACTTCGTTTCCTTGGGCAGTGCTGTTACTAAGAAGATCATGTTGGAATAGCTGTCTGCCTGCATCTTGCATTGCTGTAACATGGCTGGTCTAACACAGAATAGCTGTGTCAGGACTCATTTAATCGGAGGGGAAAATCCCCCCGGCATCTGCCTCAGGGATGCTTAAGTAGGACATGTGCAAGGCAGATGTATGTTCTGTAGTTCATGTATTTGCAAAGCATGTCTTGTTTTGTTCTGTTTCGGTTTGGTTTCTGCAAATGAACTGTAGCTGGGTATCTCAGTCTTACCACACCTGCTTGCGGAACAAGAGTGTTTGAGACCTTTGATTCTAGTTTGGAATTGATAAATCAATGGAAATATAAAGCCATGAGTGGATCTTGGGAATGGTACATAGTTACAATTACATAGCAGGCAAAGAAGGGATGATACCAGTTATCTGGTATTTCTGCCTCAAGAAATTTAAATAACACTTTTAAAAAAAAATCCACAAAAAAAAACCCTCGACTTGAGGAGTGTTGCCTGTCTTAGGCTGAAATTTTGGGCTGACTATATTGATGGTAGTTATCCTCCAAAAGTAAATTGGGAAGTAATTAATTATTCCCTTTCGTAACTCTAACTACTAATATTTTGACTTCAAAACAACTGTGTTTTAGTACTCTGCCTTTCATCTTTTTCCATTGTACTCTGATTAATATCTTAATGGTTTATTCCATACAGAGCTTCTTTAATTCTTCCAGAAGTAATCAGACCTTATTCTCTGCACTGCATGAAGACAAAGTGGTTCTGTTCCTTCACTTGCTAGGCATAGATACAAATGGACATGCTCATCGGCCAAACTCAAGGTAATTGAGATGCTAACTATATCTTTTTATTAGTGTAAAATGCATACAGGAACTTTTTTTAACAGTGCTATTTATCAAGCCTGAAACAAGACTTGCAGTCTTGAGGGTTTCTACACTAGGTCACATATGTCACCGTGATTACCTATGTTCTGAATTTTCTGTGTTTCTTTGATTTTAAGGTCTCTTCTGTAGAAGTGATAGATTTTTGCCATATACCATGTGTCTGGTTATACTCCTTTACTTAAGTCTGACTTTTAACAGGTCGTCATAGTTACAGTCAGTATGTGATCTAGGGGACATGTAGGAAATTTTAGTTTTACATATAAAGTGGAAACAGTTATCTGATTCTCTATGGCTGAAAGGGTATGGTTGAATTTATAGACAACAGTAAGTTCAGGGATAATGGCTACATTATGCTTTAGCTTTCCTTAGGACACTGGAATGAAGAGTTTAGATTAAGAGTACTAATCACCAATTCAACTTGAAGGGTGCTATTTGAGAACTTTCTTTTCATTTCTTCACGTTTAGAATATAGGATATTATGTCTTTTGATCCTTGCATAATTTCAAAATCCTTGCTCTGATTACCTACATTCATGGATTAACACATGCGTGAATCTGTGAATATAGGAAATCATGTCTTGTTTTGTTCTGTTTCAGTTTGGTTTCTGCAAACGAACTGTAGCTTGGTATCTCAGTCCTGTAGCACCTGCTTCCAGAACAAGAGTGTTTGAGACCTTTGATTCTAGTTTGGAATCAATGTTTTTTTTCAAAAAATAAAATGATTTTTTGATATAGAATTTTAAAACTGACTTTAGCAACAGCAACAAATAGAAAATTAGTTGGCTGAAAGGTAATTGCGGTCACTTTCTCTAAAAATACACAAATTTTAGGTTTAGCCTCTATTCCACAAAACAGGGGAATCTGTGCTCATCTGAGTCGTCTCAAAACAGTCCCTCCGTGGTGAGATCTTTCTTTGTTATTTAGTTAATGGCTTAAAGTATTTTTGAATAATTTTTGAGACTTAAAATTTTAGGTGTTTAAGTTTTCCAGAATTCCTTAGTTCTGGCATTCTCCTTAACTTGCCTGATAGCTGTGGGTGACTAAATTATAGTCTTCAATCAAGGACAGGTCAGATTTGAAATACAAATAAACATCTATTTGAGACTGTAGTTTCAGGAACCTTCAAACTGTGCTGTGACCATTTAGTATCTCATGTAAGACTTGGAGGAGAAGAGATTTTATGTCTAGGCTGCCTTTTGTTACTTTGAGGTTCTGTAGAGGGTAAAGCTATCTATAATCAGAGGACCAGGCATTGTTACTATGCATAACTTGCTTTATACCAAGTGGGAGAGCCACCTGGAATTTAATAACATCTTTTTTCTTATTTTTCTAGGGAATACAAGGAGAATATTAAAAAAGTTGACGAGGGTATAAAAGAAATTGTTTTGATGATTGAAAACTTCTATGGAAATGATGGGAAAACTGCATTTATTTTAACTTCTGACCATGGAATGACAGATTGGGGTGAGTCTTTTTAAATACTGAGTCAGCTGAGTTTTTCTAGATGAGTATCTAGAGTGCAATTACAGCTCTGTCACACTAGAAGATTTGGAGCCCTTTGATTTGATGTCACAAGTGTTGCTTGTGTATGAAACCCATGCAAATCAGGAAATTGTTAATTGTCTGCAGGGGCCCTCATCACCCCTATGACAGCTGAGTTGCGTATGTGGACAGTAAAAATAAATTATTAGGATAAAGTTTAACTCCCTTAGTGGCTGGTAAGGGGGAGAAAAAGACCTGAAAAACACCTCTGTCAGCCTCCCAGCAGAAAACTAGCCTGAGCTGGGGGAGGTTGTATTATTTGGTTGCCAACTGCAAAGCTGTTGCAGTCTGTGTGGGACAGGTATAGTTACCATTTTGCTCTTGAAACACCTGGGATAAGTGTCAAACCTGTCTGGGAGCTGGTGCAAAACTTTTTTTGGGTGGTCTTTTTGCTTGTGTTGTCCTGTTAGGCACAGCAGAAAGGATATGACTTCTGTGTGATCTTTCTAGAGGAAGCTGGGGTGGAAGCGTAGGTGGAGCAGCTGAGAGTGCAGGAAGGAGAGCGAGGCAGATGGTCAGCCACGCTGGTACCCACAGAGGGCACTTGTGAAGGGCATGACCACAGTGGCCAAATGACTTGAGGCAACTTTGGTGTAACTAGATGAAGGGCAGATGAAGAAGAGTTTACAGCAGTGAACTCATTTAGACAAATATTTTTTTTCTCCTCTCTTCTTTTTTTCAAGAATTTTAAGAACACTCCAGTCCTTATGTGCAGCCAGTGAAAGTGATAAGTTTGACTTCTGATGCTGTGGTGTTTGTAGCTCCTAGCTGTCATACTTTTAAACCACTTCAGGCAAAATTCAGCATCTTATTCTGTGTGTGAAATCCTAAACTTTTCAAAAGGAAGGGATGCAGACTTTTTCTGTCATCAGAGATGACAAAAATATTAATATATTTATTAGAAATTAGCCTAATTAGCATCTGCTCATGTGCAGAATTGTCCATTTTGAATATTATTTACTGCTGAGCTGCCTGCCACTTGCAATAAAGTTTTAATTCTGGCATTATTATTTTTTGTCCTTTTAAAGTAATCATCAAGTAATCACCTGCTCAAAGCACGATCAGCTTTGGGACCAAACATGGTTTCTTGGGCTTTATCCAGCAGGGCTTTTAAAACCTCAGTGGATGGAGCCTGTGCAGCCCCTTTGGGCAGCCTCTCGCCTACTACTTGCCTGCCCTCATGGAGGGAAACAGGTTTTATTTGCCTGCAATCTGAGCCTCCTTTATACCAGGTCCATCCTCTCTCAACCCCCCTCGCAGTGGGGTACAGGCAGGATGCTCTGTCATGTCCTTCCCAAAGCTCCAGGCTGAACAAGTCCCGGTCCCTCAGCGTCTCCTCACAAGCCAAGTGCTCCTTTGACCAATTTTGGGGCCCCTCACTGAGCTCATTCCAGATGCTTGATGTCTTTCTGTACTGGAGGGGTCCAAAACTGGGTCCCATGTGTAGAGGTTGTCTGATGGGTACTGAGTAGAGGAGGATAATCCCTTTCCTGGACCCTGCTAATGTTAACAGAGCTTGGGATGAAGCTGGCATTCATCACTGCCAGAATGTGCTGCTGGGGTGTTCTCATTATGTACTGGATCCTTTGAAGGGGGAATTAAAGGTGATAGGAGTTAGCTCTTCAGGCTTTAAGAACCACTGGTCTGTTGGAGTTTTTTGTCACCTCTTCCCGTCTGAAGAAAAAGCTTGCTTTTCTGCCAGAAGTGTTAATAACTTTAAAGTTGTCTTTAGAGTGTCTGAGAGCAAAGCTGGAGATGATGCTTAGGCCCGTAGCCAGAAGTCTGAAGGCTAGTTCAGTGTTTTTTTATTTGAGCTTGTAGTATCAGCAACTGCTGCAGTCTTGCAGGGGTTATTTGCAGAATGGGATCTGCACCAGTTTTAAATTAAAAATGAAAAGGGCTGGGAGGACCTATTAAGGAAAAGAACATGTTCTGAACTTGACATGATCAAAGAAACTGTGGTTGTTGAAAAAGACCAATAAAATCAATTGCTTTCTCAGTGATTTTTCTTTAAGGTAAGCTCAGGTGGAACTGCTGACTACCAACATAGGTGTCCCACACCCACCCTCACCTGGGCCACTTGTTCCTGCTACCATCCTGGCATATGAAATACTGAGTGGTATGCTGGACCACAGAACAGAAAACTAAACAACAGCACCCTTTCCTTCCTTTTCCCCTGAAGATGTATGCTGAGGGGTGGAACAGAGAACTGACCCAGCTGAAAATCAAGTTCTTTTGTTTCCCCCTCTTATAATTCAGAGCAGGCTGAAACCTGGCTCTTGCAACAGAGGGAGGGTGGGTACAGCTGCCTCTCTCACTGTATCTGCCTTAAAGTATTCACAGAGGCATTGTCTCAGTAAAATGCTGATGGAGCTGGTGGCTTGGCTAAAATGAAAACTCACCAAAAAATGCACTTTACTCTTGCAATAGAAAGAAATAACTGATGCCTGGAGGATGGAGGAAGCGTGCTCTCCATCTGCTCTTTTCCCAAGATCTGCAATGAAGAGCAGTTATTGCTGCTTTTGAGCCCAGAGAGTGTCTTTCAAGGGATTTCTGAACATCAGAAATCTTATTCCCAGTCCTGTGTGTCCTTAAGCTTAGGGGTGTTTAAAGAAAGAAAAGATGGCTCTTCAGCTCTACCATAGTCATTGTTGTACAGCCTCAGTGCAATTCCCAATTTCAGACCCCATTCTGTTTTTTGGGGGGTTTTGCTTAAAAAAAAAAGCTCTCCTTAAAATAATGTGTTATTCTTTGTCTTTTGTAATTATTAATATATGTATATACACACACACAGGGAAGAGTGTGTGTTTATGCAAATCCAAGGGAAATGTATAATCTTGTAGACCACGCAGTGACCGGCATAGTGTTTGTATAATCATGTCATTCCCTTTGAGCCTGGGTTGTCTCACTGCTGTGGTACCTCAACCACTGAGTTCAATGACTCTCAAGGCTGTGTAGCTTTTGCTTCAGTGCAGCTGCTGTTGAGACATCATAGTTTTAAATCTTCCTCCTTTGGGCAGCTGATATGTTAATCTGGAGGGAATTAATTTCCCTTGGGAAGGAAGTCATGTTTTATCAATTTTTAAGGAGTTTTCTACCAGGCTTTGAAACCTCAATCTGAACTTGTATCACTGGGGACAGAATGACAGTTGCAATACAGTCTCCTGGTTTTGAAATAAAAGTCTGATCCTTATTTGCGGACCAGAGATCAGTTCTATATTACTTTTTGGTCATGTGCCTCATTTTACTCAAATCAACCATCCCTGGTTTCCATGGCATGCTCAGGTTAGGCATATATATGTGTTTTGAGCATGTAATTCCTCTACATCTTGAGGCTTTCAAATATTTTGGCTTTATTTTCTGTATTTTAACAGTTTGAATTTCTAATATACAAAATTATATCTCCATAGGCTTGACTTAATTGGTACTGATTTCTCAACTTGTGACTTGAATTTAGCCTTTATTGTTAGTGTTAGTGGCATAAAAATAAGCTATGAAGCTGGAATAGGTTGTCTGTCCCAGAATTTTAGTATGTATACTGTAACAAGAACTTATTATGTGTATGCATATCTATCTATATATATGTGGGGTTTGTTTAGTTTTACACCATATATCTTAAAATTTACACTTTTTTTTTGTCTGGTATGTCTTAGGATCACATGGAGCTGGTCATCCCTCAGAAACTTTAACACCACTGATTGTTTGGGGTGCTGGGGTGAATTACCCACAGAAAGTCACATCCCAGTTCTTTGAAGACACCTTTTTGAAAGGTAGGTAAAATATAAAATTTAAGTGGAAGATTTTGGTGGAAAGGGAGGTGTTTAACCATTGCACCTGTTGATCGTCACTGATTTCTGTTCTAATAAGTATGACTTGCTTTGTGTGGTGCAGAAAGGTGACAGGGCACACCTGTGGAGGATATAGCAGACTTTCTCTCTTTGGGTACAGGAGACTATTCACATTCCTAAAAGTTCCAGAGGAGGCTTAACTCTTAGGAAAGCTCCCAGAGGTTAAAAGCTAGTTGTACAGAAACAGGATAAGTTGACATTGTCTAAGACTCTTCCCTAGCTTCATAGTACAACCCTGGGGACTTTCCAAGTGCTGTCTTGTCTCACTTGCGTTCTTATGGCTGTTGTGGAAAAGTCTTTCTTAATAAAAAACTATGACTCTTTACTGATATTTTCCCCCTTTGTAATCTATTTTAGAAGAGTAAACTTTAAAAAAATAATTAATTTTTAATATTTCAAATATATAATGTAATAAATACTGGCTTACTGAATTATCAATGGATTTCTAGAACCATGTGTGATTGAACTGTGTAAGCTCTTTCTCTCTCATGTGCTCCATTCTTGTAGCCTGTTCTGTTTCTTAAGGTGCCTTGAATCTCTGAGGTTGTTACTTGTAATCAATGAGGTAATGACTTTCTGTTTTATTGGATTGTTTATCAAGCTGCATTAGAGAGGAGAAAACGGGCAAAAATTACTTCAGCCCTGAGGTTTTAACTCCGCTCTGCTCTTGACAGGATATTTGGGAAAAGATTAAACATAGAGCACTACTTGGATATAGAGCATGCTAACATTTCACTCTTTGTGATTAACTGCTGCTCTAAAACTATGACATCTCTGATAAAACTGAAAATGATTTGTAGAATAAAAAATAGAAAACAGTAAAACCAAACTGATTTTGGTGTCTGTGATGGCTGATCTGCTAGACTTCTGAAGACACTTGCTGTCTCCAAGGGTTGATCTGTAATAGTTGGTTTTTACAGCTATCAGTTTCCTTGATTCTCAGCAGCTTGGGTACTGCTGAGCATTTGACTTCAAGTAATGATGAAAATGGTGTGAGAGCATTTCAAAAAAGATGAGCATTGAGCTGACTTCCAGGTACACAATAGGAAAAGGTTTTTGGGTGTCATCTGTTAGGAAATGGGTATTTTTTTAAAGGAGGGAATGTGCCTGCACCCTTTTATGCCTGCTTCATATTTCCCTTCTGATGGTTTAAAAAAAAAACCACAAAACAAACAAACAAAAAACCAAACCAAATCGACAATCAGACAAAAAAACCTAATGCCCCAAAGCAAGCATCAGAAACTCCTCCCTTCGTTCTGGACTTGCTCTGCAGCTGTCAAGCATGTTGTTGCTTTGTTTGGACACTATCTTTACAGGTACTTAATTGCCAGAGATAATCTCTATTGGAGATTCAAGTCTCTGAGTATCTTGGGAGTTTGAATCTCTGAATAATTAGTATCTTCTTAAAAAGCAGCTATTCTCTTGATGGTAGTACATTATAACTTCTAGCAGTGTATGTAGCTTAAAAGTAAAGAAAAAATTGTTGTTGAAATGGAACTTGGCGCTTTTGCAGGTCAATACAGTTCAGCTACTCCATTAAGTTACAGTCCCAGGTATTTTCCCAAAGCCAACATATGAAAGGAAAGATGCTTAAAAGAGGTCTCTTAAAGTTCTTCGCATTTACTTTTCCTGCTCTATACAAATGCAGACGAGACCGTGCAGAGAGGAGACTGTTTTCAAGACTGCTGTGTCGCTGACCTGTGTGAGTGTCTGACTTAACATTTGCGATTGCATGCACCAGTGCTGAAGTTCTTGCATCTATTGACAAACCTTCCTAATTTCTCCAAATTAAGAGCTCACGGAACAGCAGGATATTTCTAATGCTGACAAACTCCTTATGCTCTGTTCAATGCAAGAAGGCTGTAGGCAGCTCAGTGTATTGTCTCTCTTCTCATCATTGCCGTCCCAGAGGCAGCGCCAACAGGCAGGACCTAGTCTGTCCAATTTGTCATAGAAAGATTAATGTCTTCCTTGGATGGCCGGAGGACACGGTGTCTGCTCTGGGATGACTGCCTGCTCCTCACCAGTCCCTTCACCTGTGCTCTGCCTTCCCTCAGGCCTGGGCATGCAATCATCTTGGAAAGATTTGATGGCAGCCCTGCAGCCTGTGGGTGATGTGTGGTATTACCCTTTTGGCTGTTGGCTTGACCCTTCACAAATAAAGAGTACTGAGCTGCTCTCTGGCTCCTCAGCACAGGCCCTGGCAGGTGGCCTTGGGGCACAAGTCCAGAGAAGCTTGCAAGTGAAGACACAACCTTCTGCAGCAGAAGGATGTGAGCTGGTTGTTGTCGTCTGTACACATCCCTGTTTTGAAGGGGGCTCATCCTGCTTTGCCACGGCTGAAGGGACCTCAGCGTACCCCTTCACTGGTTTTGCTTCTGTGAGGTTTTACATGACATTTCCTTTGGTTCATGTAGCCTCTTCTTGAACACTGATGTTTCCCCTGGACTGTTTGCATCTGACTGCCCGGCGGGCTGCTCTAAAAGCAGGGCGGGATAAAAGAAAACAAACTCTATCAAGTAAGTGGAAAACTGTGCTGAGCACTGTACAGGAAACCTCGACAGTGACCTGGAATTGTAAACCAGTGTGGGCACCACATACACCCAAGGCACCTCGCTCCCGGGAGTACAGCCCGGACTGGCCAGTCTGCAGGTGTGTTCTGGCCCTTGAGAGCTCCAAGGCTCAGCGGTTTCCACACAGCTTCTGGTCTGAGGCAGATGTCTTCAACTCTGTGCCTTTTGGGAATGTCTGAGTAGGTAAAAGCTTCTGACGAAGCTAGATGTTCATCTAGCAGAGCTACGGTTTCTTCCTACCTTAAGCGCACTGTGTGTACGTAGACAGTTTTCCAACATTTTTCATTGGAAAATATTATTTAAAAGAAATCAAACCATGCATTTATATAATAGAAATAGGGGTGAGAGGCTATATCTTTAGAAATATGAGACCATTTACATTTCTGGGAAGCAAAAGGGAGCAAATTTGTTCATTTTGGTGTGAGTTTAACACCATTCATGATTAATGCTGATAATACTTCCCCTGCGTTGCCATGGGAACTCGCTGTAACTCTGTCTCACTACTGTTAAGGTACCTGGTTGCTCTTTAGGGTGCTCGTGGGACCAAATAACAGTGAACCTGTACTCAGGCCCCCAGAGCTAGCAGTGGTATGAGCTAATTGCCGAAAATAAGTTTGGTACATGCAATACTGCAAATGTGGATGTTTCCTGTCTTGGGCTGTTTTCAGCTGAGACAGGTTTGGATCAGGCACAGACAGGGTCTATTAAAAGATGCAGTAGGAGAGGTATGTTCTAGGATTTGAATGTGTGTTTGAAGAAAATTCATGAGGTTGAGCTAGACCTTTGAGCGATGGATTAGTGGTATTTTTCACGAAGCCTGTTTCTGGTGCGTTTGAACTTCTACGTCACATAAACCCAAAGGATAATTTTGGGTGACATGGCTGTGCTGTCAGTTATCCGAGGTATGAGGCAGACTCCTGCTTCTGTCTGTGCTGTTTCTGCAGTGTCATTTCAGCAAGTGGCGTTAGCAGGGTGGCGACTGGCCCATTTAGTTTAGTGTACTGGGGAAGGTGGCTGTGCCGCTGTTGCTAACATTGTTTGGTTTCCAAGTTGGGGGTAGGTGCCCTCAACATCTTTACTGTTCTGAGATTTGCTCTAGGTAAGTCATTGACTGTATTTAAACTACTGTGTCAGTAAGTCTGCTTCAGCCCCATTGGTGCTTTCCTATGTGTCTTTTTTTTTTTTAAGCTTGAATAAATTAATAAGCCCTGTGTTGTATGTTTGGAGGGGTTTTTTTTGGTTGTTTTTTTCCTGTTCATATTATTACTGTTGGTATTGGGGCAGCAAATTTAATCATTAGGAAAAGAAGACATGGAAAAAAAACAAACCCAAAGCCTACTAAATTCTGTTTTTAAATAACTCTCCACCCACAAAGTAAATGGGCAATTTTGTCTTTATTTCCTTAGAGGCTAATGGAGAGGCAGAAAATACAGTTTTGAACCAGCTTTTTGTATGATGCGCCACAGCTTTAGGGGCTTGTATATTTGACTTTGTCTCTGCCTTTGTTATAGTTGTTCTGATCACTAAATCGTTGAACTTTTCCCTTGAGCCTGCTCTTGGCCAGTATTGCTTATGGCAGACATGAAGTATATTTGTACCACTCTGTGTCAGTATATTGGGGACCTTGGGTTAACCTTTTTTAAAAAAAAATTACTGAAGAGATTTAACAGCCCTTCTCCTAAACCTGAATTTGAATCTTTTAGTTGGCACAGGAGGTAATACATGACTTTCTAAACTGTGCTGAAAAAAGAATAAAAACCTGAGACTTTCTTCAACTCATCTGGGTCACAATTGCAGGCAGCAATTTATCCTGCTGGATAAAAGAAAATGTGAACTGAAATGAATGCATGTTATTGTTTCTGCCTGTTGAGTTGCATCTGTAACTCCTCTTGAGCTACCATCTTAAAGCCAAATTATAATTTTCTTTAGTAACAACATTTTACAGAAAACAGCAACAAGACATTAAATGTCAACTGAATTATCCCTTTCAAATCTGTGTAGATTAGCTGTTCATGTGCTCTGTTATTTCTTGCAGAATGGAAACTGGAGGACTTGAAGAGACTGGATGTCAATCAGGTATCAAACATGCCTAATTTAATAGCTCATGAATTTTCTCCTTAAATTGAATTTTGCGTGATTTAAACTAATTGGAATTTGAATGAATGATCACACTGGCTTATTTCCTTGGAATACGTTACTTAAATGTTAGAGTTGCAGGAGCAATATATTCAGCATACTGGATATAATATAAAAAAGTTTAAGTTGCTTATTAACACGTGACAGCTGCATACAGCTTCTTTTCCTGAGGATGCATTAATCACACCATTTTTAGTCATGTAATCACAGAATCTTAGTGGTTGGAAGGGACCTTTGAGATAGAGTCCAACCACATTAAAAAAAAAACAAAAAACACACACACCCCAAAAAAAAACCCCAAAATCAAACAAAAAACCTCCAAAAAACCCACCCAAACAAACTCAAAAACACACCCACAACCCAATACAAAACAAAAAAACCCACAAAAAACAGAAAAAACACACAAAAAAAGCACCTACCAACTAAACCCCCCACCCACAACACCCCACCACAAACCAATAATCTTGGGCACTAGAGCATGCCCTGAAGAGCCATGTCTATATGTTTCTTAAATACCTCCAGGAATGGTGACTCCACCACCTCCCTGGGCAGGCTGTTCCAGTGCCTGACCATTCTCTCAGTAAAGTAATTCTTCCTAATAT
>JAOTQQ010000012.1:69926501-69980826 GCA_026546715.1 Gallinago undulata
GTTGGAAGGGACCTTTGAGATAGAGCCCAACCACATTAAAAAAAAAAAACTAAAAAAAAAAACAACAAAAAAACCCCACCCAAACAAACACAAAAACACACTCAATGCATTATCTGAAAGTAACTTGAATAGCATCTAATGTGTTTTCAGAGTGGGATTTGTTTTGCAAACATTTAGGTTAGCAATAACTTTTGATGCTTTCCCTCTACTTTCTGCTTTGAAGATGTTCTGGAACTGAGCTTAAAGCTCCTTGGTATCTCCTATGAAGGTGCCCGGCTAAACACAAAATAAAGCATGGTCTGATGACCATGTTTCCCAAGTTGGTGAGCATTTGCTCTATGCTTTTTGCTACACTAAAGTGTGTTTAGTGTAGGTTTTCAGAGCTATCTATTTCAATGTCTGTATTTTATCATTTCTTCCAGAAGTTGCTGACATTATTGAATCAAAAGCAATTCTTGCTATACTGTTAAACTGTGGGTTTTTTCAAAATGACCTGTGATTATCACCTAGCCACTTAGCAATTTAGAGAATTTCTACTGTAAAAGAAGGAAAAGTAAAAAAAAAAAAAGTGGACAACTTGACCCCTGATAATCAGCCAGGCTTTTTTAAATCATGATGACAACACATATATATGTATGCACCTGAAGCTTTTTTGCTGCTTTCTTCCTGTCATCCTATGAAATGCACTATTTGATTAACAAACTCCAAACCTGCTCAAACAAGGAGAATAAGCTTGTGCTAGGCAGTTCAAGTTGGGAATGTTCTGGATCAGCTGCTTTCAGTAAAGCCCTGGTACAAAATTAGAGATGAATTTTCCTCTCCAGGTTGGCAGGAATTCTGGGGAGAGACTGTATCCAAGTCTTGAGTGTCACTATGTTCTGGGTAACGAAGTCCCTAAAGACAAAGCTTTTGTACTGTAGTATGTGTGGGTCTGTGGGTAAAAACAGGAAACTAGACTTCTGTTTACTATTACACATGTATATTGTCCTCTACAAATAATGGCTTGGAGTCTCCTTCTGCACATCGAATCTGGCTGGAGCAGTGCCTGTGGTTTCAATACAGTTTCTTCAGATTTATGCTGGAAAACCAAAGATTTTTGGTGCATAGGTTTATATTCTCTTCTGATATAAAACTGGTGAGAGCCAGTGTTTATCATCACAAGTAGAAGGTAGTGGTAATGTTTTATGAGAAGCCTTGGTGTAGATTGAGGGGCCTTCCTGAGACCTGAGGGCTGACTGGGACATGAGTAAAAGTGCAGAATTCCCCTCTGAAGGGGAGAAGGTGAGTAATTGGCACCGTGGAAGCATGGGATAAGGAGTGCTGTGAAAAGCAGTATATTCAGTGTACTGCTTAAAACTGTAAATATGAAATTAGTTCTTTCAGTGGTATAAATAGTCATAAAAAGTGGTATGCCGCTGAGTGTAGTGAAGGAGGTACTGAATTCCTGTGAATAAATACTGTGGGGTTTTATCTTTGGTTTTTAAACGAAATGCATTTTTGAAGCTTTATCAGTACTGGAGCCTCACATTTTGAATCTAATCATGCCATGATGAATACTGGAAACAAAATTGATTATAAAGGAGTTTTGTGTGTTATAACTTCACAGCGTTATTACCATTTACTTTTGAAAATGCAGATACATTAAAATTAAGCTGAATTTATTAGCTCTAGAAGCTGGAAGTATCTTAAAATGGGGATGCTTTCTTTTTGCACAGGCTGATATTGCACCGCTGATGGCTTCCCTTATTGGTGTGCCTTTTCCCCTGAATTCTGTGGTAAGAAGTACAAATGTTTTTCTGTATTATAGAAATCAGCTCGCACAAGTGTTGGGGACAAGATTTGAGGCATGTGAGAGGAAAGGTTATAAATTTGCAAAACTGCTTTAGGTTATGGAGACTGCTTGTAGTTTTAGCTTTATATTTGGAGCATAAACTTGATCTTTTTATGTATTGTATAGGACTTTCAGTTGAAAAGGCAGCTGATCCTTTTATAATCTGTAACTTTATACTCTTGAGCTACATAAGTTTTTTGTTACTTTGGGTTTTTTTAGCATCCCTAAAAACCAATATGGTTTGAAAACGCTTGATTTTAATCATGAAAGCTAAGCCTGTAAACAAGCTGGTTCCTGCAATTTAATGTTAATTATTTCTTGTTTAAACTAGTGTGCTTTCTTCAGATGGTATCTTGTGCCTCTAATTTAGTGAACGGTGAATCCCTTGCTGTGAGATGTTTCTTTCTTTGAATTTCCTTTGTATATTATTACATAGTCCAGAGGTTGTCTTGTAAATATCTAATTGACAATTAGCATTACTTTAGTGTGCTTTCATGCTGCTTGTTTCTTTTTTAAAACTCCTATTTACAGCATATTTTTCAAAATATTTCTTCTGGAGTGTGTGCCCCAAATTCTGTCCCCTTGTCCTACACTCAGTGCTGGTCATGCGGGGAAAGCTGCCCAACATAGGGTGGCATGGGAACTGCTTGCTTTCCCGTCACGAGTACTGGCTGGGTCAGGCCCAGGCAAGTCTTTGGATGGAAGACTTGTAGGATTCAAAAAAATGGCTTCTGATTAAAGGTTGAGCTTTTATTACTATATACTTTAATAATGACTTCTGTTATTGACCTCATTTGCGTTTCTGTGGGAGGTGGAATATTATGAACGGTCCCTGTAAGTTGTGAAATTATATGAGAAGAGTATGTTCAAGGGATTTACAGTAGTAGTTATTTCAGCAGTAATTTGAAATATTCTTAGTGCTCATTTGTACCCCCATTCAGTTAGAGAGACTTCTGTTTCTTCATTTAATTTTTTTTATATATATATGTATTTTTTTTTTTCCCCCAGGGAACTCTACCTCTTGAATATCTGAACAATAGTGCTCATTTCAAAGCAGAGAGCATATTTACCAACGCTGTTCAGATTCTGGAGCAATTTAAGGTAACTAAACATGGTAAAGAAAAATATTTCTTTGAATAATAGTTGTTGCTGTGTGCAAAGATAATTATACTAGGATATATGCTGTATGTAGCATACTGTTATTCAAAGGACTACAATGGAATGCACGTACTGGGTGATGCTGATTGACTAGCTGTGAGCCATGTCTGAAGGAGCTGAAAGACTTTAATAAATACCTTTTATGTGAGAAGGATGAGTAACTTTTTTTCTTGATTCTTAACATAAATGCTGAATACTCATTGATGGTAATGTAAACCTACTTGCAGTATGAAAGTAGAATCTGAATGCTGATACCTGAAAAGGGAAATACTGCCTTTGCAACTGGGGCTGGGAGACAAGGCTTTAAGTCAGGGACAGTATACAGTATACAAGCAGATCAAAAGGAAACAGGCACCTGTCCATTAGAGAAATGAAATTAGACAAGAGGCAACAGGCATAAACTTGAATATAGGAAGTTCCACGTAAACATGAGGTGGAGTTTCTTTACTTTGAGAGTGGCAGAGCACTGGAACAGGGTGGCCAAAGAGATGGTGGAAGTCACCGTTTCTGGAGACACTGAAAACTAGCTTGGACATGTTCCTGTGCAACCTTCTCTAGATGGACCTACGCTGGCGGGGGGGTGAACTTAGATGATTTCAGAGGTCTCTTCCAAACCCGTATCATTCTGCGATTCTGTGTGACTCGGGTCTTTTTCAGGTAAATTGGTGTATTGGGGATTATTTAAAAAAAAAAAGTTCTGATTCTCCTTTATTTTTGTTCTGTCATATTCTGTCATATAGTGCTAAATTGTCTGTTTTCTTCTTGGCTGCCTTGTTTCTAACACTGTTTTGGAAGTATCATGCGTGAATTTCCTTTGCGTTTCTCTACTGAAGCAGAGTAGCGCTCTGGCTTAGATGTGCCAACTGGGTTTTTGCTTTTCCTGTGATGGGCTGACCTGATCACAGTTTCTGCTCCCTGGAGAGAATGTTACCTTGAATGGATAGAATGAGACATGCGGGTTGCTACTTCAAGCTGTCGGGTTGTGGGAGCAGTGTGCTAGAAAGTTCCTGTCTGCGCTTTACACCGGCAGTCAGACTCAAGGGGGGCTACTGCAAGAGGCCTTAAAGATATTTTGAAGGGCCTTGGGCAAAGTCGCTCCAACGGCATTAAAGCCTTCTATTTTTATCCATATGCATGTTAATTGCTCTAACACCATTGCTTCAGTAGTGTTACCGCAGTGTAGTTGTTCCCGTCTGGCATATATGATACCAATTTCATTGAGGGAGGTTGTCATTGAAGTCTGGTAGCACTTCTAGCGGCATCTTCCCTTTATCCTCCAAACTATAAAAGTCCTTCTGTGAAAATCCCTGGCTTGGGTGGTGGTTTATTTTACCTACTTTAGAGCAGGTCTAAGTTTCCAGGAACACTAGTTCAGCACTTGAAAGAGTTACGCATACAAGAATACAACACCTAGTTTGCTGGACAATGTATGGACAGTATGGTTTCATTTCTTTTCCAAAGTCTTGGGACATTTCTGGGACTTTAAGTTCAATGTCTGATACAGTTTTCAATCTTGTTTCAACTTGCATATAATTGTTTAATTTTTTTTTATGCAGGTTAAGATGAGTCAGAAAAAGGAAACTACATTGTCATTTCTGTTCACACCATTCAAGTAAGTGCCTGTAAATACTGAATATATTTTACACGGTTGTTTGTCTTATTATTGTCATATTTCAATGAGATCCAACAACAGAGAAATCTGGTCTCTTCAGTCTCTTTTTAAGTGATACAGTATATCTGACTACAAAACTTTGCATTACAATGAACTCTCTGTGATTAATTTCTATTTAAAAATTATGGTTAGAAGTAGATTATTTTCTTTAAAATCCATTCCTTACATTTAGTCTTCCATTAAGAGTTACTTCCCTAACCTTTTTGACAATATGGTTATATGTAGACTTCATGATAGTTTTCACTGATTTTTATTCTTTTTTTGCTGTATTCTTTTAGTATTCCTTGGGAGAGGTGTAATTCTTTGTAGGGTCAGGAAATGCAATCTGGTCTTGTTTAGATGAATATAGAAGTAGAAATAAGAATTGTTTCTTCTGTGATTTAAATTCTAATGAAAAGCAAACAAACAAAACGCCTTGCATACAGAAAAGATCAAAATCTTTAGAATTTGTGCTGCCTGGTGTTAGTGTTTCCAGGGCTGTGAAGGAAGTGGTGATTTGTCTATCTGTGAGCTCTGTGTTCTAGTGCATGGAGCAGTTACTGACCTGCTCACCCTTCGGTCTTATCCAATTAAAGCTGCTTTTTCCTTTCTCGTTCCCCACTGAAAGGTTTTTGAAAGCTTTGCTGTGGGGCACGTGATACTGTTCAATACCGCTTTCAGTTTGTGGAACGCTCCGAAAACACTTTGTCACCAAGAGCAGCTGTTTTCCTTTTGGAAATAAAACTGATGTTAATTAAGATCTTTAAATCATATAAGTGGTAAAAAGTACTTGAGTCTCTTCCTGTGAAGTACATTTAACCGCTAAATAAGATTTCTGTCTTTCTAAAGAGAGATTTACTGTGTTATTTTATACCACTGGCTTCTTCAAAGGGAAGAGTTCAAGACAGTCTCTGAGACCTGAGTCAAGTCAATCTTGGGGATATAATGAATGTTTTAGATCAAATTCTGATTAAGAATGACAGCTGCATTATCAAAGCAGTTACAGAGCCGTACAGAAGTAAAATGCCAGATGGAAAGAATGGTCAGTCGTCTTTAGTTCTGTGGGGAAGACTATTAGTTTGATTTCACAGCTCTTTTTTAAATTTTACCTTTCCTCAAGAAATGCATCTGATACTATAAAAGAGGACATATTTTTCTTAATGCTAAATTTACTTTTAAAGGAACTAAGTATTAATGTTTGCCTTACGGACTGGTATGTGTTCTTTTTTTGTGATAGTTGGATTGTTTTACATGGAAATGCTGCAGACATTTATCACTTTGAAAATATGACTGAAACTTGGTATGAACATGATGTTACTTTGGCATGGTCCATTGTAAAAAATAAACTTATTTTACTTTCTTCAGGTATTCTTAACACTTTTCTGAATCTGCGTTAATGGTGCTTCCAGGGAAAGGTTTTTATATGAGACCAAAAGAATTCCTTGAATGTGTGAGTTATCTTACAAAAGGTGCCTATCTTTGTATGTTGTTTAGGCAAAGACCTTCTTTGGTTCCTGAAGCTGCTATTGTTTATCTTCGCTCTAGAAAAACAGGAAAAGATTCATACCACGGATGATCACATGTTAATGCAAATACTCATCCACGGTTTGCTGTGGAGGGGGGTTTGGGGAGATTCTAATTAGTCTTCACAACTCTACTTGACTTTCAAAGCTTTCCATTGTCTGAGAAGCTACTAAGGGGCCTTGTCCAACCAGTTACTAATATTTGGGATGAAGCAGTTGAACATCAGCTTATTTTTAAGCAGACAAGTCACTTCCTAGTGCTCCAGTTTGCACAAAGTGGAAGAAAACCTGAGGCAGTTTTAGACATGACCTATCTACAGATCTGTCACCTCCTTCACGTGGAGTTGACTCGTTGTGAGCAATAAACATGAGCCTGAGCTTCAGCTGCAGGTTATGAACTGATGTATCAGTGTAAGGCAGCCCTCATCAGTTCTTCAAACAAATTTTACTTGAACCAAAGTGAGAGCAAAAGGCACATATGCCCTTCTGCTGGCTTTGCAGTGATGCTTTTTTTTTGGTGGTTGTGGTAGTTGACCCTGGCTGGGTGCTGGATGCCCACCAAGCCACTCCGTCACTCCCTGCTCCTCAGCTGGGCAGGGGATAGGAAAATATAGTGGAAGGCTTGTGGATCGAGATAAGGACAGGGAGATCACTCATCAGTTATTGTCACAGGCAAACCAGACTCACCTTGGGGAAATTAAATTAATTTATTACCAATCAAGTCAGAGTAGGGTAATGAGAAATAAAAACTAAATCTTCAAACAATTTCCCCCCACCCCTCCCTTCTTTCTGGGCTCAATTTCAGTCCTGATTTTCTTTGTCTTCCCCCCCAAAGCAGCACCAGGAGTTGGGGAATGGGGGTTGTGGTCAGTTCATCACACGTTTCTGCTGTTCCTTTCTTCTCAGGGGGGAAGACTTCTCACACTCTTCCCCTGCTCCAGTGTGGTGTCCCTTCCTCAGGAGACAGTACTCCATTTACTTCTTCAATGTGAGTCCTTCCCACAGGCTGCAGTTCTTCATGACCACCCAGTGTGGGTCCTTTCCAGGGAGTGCAGTCCTTCAGGAACAGACTGCTCCAGCATGGGCCCCCCATGGGTTCATAAGTCCTGTCAGCAAACCTGCTCCACGATGGGCTTCTCTCTCCGCAGGTCCTGTCAGGAACCTACTCCAGCATGGGCTTCCCACAGGGTCACAGCCTCCTTTGGGCATCCACCTGCTCTGTGGAGTTCTCCATAGGATGCAGGTGGATATGTGCTCCACTGTGGACCTCCATTGGCTGCATTGACTGCTTCGCCATGGTATTCACTGCGGGCTACAAGGGAATCTCTTCTCTGGCACCTGGAGCACCTCGTGCCCCTCCTTCTTCACTGACCTTGGTGTCTGCAAAGCTGTTGCTCTCACATACTCAGTCCTGTCTCGCTGTTCCACTGGCTTTTTTTCCTGCTTCTTAAATATGTTATCACAGAGGCTCAGCCTTGGCCACCGGTAGATCCATCTTGGAGCTGGCTGATGTTGGCTCTGTTTGATGTGGGAGAAGCTTCTGGCAGCTTCTCACAGAGGCCACCCCTGTAGCCTGCCTGCTACTAAAGCTTTACCATGCAAACCCAATGCAGTGGTAGATAAAAGGGTACAGAAGGGTACAGTTATTCTACCTTTTTCAGGAAAAGTTAAAAAGGCAAAGTTGGAGATGGCGTACTCCTGTGTCTGGAGAAGAGATCTCTTGGTATGCCGTGCTAGGTTTCAGAGTGATTGGTAATGGTATGGAGATTGCATTTCTGCACACCTATACACTATTTGGGCTTGTCAGACAATTTGTGTTGATTTATGGTTGGTCTTGTCTATTGCTGCAGCTGAGCACGGTTCTGTGCTGTGTTTCTGCCAGGCACTGCTGTCCTTATATTAAGACAAGAATGGCTTCTTCCACCACTCTTCATTGATTTGAGTTGTTGTACAAAGGAGTCATATTCTTTTTATTGGTGCCTGAAATCTCTAACATGAAGCTCAGAAAGTGTGTGCACCAGCATATTCCTTATTCCTTCCTTGTCCACTGGAGGTTAATTCATGTCTGAAGTGCTTTGGGACCATCAAGTTATGTAAAAATTAAAAATGTGAACAGTCTGGTTTGGGATATTATAGATTTTATGTATTTTTCAGCCTCTTGATAACCTGAAAATGAACAAAGATGTATTTAGGAACTGCCTTTCCTAAATTATTTTAATTAAATTATATAATTGAATAAAGTCTGTATAATAGAAACATAGATATGAGCTCCAGAAAAAATCTGAATCTAAAACTTCAGATTGAGACATTCAGGTTTCAGAGAAGTTAAAATAATTACTATTTAAGATGTATTTATCTGAGGGGGAGAATATGTTCACAAATAATGTGTTCTGTAGAAACTACAACTTAACAAAAACCTCAGTTTTTTCAGCCAGAAATATCATGAAAAAGTTTGTATTAGTATTCTGTGGGGAAAATCCTGTTTCTGACTTTGAATTCAATGTTGTTTTATGATCAAGTGACTAGAAGACTGTTCATGACCTTCAGGTGCAATGACTTTAAAAACTAGTGTTTGAGTTGTATGTTGAATATAAAAAGCATTAATCTAGTTCATATATATATTACAAGCCTTTTTACTCCTTGTTTACGCAATGTTGGCAACAGAGAAAGTTTCTTGAATTGATATAAGGCTTCTGATTTCCACAGGGAGTCTCATCCCTCATAGAAACATGGTTGGCACAACAGGGAGGGAATGACGGAGGTCATTAGGCATGTGCCCTTTCCTACTTGGATCTAAATTGCATCTCTCTCTGAAGTCCATATGTCAGGCCTATAACGATGAGGAGAATAGAGGTGATTCTTGTTTTGTGAGATAGAAACTTCAGTAGTGTCTACTTGACCAGGTTTGAGGTAGGTTAGAATTTGGATAGCTGTATCTATTAATAAGGATGTGTCTGGCTGCCAGTAATGTCATTTTCATTTTGTCAAAGTGCCTTCATCAAGGAACAGATCTGTGTAAAAGTGTATCTTGAGGCTACCTGTGAAACTGTTGAGAATACATTTCAGAAGGAGCTCACCTGCAAGTGTCTGCAAGGCAAGGTGCACAGCCTGCTCCTGGGGGAATGAATGCGCAAGAGCAGAATAGTGTCCCTTGCTGATATAGAATAATTGTTTAGAATGCTTATTCGCATTTCCAGTTAGATACTTGAAGGGATTTACTGTCTGAAATGAGTTTCTTTCCCACTTCCTTTTACTCCCTGCCTTGTTTTTCCCCAGCTATGAAAGACGTGTTCTCAAAAATTATTTGCTTAGCGAAATCAGAGGCTTTTCTGATCAAGATTCTGAGATATAAGCACAATGCTTTGACCTTTCTGTATAAGATAAGCAGGTACTGAGATGCCAGATGCTTTGAAGGAAGAGTGAGGACAAATCTGAAAATTGCTGACAGAGGAAAACCAATGTCCAGGATAGTGAACTATCTTACTAGCTTTCTGACCATTTTATGCATCTTAAGGCAACTGCTGAGCTGGCACAGCTCAAAGAGGAGTGTGCCAAGGGGCCAGATGCTGCTGTTGGAAAAGTGTTCCTAAAGCTGGCATCTCTCGACTGTGAAAGTAATCCTACAAGGAGTAGCAGGAGGACAGTGTAGTGGTGTAGTGAGGTGAGTAGATCCATCATCAGACATCAGTGTTGCGTTAAAATCCTCTTAACCAATTAATGCAATTTGATTATCCTAACAGGTACAAGAAATTTAAGATATTAAATTGCATAAAAGCGCAGGAGTCTTTTTGTGTATGCCTTCTGTATACAGTGCTTTCAGAGAAGACTCTGTTTCCAGCTGTTCTGGTTCCTCACAGTAGGACAGCAGGATCAGTAGTTTAAGAACTACCATATACAAAAAAGTGAGAGATGAGGACCTGAATTGCTATCATTTTTTTGTTGCATTCCACTAGCTGTGTTTTTTTATTGAATGTCTTCAAGTTTATATCAATGAAGGTGGTGGTTGTTTTTTTTAGAAGGAAACAGCATAGGTATAATTTCAAGTCAAGTTTGTATCTTCTCATATATGAAAAATCCCATTCCATCTCGATGCTGCTTTTTTAAAAGTGGTTTAATTGCTTAAATACTAAATTTTTATCATACCAAATACTTATTTTTGTCTATTATCGAGTTATAACTTGCATAGTTATATTAAAAAGTCACTGCATTTTTAATGTGCAGTATACAGCTATTAAATAGACTTTTTTTTCCTCCCCCACTGTATGAAAATGTAACTCCTTTTTCCTCTATCCTCTAATATGAATTAAGATATAACTCCCTTAAACATTTGCATGGATTTGATGCAAGGAAGTATCAATCATGTAGATTGAGTCTTTCCACATAATTATACATCACGTATTTGTCATGGTGATAGAAAAGAAAATAGCTCTTTTGTAATGTAGAGTGTCTTTGAAGATGTACGGCAACTTCAAAGATATGCCTTATGCACAAATACCTCTCTTTTCTTCCTTTCTCTGGTGACTGGAGATACAGCACTATATTGTTCCCTCTGTCTGGCCTTTCAAAACTTAAATAATAGATATTTCCACAAAATTGACATTTGGAGCAAAGTGAAACAAGTGATTTCTCCTCCACCATTAAGTGTGGCAAGGTCTCTTAAGATGTCAGTAAACATAGTACATCCTTTGAAGTATCTTATTCTTGTTTTGTTTAAATAAATGGTGGTATATGAGACATTTGTGATACAAGTGATAATGCATTGCAAGAGTAAGCATTAAGGATTGAATGTCAGGAGGAAAGGGTGAAGCCATTGCAGTAGGGAAAGCTATTTCTAACTGATGACTCTCCCTGTCTATTTGTCTGAATACTTTATGTCTCCAGAGGAACCTTGGTTTAGTGGAGGCACCGATTTATCTGGAAAGACACTTTACCCCCTTTATCCTGTGGTCAAGAAAGAGGGACAACAGCTTCTGTCAACTTCTGGTGAACCTGGAAAGGCAGCCAGCTTTTTCCTTTCTCCAGTTTGTCCCCACTGTGTTACCAGGTGGGAATCTAGAGATCAGCCTTCTTCTGGGGCAGCTGGTATAAGCAGGCCAGTATGGGCACCTTTAGCCTGTTGGTGTCTGGGGAGACAGACTGGCAGCCCTCTCCCCTCCACCTTTGGCTTTAGGAACCTGTGTATACCCATGTAAACAAAAAATAGAGGTGTAGTGCTGTAGAGACAAAAGTGGTCTACTGGAAATAATGGCTTTGTATTATTTGGAAAAAAAAAAAAAAAACAAAACCAAACCAAAACAGCAGACCTGCTTGAATATTAAATGTGTTATCTCTTTAGGGAGGAATCAATGCCTCTGCTATAAAATGCACGTTCTTTGGCAAAAATGTCAGCTTCTCTTTCACTGAATGGGCTGTGTCTGCAGCACTCTGTTAAACGCTGCTCAGGGAGGATGCAATCCTCTTAGAAAGCAGGCATCCTGCTGGTCTTGGGTTTCAGCGGCGTGCTCAGGAGCTCTTAGTTTGTAGATGAAAAGCTTACTGGCAGCAGCTTCTGCGCAGGAGGACCAGGCATAATTGGATTTACTAGCAAGTAGGAAGCAGGTAAGGTTTTTAGAAGGAGCTAAGAGGCTAATGTATAAGATGAAATATCACAAGATTTATGTGTATTTCTTCGTTTCCTTGCATAAATCCCTTTGGCCTTTTCTTGGAACTCCTGAGGCTTCTTGCAATGAGGGTGAGGGAGGGTGTACAGGCGGGTGGTGGGACGGGATGGGCAGAGGATGTTCTGCACCCGGGGCATGAGGTAAGAGTGGCAGTGCAGGGCTCTTTTTGGATCTCAATGAGGAAGGCCTGATAACAAATAGCTTAATGAAATAGCTGTTTTAATAAGATAAAATAAAAAGAGTAATACAGGTAGTGAGGGAATCATGTCACTTCAGATGCTGGATACCCTGTGTTCATGTAGCCTCAAATGCAGCCTGGATGGATTTTCCCATGGTGCTGCACAGATCCAGTCTGTGGAGAGGTTCTCCCTTCATAGTTATTCAAGTTATTGTATGATTGTCTTGCAAAAAATCAACTTTAGTAACAATTTCTACTGTCAATCAGAATGGAGGTTCACATGAGAACTTCCTGCTGCACTTCTAGACAGGCAGCATCATCACTGGTACAAAGTGGGAGCTGCCTGCAGGCTCCTCAGTTACTACAAGCTGGTTGGGTTTGTCCTGCAGCCAAGGATTTGTGCAGCACACACCTGGGCCTACTCATGTTAACTGCTGAGTGGATCACTGGTTCCTCCTAAAGATGAGGAGGAACTTCTTTACTTTGAGGGTGGCAGAGCACTAGAATAGGCTACCCAGGGAGGTGGTGGAGTCTCCTTCTCTGGAGACATTCAGAACCTGCCTGGACAAGTTCCTGTGCAACCTGCTCTAGGTGGACCTGCTTTGGCAGGGGGGTTGGACTAGATGATCTCCGGAGGTCCCTTCCAACCCCATGTGATTCTGTGATGTACAGTGGTCTCCTGATCAGGATAAGTACCACAGGAGCTGCCCAAACATGTGTTTTGATGGCCATGGGACTTCACTATTAGGTACCTGCCCAAACACAGCACATGCTGCCTGCTCTGGATGCAGCTGGTTAGAAAATGGTTGCTACAGTTTAGGTTTGGCATGTATGATCGTGGAGCAGAAGAGGAGCTGTGGCACAACATGACATATCCACAACTCTGCAGATATCTAGATCCAGCTCAATGTATGACATCAATCTTCATATGTTTTGCAGAGGTGGGGGCTGACTTGCTGTGTTCGTAGGGGACAGGGGCTGACTCTAAACAACAACCCCCTACCTAACTGAAACAGCAGAGACTTGGAAAACGGTGCATTTCCTTTCCTTCATGGATCTCCATCTTCCTTATTGCTGCTGGCTCTTCTGGCAAAACCCTGTCCCGGCTAGATTGATCCCTGGATCCAGCTTCTCTCTGCTGCTTGGAGGGGGCTGGAGGGACAAGGGACTATTTCAGAGCGTGGCCTCCTCCCTCCTGGCCCCTGGATGTCCGCAGCTCTTGCTGTAGTAGTTAGCATGCAAAATCTGCTGTGTGCAGCCCAGTTATCTTAATTGTTTCTCTCTGTTCAGTGAATTGGCAGCTGGCAGTTAGTGTGCCCGCTCCTTTTTCTCTCATCTCTGCTATCTAAAGGATTTACATAAATATCCTAAGGCACTTTCCTGTTGAATATGCGAATATGCTGCATCGGGGAAGCTGATTTGTGCAAATTAAAAGGCTATTTTAATTCCTAGGATTTGACAGTCCAGGATTAGACCGTTAGCAGTCAGACCGCTTCCTGCGATTTCACTGATGTCCCGCTGCTTCCTTCTTTGCATGTTTGTAAATCTGAATACAAAAGCATACTGGTGTACTGGTAGGTTTTTGCAATGTGTCATTAAAGATGCTTATTTGCTGCTTTTGGCCTGTGGAAGTGTGTGTCCATTTCATTATGCTTTAAAGAACAAAAACTTCAGTATATTAAAACAGAAGCCTTTTGTTGTCTTTTGTACCCCTTTTCTTTCTTTTGCAGTGGGTGATGCATGTAGCAGGGCTTTTTAATCCTTCTTAAAAGAAAAAAGGTTGCAAAGATAACCAAGTAGAACCCTACAGCTAGACTGGCCGATTTAGAATCTAAGACGGTAGCCAGAGAATCCAGAAACACAAAAACCTACTTGAAATTTACTTACTCCAGGACTGAAACTCCTGGCAGTGGAACAGCAGGAGAAAAGAGGGTAGATCAAGTTGGGAGAGGGAATATTGAGGGTGCTGGTTAAGAAGCTGTAATAGACCCATCAGTGTAGGTTCACGTGGAGTACTTTTGCTTTAAAGAAACACAGCTTTAGCACACTAAATGCATTGCTGTATTTTTTTTAGTCTGTAAACAACATGCTTTTTGCTTTGAAATTATGAAAATCAAGTTTCGTAGGATTTGCCTGTTTTAGCTTACCTGAAAATGTTACAGTAAACCAGTGAAATTCAGGCCATCTAAACAGATTAAGGATCAGTGAGTTACCCACCAAATCCTTTAATCTTTGAAGCTTGACTCTTTGATCAAAACTAAAACATATGCAAAGGACTGCCTCTATATCTCAGAGTATGTGCTTTCAATCTCTATTTGGCAGATACAGTAAAACAATTCTTTCTTTTGAGTAGGCACATATAAAAAACTGGAATTGAACGCATATTGAAAATGTAAAAAATCAGCTTCTGGCTATTGAAATTCATGTCAATATGTAATTTGGTATAGTCCATAGAACTGTAACACTTATTTTTTCCTGATCATTGCCCCTAGTAGCATCGTGTACTCTTTACTGCACAGCACATTCAACACAAAATAAACATCATGGTTCCAGACTTTGATTTTTGAAATATTTACTTGGTCAATTTTTCCACACTTTGCTGAATGAACTCATGACTTTGCATCACTTGTCATTGACTTTTTTTCTGATGATTCTCTGCTCTTGATGGAGAAATTATAAGGTTTTATGTTGTGCGTTTCATTCTGCTCCTGCAAGGCTATGCACCATACCTTCAAAATACATGATAGAACAATAAGCTTAGGCTGGTTTGTGATTGCTGTATTATTAATATTAAATCTCTCCACTCCTGGGTTGCTAACTGCGGTGAATTTGATGTGGAGCAAGCATGAGCATGCAACCATGTTTCTGCTAAATTAATAGTGTTCAGTGCAAGATCTGTGTCCCTATTTTCTCATAACTTTCCTTATGCTTTCTGAGATGCCGTCTCTGTTGTACGGTGGGAATGTTTGAAGAAGCTCTTATGGGAGTCTGACTTTGTGAAGCCTGATGCTGCTCCAAAAAAGGCTTTCAAAAAGTGTTGTTTGATTACTTGTATAACTTGAATACTGGCCCTGCAAAAACATCAGGCTGGTCTTACATCTGCATTTTCAAGATGCAATTGCCAACAGGGGTGATGTTGAATCAAAGCAGTAACAGTGGGTCCTTTAAGTCCTGTTCCAACTGATTGCAGAATTTCTGGCCCAGAAGTGATCTTTCCTCCGTCGTGTGGCCATCTCACAGAGGGATGGGCGGCAAACAGAGTTTGAACATATTTAGCTGCTGCTGTTGCTGGCAGTCTTCTCCCATGGTGAGAGCAGAGATGTGCTGGTATCTGCCACCTCAGTGCCCAAGTGGTGGGTTTCAGAGGCGTGGGCTGCTTGGTGGGATGGTGCCAGTGGAAGAGCTTCATGGTGAAAGGGTCGATGTTAAGCTGGGGGATTTCTTTCAAGTTACCAAGATGCCCAGGATCTTCTTTCTGGAGAAGGGAACTAAAACTTGTGGCTGATCAGGCTTTTGGCAGAAGTTGCTGGAGTTGTTTGGGCAGTGGCAGTTGGATGCCTCTTTCCCTGCCAACCATTTTGAAGTTAGAAATAGCAAAGTGGGAAGATGACCCACACAAAATCCTAGCTGGCTTTATTCAGGTGGCCTTGCTGGGACTATCATGAGGTTCAAGAGATGTGTATCCTTATCCTCTAGCTTTTTCAGTTCTGAATGAAGAGGAGGAGTTGGTCCTTTTCTCCCTATCCTCCAACAGCTAATGAGAAGAGTTAGTAGACTCAAGTCTGCTGAGCAACTACTGATGATTTGCTGCTGGTGGGTGGATATGAGTCAAAGAAATGTGATCAGTACGTCTTCTGCAAATCTTGCTGCTCTCAGAGAGCTGTGGGATGCACAGTTTTGTGGTGTTTTTTTTTTTCCTAGTGGAAAAGTGTGAAAAGGTAGTGACAGAAGGATATAGATGTGCATGAGCTGACAACAGTCAGGTACGTAGAGTTTGTGTTGCAGAGATTATTGAGTCCTCCTGCAAGAAATTAAGTTCTCAAGCATTAGTAGCCTATCAGTTTTACACACAGGGATATATGTGTGTGTGGAGAGAAGCAGCTGAAATTAATTTATTTTCATCTCAGTGAGCTAGGCAAAGATCTCAGCCTTTCTGTTTGTACACTGTGTCTGCAGGTCTGTGATGCTTCCTTGACTTTAGTTATTAAATCGGCAGCATTTTCAGTGTTAGACCTCTGCAGATCCTAAGGGGTTACTTTTTATAGTAGAATTCCTGAAAACTTAATGTACAATGAATTGACTATAAATCACAGAATCACTATAAATCACTACCCGAATAAGCAGCCGTGATGAAATTAGTGAACTAGTAGAGGTGGAAACAGATGTATTTGCAAGACATTTCTGCCTGTTCCAAGTTTATTTCATGCTTTGACTGCAGCATGCTACCTGTGCTATTGGGAATGGTAATTTCTGCAGCGTGATGATAAACAAGAGTCACTGGCCAAAGAGAGGTCCCCTTGACATTGCTTTGGTGAACGTACTTCATCACAGTCTTGTTGTTAGTGCTGTCAAATAGCTGAACTTATATGAAGCATGAATGATGTGTTGGAAAGATTAATTTTGTCAGGTATACTTATGGCAAGGGCAGCTAACATCTCAGAAGGGATAGTTTACAAGCATTTGCACAATTGCCCCAATTGTTTTGTTTCATAATTAATTATGTTTATTCATGGATGAATCTGGGATTTCTGTCTGGAACTAGAGATTTGATCTCTGATAGCTATTTTGAAAAAACAAAATTACTTCTCTAGAACCACCATTGTCTCCTATGAAGAATGTAATCTTAAGTCTTTGGAATCCTGATGATATTGTGTTAAACCTCTGAGTACTATATTTTACAGCACGTGTGTTTTGCAATACCTTCTAGAGTTGAGTCCACTGACTGAATTCTCTTTGGTTGTATTTCTTAATTAGTAGGAAATGGTATTTTTACCATTACAGAAAAAGACTTTTGATTTTACTAGTCAAGACTATTCATCTTGAATTTGGTAGCATTGGATTTTGGTGGTGGGTAGCCAGGAAGAGCATGTACATACATAACTTAGTTTTCTTTACAGAGTTCAGACTCTTTCTAATAAGGACCAGTAAAATTACGTAATTACTATTAATGTAACTATTGTATGGATGTGTGCGTTAAGTGACCTTGAGAATACATTGGCATTCTAGTAGAGCCTCTGCGTACAAAAACACGGGGAAATAAATTTAATGAGTTTATTTTTTTCTTACACTATCTGTCTCATATTCAAAACATTTTAAATAGTTTAAGTTAAAATGAAGTGCTTCTAAGAATAGTTCACTCTTGAACTTCTCAGATTTAAATTTTCCTTGTGGTTTTGTTGTTTGATGAGTCTCATGGGTTTTGTAGAATCACCATTTCTAAAGTTCCTGCCTTCTTTCTATAGACAACTTTCCACTTCTTCACGGCTGAGCTTTGTCTCTTTATACTTTCTGCCACATCTTGCAAGGGGTTCCTTTAAAATGTCCTAACTACTTTGTCAGCTTTCGGAAGAGAATCACAATGCTGAATGGATGATAAGCTGCTTATGGTGAGCTCTAGGCATTCCTTAACCAAGAGATAATCAGCGTGTTTGGTAACTTTCTAGTCTGATGCAAGACGCAAAATTTCTCTAATAATTTCTTTGAGCTTTTGTTTAACAGGGAGGCAAAATCCTTAGATTGCACCTTGCATCCAGAATGAAACTTGCATTTTGGTACAGTTCTATACAAACAGTCCTTAATTTCTGCTGGAATTGATAAACTGTACAAAACCAATCTGTAGCCAGTTGTGAATTCAGCATCTTGAAAAGCATGCATATGGAAGTAAGGTAGAACTTGTGCTATGATGTTAGCTATTGAAAGTTAACAATGCACCTTCTAATGGTAACCCCACTTGACAAAATAATTGCTTTTTGCGCTTAACTTGCTGAAGCTTTACTGCTTAAAAGCCCCATTTATTGTGTTACACCGTCCATGTAAAGAGATCGAGGAATAGGTAAAGACTATTGTTCGTTAATAATAAAATGATCTGTTAAGAATAAAAAGATAATTAAGGGGTTTACAGCTAAACGACTAAAGATAAAAAGTGAAAGGTAAAAATAAGGCTTTTTTTAGCTTATTAAAAATTTGTATCGAATATGACAAGGATAAAATCCACAGAAAATAGCATGTGTAAAACAATAAAAATGAAATAGTGAACACAGGAACATCTTGGATGTATTTAAGTCCTAAATAAAGCTGCTTAATTTTTATTCCAGATTTTTAAAAATCCTTACCTAAAAGCTAAGATCCCTTTCCTCCTATGAATCTCCATACGTGGTGAAAACTCCCACTTTGGTTTCATGTTTTCCTCCCTTTCACCTGCGAAAAAACTTAGCAAAACTTGAGGGTTACAGATTTCCTTGAAGCAGGACTTGTCTGGTTCACCTGCTTGAAGAATTGATTCTAACTTGAGTCATCAGCAGCCTTGGTGTGCACTTGCTGGCTTTATGCTGTCTTCATGCTGGTAGCCCTCAGCCTGTGGAGCTGTACGGTTGGCTTTCGTAGGGATGTGTCATGAAGGTGCAGAAACAGCCAACCATTCACTCTGCTGTTTTTTAGCTCTGTTTTCTAAAATCCTCTGTTCTCCCCACAAGGGTAAGGTGATCAAACACTTACCATCACCTTGTCATCATCTTTTCCTCCCTCCTTCCTTTTCCACGGGACCTCTCTCTTCCTACATGTTTATAGATACCATGCTTCGATTCTTTTCTAGATCGAAAAGAGTCAAACATTTTTTAATACAGTTATTTCATTTACTCTTCTCAAAAGTGAGATACGTTGCTGCTGCTATTATCCAATATGTTTTAGAAGACTCCTGCACAATACTGCTTGTACTCTGAACTCAAGGTCAAAATATACCAGGATATTATTAGTAATAAAAATTCAGATTGTTCAGGCGCAGAATCTTCTTAATACATTTCAGGGATCAAAAGATGATATGTATGCATTGTTGATGATGGATCAACTGCTTCTGGGTGGCAGGCAGAAGTGGTTCCTAAGTATTTGATGGGAGCTGCAGGAGCGAGCGTTTCCATGCAGTAGTTGTGTGAAATCAAGACCCGTCCCTGTGGTTCAGCTGAGCGACAGCAGTGGTGACTGCTGCTGATTTAAAGAGTAGGAGTGGGACACCAGGGCTGGTCCTCATTTGGCACAGCCTGAAACACAAAGTTGATGCAGATGACGGAGCAGATTGCTAGGCATGATCTACTGCGTTAGTATGGAAACTGAATAATTCATCCTATGCTGACAAGCTTATGAACTGCTCGCAAACATCTGTCGAATCAGTTAAATTGCTTAATTCTTGTAGGTGCAGTGCTTCTTGTCCAGAACCAAGTCAATAATAATGCACAAGGGAGATAATTGTCAGCAGTGTTAGAAGGGAACAACTACATAAAAAAACATCTCTTATTGCAAAGATCTTAGGATAAGTTAGACAGCAGCAGTGTTGACACAAGTGTGAAGACTCAATGTAGAGGAATGGATTAGTTTCAATTACCTAATTACCTTTAATGAAGTTCAAAATATTTTGATATGTTTCATTCCAGAATATTTTTTTTATTACAAAGTTAATTTTTTTTGCCTCTTCCTTTGCTCCTGAAAAGAAGAAACATTAATATCTCTTTATATTGTTGTACAGACCACTTTCTGATTCTGAACAGATCAACTTTTTAAAGAAAATAAGACTATATATTCAGCAGCAGAGGTACGACGAAGCGGTAAGTCTGGTTTTGCTATATGCTTTCTAGATAAAAACTTTTAACAGGAACTTCTATTATATGTAAATGTTTACATTTGCTTAACTTGAAATGAAACTGGGAAGTAAAACTTTTTTCTTTCCTTACGATGCACATCTCACTAGTTAACACAAAATACAACTGTAAGTCTCCAAAATTTTGCGTTTTGACATCAGTTCTAATAAATAATACTGACTTGCTGTATTTTTTCTCATACTTCTTAAACTGTTATCATTCCATAGTATACTAATGCACAGAGTATGGGTTTTTTTCTTCCACTGTAAAAAAGGGTAAACTGAGTGAGAAGCTGAGGAATGTAGTTCATGTTTACGCTTAGGCTGCTAGTTACATGAAAGAAGTAGTATAATGTCTTGCTTCTTCATCGATTGTGCTCACTTTTGTTCTTTTACCTGAATCAGATGTTCTTAGTTTTAATTTCACATTTTGGTTTGTCAGAGACATAGAGCCATGTGTGGAATCATTCCGTGTTTCCCAGTTCTGGTATTGCTTTTCTAAGTGTTTGTTACCACTCACTCTGCGACAGGGTACATGATGGGTGCAGTTCACCAGTGCTTGTACTCTGACATAGAAATAATTTGTAGAACTAAATGGTACAAACTAGTCGTTCGTTTTAACAGGTTTATTTTTGTCACTGACCTTTGTGTTAAAAATTACATTAAAAAGTGTTCAAGGCCAGGCTGGATGGGGCTTTGAGCAACCTGCTCTAGTGGGAGCTGTCCCTGCCCATGGCAGGGGAGTTGGAACTCAGTGATCTTCAAGGTCCCTTCCAACTCAAAACGATTCTATGATCTAAGATTACATTTAACCTGCCAGATGTATGGAAGAATAATTCCTTTATATGTTAGGTTTCAGCTCTTCTTTTTCCCTAATATGTTTCTTGGGGTAATAAATTACTATTTTATGCACAAGACAGCTAAATCTGTTTTATACCTTGTGCTTTTTTCTTTACCTCATTGTAAATTGGAAATAGCTCAGTTTAAATCAATGGCTCTGTTTTGCTGTGGGAGCAGGTTTCCTTTTCTTTTTCTTACTTGCCTGTCACACCTTTACTTATGGGAGATATTTGATACATTTCAGCACTAGAACCTACGAGTTTGTGTTGTCGGTTATATATGAATTTTACCCCTTGTTCACTTGAGTGCCCCAAGTGCTCAAGTTCACTCTTGATCACTAACACGTCGGGCTTGTGCCTGTGCCCTGGTTATCCTCAGCTTCCCGTATCACTGCTGGGGTGTAGATGATTCTTTGCCACCTCAGCTTTGCAGCTCTTTGCATTGCAAATAAGCGTTCATAATTGTATCCTCACAAATGACGTGATTTTGGGTGTTTGCCCATTGGCAGACCCTTTTTCTGTTGATTTGTTGTGGTTAAGTCTCAACTGAATACCTGGACATACAAAGAAGCATTATCATGTATGCTCTATTTCTTATTATACTCTTCCTTACTGATCTTTTAATCACCAAGGGATCCTCTGTGACCACAAATTACACAGCTGAGCTTCCCATCTTCAGGAAGCCCATGGGTCAGCACACCTCTGTGTAAGGAATGACATTCATAGTGGGGAAAAAACACCGTCTGTCTTACGGTGTCTCCCCAGTGGAGGTACTGAGTTAAGGAGACCTGTGAGTAGACTTGATATATCCCTTCTTGTATCCAAATTATTTGCATTCTAAGACCCCCAAGCAGCTGCCTTGTGAATGAAACGCAGGCTCCAGTTCTGTCTCTGAATTCACCTCTGGTGCTTAAGCAAAGCGCTGGGGGTGTCATGAACTACTGAAGGCGAGAACATCATGCCCAAGGACGCAGGTATTTCAGGCTGTGGAGAGTGACATGTTTCAGCTGCATCCATAATCCTCCTCCTATGTAAATGTTGCACCTTCAGAATCACATGACTGTGGGGGTTTTTTTTGTGTGTGTGTGTGTCACTTATAGTGGGAAAATATATGGTCAAATGCTCACAGGAAAGATAAGTGGCATGCTTGGTAGTAGGTGGTGTCCAAGGTGTGCTATCTGTGTAGCTTTCACCATCTGACCACTGTTGTGGCCAGGGATGATGGTGGAGGAGCCATTTAAATGATGGTTGATGTTAGGTCCAACAGGAGTCCAAAGCAGGGTGTACTCCCACCGTTGGCGCTGGCCAAAGCACTGCCCCTGAGCACAGAGAGGGGACAAGAGTGATGGTGCTGCTTGAGCTCCAGTTGCTGTTAGTAAGGTTGATTTGTGGAATGAAACTTATACTATTCTAAACTGTTCCTTATATGTTTTGTTTGCCCCTAGGTATCTCTGTGCAAAACCCTGATTAACCTTGCTTTGGAAGGCTTGTCTTATTACCATACTTATGATAGATTATTCCTGGGTCTAAGTATTGCAATGGGTTTTGTGGGCTGGACAACTTACGTGATTTTGGTGATTATCAAGACCCATACCAATTTGACAAAGACTGTCCAAACTAAAGATAAGGTAGGTTGGAAACATGCAATGATTTTTTTTCTATCAGTTTTCAGCATTATATGTATTCAGTCTCTCTATGCGGGAGACCAGATTGCACACCTTCCACTTCTTTTGACTGCACGTGGAAACTGAGAAGCTGTGGAGCTTTGTAGTTACTGGAATCCTGTTTGGTCCATTCATTAGGATCAGTATTCCTAATCCATGTAAGTCTGAGTGTGCAATACTCTGCTTTCTCGGTTTTTTCCTTCCTACTGCTGTGCATTTTACTAGATGCCAATGCAAGTGTAAGCAAACATAGTGATTTAAAAATATTATGGGGTCTGTATAACCGGAAGACAATTTTTAGCATTAATTATAGTAAAGTCAGCCCTCTGTTGTAATAATACCTGTTTGGAAGGATACAGACTTCAGGCTTCTATTTTGATTTTTGTTCCTCACTGTAAGGCAAAAAGAAAAAACATTAGCATGTAAATTATTTTATTCCTGTCCTCCTTGGCAAGGTGAAATCAGTTTTCAGAAGATGTGCAGTCTAGTCGTGGTGTTTTTAAAATGTATAACCTGTTTTAATAGAAAGGTGAACTGCGGTTTCACAGATTGGCTTGCTCTCTTGCTCTTTGTGACTTGCAAGGGTGAAGCAGAAGACATCAAAGATGAAGGAAACGCTTTTTGACAAGATTATTATGGTTTGATTTTTCACGAAGTACAGAATCTTAGGAAATTCATTTACTTTCAGTGATTCATCAAGGAAAGAAATAGCTCAAAAAGGTGAACAGGCAAAAAGCTAGCATTTCATTAGAGAAGAATTAAAGCCTTGGGCAGGGATCTCCCAAACTTCAAGAATTTGTTTCAGAATAAAAAGAATTGTTCCATTTGTTAATGTAAATGAGAATGAGCACCCACTTAGCATCTTTACTGCCTTCAATATATTACTCTGAGAAAATTCCTATCGTACTATCTTGAGGTTTTTACTACTGGCTGAAATGAGATAGTCTTGGCCTTTAATGAAAATGATCAAAGAAAATTGAAATGGAAAATATTCATATATGCTGTACTGCATGATTTAGGTTTTCTTTCATCAAATAACTGAGAAGAAATAATCCAAGATGCACGGTATGCTAGATACAGACAAAATAATTACAATAAATAGACTGAGTATTGGGCATGTTAATAACTACATTAAGCAAAGACTTCACATTTTTAATTGACAGATTTTCATTTGGTAAATTGATTTTACTTGCTGAAGACAGGTTTATGCTAGTGACAGTGGTAGAAAAAAATTAGATTTCTCAGTTCTTTGTCTACAGAATTTTTCTTTCCCCAGTTTTATCTGTAGAAGCCTATTTTAGTGTTCCTAAATACTTAGGGAATCACAGTGTGAGGCTAATGCTTCTTATATGGAAGTTATTTGGTTTATAGCTAATATTGGAGCTACTTAAATAATTCTGCTGAGAAACTAATCTACCATTGACAAATAGTCTTCTGCAAAGCACAGCCTTACAAAATCTGAAAGGAGCCTCTGAATAATGAAACTGCATATCCTGTATATATCATCTTTACAAGTTTTTTTGGCTTCTTATGCTGCACATGAAATTATTTTTTTTCTTTTAGAATAGTGTTTTGCTTAGCAAGAAGCATAACTTCTTAATTGTGTTTAAACATCTACAGAAAATCCAAAACTGATCTCCGTTTTCAGTGCATGACTAACTATATTGGACTCTACAATGTTTATGTCTCTGTATGGAATAAAATGTTGATTGTATGTGTTTACTCATTCAGTGATAAATTATATGGTGTACATATCATATCTATACATCTTCATTCTGTCTATATCTCAGAAATGTAAAATTTAAAACTAATAAAATTGCATTAGGTCAGCTTTCTATTTGACTTTTTTTTTTCTTTCTTTAGTGGCATATCTTAGCAGAAATTCTATCTAAAAATCATTTAGAACTTGCATTTGCTGTCAGTTTAGATCAAGGCAGTTGTATGTCAGTTACGGGAAGGGACCAGAAAAAATTCTAACCCGTCTACGTGAACTGCTAATTAAATCTTTTCTCAGCATATTTAGCATAGTCAAATAACTGTCTCCATAACTCATTCAAAGAAACTGGCATTCATGTAGAAGAAAACAGGGTCTTCAGTCATTACCTATAAAATATACTGAAGACTGTCCAGTCACTAAAGCTGCCTTTGCTATGTTAAGTGGCAATATGTAAAGATAAAATTGTTTATTTAAAACCTGTACATAATCTTCCCTTAACAGTAATTCTTCTGTTATCTGAATATCCTTAAATAAGGAAGTGTAAGTAGTTCAATGACCAGGTAAAAGGCAGATGCAAAGCAATTGTTTAATGCTTCTCTTTGCTACCTGATGATTAAGGACTGGCCTTCCTGTCTCAGATTACCCATTTCAAAAATTTTCTTTCTCCCTTTCATGTTCCTCCTTACAGCTCTCTCGGGCTGAGGACATGTTTCATTGAGTTCAGGGTAGGGAGAATGTTCTAATCTCATATCTTAATTATTTTTTTTTTTTTTATTTAGGAAAAGGTTAAAGCAAAGGAATTGTAATATAATAACAGTTCTAGCTATGCTAGGAACCTTTTAGCGCCGTGTGACTCTAGTCCTCTGTTGTATTTGGAAACTGTAGGTTCTTTGGGTAGGGCCATCTCTCCTGTGTAAGACTGATCACGAGCCTCCTTCAGTAACTGTCCCTAAATTGTAAAGAGTTGGGGTTTTTCCAGTAGGAGTTAATGGTCTATATTTTAATTTAATTAGTTCTCTTACAAATGTCTAAAGCAGGAGGAGGAAACGTGCTAATGGAATTTTCATTAAACATTTTGACCATAATGCTATGAACTTGAACTCAAAAGGTTATGCTCCAAGTCTGGTTTTAGAATCTAAATTTAAGAGAGTTCTTTTTTTCCAAGACATCTCTGACTTCCACTGGATTTCAAGTATCCATTGAACATATATAAGACTGCATACATTGGGCTTCGAGATTGTACAAGTGTGCCTTGCCTGTGCAGATTTTACTGCAGGGCATATTTAGAATTAGATCTTCAAATATTTTTTTTTCATTGGGCTGGAAACAGTGTCCAGACTTGTGTCCATAGACACAAGGCAGCTTGAGTGACTGTTAAAATAACATTTGCTGTACTGTGTAATTAACAAATGGAAAATAGCATGCAGTTTAGAACTCTTTATTGCTGTTTGAGGAATGCTTGTCCAACCACTTGTTTTTTTCAGGAATCTACAGTTCTCTTCTACGGTTTTGCCTTTGTTGGAATGATAATAGCTTTTTTCCTGTTGATTCAAACATGTCCTTGGACATACTACGTATACTGTCTCTTGCCAGTACCAGTATGGTATGCAGTTGTGAGAGAGTAAGTAAATACATTTTATAAAGAATGTTTTCTAAAACCAGGTCTGTGCTTCCTTTTTATTGACAGCTAAATTTTCACACAAGTTTGGGAGAAAAAGTTAGATATAATTTTATCAAACTTCCTAAAATGCTTCCTGAGACATTTTAGAGCACTCTGGTTTATATTTCACTTGACATATAGAATATTTTCCAAACTGACTGATACAGCTGCCAACTCTAGAAGATATCTTTTCTATTAACAAAAATAAATTAATGTCTTAACAAGACAAAATGTTTTTAGTACTCTTGTAACTGTAGCAACAGGATGCTAAAATCTTGGGTGAATACCTGCAGCAGCTGACTTCTTTTATAAAATGGGACAGATTGTTCCTTTTCTTCAGTAATTTTTTTTAATAGTCTGATCCTGCAAAGTGTCAAATATGCTGAACTCCAGCTGCATTTGGAGAATGTGTGTTAGTCATGTTGAGGACTGTGCTCTGACATGGAAACAAACTTGTCTTGTTTGGGTCTCCTTTTATCCAAATAAAAAAAAAAAAGCAACACTCTTTACCTTCTGATTTCTATTACTTACCTAATCCATTGGTAATTCTGTAGTTACCAACTCAGTATTATTCAGAGAAAATGAGACAAACTGCAGTTAGATAATGAGCTGCCTCATAAAACACTGAAAAAGTGAACTGTGGTTTTTTTTCCTCTCTTTAAAGCTTCTGAATGTTTCATCAGTTATGACGGACATTAAGCGCAGCATAACAAAAAAAATATTCATAAACGCAGAGTCGATTTGAATAAAGAGTAATCTGAAGTTTGTCCAAATACTGGCAAAGATGTGCCAGAAATAGGAGGGGAAAAAGGTGGAGGATTTTATTGTAGATTTTATATGAAGTAAAACTGGGCAGAAGGAGCTTCATACCATTAGTGTTTCTAAACAGCAGGCAGGACCAACAATAGATGAAATATTTATTGTGCTCTGACCCCCTCCCCACCCTTCAAAGGTAAAATCCTATATTATTTCTGTTTTTTTAAAAACAATGACTATCTCGTTCCATCATTTTGAACAGACTTCTTGTTATTCAAGACCTCGCCACAAATCTCTTGTCACTTCGTATTGGTCAGTCTATAGGATTCCTCTTGGTTTCTACACTGGGAATTGAAATACTAGTAAGTATTTTATCCTTATGTATCAACAGGGCATCTCATTGCTGGCATTCTACCTCTTTGAAGAGTTGTAAGTTTTATTAATGTGCTTGTTTTTCAGTCTTCTGTTTGTTGGGTTTTTTTTTTTCACTAGGTCTTCAGCTTTTTCTACCGCTCTACACTTACTATTGGTCTTCTTGTCTTTGCTGGCTGGCCGATGATCACGCAGCTGTGGATTCAAGCAAAGGTACAGTATTGCTTTGCTTAGAAAGAGCATTTTAAATAGCTAGAAGCTGATTGCATCTTAGGATGGGACTGGTTTCATTGGAATGCTGCTCTAGATTCTTGTTTGCTTATGCTCTTATTCTAATCTCTGTCACAAGCAGCATGTAGCAAGGCAAGGGAGTTTAATATGATCTGGATAGATCTGTTGAACGAGAAAAGTAATAAGACTGCTTAAGAATTTGGGGGTAGCTATGGGTTAACTATCAGTTTTTTGTTGTTAATAATAACTAAAAAATGCTAGACTTAAAATCATATGCAATGCACATTATTTCTCAATTTAACAGTGGCAAAACTGTTGACATGCACAATTGGTGAAAGTGTCACCATTTTGATAATATGATTATTTATTTAAAAAAAAATTGAAGACAACTGAAAAACGCTTGTAGATTCGTAATTGTCTGCAATCAGCTGGCACACGTTGTTCCTCAGGGGCAGATTTCTGTGCTGTTTTTCCCAGGGGAAAAAAAAATCAACTTTTGTAGTTATGGGTGTGAAGTGGCACAATCTTTAGTATAAAAGGTATATTTGGTTTTTTTTTATTGTCATCAAGTAACTTGTCTTAAAGCTGGGTATACACAAAAGATATTTTGTAGCACTGAACATTTCCTTTCAGAACTTGAATCTGACTTGAACTTGAAAACTTTAAGTGGTGTAACTCTTAATGTTTCTATTTAGAGTAAAATACCTGGGATAGATTGGTGGGTTGTTTTTTTTCCCTCCTAGCAAAGAGTTGGGAATTATGTAGATGATTATGGTGGTTAAATCAAATGGCATTCAGATTCAAAAACTGGAAAATGTTATGATATCTAGAGAATAGCTAGCAGCTGCAAACTTCTGATGAGATTAGTTTTATTCCTTTCTTCCATGAGGTTACTCATCAGCTGTTTGATGACTGCAATGTGTGTGAAGGCCACACTTTGAGAAAGTGATTTTAAGTATAAGCTTAGCTTTAATTCTCTTAGTCTTTGATAAGATTTTGACGGCTGTGTAAATGAGATTCTTTTCTGTATTAAATTGAAGTGCTGTAATACCAATGACCCTGTGCCCTCTTTAAAGTTAATTTTACTCTTGATAGATAATGGGGGTTTTTGCTTGTGGGAGATGCTAGTAGCTGTTAGTAGTTCGCGGAAGCATTTTTTTCTGATTAGACAATTGTCTCAATTGTCTGTCCACATGACCTCCAAAAAATCCCATTTGTTTTTCTTCTAGAGAACAGCATTGATCTGGACTCTTCTGTGTGTGCTTCTGGCAATATTTCCTTTAATGCCTGTTGTAGGAAGAGAACCAAACATTTCTCTGGTGTAAGACTCTCATCTTCTTTAAACTTATTTCCCTCTTTGATATTCAAAATTTAGGCTGACTTTTGATGTATATGAGGAATTGTATTATTGAAAACTGGCTGAGGCAGGTATTGAAATTCAGAATTTAAATAACATGATTATAGAGACCTTGGTCATTCACTAATGTGAATGAGAATAGACTTTTAATTCTTTTGCCACATCAATTTGCTCTTTGCATTATTCTGTAATTTCTTGTAGAGGAAAGCATTTCTCAAAATATAAAAAACTGCAAATTTTACATGAAAATAAAGGTTATCATTAAAGTGGGAGCTTCACTGGGGTGCAAACATGGTAAATACCACTGACGTGAATAAGAACATTTGTTCAAAAGCAATTTGACAACATCTTTCTGAATTCCTTCATCTAATTTTGAATAATCTGTCTTACCCACTCTGTACCTAATTCAGGGAAATAGAACAAATAGGATAGGCAGAGCTCTCTTCTTCCTCGGTGTCTCTTTTGTCTCTTCTTTTTCCATTTCTGTTTCTCGTTGCTGCTGGTTTGATATTTCCTACAGTTGATTTGTATTTTTTTTCTAGTGCATCTTTGTCATTTGTCCCTCTCCTCTTCTGAGCTACTCTTTCTTTCATTATACAAGCATGCTCTTATATCTGGATGCTATCCAGGTGGTTGGCCTGAAGGCGTTAGGCTTCATTGTAGTTACTGCAGAGACACTTGAATTGACCTGGATGGCAACGGCTCCTTCTGCTGTCTCGCAGAAGATACTGTGCCCCATTGGAGCCAGGGTGCCAGATCCTCAGCGAAATATGAGATTTGAGCAGTAATATATGATTACAGATAGAATTATGAGCCCAGATATTTCCAAAATTATTTACATTCTGCCTCAATGTTTTTTACTGTCATTTAAATATATCTGTAGAAAACCCTTCTTAGTCTTGGTGCTTTGGCCTGTTAGAAATATTCAGGACAGATATGCTTTGGCTGTATTAACAACCTCTCAACTGTATGTACACGTGTATGTATTTCTGCTGATCCAAACTGAGGGATTTTTTATTATTTAGAACATTTGAGCACAGCTTAGAAATCAAAGTGGAATTAAATTACCTTCAGATCTTCCTCCTTGACACTTTTTTCCATTCACCTTACCCAGGCTGTACATCTTCCTATTTATTATTCCTATGAAACTTTCTACATCTGAAACAGTTTGCACCCACTTGAATCTTGTCAAGGGAGTTTTGAAGCTGAAAAGGCTTGAAGCAACAATTAAAAATATATACATATGTGAAGCTTCAAGATATTGAATATAAGGAGATGCTGGGAGAGAAGATTGAGGATGAAGAAATTAGAGTACCAGTGAGAACTAGGTGCATTTATTAAATCTATTCTTGAGCAGTGGCAGTATTCGTCAGGTCAGAGCTTCTTCAGTACATTAATAAAACTTCTATGTTACGAACAGGGAGCTGCTAACTCAGCTCAGTCATAAAAAAAGAGCATACAGGAGGTAAAAGCAGGATCAGATGACCCACGAGGAACACAGAGACACTGTCTAAATATACAGGATAGATTAGGAAACCCAAAGCTCTCCTGGAGTTGAATCTGGTGTGGGAAGACAGCGTACAGCAGCAAAAGGAAGACTAGGGAAAGCGTGGCCCTTCTGCTAATTGGGAAGGTGATCTGGTGATAAAGGACATGGAAAAGGCTGAGGCCTTCTTTTGCCTTCATCTTTACTGGTAAGACTGGCCATCAGGAAACGCCAGCCTTCGGACTGCTGAGACCTGTGGGAACGTCTGGAGCAAGACACAGCCTTAGTGGAAGATGATCAAGTTAGGGAACACTTAAACAAATTGCATGTGCGTGAGTCTATGGGCCTTGGTGGGATACACCCAAGAGGGCTGATGGAGCTAGCTAATGTCACTGTGCTAGTCTTTGAAGAGTTGCAGTGACAGCTGGTAGGAGAGGTTCCTGAGGACTGGAAGAAAGCAGATGTTATCACTGCTATCTTCAAGAATGGCAAAATAAGGATCCAGGGGACTACAGGCTGGTCAGCCTCACCTCAATCCTTGGAAAGATACTCAAGCAACTAATCCTGGAACCAAACCATTTCTAAACATAGGAAGGACAAGAAGGTGATTGGGAGTAATCAGCATGCATTTATGAAGGGGACCAACCTGGTAGCTTTCTAAGATGAGAAAATTGGCTCAGTGAGCCAGGGGAGAACAGTGAATGTTGTTTATTTTGACATCAGGAAGGATTTTGGTAGTCTCCCATAATATCCTCATACACTAACTGATGATGCACAATATCAGTGAACAGTGAGGTGGACTTGAAACAGGCTGAACTGTTAAGTTCAAAGGATTGTAATCAGCAGCACAAAGTCCAGCTGGAGGCTAGTCACTAGTGGTGTACAGCAGGGGTTGGTAATGGGGCCAGTACCATTTTAACATCTTAATTAGTAACCCAGATGATGAGACAGAGTGCACCCTTAACAAGTTTGCAGGTGATACAAAACTGGGAGACGTGGTTGATGCAGCATATGGACATAACGCCCTTCAAAGAGAAATCAGCAAGCTGGAGGAATGGAAGACAGGAAATGGAGACAGGAAGCTCATGGAGTTCAGAAAAGGGAAGTTCAAAGTTCTGCACCTGAGCAGCAGTAATTTCCATGCACGAGCCACCAATGTGCCCCTTACAGGAGAGGCCAGTGGTGTCCTTGGCATCACCAGGATGGTGATGAGGAAGGTGGTTATTCCTCTCTACTCAGGCTTGACGAGATGTATCTGAAAGTGCTTTGTCCAGTTCTGGGCTCTCTGGAAAGAGAGATGTGGACATACTGGACCAGGTCCAGAGAATGGCTGTTAAGTTGAGCAAGGGATTAGAGCATCTGTCACAGGAAAACAAGTGAGAGCTGGGACTGCTTACCCTGGAGGAGAGATTGAGAGAGCTGGAACTGGTTATTCAGGAGAACAGGAGACTCAGGAGGATCTTATCAGTGATACAAATACCTGTCTGGGAGAGAAGAATAAAGAAGACGGAGAAATGGGCAAAAATTCAGATATAGGAAATTCCATTTAAACGTAAGGAAGAAGAGTTATTACACTGAGGGAGGTCAAACACTCAAGGGTTTCCCCAGAGAGATTGTGGAGTCTCCGTCAGTGGAAGTATTCAACACCAGCTAGACATGGGCACGAGCAGTGTGCTGTAACTGCCATTGCTTTGAGTAGGGAGTTGGACTAGGCTGATCTCCAGAGATACCTCTCAATCTATCGCCATTCTGTGAGCAAGTAGCCTGCAACTGTGTTCTTCTATTGGTTAGATCATCACTTCAAAAGTGCTATTGAGATCGGCCTATGTACCCTGATTTCAACGAATATGAGGTATTTGTACATTTTTGTGTTATGCCTGAGAAAACACAATGAGCGGAGCAGTCACAAATGGGCATTTTTGTCAGCGGTCTGTCAGTAGAGATGCCAAGGAACAAGTGGAAGCGAGGGCCGTGTGGTTTGACTGCTTCCGTGTCAAGGTTGTAACATGACAGAGAAATACATGCAGGAAGCTTCTGCTGCCTTTACGGTTCCCCTGCTTGCTTGATGACTGAAGGGAGACAACTGGAGGTGATATTAGTATTGGTCCTTTGGTGAACCATGTCTGTTACTTTGGAACAGTGTCATAGTTAGCAGATTTACTCAATACTGCCAATTGCTATTTTTTTCCTGTGTTTTCATGATGAGTGACAATCTTCCAGTTACTCTTGCTGTTGCATTTAAACAAAGTTATGTATTTGGTAGTAATGGTGGTGGAACTACTCTGCTAGATGACAAACCTGACAACTTGAAACTGCTAACTATAGCACTGATTGCTGTTACTATTTTGTTCAAAATATTATTTGGAGGTAATCAAAAGTGCCTAAAAGTAATGGGTGGCAGGTCAGATACGGCCAAAATGGAGATATTTTTATTCTTTTTTTTTTTTGCCACTGCCATGAGAAGAACATAACTATATTTGTTGATGGCAAACTTTTATAAAAAAAAACCCAAACAACAAAAAACAACTGCAAAAAATCACAAACTAAAACCTAACCCAGACTGCCAAACAAACAGGCACAGATGTGTACCCCCCCAAAAAAACCTTAACCAGCCAATAGGAAAAAAATACACACAACAACACCACACTTAATTCTGGATTGGATTTTGTTTTTCTGAAGTTGGATGTTGAAGTTTCCTTAACACATTAAGTCTTGATACTGTAATGAATTGTTTAACCTTGATGAAGAACACTTGGATGAAAATTTCCTGAACATTTTGATGATACTGTCTGGGATTTTATTGTTCTTTTGTTTGTTTTTACAGAATAGCAGCTGGTTTGCTGACTCTCTTGATCTCTTGCTTCTCACTGGGATCTCTTTGTAAAAGTGAAAATAAGTACAGAAATAACCAAGATCTGAAAACACTTTTTTATCAGGTCAGTTGCTACTTTTCCGTAATTCTGAATATTAAGAGGGTTTTTTTTTGTGCAAATTTTTACATGCTTTCTAAGAACATATTCCTACCGAGGTCACAATTTTCAGGAAGAAAATGATTGTTCCTAAGAGTTTTGCCCTTGACTGTTTCAAAAGGACCATGCGCTCATGGTAATATGTGTTTTAAATATCATAATGCTGTGTTCCCGAAAGCTTATGCAGTGCATATTTATGTGTATTGATACCCAGAGGTGCATACACACTTTGATGCTCTACTCAGAGATTTTGAGAGCTTCAGTCTGTGTCTAACTTGCAATGACCTGTGTAGGAACTGCACGGGCTTGCTAGTTCAGGGGATTCTTTCCAGTTTCTGGTTGTAGAATCACAATGCGAGACTGATACAGACCTGGTTTTCCATTAGTTAAATCTTCTTCCAGATGAAATATGAGATCTTTTTTTCTTTATAGCTTCATGAAATAGGTGGATCTTTTCATAGTAGGTGCTAATTAAGTTCTAGGGTTCTCTAGCTAATTGAGATTCTAATAATACCTTGCATGTCTGCTATCCTCTTTTCTAACTTATTACAAGATAATGGTTTTATTTCAGGACCAGCTTTATTGGTTATGTCTTGCATACTGGAGTTTTATTGAGCATTATATCAGTGATTTAGGTATGGAGCTCAAATTTATTAAAAGGAGGGGAGGTGAAGAATAATGGATGCTTAAAATGCCTTTACCTGAGCACACACATGTGCGTATAATGTGCTGATGGTTTCTCTTATCTTTTCAAGCTTAACTGTGGAAAAGAGGTATCAGTTCCTTTTCTAAGCATTTAGGACAGGTATTTCCAGTATATACTCAGCAGAGGATTTCTCACTGGAATGCCTGAAAACAAGTTGTACTGGAGGGAAAAGTGAGAGAGTAGGTGGGTGGGCCAACGTCAACTCACCACGCAACTGCTGCAGCATCTTATGCCGTGTAACTTTGTGGAGAAGCTTACAAGTTATGATGATGAATTAGATCTGTAGTCAAAAAAGTAATGCCAGACTATTCTTAAGACAACCTTAGAGTATCAGGAAATTCACTCACAGAATCCTGAGATACTTAATTAGATGAAAAAGTTCTGCCTGCTTGTTCAGTGAGTAACGTCATCGTTTTTCTCCCAACCTTCAAGAAGATCATAAAGCTCCTCAAATTGCTTCTTAATCAGAGGATATTTTACAATAGTGACATCTAATTACTAGTCTCTATTAGATTTTTATTTCAAAAGCTTACTTGGGAATAGAAAACGTGGGATGCACCATTCAGACTCAGGGTAAGGAAAGGATTGGGAGGAGAGAGTATTCAGACTTAGAGGGAGAAAAGGACTTTGCAAGTTTCTAAGTAAATAACTTGTTTTGCAGTTAGGTTTCATAAGAAAATGTTTCAGAAGACTAGTATTTCTAGGCAATGAAATTCCCTTGTTCCCCTTTTTCTTTTGAGTAGGAGTTTTCAGTGGGGACGGGGAAGTAGATAATCATCCAAAACGTTGGTTTGGGGCATTTTGATTTACAGTTCCCAGGCAGTTTTAAGGGTGAGATGACTCATCTAGTCAGATGAAGCATACCGATTTTGCAATGACAGCCAGTGATCAGTGCGGACATTCACATACATAAGCACACGTCATCAGGTTCCTGCTTTGCGGCTCACAAAGTTTCTTAAAGGTCTCTTTTGCAGCTCCTCCATATGTGGTGTTTGGAGGCAGTGACTGAAGGTTATGTTTTCCTCTGATAACATTGTTCCTTCCTAGATAGGAAACTAAGATTGCTTGTTTGATCTTTCTTCATTTTGGGAAATGAGAAGACAGATTAATTCGCTATAGGTCTTTGTGTGCCACATTCCTGGCAAGTATTGCCTGAATTGGAAGGGAAAGTATGGTGGCCCTTCCTCATACTCTTTATGGTTTGTCTTGGGGATTCTGCTAACCTCTTTTATAGGTTCAGCTCTGACTAAAAGTCTTTGAGTTGCTCAATGGAGAAAGAATAGCTGATGTTTCTAGGTTTTTTTCCTTTTAGTAAAATGCCTACTGATCTTGCCAAACTCTGATCAGGATTCCCTGAGTACTTTTTTTTTTTATCCTTTTCCTGTTTGTTTTGGTAGTGTCTGCTGTGTGCAAGAACCCTCTTTTAAATCTTTCATTTCACCCATCTGCTTGTTTGGGATGGATTTTCATACAAGAAATAAGATAATAGTTCCTAAAGACTCAGGTAGCTCATAGTGTTGTTCTTTGCAAGTTATTTTGGAATTGCATCTGAATAAAGACACTTCCCTTTTCAGTTCTCTTCCAATTTCAGTCAGAGAAAGAGAGGGATTCAGCATAGTCTAGGCTTTTTGTTGTGCTTATGATGAATTTTTTTCTCTTCTGAAAACAGCTTTTTTCTTTCTTGTCCAAGTAAGCTTCCTTTTCCATCTGGGAATTAGCCTGTAGTGAAGATACCATCCCCGGTAAGGAACAAAGCTTGTTCCATTACGTTAATTGCTTTCCTTTTGATCAAAAAGAAACTGGAGCTGGCAGAGACCTTCAGAATAGGTAACAAAAACCCACCAGTTTGCATGTAGTCTCCACAGAAAAGATAATTCCCTTTGATGTACACCTTAGCAAATGATCATGAACTACATCTGCATCTGAGAGGCCATTTACAGGCTACAAATGTAGTGACTGATTTTTTTGTACCTTTATGCTATAGATCTCCAACATGGGTATTACCCTTAAAGGAAAAAAAAAAAAAAGCTCCAGCACAAAGTTATTTTTCAGTAAAAGTGTATAAAGACATTTTTAAAAGTAAAAATGCAAGCTTGAGTAACTTCATATGGTTACATTTACACTGCTGTTACAAACACTTCAGTTATGTTTAGATCTAATCTTAAAGTTTTGATACATGTCACCGCTTACTTGAGGGAAAAGATACTAATTGCACTCTTACAGATTCTGAAAATTGCCAAGAGTTTTTCAAGTTTTCTCTTGATATCATTAAAGCAGGAATAACAGCTTTTGCTGAATGTTGTTTGCTATGGCAAGGAGAGAATTGTCTTTTAGTTTAATACTAATTCTATATTTGAGAAGTCATTAAGGCTTCAGGAATAGTGAAAATAGGAGTTATTTCTAATCCATCAGTTAGACTGCTGCAGTGCTTACTGTACAACTTAATATTTTTTTTCCTAGAGTAAACACCAGTTTCTCTTTGCCAGCAGTTTCATAGGTGAAGTCAGTTTTTGCTGCACTACCAAAAATACTGCCATTTCCATTGGCTGATAATGTTGGGCCAAGTTATTATTCCTAGAAGGCTTGAGCGTCATGTGTGTCCCAGGTGGTCAGTTTATTAGTTTTCCCTTCTAAATTAGGAGGAGAAATAAGCCGTAGGAATCCATGTCATGTTGGTGGAACTAAGGCACTGGAAGAGTGTTTTCGTCCAGCCTTGTGTACAGTCCAGCTGTACCAGGTGCTAGTTCTCCTGCCATTCTCCCTATGGGTTGTCACCATATTAGATGCTTAAGAGAGCTCCCAACCAGAGCTGCTTGCAAAGAGGTGCTGGGACTGCAGATGTCACCCTTGTTTTTTTCTTTCAAGCTGTGACCTATAGATGAGTGTTTCTGAGAAGCCAGCTCTTCACTGTTCAAGAAACATCTCTGAACTTCAAAGAAAGTTGTGAAGGGGGAAAGAAGTCAGGTTCTTGGCTGGAGACCACTGTTCGCATCTCCAAGTTGCGTCTGTACTGTTTCACAGACCTGGAGTTGTTGGTGAAAGCTGAGAACAGTTTGAACATTACTTAAACTGCAAACACAGGAATCATAAAAGCAGATGCTGGGCTCTTCCCTGGACACTGATGTAGATCTAGCAGCAGTAAATTGGGTTTACTAATGTGCCTGGTTCATCACAAGTCTTCCAAGGCACAAGGTATATTGTGGGACATGACAGAAAAGTGAGTGCAAAGTGACTTCAGCAGTGGCTAGGGGATAGCGGAGGGATTACCAAAGCTTATAACACTAAAAGAAGTTGAAAAAAATATATCAAAGGGGAGACATGTGGTCTGAAAACAGAAAAAGCATCCCAAATAAACATCAGAGGTCTAAAGAGGCTGATTCCCTGAGCTTTTAGAGGCTTAATGCTTCGACCTACCTTATTGATGTCACACCGAAATACAAGTTACATGTTCTTGTGGCCTGAAATTAAATAGGAGCAGCAGATACTGAGCACCTGTGACACCAGGCCAAAGGACAATGCTGACTGCAGGGTGTATCCTCTGAGAAGATCCTACTCGGTATCTCTGCCAGGGGAATGTCAGATAGTCATATGGTAAAATGTGACAGATGTGAACACTGTGTAGTTGCTTTGCACACACACAAAAAAAAAAAAGCCACAACAGCAATTATACCTTGTAATGCAGTTTTAAAGGACATATTTGCAAAGTACTGTGCATGCTTGATTTGCCTTTTAGTGGAACTGCAGAGTTGTGAATAAATAGCAGTAATTGAAAATTTGGCTCAAGCATTTTCTTGGATAATTGTAATCTTTCAAAGATAACTGACTCATGGGGTAATTTTCCTAAGCCTTTTTTGCACCTACCTGATGACTGAGTGGTGTCTCTTGAATTAGCCAAGAAAAAAAAACAAACAAACCCCTCTTCAGCTTCACTGCTTCTCTAAGACAGAGGGCTCTGCTTGAGGTGGTTCAGACAATTTCATCTGAACTGCCTGCTAAGATTGCAGCTTCTTTCTGTCTCTTAAAATCCACCTCCAATCTGCTCTACTGCTGCTATCTCTTCTTACAGGACCTATGCAGCCTGTGCAAAGCTCTTACCTTAAGTAGGCTTCTCCTTCACCCTGTACCTCATCTTGCAGTGAAGCCACAGGTTCTCTTCTTTGTGGCTGCTGTTTAAGGACCAGTGCCTCGAAAAACTGGAGGCATTTTTTTTCAGTGGTTTACATGAGTATTTAAGGAGTTACTCTTGACAAAGAGCATATCATTTCAAACCAGTGATCCACAGCACTTCTTTAAACTATTTTAAAATAGCACAAATAAATAAAAATAAGAAGAATTTTAAAAAACGTGGAAGTTTTGAAAAGCATAAATTGTAAAAAGCTAGAAATACTCGATGTTACATATCAAACTTCCTGTTCTTATGTGGACTCAGATGAGGTGGTTATGCAACTTTAAAACATATTTACATATTTAGTATGAGATGGCAGAGATCCATACATTAATTATGTGATTCTTCTTTCTAGGTGTTGAGTGTTGTACTTTCGACATACGTTGTGAGCAGTACCCACGCCAGTCTTGAGAACAAACAGGGATTGCCTGTATTGAATCAAATTATTAGCTGGATGACTCTAGGTGAGAACATGTTCCCTCCCAAATTTGTATGCTGATAGTTTGTGAGGTCTGTGGTTGGGTAGGAGGGGTAAGACTTTTATATTAACAGCTTACTTTTGCACATATTCCTTTATTTGACTCCTAATAGTTCTTATGTGTGTTCCCTATTCTTTCCGAAGTGAAGTTTTTTTGAGGAGTGTGTTAGCCTAAAATACTACTACTTTGTAGATTTGTAATAAAAGACAAACAACATTGATTTACAAGCTGCTTTGTCTTTTGTTTTGAATATTCTGAATATCATGAAGATCACTTTTAGGCATATAATTGTATACATTCCCTTTTTGTTTCACTTGGAGCCACATAAAAGGTGATCTGAGATGTTCTGCAGACATCCAGTTAAGCATAGGGAAGCAAGGAAAGATTGTTGTTGCATTTCAATAGAAACTGGAAGCTGGAACTTGCAGCTGATGGTGGAGACCATGGGGATATGGAAGTGCTTTTCAGAGCTGCCTTGCAAAATGTCTGCAAACTAATGATGTTAATGTATGATTGATACCTATTAGAACTTAATTATTAAAGAAAAAAACAATTTACAAGTCTGTGGAGTTTTCACCACTCTAAAATTAAAATCTTAGGATGATTAAAGAGAGCAAACGTAGTTATCACTGGGATTATGGAATGCAGTAAAGCAATACCTTTGGTATTTCAGCTATAAAATCATTTCTGTAGGGCTCTATTAGAAGATGTTAGGCATTGTTTATCCCTCAGTGATCTGGAATGTGGGATTTGTTTTACATCTAAATGTATCCCATGCAAAGTTTGACAGCAACTCTTTGCTAAAAGTCAGGACTATGAATATAAATATTGCTCGAAGAAAGAATTACAACTCTTGTTATCCAGTCGCTGGATGTCTTATATATTGTGTACATTTCTGTATTGTTTTAACTTAAGCAGATCTTGTCATTTTTGGCAATCCTGCTTCTGTTTGAGCAAAGGGATTCAAAAGTATTGCAACTGTTTGTGAACAGAGTGTGTGAGCAATGCTCTCTTTGGAATGTAGTTTTCTTTGGAGCGTTTTCCTTTACATCCTGCTTTCCTAACTCTTCATAGCCTTCAAAGCTAAGTGGAGATCTCTGTGTGATGAATTCCTTCTGGTTGTAAAGTCAATGAAATCAATGACGTCCTGCTTGGCTTACTGGAGCAGGAATTAAGGGTAAAGGTTATCTTTCTCTCCTGTATACAGGTGAGAAAAAAACCTTAAAACCTTTTTTCATCTAAGAGATGATGGCCAGTCAGAGAGGTCTAGAGTTATGAAGAAAAAGCATATTAGAAATTCTCTTTGCTCTGGGTGATGATTCTAAGATAAAAATAAAGCTGAAAGTGAAGTAAACTGTATGTACCCAAAAGTCAATTTGCTGCCATGGTGGTATTGAATATTTTAGCAAAAACTTTCAGACTGGAAGTAATCATTTTAAGTGGACATGATATACAAAGGAGCTTTATGCATTTGTTGAAGTTGCTTTACGTAATTAAACACAGAACCAAGCAGGTAAAAAGCTAAGTCATCCAACAGTGTTGGAGAGAAATGCCTTGTCACCAGCATAACCACAACTTGAACTGCCTTGTCCCCACCATCCACCACAAACACGGTGTTGTAAGAATTAAGGTACAAAGGTTTCTAGTGTAGCTTTTTCAAGGCTGGTGGCATTTCAGGTAGTCAAACTCCTCTTCATCTTGTTGCTTAGTTATGGAAGAATGACACTGCTATTTGTTAAACTCTCATTTTGCACCTCTGTGTTTATATAATAAGATTTACACAATTATCAGTATTTATTAATAACAGTGATGGGCTGGAATTGAGACTTCTGAGGTTTTCCAGAAAATTGTTCCCCCCTCCCCAGCTATTTATTCTGATGAATATGATGCCTACCTTGTTTAAAATTTTAATTTAGGCCTAAAATTATTTGTTTGAAGAAAGACTGTTTTTTGGAGAACCAGGCAAATGAATTGGTGATGGTGGGTTTCTGCAGGCCTGTGTCCAGCTGGTTTTAGCTGTTATGCTCTGTGGTTGGTGCGGTGTACTTAACCACAAACAGAGAGGTCAAACTGGGAGTCATAAAGTGAATCCAGCTGCTTCCCATGTTCTGCAGAACCATCTTTATCTTAGCAGATATTTCCACATGAATATACGTTATGTTTTAAAGTTTTCATCAGTGGAAATCTATTATAGCAACTTGCCAAATTTTGAGGAATTTGGGGTCATAACTGTGCACAGAGGACATATACAGACATTTGTATAGGTCAGCCAGAAACTTGCAGATCTTTTGATGGTTAGTATCATGATGCCATGGTAAGTGGGATAATGCTTCTGCATTATCTTAAGTGAACAATAGTTTGTGAGAAATTAGTTTGTGTGAACTAGAAAGCCAGGGAATTAACATGATAGAGAACAAAAATTACTTATAATAAATATTAAACACTCCAAATGTTGGGTTTTCTTTAGCAAAAGTAACTTCTGAAAAGTAGGGCTTATATGACCAGTAGTGAATTTCTGTACGTGAAGCATCAAGATATGAAGAATGTTATCTTGTTAGAGAGGATGAAATGTTTTCCATGTAGTGACTGATGAATCTCTCTTTATTGCAGTTTCTTCCTTGGTGTTGCCATTACTGAGCCCTACGTTTCTCTTCCAGCGACTGTTCAGCATACTGCTCTCCCTGATGTCCACCTACCTGCTCCTCAGCACAGGGTACTTCTTGCTTACTCTGTTTGGATTTATCTTATGTATGAAAATCAAGGGCTAAATATGAAACTGTCAGTTGAATCTCATTAACATTTCTGTCAAAGGTGTAATGTGTGCTTCCCACTGTAGTATCACCATTTATCTGTTTACTTCCCTAAATAAAATTTCAGGGGGACTTCCATATTTCTCCTTGTATTATAAACTTGTTGACATTCCTTCCAGCTAGAACAAGCAGTGACTGAAAGAGAATGTATTCAAACAGTCTTGCACCAAAATAAGTCTCATTTAGTTTACATCTTTTGTTGCTTTGGCATGTGCTTTTCTGCTCACAAAAAAAAAAAATATATGTATATAAAATAATGTCTCTCCCAGCTGTTTGGCACTGGTGTCTAGTTATGGCTTAAATGATACTTGACAGGAGACAGCCCTAAAATAAGGGGAAAATTTATTCAGAGAGGTTTTCATGGAAGTAACTTTTTGCAAAGGGATGTTAGTCCCTGTAAAGTGTAGGCCTTGCTTCTTTTTGTATAAAAGACAAACTCCTCAGAGCTTGTAAATGAAGAAGACACTGTGTCAGCTAACCCTTTTTTTCCCCAGACTCTTAAAAGCATAATTAATGGGGAGTGTAGGAACCATTCTTTCCACCTCCCCTCCCACTTATCCTCTGGATTTAATTGCAATGGAAAATTAAGTGGAATAAAGTATCTTGCAGTAGACGCTTTACAGTAGCTGCCTCTTGTGGATCCTCTCATTTCAGATGAAGCATATCTCTTTTTTTTTAATCTCCTGCCTCCCCTTCCTCCCACTTCCCCATTAAGGTTTTGATCCTAATCTTACTCCTGCCCACACACACTCTTATACTTGACCTTCTTAGCCTATTCTGGCTACTGAATAAAGCATTAATGTTATGCTCTTTCAGACTGGTCACCTCCCCCTTTGTATTTTGGCCCCCACACCAGACCCCTTAGAGGTTGACAGCTCCCTGCGATCTTCCTACAATGTTCAAATAGACCAACACATTTTGGAATAATTCTTACAAAACAAAGAAAGCAAGATGCTCAGTGCCAAAAGTATCTGGTGTTTCTCTCCTCAGTGCTCTGTTATATCATGTAATAATAACCCACTGCCTTGCTTAGGTAATTATGGCACCTCTCTAGGTAGTTACGTGGGTGTTTCTGTGGGTGTTTGGGTGGGTTTTTTTTTGGGGGGGGTGGGGTGGTGGTGTGTTTTTTTTTTCTTTTTTTTTTTTTAATGTGGTTGGTCTCGATCTCAACGGTCCCTTCCAACCACTAAGATTCTGTGATTCTGTAAGTATTGAAGCCAGTTGCGTGTGACCAGTTGCCACTGCCTCGGTTGAAGGCATTCAGTTTTTGTAGGCAAGTGTAGACCACTGTGAAGCTTGCAGGTACTGGGTTTTTTTAACTGGTAACCCAAGCATGTCATCTTCATATTCATTGACTGCTTGTGATTATGATAATTGAAGCAGGAATGTCTATCAAAGTTTTTTTTTTTTTGCCAGTTTGAAACTGCTTTGTTAGCTGTGTTACCGGGGAGACACAACACAGAAAAAAGATCAAGATTAATTGCAATAATTTTCTCCTTTTTAGATAAGTCTGTGTCCAAGAAGGAGAAGAAAAAAGGAAAAAACACGATATTGTCAGTACTAGTGTCACAGTCAGTGTCAGTATTATAATTTTACCCCAAAAGAAAAAAATAATTGAGTGGCACCATGAAGTGCAACTGAGATCTAGAGGGCAGGGAGAAACTAGTATTATGCAATGCCAACCTACACTCATGAGTTATCTAGGGATTTTAATCTCGCATGTAAGCATACTCATAGTTTTCTGTGTTTGAGTGCTGCAGAAGCCAGAAGTGCTCCTCTGAGGTCAGGGGTCTAACTAGAATAGCTTAGCTGAGTTGGTTAGAGCGTGACTTGATGCTGCTATTGCAATGGATTGGTATGTGGTAAAGAAAAAAAAACAACGCTCTTTTTATTTTACAGATACCAAATGTGATATTTTTTTCCCTGTTTCTTTCTAATTTTATTCCAGTTCTGTTAAAATTAATCATGACACAAAGGGCAGTCATCCAACATTGTGGCAGCCATCAAATAAGTAAATAGGTGCAAAACATGACAGCAGCCTCTGTTTCTCCTGCTTTTACCATTTAATTACTGCATGGCTTTAAACTTCAACCAACCAGCTCTGGGTAATCCTCAGAAATGGGGAGAGAGGGGGCAGAATGCCACTATTGTTTGTGTAAAGAGGAAAAGAAACATGTCAGTTATTTGATGTTAAATGGTTGCTAGTGACTGCACTCACTATGATTATTATGTTGCTCTTCAGGTATGAAGCTCTGTTTCCACTGGTGCTGTCTGGTTTGATGTTTGTGTGGATAAATATGGAGCAAGAAGCGCTGCAGCACTATGGTCTTTCACTCAAACAAAAGGTAACAGCTCCAGATAGCTATATCAGGTTAATTATCAGCTTTATCTTTATTTTCCTCTAGGAATAATAAATGTTCTGAGTGGTTTTCATAGAGAATGGTTTTGTATTTCTTTAAGTTTGGGAAGCCAGTATCAGATGTTTTATGAAATGATAATGTGACCTTGTAAGGGAGATGTATAATTGATGTTATTCAAGATATTACACATCAGAGCCATTTCTAGGAATGCAGAAAATCAGTTTGACTTAGTGGTATGTTCTGTGGGCTACAAAGTTCAGTTCATGAAGTGCAGTGTTAATTCAGCGTAAGGTACAGTAACTCTCTTTAGAGTAAGTACAATGTCACTGTACTTTTTATATTCTGATGGCAGTCAGGAGTGTCCATGAGAGGCTGAAAAGATCTCTTTTTCTTCAAGGATGGTGTTTTATTTATGCTTAGACAAGGAGCTTAGAGACTAAATTGGAACTAGTACGTTCTCAGATTTGCTCAGAGAGGGAGTTTTATAACAGGTATCAATGCAAGTTCTTTCACCCTAAAATTTAGCATATTGTGTCAGCGATTTTTCAAAGCCTGTGCTGCTACTTAGCTCTTAGATTAGGCGAAGGGTTTAAGGAAGTGTGGCTGTTAGATCCGAGGTGGTGGGTGCTGGGAGTCAGGGGGTGGGTGTGCAGCGCAGCTCTCCCCGGCTGCTCCCAGACCCCTCCGTGGTGCAGGTCACAGAGCGGCCAGAGTCACTTGTCAGAGGTGTGCCGATAGGCATCTTTCCTTCCTTTTGCAGCTGATAATAATTAGGGAGAAGTGCTGGGAGGCGAGATGTGAGCCAAGGCAGTCACCAGAGCGGACCTGACACGTGCTGTGGGTTTGCGGTTCTTCTGCCAGGGACCCAGTTTTAAAACTTGAGAGACAGCAGCTTTACCGATTCAAGGCTGAATATCAGAAGTGAAAATAGGAATCACCTTTTATTTATGCTACGTATAGTTAAGATATTCTGCATGAGCGTGTCCTCTACCATCTTAAGTGATAGTGAAGGAATCTGAATGTAAAAAGTACATATTTAGCACGAGGCCATGATTGCAAGCAGAAGTTTCTAGCACAGCAGAGTTGTCTGTGGGATGTACTTTCTCTTCCACTCTAGAACCCACTCTACCTTTTACATCTTGTAACAAGGCATCTGTGATGCTTGTCTGTATGATGGTGGGCTGATGTTCTGTTTGTTTTAAAATGAACGTCTATTAAGGCAGTATTAAACAGTGGTGAACACTTTATTAATCAAATGCAAATGAAAAGGACATAGATAAGCTGTAATTAAGTTTTCTGATGTCACACCCTGTATGTCATTTGACTTCTGGTTTCAAGTGGAAGGAACAATAATGCTTACCCCTGCTTCCCGTTTTTAGGTTAGAAAAATCATCTCTAGAATGCCTGTTAGTATGTACCACAAAGTAAATCTTGTCCTAGAGAAAACAGCTCAGTTCTCTGATGATGTGAGATTATTTTTAATTAAAGTGTTGTCAGTGTTGAATGTCTATTATTTGAATTCTTTCTTTTCCCCAGTGAAAAGGAGTTCATTGACCTCTTAAAGTCTATGAAGACAATTTCTCTTCAGGTCAAGTGATAGTGTGCTGAGAACTGAGTAAAGGAGATGGAGAATGTTTTAGTATTCTTACTTATGACATAAGTCAACTGAGGATAATTACAGCCTTTTATTTCTGAGGGCCTTTATCCACATGCCCATGTGAGCAGTAGAAGTGCGTGTATGTAGGAGGAATATTTATGATGAAAAAAGATGATGATTAGTCTAAGGCAGAGGAGTTCATTTTTAGTGTAGATAGTAGCGGAAGCTCCACTGTTCATTTGATCATCTCACTTGTACAATCTTTCTGGCAGATTCATTAAAGTATAATGAAAATACGGGAAGGGTTTACAGTCTTCATCATAATACTACTCTAATAACAGCTGATAGGGAAGTAGGTTTATTTCTCATTCATTTCAGTAAAAATAGTGGTTCTATCAAAGTAGATCCATTGATGTTTGGTATTGATTTCTTCTGCTGTCTTTCCAGCTCTCTGTTTTCAACTTCGCCTATGCTACGGATATAACTCAGTTTCGACAGCTCCACTTAGATGACGTCCGCCGGTCTTTCTTCTTTGTATCCTTTTGCTGGTTGCTGCTTTCCAAGGAAAATATGTTTTTTTTTCAAAAGGCCCTGCAACCAAAATTTGTAGCTTGGTCACCACTGGAAAGAGAAGCTGGTGAAGATGATTTGTTGCTCAAAAGACGATGGTCTTGTACAGTGTGTCTTTTGATAAAGTAGTAAAAAACTAGTACAAAATGCAGTGTTTTGGAATCTCACTCCTTGGTCACTTTGAAAACTTTGGTCTCTTATGACCATTACAGTTGAGGTAAACTTTATTCTTAGGAGTCCTGTTTCCATTACATTTTGGCAGGCATTGGCCAAGTCCAGGCAGATGAAAACGAAAGTTCCTGCAGACTCTTGGTGAAACGTGTTCCCAGAATCCAGCCTAGAATTATTTATATTGCATGTGGTTTCTGCTGTTAGAAATTATATGGGCTTGGGAGGGAAGAGATGTTTATTCACTAACATAGCTGCTATTTTGCATTATTGTAACTGAAACTACAGCTGATTTATTTTTTTTTCCTGATACTTTACAGACTTGATAAAGTTGTCATTTTTCTCTTCCATTGTGGGACTGTGGTTAAGTGAGAGGTATTTGGCAGTAGGGGTGATGGGTGTGCAAGTGGGAGAGAAATTATGAGCCAGTCTAGAACATATGGGTTTCTAGTGCATCACAGCTGGAGGTGGGGAGGGAGTTCTCAGTAGTGGCTCCTACAAAAACAGGCTTTATAGTTTGTAGAATAACCAAATCTGAGAGGGTGGGTCACAGTTGGCGAATCTATGCTGTTGGAATTTGGGATAACGCTGTTGGATATTGGGAACCTGCAGCAGGGGAAGTGTGACAGATACCTCATTAAGAAAAGACAGTTCATCACTAAGGAAGGAGGCAAAACAATTTGCGAGGTGTTGATCATTTGCTTTTGCTTTAGAGTGTACCTGAAAAGCAGCTGAGACACCTTGCAGTAAATTTATCGATTTCATTTGCTATTTTGCTGTTTTAGTAAAAAATAAGCTAACTTTTAGTAAAGCTTCTGCTGTCTGCCAGATGCTAAAAAGTAGCCAAAACAAAAATCATACAATCTAATTGTATTTTTTAAAGTTCCAGAAACTTTAATCTAACACTTGAATGTAGCACTAATTTAATCTCATCTTAATGTAAAACATGTGAATGTGTTTTGTTCACCTCCTCAAAAAATACACAATGTGCAGGTCTCCTTCTCAGAGACTAGGAATGACACATACCTGCTCAAAAGATGTTGTGGGTTTTTTAATTTAGGTACTGTTTAAGGTTTAGAAATAGTGGTATTACAAGATAAACCTTTTCTACTAGAGAAGTCATGTTGCAACTATGCCCCTGTGAGCTGTATTTCTTGTCTCAAGGTGCCTAAATAGGGCCCAACACAGTCAGCATGTGCTGAGGGACCTTATAACCTGCTCTTCCAGAAGAAGATTCAGATTGCTCAAGCTTAGCATTTTGATTAGACCTCTGTGCTACTAGTATTATTTTTTTTGTTTGTTTTATTGCAGAACCGTTTTTTCCTATAAATCTTAACTGGCAGAACTGTACCGTGCTGTTAAGACTGCGGTGTTACTACACTTGAAATGATGTGATACTCTCGGGAAGCATAATTTCTTTAGTTATGCTGACCTAATCCTTCCAAAATATTGCATGCAGAATCCCAATGATTCTCTTGAACAGTTGGGAGCAAATTGTTTATGCAGAGACTTAAATGATCTGGTGCCGGAGCTCTAACAGAAGCGGAGGGACCAGAGGGAGCTCTGGCAACAGCAGCCATCGTCACTGATTAACCCTCTGCCTGATGCAAAAAAGCAGTTAAAAACCATTCTTTGACTGAGGAGATGTGAGCTATAATGGGCCCCAATGAGCTCAGGAGGGAGAAGAATGTCTTTCATGGGCTCATATAGCAGCAAGCGTTGTACCTAGATGAAGTAAAAAAACCTTCCAGCTATACAGATACTACTGGAGTCATCTTCCCTCCTTCTCTCAAGTAAGGAAAAAAACCTGTGAGTCCCATGTGGCAATGGGTAGACTCAGCATAAATAACTTCTGGAAAACAAAACTGTGGGGGTTATAGCATAGGAACCTTTCGTCTTGTTTCACAGCCAACTACCTCTTCTGTGGTCAGTTCCTTAATAAAGCCATCTCTTTTGCTGTGCAGTGCACATGCATATATCATTACTTTCTGCAAAAGCACACGTGTTTGAATGCACAGCTGGGATTGCTGTCCAGGGATGTTCCTATCTTGCTAGATAGGGGCCCAGAAAAAGTAAGCTGCAGCTTTCTGCCAGGGGCCTCAAGACAGGCTCTAAAACCTTATTCAGGCAGTCCCCGTCTTTTAAAATTGACAGTCCTGTGTGAAATCTTGGATAGAGCTAGACAATACTTTGGATTTCTTAATGCAGGTAAAGCTGTAGTAGTGGGTCAGCTTCTTGTAGTTTCATGATAGGGTTTTGAAAGTAAATTGGAATGAAGGGGGGAAGATGCTGGTTTTGTTTTGCTGCAACCATTTCTGTGGTGTATTTTCCTTAAATACATCTAGGTTTTCTTCATAGTGACGGCTTTTTTTGGCACTGGAAACATAGCTTCTATTAACAGGTAAATTTCATTCATTGATTTGAGACACAGGGTACAAAAATTTCTTCCTGCAGTTGGTGTACTAAATACAAATTTGGTTAGCAAAATTGGGGCGGCAGAATGAAAGCAGTTGTCAGTGGAATATCGATAACAATTTATTTCATTTCTGCTCTCTGTAACATGTTCTTTTGAGCCTGAGATTGTTGGTTACGAGGTCGTCTCAATTTCCATTAGAAGTTACTGGCAGCGTGAGCAGAGAGAGCTCGGCTGCTCACCAGCAACATGGCGCCTCATAAGACACGAGCAGAGAAAAATTGTGGAGGAAGAAAAGTGAGGCCAGCTGTCCTGGCTAATTTAATATTTGAGCAAGAGAAGAGAAAGTTGGAAGCCTTGTTTAAAAATGTATACAGGCACAGTGTGTTACAGGAGTAACGAAAGGCTCTGTTTTTTTAATGGAAAATGCCATTTCAAGGGTATGTTGTAATGTCTTTTTCATGTTTCTCTAGTTTTGATCCTGCTTCTGTCTATTGTTTCTTGACTGTGTTCAGTCCCTTCATGATGGGAGGCTTGCTTGTGCTAAAGGTTAGTAATCTTCCCTTGGTGACGTTTTCTCAAATAACTGATAAACAACATATCACATACAGGGTTGCTGTTTGCAATTTACAAAACCATACATATGTATTTGAGCTTCATTAGCCACCTTAACCATGTGTGAAGCTTTCAGCCTTCGTAGTGTAGTGATGGATCCTCCTGTTCCCTAAAAGAGAAAAGCTAAAGTGCTTGGAATTATAATTTAACTGCATTGGATTGCATTATTGTATTAAAATGGTAATTTTAAATGTTGAAAATACTTAAATGATTATAAAAATTATAAGCTTTCCATATCCATAATATCTACAGAAACGTTGAGGGATATATATATATATTTTATTAGCTCTGTCTATATTACATTAAATACAGCCTTTGAATGCTCTACTGATTAGCTTGTCATTTTACTATTAAGAGTACTTTTTGTATTTTTAATAGTCTATCAAAGATTGGATTGCACTTCTTGTTTGCAGGCAAGGCATGGGAGCTCTTTTCTAATATTTGGGTAAAGGATCAGCCAGAGGGGTAAAGAGGCCAACAGGAAGGGAGACATGGAATTTATGGGTTATTGCTAAAACAAGCAGTATTTCCTGCCTCTGCCTTTCTGCTGCTTCTGTCCCAGAGAAGGCAGACTTAAGTTACAGGCATACTGCCTGTTATACTGCAGGACATAAGTCAATAATGCAAACCTTCTGGATGCAAGAGAACAAGTTATAGCAATGCATTTACGCTACTAATTTAAGGATTACAAGTCAACTTTGAAAAGAGCAAAAGGCAACATTCATGTTTGTAACTTGTTTGTTTGTATTTTTTTACTGTCTGCATTTCCTTGACTTGGCTTTGGAGGGGCATTATGATCCTTGCCTTACTGAACATATTCTATATTCAGATTTTTTTGTGGTTGAGATGAGATTGTCCTATTAGACTTGGAGCTCTGCACCCTGTCAAATGAGATATTGGATCTGAATAGCTCTGTCTTCTAGCCTTGTTGAAGTATTTATCACTAGTTCTAAAATGGATAAATGAGGTGAGGATCATTAATGTGTTTTAATTATAGTTTTCCATATTACTTCATGGCTTATTTCATTGCAGTTCAGCTATGACCGTGGAAGGGGGTTTTTATTCATTTACTAAAAATGCTTCCTGCAAAATTAGTTTCTACCCTTTCTTGCCAATGTTTTATTTTTGTGACATACACATTTTGTGATAATTTCAAAAGCAAAAAAATGTTTCCACAACCTGCCAGGTTGTTTTGTAAATGTGGCTGTTAACCAAAATGTAGCTTGTGTTTTAAACAGGTTGTAATCCCGTTTGTTCTGGTATCATGTGCTTTCGAAGCTATTCAAGTCACAACCCAACTGTCTTCCAAGAGGTACAGCAAATGCTATATTTCTGTATCAGTAAGGGTTTCAAATCTGTTTTACAAGAATTCAAATTGTCAAATATAAATTTAAAAAAAAAAAACACACCAAAACCGAAAAAACAAACCAGTAGATCGCATTGTTACTTTTATTTGTTATTATGGTTTGGGATTTTGTTCAGTGATTTTGCAAGCTCAGGAATTCTTTTCTTAGTGACAAATGAGTATAAATGGAAGTGTTGGCCCTGTCTGAAACAATCAGATATTTAATATTCTTTGTTGACGATTCACAGAAGGAGCACTTTTCCCCAATAATATAGAAAAATGACCAGAATTTAAAGTCTGATTTTTGTTTTCTATTGCATCTCTGCCTATAGGACAATATTTTAATAATAACCCATTTATAGTGTAACCAATTTACGGCTTTGTAGCACTGACCTCACCACAAATAGGATTTAAAAAAAAAGAGAAGGCTACATGCCCTTCCATTGCAGTTCAGGGCTTCCCAGGTGTGTTCAGTGGTACATATTTTTTGCAGTAAGACTAGATGGCTGCCAGTCCTGTCTCCATCTCTAAAGACTTTTCAGAGAGTAGGTGGATGGATGCCCAGCCTCACAGAGTGCTGTGTCCAGACTTGAACTACCCTCACTCTTTTCACTGTCTCAAGATTTATTTTTTTTTAACTGTTAGCCCTCCCTGCCCCTTTCAGTGCACCCAGTGCACATGACTGAACCCTATGCTCATCAAGTAGGATTACGAATAGTGCTGAGATAGAGGAGGTCCCTGTCAGCCACTGGTTTTGAGTTTGTCACCATGGGATGTTGTGTGGGTTTGACTGAAACATCTCACTGGACAGTGGCAGGGGGACTGCAATATTCAACATATTCCTTAGCCCAGCAGAAGGAAGCTGCCCTGGCTCCGTGGGATGCCCTCTGCCTTTTTGTTTGTTATCGTCCTGCCTGTGCCCAGCCTGTTGTCCTCTTGTACAATGCCACCCAGTACAAAAGGAAGACCTGGGGAACTGGAGGCCAGATCACCTCTGTGTCTAACAAGATCATGAAGCAGATCCTCCTGGAAACTATACTAAGGCACATGGAAAATAAGGAGGTGGTTGGTGACAGCTAACATGGCTTCACTAAAAGCTTACAGGAGAGGTGGGGAGGGACTCTTTATTAGGGAATATAGTGATAGGACAAGGGGTAATGGTTTTAAACTGAAAAAGGGGAGATTTAGATTAGATACCAGGAAGAAATTCTTTACTCTGAGGGTGGTGAGGCACTGGAAGAAGTTGCCCAGAGAAGTTGTGGATGCCCCATCCCTGGAGGTGTTCAAGGCCAGGCTGGATGGGGCTTTGAGCAACCTGCTCTAGTGGGAGGTGTCCCTGCCCGTGGCAGAGGGGGTGGAACTAGATGATCTTCAAGGTCCCTTCCAACCCAAACCATTCTATGATTCTACAATACTGATGAGGGACATGGCAGCCTGAAATCTGATTTCTTCTTGTAGAGGAAGCACAAGGGTCGCCATCCCTTTTACCTTCTCTGCCTTAGCTGTGCATGCAGGATACTTGGGCTGTTCTTGCACCCCTAAGGAAGGATATTTTTCTCCTCGCTAAGGCTTATACAGAAGCAGGGATCATTGAGGAACTGGGGCTGCTGAGAAGACTAGCTAGCAATTTGCATTTCTAGGGCTCAGGCATCATAAAGGTCAGTGTTTCCTAACTTGTGAATGCTAGCCTTGGCAGCACCAGTGATATTGCAGGCTTTTATGAAATGTGCATCTGAGTGTGTGAGAGGGGAAATGATATCAACTTCTGAAATGAGGTGACATGAGTATGTCTGTGCTGCTTGAGGAGGCTGTGGGTATAACTCCGGCTGGTATTTGTGCCAGCTTCATGGAGCTGTGCTCAGGTTAAGACAGCAGTGACTGCCACAGCGTCAGCCTGGGAACAAGGCAGAAACCACAAGATGTGCCCAGGATCCCTGGAGAGGTGGTGCTCTGATTGTCAGCACATCCTGAAGTCTCTGCTGCACTCTTTATTGCTCTCGCTACCCCTGCTAGATAAATTAAGCCATCACAGGGGACAATCTTGTCTCTGTAGTTTATAAACGTGCCCTGAAATTAGCGTTGTCCTTCTGTTCTGAAAGGCTTCCTGCAGTTCAGAAGGGCAAAAAGTAGATTTTTCTCATTTGGACAAATTGCTCCTGAACTCCCTGTCTACAGATTAAAGATAAATATATTGTTTTTTGCTGTTCATGGGGAATGTTCTGTCAGAGTATGTTCTTGGAACTCGCCTGTGAAAACAGCCCTCTAGCTGAGTGCCTCCTAGGCACTGCACGATTGCGACACCCTGTCTGAGCCATAGGTGAGTGGAGGGGAAGCCTTTCAGCACGACTGAGATACAGTGTGTTTGTTGCACCCTGATTTACTGATGAAGCAGAACCGACGTAGGCTCTATCAGAAACCTCCTCATCAGGAGGCATCGGTACGGGTGTCCCCTCAGCACACGCTTGTGCCATGCTGCAGCATTTCACAAAAAAAGCGTCGTGAATTTATGATGGCTGTGCTGATAAATTAACTGTACTCTAGCTAAAGACTTCTCTGTTAATGGGTCGGCTATTTGCAACATTGCTTTAGTGTCATTAACTTAGAAACTAGTTTTAACCAGTTATAGCAATTGCTTTCATGTAATTTAGGATTTACATAGTTTAATGAAAGGAAGATTAGGTTAATGGGGGGAAAAATAGCTCTGCGTGCTCCCTTCTGGTTACTTTTACTGGCTGAGCCTATTTTCCTTAAGTAACCTGCTGCCTGACAGAGAGGCCCGTGGGTTTGGGAGCTTGCCACCAAAATGCTGGGCATTCCCAGAGAAGCTTATGGGCTCCCAGAGATCTAGAAAGGGGGTGAGCACCTCCTTTAGCAGCCTCCTATCCAGCAGGGTGGTTGTCAGGATAGGACCCATCAGCTCGGGTATCTGCCTGTCTATACCAAAACAGCTTTGTTTGCTCCTGAGTCCAGCTTGAAACGTCTAAATCAGCTTTATTTGGCCTAACCAGCACATGAGCTCCCTGCATGAGGAACGGGCAGCCGCTGTTTGTAAGATGCTTTTGTTCTCCAGTAAATGAATCGTGTTAGTTTTCGCTGTTGCAAAATTGAACCTCTGTTAATGTGAAATGTCTTTTTCAAGCAGGGTGAGATTACAAATGCCAGATGTTCTAGCCATATATTTTAACTGTTTTCTAATAAATTGAAATGTATCTGAGTGATTGAAAGGCAAGTGCAAGAAATTGTGTCTTGTTTTTATTCCTTTATGAGGGTTTTAATAAGCTTTGTAACATCTGTGGCCATGAATAAAGGTTGATGGTCTTGTTCTTTCTTTTTTTTTTTTTTTTTTCTTTGCAGCCTTTTCCTCATTGTTCTTGTGATTTCAGATATTATGGCTTTGGTAAGTTGTTGTTGCACATTCTGTTCAAATAAGATCAAGAAGCAGAACGCTGTCCTAACTCTGTCTAGAGAGATCTGAATTTGTTTCAGACTTCAAAGTTTTTGTAACTAGGGCAGTGAATTGGATTGAAATCCTAGCGTAATTTAGAGATAAAACTCCTCCAGTCACAGCTCTTTGAATTTCATGTAATTAATGTCTCTGAAGAAGCAATATTCTCATAATAATAAGAGACAAAAATGAAGGAATAAGTTACCATTCTGAGTTTTTCATGTGCTTTCCAGTCAAATTCTTAGGAAGAATTTAAATAAGAATATTGGGTTTAGTCATGTGCAGGGTTTAGCTAATTCTTCAGGAATTTTGAACCTTTTACTCACCCCACCTTCCTTTCAAAAAGAGAGGAAAAGAAGAAATGCATTACCCACCAGGTCTGCTAAAGTTGTCGGATGTAGGAGATCTGCAAAACCCAAAAAAAACATTTCATGTCCTTTGTAATAAGCTGTTAGAAAATGCTATCTTCAGAAAGCCTGCCTCCACAAACCAAGCTAGCTAAAACAACCCAAAACTAAACAATACCCCAGCATAATTTTTACAGATTAAAAGTATGGTTTTGTTGCCCCTTCAAACTGTCTTCAACCCAGCAAGCAGTTCCCCTGGGTATCATAAGGTGGACAGAAACCCTTCCAAAGGAGCAGGTAGAGCTGGTGTTCTCGCTTGTTTGAGTTTCATCCCTTTGGAGTAAGCATTCCAGATGTGATTTCCTTGGACAGTGTGATCTGTGGATCTCACCTGATAGCAAAAACAT
>JAOTQQ010000012.1:69989395-70019169 GCA_026546715.1 Gallinago undulata
ATTTTTCTCTCACTTTTTTATCTGTCTCCTCCTTGCAGCATTAGCCACTATGTGCTCGTGATGTCATTGACCATATTTATGATGCTGATGAACGGACTGGCCCAGCTGCTAACTACAAAGAGACTTGAACTTCTCAGAAGGACCAAGCACCATTCCACATGATAAAGCAATAAATCTTCCTGCCTTGTTTCCATCCTCAGGCTTCCTCTGAACCAATCTCCACCTGTGGAATTTAAATATATGTTAATGGCCTTGAGTGCCAAAATACCATCCAGGGATTGGAGCACTCTGCTGATACAGGTTAAATGCTGTCCCAAGACTGATATTTGCTTTTGGAGATTGCTGTTTAGACATCAATGGAGCTAAAAAAGCCTCAGCTTTATTCTCCAAGTGTACATATTTCTTGAAAATAAAAACAGCAGCAAACTCCTTTTTTTAAAAAAATAGGAAACTATCTTTTGGGGTTTTTTTTGCTTGTTATAACTTGTCTGCCAGCTGTTTGTCTCACATGCTCACTGTCATTAGGAGTCTGCAAAACCCTAGCTTCATTTCATGTCTCGCATAAGCATCTCGCAGACTAAAGTGTAAATGAAATCAGTCTGGGCAGATCACTGATTTGTATGTTGCTCATGTGGCCTACCATTTGAATGTCTCTGAAACTGGCTACGTTTTTTTGCAGGCTGTGTCAATGTGCGTGTGAGCATGTGTTGAGGCAGGTTAAGACCAGTACGCTGTGAGGCCGTTGCTCGCAAGGCAACAGATTTTAGCTAACCTTGGTGTGAGCTACTGCTGCTGCTGACTGTGCTCTCCTGCTGCCTCCTGTGCTTGGGTGAGCTGAGCAGTATGCCAGCTCAGGTAATTGATACAAATGAAAAGGAACCTGATTAAATAATTGCAAAATAGCGTTCAGACAGATTGCCTGGTCCAGCTCACCATGGGGCGGGCAGGAAGGTTAGGGTTGACTGTTTCAGTGGCAGCCCAGAGTTAATCAGCATAAAGAGGGTCACAAAGCTGCAGCTGGAGTCGGTGGTTTGCATAGAGTGATGCCACATGGAGACTTTTTTTCCTTTATTTCCTTGTTTTCCTTTCTGCTTGTGTTCTGCTCCTGATTACAAGCATCAGCCTGGGTAACGGCTGCTCTGTGAATCAAATGCAGACACAAATCCCCTGGTTATACGCTGATTACAAGTGAGAGCAAAGAGCCGGGGTGCTTATGAGGCTCTGCTGTTGTGGGTGCCCCAGGGGATCCAGTAACTGTAAATATATTGCATGAGGCTTTGAGATTAGACTTGTGACTTTGTAGCCCTTTCAACAGCAAGCATCAGCTTCCCTACCACTAACCCACAGCTGATTAGGTAGCACAAATTACAGTACCCACCTACACCTCAATGCTTCATGTCTCCCTGAGGTCATCTGTTGTGAGAATTAAACAAAAATTGTCTGTCCCAAAGCAAAAATTGTATCTCCTGCTCAGCAGGAGGCCACACGCACAAAGCCAGGTGTGTGTGCTGCCTTTGAAACAGCTTTTTCCATCCACGCCATCAATAGATGGGCTTTTGAAACAGATCCCTTTGCACAGTGTAGGGAGTGAAACAAAAAAAACTTTCTTCCCTCTGCGCTGTTGTATGATGGCATCACTGAAAAATTGTGCTACGTAATATCCCTGTGTCACACTCCCACCACACAGCCAGGCCCTCCGATCTGGGAGGTGATACATACGGTATGTGATGCTGGCAGCCAGGGCTAGACATTCATCATGAGGGCTGCTCCAGCACTCTTCCCAGCCATCTGGCATTTGGCCGTGGTCACACGTCAGTTTAACGCTCTGGAAACCAGTCATCCCTCTGCAGGAAGTTTGGCTGGGAGAAACCAGTCACAAACCTCCATCTGCTTCTTGAGTGCTACCAAAATATGGTATTGTGGGCCTGCAGTCGTCCATGCAGCTTCGGAGTGCCTCTTGAGAGCATCTGAGCATTGGAGAGGGAGCCGTTTTTCCACTAGGTAGTCCTACTGGGCATATTGCTAGCACAGCTGGCCTCAGTCACAGAAGATTATTTCACATTTGTTACAGACCATGCCCACAGACTTACATGACAGAAGGTGAGCATGTGCCCACTGCTGATAATCATACCATACAGCGAAGGCAAGGAGCAACCACGAGCAGGTGGAAAGTTGCTGCTACAGCAAAAATTATGTGTAGGTGTTCTCCTTGGATCCAGGGAGTCTCTGCGATGGAGAGCTATCCCCACCTCAGCCCCAGTCTACAAGTACCTACAGTGTACTGTATCATCAGCTTTGTGTGACCTGACTGATGTCTTGAGATCTCTGTCTGCAGCACTGTCATTTCAGTACACAGCTATAGGCAGCTGTACCATTGAGCATCCCAGCCTCCATTGCTGGACTGGTTTCTTTGCAAAACTACTGTTTGTGGAGCAAATTCACTGATGAGAGCAGCTGAACAGTTGGCATTGGTGTGATGTGAAGGAATTCACTGAAAAAGTAGGAACGTGGGACCTGCAGGACTGCCACCCTGAAGGCACATCTTCTGCAGGCATGTCAAAACTGCTTCTTATCTGTGACAAGACCAAGTGGATGTCCTACCTATTAAGTGAAAACACTGAAGCTACATACTGTCTGGTGCTGCACGCTCCATGGGAAAATGGAGCTCAAGCTTGATGTCTTTTCTCACCACAGCAGGCTGGTAATAAAGCAGCATCTCACCCCACTGCGTCTGGTGCTGCACATCTATGACGAGGAGTAGTCCATGTACTCTGGTGTGCAGGCAAGTGGAAATGGCTGTCCAAAATACAACCTGCATCAATTACTCTTTCTGCTCACGGCTTCCATAGTGTCTCTTTCCACAGAGTCTGGTTTTGGTTTTTATGTTCATTCTTGTAAGAGCAGAAAGGGGACAGTGAGCATGGGGGAACACTTGCAACATGCTCATTGGATTTTCCCCGGTGCTGCTTTGCAGGGTCTGTTCTTGTTTGCCATTTGCTCTGGTTGGGCCATAGTGGTAGCAGCCTTAGCTGACCTTTTCTGTTTCTCCCGCTGGTCCCTTGTATCTCTGTGCCATTTGTGAATTCAGCTTCTAGCCGAGGCTGCGGGAGTGCTGGAGAGCAGCTCTGGTGGAGAGGCAGGATTGGCTGTGCTATTCCTGTGTCTCCCCAGGGGAGGCTCTTGCAGGAGTCTTGGCCCGCACTTTTGGGTTTACTCCAGCACAGGGAGGTGTCAAAAATTCTCCCACTCAGCTACTTTACACAGCCCCATGGGGTGTGTGGCAAAAGTTGATTCTCCCCTCCCACAGATGCATGTTCCTCTCCTTTCCAGAAACAAATGTCATCAGCAATAAAAAGCCCTCCCCAACCTTAGGAGATAAGGTAGGGAATGCCATTTTGTTCTCAGCTGAGTTTAAGCTTTCTTGTTCTCTGCTTGTGGGTCTTCCAGCATCATTCTTCTTCATGAGGCTCCGACAGGACTCGGGCCACAGAAAGAGGACTCTGAGCCAGCAGCCTTGCAGGCCAGTGCAGGTATTACCCAGCCACTGTGTTTACTGTGAAGGCAGAATTACCCCAAGCTCTCCTGCCTGCCTTTTGTCACCTGCAGCAGAGTTGCAGATGCTCTGATTCCTAGAGCAGGTAAGGCTCCAGCCAGTGAAGACCTCAGGCAGGCAAAAGCAGGTAGATTGATGTTGCTATTTATGTCTAGGGTTGCTTTTTTTTTTTTTTTTTTTTTTTTAAACTATACTCATAGTATAAAACCCTCTGCAAAGCTCTATCTTCTTGCTTTCAGGGCCATGGACCCCGAAGGGTTAACCATAAACCTGGAGTGTCCATCAGGTGGTGTCATGCGAGAAGCTGTACTGAAGAGCAGCTGATTCAAAGATCTTGTAATCTTCAGTACCAGGAATTGTTCTCTGCTATTGTGTTATCAAGGCTGTACACGGCAGCCTTTTGATATCCACCCAGGGAGTGAGCTGTTTCTTCAGAGGTGATGAAGCTTAGATTGTATCAAGACCTCTTATGACTCAAACTAAATGACTTCCCCTTCCTGCTCCGGATTTTACAAGCTTTGGCAATTTCAATGCATGCCCTGGCTGTTAGTTGCAAGGCTGCTACAGCCTTCGCAGTCTTGAATGAGAATAAAGATATGAATGAACATTCGTGGTCCTACCCAGACCTTGCTCTCCAGCATCGCCCTTGAGCCATGGTGTTTGTTTTGGCCAAGCCGCCATACATAAGTCATTTCAGTTCCTACCCCACCCTAACTAATCTGTAAGGGTACGATGCTCATCACTTTTCAAAATTATCCATGTGATCCTGCAGTCCCTTTTCCTGTGTCTTTGGGGTGGTGAGGATTCTTCTCTCAGGTGCCTTTGGCAAGGAGGAAGAGAGCCAGGCTTGTTGCTGCATCCTGATAGATGTGGGGTGCTGTGAGCAGGAGCCAGATGGAGAAAACATTTTGGGGAGCTGCAGTTGTGGTGGGGAAGGGAGCATGTTTCTGTCTTGCATTTGTTTTGGGCTGTGCTCTGCATCACAGTGGTGGAGGAGCTCAAGGTTCCCCCTTCTCCATCATCACATGGCTTCATCCATCCTAAAGGCAAGAAACTTTGACTTTCTTCTCTCCTGTGTGTTGTCTTTGGGCAGCTGCTTTGTGAGCTGTTGTGGCTGGGGAAGGTTTGGGAACTTACCTTGTGCTGCTGCCACGTGTGGGGGACAGCCCCAGATCAGCCCTGGTTGTTTGTGAGACAGGGCTCAAGGTGAGCTGGAACTGACCCTGCACAGCAGCTGGTGATCACCAAATTATTTACAACTCTCTACTCAGCTAGTCTCTCCAGGGCTGGTTGTGTTAATAAGGATGTGCAGGGTTTAATTCTAGTTCATCAGCTTAAAGAGGCTCTGAATTCCACTGCCACCTGCGAGAGCTCCCTTCTTGCCCCGGGGCAGGGCACAGCATTTTAACATTTGAGAAGGACTGAAAAGAGGGAGAAGGCTGAAAACACCGCACTTGCCCCCTTCCTGTAACCTTTAAAATCAAGCTTGTTGATACTTTCTTTCTTTCTTTACTTACTGAATTATGCCTCGCAGCAAGCTTCAAAGCTTTCTGACTTGGAAGGTGGATAATATGAAGTGGAAATAGAGGAAAACACACCTTATTTTGTTTGCATTTTATTTTTCGTGTGAGTTGCAAGAGTAAATGCCTTTTTTTTGTCATCTTATTTCCTTTAATGTTACATAAAATGAAGCTGACATACAGGTTTACCTTGCACTGGGATCAGTACCATTGACAAACCTGTTAACGACTGGCTGTCATCCAGCGCCTTCTCTGGGAGGGGGAGAGAGAAAGCACCACAGCAAGATCACTCTACCTCTCGGGGTGTCACCTCTGCTGCAAGGAGGTCTGACATTTTTGCCTTGCAGCAAGATGGGAGGAGAAATATGAGAAAGCCATGTGAGATTAGCACAGCTCTTCACTGTTCCCACTGCCTCCTCTTCCTCCTCAGGGTTTCGTAGCGTTGCTCCAGCAGTACCTGCCCAACCAAGCCTGACCCCAAGCTTCAGCAACCTCAAGCTGATCCAAAGGGCATGTGTCCACTAACAAACGTTGCAAAATTGAATGACTGGCATTTTGGGTTGGGGAAATCTCTGGTCGAGACCTAAACTCCTCTAATTAAACTTAGCTTAGCACTCTTGCAGAAATGCTAAAGGACAAGGCATTCTGAGTGCGGTTCTCATATTGACTTTCTGTGGAGTAACCTTTATATATCTCAATAGACGTGGCCTTTTGTGCTGGACATCATTATCCTGTCTTCTTGGCATATGAGGCAGCGCAAGAAAAAACTGCAGAGTAATTTCGACAGGGGCTGAAATTTGGTGGTTTGAGTCCCAGTGAGCACACAAGCAGAGACAGCCTCTGAAAATACTTTATTTTTGTATCAATTTCCATATTAAGTTAAGAGACACTAGAACTTACTGTACACAGTACTGAACTGCTGTTCAGACTTATATTTAGCTGCTCAGATGTTTGTGTCTCCATCTCACTAGGTCTCCAGAATTGAGTGGATAGTTTCCATCGTGGGTTTTGAGTAGGAAGATGGTTATATCTGACCTACTGGGAAAGGAAAATATCTATCTGCCTACCATGTATTTTTTTCATAGAAGCAGTATGTTTCTGTGTCTCTTCTAACCTACATTAACACATTATATTTCCTTTAACTTATTTGCTTTAATGTAACTCGGTAATTGACTGGTATTTACAGACAAAAGTAGGAAGGAAACACGTATGTCATTTTTAAAGAATTACATAGTAAAGGAAAACCTCCTAGTATTTGGGATGATAGCCAAATCTTCATCTGGGACCTGAACTGAACACAAGCCTTCCAAAACATTGTCCCAAACTCCTCCTTTTCCTGGTGCTTTATTTCTTTGCCAGTCCCCAGTCATGCAGTGGACCCCTTCCCCAAGCATGGCTTTCTGCAGTTCCCCTTAAAGGTCTCTCCTACCCTTGCTTCTCCACCTGTGTCCTGGGTGCCCGACCTGCCAGCCCAGCTCTGCGGCTGAAGCTTGGGAGCGCTCGAGCCCAGGACAGCTCAGGGGACAAGTTTTGTCCTGTTCAGTGACCAGTCTGTCACAGGGGAGCCTGTTTGCTTGGTTTGCTGCTTTTGTTTGTTTGTTTAAGATTTTTTTTTTAAATGATACTTAAAGGTAGGGGTGTTATATTTTTTTTCAGTTAATGATGGGGAGACCAGTCAGCATTAATTCATTTTAATATCACTCAATCTGAGAAGCATTCAAGCTTCCTCTTAGAAAAAGTGGCTGACTGCATTTTTTTTTCCAGGCAGTTTGCTCGACAGAGAATAAATTTTTACAAAAAGTTGCTCTGTGGAGCAAGGGAACAGACATTGTCATTTTCCCTTCCTGTTACTCATTTCTTGCAAAAGTATCTGACATTTGAGGGCCAGAAGCCTTTTCATTAGTGGGTGCATGGAAGGCTCCATGGGCAGGAGCGCAGAATAACTGGCTCTGCAATCTACAGAACTGCAACTAATTGTATTTTAAGGGTCTATTTCAGTGCTTGCACCATTGCCACCTCTCATTCCTATATTGGAACTGAATGGCAGGAACTATATTTTCTCTCCTCCTGGCAATTTTAATTCTTTGTGAAAAATCGCGGGAGCTGTGAGCTTTCTGAATAGGAAGCAACAGGGCACGGGTAAGTGGAGGTGACTTTCCCCTGTAGTTCACAGCAATTAACCTTAGCCAGGGAAAGAGAAATTAAACCGGTCACTTGTGTTTGGGAGAATTAGCCTGTGATACATTGCAAATACCCTCGTTGTAGGCAGTTATTTAACTTAATCTGTGCCACAGTTATGCAAATATGCTTATCATGCATTTGACAGCTTGCTCCCTTCCTCGCTGCGGGAGTGGCGGTGTGTGCAAGATGGATCGATGTACACGCTCCTAAAGGCAAAATGTGTAATACTTGTCAGGTTAGAGCTAAATGGCGTTATTTATTTGTTTATTTTGCAAGTCTGCAAATGCGCCTCACTATTAAGAAGAGGAACAGAGTAATGATTCTGTTTAATTAACGGAGAAGTAACTTTCTTGCCAGTTCTAAGTGTTGTTTGATCTATCTGAGATGTCACAGGACAGGAGAACTGTAAAGGGCTGAGAAAGCATTATTTGTGCTTGATGCGTGGAGCTTTATGAAAGCAATTTACATATTTGCACACTGAAGCATAACTACCAGCACATAAGCAGGGTGATAAATGATTAACTATAAAAGATTGACAGTTCGGGCAAAAATCCAGCAGAGCACTTAAGCATGTGCTTAACATCAGACAACCTGGCTCTGCTGACTGCAGTGGGACAGTCAGGTCCTCTCTTAAGTTCAAGAAACTGATCATGCACTTCAGTGAAACATGGGCTTAAGTGACCTGAAGGACTTATAAAAGTCCTTATAAGAGAGCTTATAAAAGGGAAAAACTTTCTCATATAACACTTAAACCAGAATGACAGCAGTAAGCAGGACTGCAAACAGGTCAGAGCTTGTCATGGATGGAGCATCCCCAGCTCTTGTTGATGAAGTGAGAGTGTCAGTTGCCGAGGATTTCTCAGACTTTGGGCAAAAATAAAGGCATTCCAGCAAAAGACTAATCTAGTCTGTCCATTTCAGAACAGCATTTTGTTCGGTGCATTTTGCTCTGGTTTGTTGCGGTTTTAATTTTTGGGAACACAAAACGTATTAAATATTTTATTGTTGTTGCTTTCACTAAACGGCTTAATTGGAAATGGAATTAGGCCCAAAAAAGCCAACACCCCCAACCAATCAACAAACAGTGCTTTTGTTTTTCAGTAACTTGAAACTCTTCTCCAGAATTCATCCTGCACTGGCCTCATGCTACCCACCAGGAAGCCTGTTAGTAACTTAGCTTCATCACAAGCCACTTTCTTGCAGGGTGTGTTAAGTTCCTGAAGCTGAAGGTGGAAAAAGCTGCTGTGAGCCACAAGTGGTAAGCTAAAGTTGAAGCTCCAAAACAGGGCCATGCCGATTATGTTGGTTTCAGACTCCACATAACAAACTTTCTTCAAAGGCTGTGAGAATGTCTTCATGTGCCTGAGTGAAATTTAGCAAACTAGAACTTCAAGTGAAGTCACAGAATCATAGAATCGGTTAGGTTGGAAAAGATCTTTAAGATCATTGAATCCAACCATCAATCTAACACTGCCAAGTCCACCACACCAAATCTACAGCAAACCTCAGCACCAAATCTACACATCTTTTAAATACCTCCAGGGACGGTGATTCAACTGCTTCCCTGGGCAGCCTGCTCCAATGCCTGATAACCCTTTTCGTGAAGAAACTTTTCCTAATATCCAATATAAACCTCCCCTGGCACAACTTGAGGCCGTTTCCTCTTGTCCTATTGCTCGTTCCTTGTGAGAAGAGATCTAAGCAATAAGATACTGTTACTGGAGTGTATTTTCCAGAGTAGCCAGGAAACATGCAGAAAAAGGGAACTGTCCTGTACACAGAAAAGAGTTGGAAATATAATACTGAGAAAATGGCTGAAAAAATCTCTTTACATTTGAGTGCAGCCTAGAAAATGACAAAGACATTATCTCTGATTTGATTCAGACTATCTTCAAGGCTTTTTTTTCTATTTCTCTTTTTCTTTTTTTTTCCCACATCAACAGAATTGCATGAAAAATACCTGAATCCCACAGCAATTTCTCCTCCTAATGGAAATAACTTGAAAGACACTGAACAATGATCAAACAGCATGGCATACAGCTACTATGAAAGTAGTCATATTTTTGTAGTCAGAGGGGAGGGGGGTGCTGTAGCTTTCTTCCATATCCACAAAGGCATCAAAATAGATTTTATGCTCTTCCAGCGCATGGACCTTGGATATAAGCCAACAACTGCCATAATCAGCAGGAATTTCCCAAAGCCTGTGGAAGCCAATGGATCAAAAGGTCAATTGTGGATAGATCAACAGTCAAAATGCTCTCTCATGAGCGTAACTTAAAGGCCGATAGTTACAAAATTCAAGCACTTAAATTTTTTTGTCAGCAAGTTATCATTCCTTTTTTAAAGCCAGGTTTGAAATACTGGACCTGTCTGGAGGTCCTTGATTTCTGGTGTGCTATTACAGTGTGTGCCACATTCCACATTACTGCAGCTTTTCCAAATAATGGTTCTGGTTGAGGTGATGAGCTGACTGTCTTCTCATATACAACCCACCCAACTCCCTCCAGCCAATTCCTTCAGCTCCTTGGTCTCAGATTCAAAATCCCAATCTTCACTGAAAACTCTTTGTATACTGGTCAATGCCTGATTGGCTGTGAAGAGGGAAAAATCACTAGCATTCATTTTCATAATCAATCCTAATTCCTTGGGGAGAAGGTGTGTTGGGGTGGGCTTTATCAGTAGGAAATTAACTTGAGAGTGGGTGAAGGATGTGGAGGAGGAGCTCACAACTCTTCCATTAGTGTTATTGAAGTGGTTGGATTTGCTTCTATTACTAAAGAAACTATGCATATAGTCTTGTTATTTCATCTGGACTCAGATGATTCAGAAATCATTAGATCACATAAATTCATATCAGGAGAGGCAAGTTTATTGTTTTCTGTTTTAAACCAGTTCTCGTGTGTTTTGTCTTGCTTGCAAAATCCTTCCTGGTTCTCAAATGCAAGATAAATGTAGGCAGGCAGCATTTCTAATATATAAGCCAGAAAAGATGTAATGATAAATGTTTAACTGCAGTTTTCCATTTTATATACTGAAAGTAAGAAAAGGAAGGAAAAAATAGCCATGTTAATGATGTCCTATCATCATGATATTCTCTTCAGCTAACATGGGAGGAAGATGCATAATTATCTGGACAGATACTAAGTATATTGATGTCTGTTATTCCTCAGCTGCGGCTTTTTTTCAGTGTGTGAGCACAAAAAGCTTTAAGGAATAATGCATAAAAATGCTATTATCTTTGGAAAAAGCAATATTCAGCTGGCTTGGTCATTATGTAGGTGAAAGCATGACGGGTACCAAGACTGCTGAGTACATTTGCATGAGATTAGTTAAATCATCTAAGCGGAATATCCTCCCTATCTGTTTCACCCTGTGCTTAGATGCTGGGGAACTTGGAAGCAAAAGTAGCAATGAAGATGCAACACTGCATGAGCAATTCCATATTTTTTTTTCTGATAAAATAAGAGGCACAAAAAAGTGGGAAGAGGCTGACTAGTTGTGGGAAATGCTAGTGGGGAAATTGGCAACTCTAGATTCTGTCACAGCATGTGGCCTCGGGCAACTTGATAAAGTGTCTGGGATCGCTAATTTGCACTTGATTTCATTTTGAACAAAACTTCATGACCCCAAAATTCCTACTGCAATCCACAGCATTGAGTAGAAGGTAGAACCCATGTCAGCACTTCCCCCGTGAAACAGGAATCATTTGAAAAGATGATCTATGCTTTCCCCCTTCTCTGAAAGGTTTGGTCCACCTGAACATGAGAGGCAATTTCCTATTGCTGCCTTTGTACTATGTGCAGCAGGAATCTGGTCTCGCTTGGAGTCCCTGGGAACTGCCATAATGCAAATGATAACCCCCTCCTCAGCATCAGCTAAATGCCATTTCCCAGTTTTGATTGCCTGGTGCTGATACAGTGCAATGATACTTGCTGGAGCTGAGACAGCCACTAGCCTGTCTGGCATAGCACTAGTATGTGCTTTCCAGGATGGATAGGGTCTTTTTGCGGGCTGGTTTTGTGCTGTTTTGAAAACCATCATAGGCAATTTAGAGTGTGTGTCCTCAGGACACTGTACTTTGGAAAACTGGCATAGGGATTGGGGTGTGTTAGCTCAGCTGTGGTTTTATTGGCAATATGGGACATGAAATAACACAAAGTTTTTGTCTGGCTATAGAAATGACTAAATAGAAGTGCTTTACGATTTCAGGAGTGTTACATTCTTGTCGTGTTTCAGCATTTGCAGATACAACAGATGAAGCAAATTAAATTATGCATGCACTAAAGGAATGCATCGTTAGCCACAGCCTTTGTTAACTTGCCTGCAAATAAGTAAACACAAATAACTAGAAGATGTATCTTGAAGATTTGGTAGCCAGGTTTTTTTTTGCCTCATGCTTATACAGGTAATATATATGCGTGTGTGTGTATCTGTAGGTGACCACTAAGCCATACCTGCTGCACTTGCTACCTGGTGGGTCTCATGTTGTAGGAGAAGCCACATGGCTGCACATCACATCCCTCATTTGCATTCCATTTGTATACAGCTTTGGCAATTTGTTTATGCAACCGAATCTATGCAATCATCAATAACACAGTCCGCAATAAGTCCCAATTAATGTTGCCGCAGGAATCTTCCTTCATGTTTGTGCTGGCTTCTGTAGATTTAAACACTCAACCTTAATGATGCATTAATGTTGTTTTCTTTCTTTCTTTCTTTTTTTTTTTTTTTAAAATGCTGTGTTTGCAGTATAAAGTCCACAATTTATTTTGTTCTCTTTGCCCAGCAGGGACATTTTTTCCACTGACTCTTTAATAAGAAGACTTCATGAGTACGACAGCCATTTGTCTTTATTAGTTGTACATTTTTGCTCATCCCCTCTCTTACATATATGAATTAAATATTTATTGATTTTATTTTTCCACAAAGAAAAATGCTACTGCTCAGTAAGAACAATCACCACCAGCTACGCACAGGGAACCATAAGCAAAACAAACTTGTGTTACATCTGTAAGTCATGTCAAAACCAACAGGAACTGAATCTGTCTTTTAATGGAGATCCTTACTCACTTATGGGGTTGTGGGTTTATTTGAAGAAATCTGTAAAATGGCCTGTGAAAGAAGGGCTTGCATTTGTTTGTTTCCTTTATTTCACCATCTTCCTTGCTTTGTGATACACAGAAGAAAGGTGAAGGAATTTTTGTTCTTTTCCCTAATTCTTGCTTGTAATCTCACTGATAGACTAAAAGAAGTAATGAGTATTCATTCTGTCTGATATCACATGAAACCTATTTAATTGTAGCTGAAAGTTATTAGCTAACATTTTCTTATTAATTAATTTTAAGGCTCAAAGGACCAGAGTGGTCATCTACCAGATATTACTGCATCAAGCCTACAGCTCTAACTGGAAGTCGCTGAAGGAAGGTGTGCAACCTCAAGCAGAGAACTTTGTGTTCATGTAGCGTTTCAGCACCTGCTGACAAATATCCATCACCTCTGAAAACAGTGAGCTTGGTTGCAACTTCGATTATGTACCTTTGAACTACAGCCATGGAATTTGATGCTGGATCTATATCTATAGCACGGAACACCCTCATCCATGAAACTAGTCATGGAAAATCAATCTAAAAATCGTTTCGCATCCCCAGAAATGTCCTGTATTGTTTGAGTTTACATGCCTGTGAGCAGAAGACCCGGCGGAGCCTGGGCAAGGATGTGGTTGTGCTCCTGCCCCCTGGGTGCCCAGGCAGGGGACAGCTGGACGAGTGGCGTTTCCTTACACACCAGCTAGTTGTCCCCAGTCTTGGCCGCATGCTCTTCCCTGGGATATTTTATTTTCCCAGACTGCTATGTGTCATCAGCCTTGTAGAAATTCAGTTATTTTTGAGACTTATGCCTTTTGAGACTTCTTTGAATTCAGCTGAAATTGGCTTCCAGAGAGAGGCAGAGTGGGATGGAGGAAGTCTTCCCTCCTGGGGACACAGGCTAATAACTCTGGCCTCTGTTCAGCCCATCCTTCCCCTCCCCTCTCTTATTGCAGTTGGAGATGATTAAAGACAACTTGTGCCCACTGGTAGAAATCATCGAGGTAGATCACCCTTTTTTGGGTAAATACTGCCTTGAGGAGGCAGCCCTCTGCTGCACCTCGTGATCCAAATGGGCCAAAACTGTTCCATCCCACTGTTCACTACTGACTCCCTCGAAGTCGCAGGGTGCCTCAAAAACCTGATCTTTGGGGATTTTTCTCAGGATTGAGGGAGTTTAAGAAAGAAAGGGAGCTTCTGCCCGCCATGGGCTTGATGTATGTTTGATGCTCCCCCACAGGGCCGGGCCTGCCCTCAGCCGCCTTGCTGGGGAGCTGCCATGCTCCAGCCCTTCCTGAATGCACATGTAGCTATGATTGGCTTTTTTTCTTTCCTACTTCTTTTTTTCAACTGGGCTGGCATCACCTGTGAAACGGGATCACCCCAAGGAAGGATATACACAAAGAAGCTGAAGGAAAAGGCCCTTTTGTCCCACATCCTGGGCCGCTGAGTGGCAGCAGGCCTTTGCTGAGGGATGCCTCAGGTTTAACGCTAGCAGAGCCTGTGAGCTCGCATGGCTTCAGGCTGCATGCATGTCTCTGTGGGTTCTCATAAAAACCACTTTTTGCCAGTGCTTGGGGATTTGCTTTTCTTTTTAAAGGAATAGGAATATAAGCGTTGTTGACACAGTTGCGATTTTCATTATCTGCACTTTTCTTCCACAGCAGCAATAATGTCACCTCCCTCCCGCTCCTCTGGGCTCTTCTGACGCATCAGTCAAGTGCCCACAGCAAGATAGCCATGAAATGTCTTCTGACAGGAACGGCAGCTCGTGGTTGATGGCTGTTATTATGATCGGCGTGAGAACAGGGCATGGGGCAAGCACCGAGGTAGCGTCAGGCATCGGGCCTTGCGTCATGTTCTTCAAAACACTCTTTAATCCACTGTTCTTGCAGGACATCTCCCACTTTGCTTGTGATGGATTAATATCTCCCTGGGGCTGCAGCCCAGTGCTTGCCTTATCTCTATGCAAGTGAAACGCCCCTGTAACCATCAACTGAAAGGCAGCAAAACCTAAAGAAGTTTTTCTGTGTGTCCTGGCAGAGAAGGTTGAACCTGAGGTTGACGCTTTCCTGCCAGGCACAGGCTATCCAAAGCTATGCTCTAATTAGTCATCCTCCTATAGTTAAGCTCTACTGATCTTGCATTTTTATTTTATTGTTTCTGTGGCAGTTAACTCCTTTCTTTACAAGATGCTTTCCTCTAGCTGAGGGTGTATAACCCTCCATGGAGGCAACTATGCTGCTGGGATAAATACACCTGAGGGCCAGGAACCATAGTGCCAGGAGGTCCAGCTGGAAGCATTGCTGCCCTTTGGTGCTAACGACCCCAGCTCGTATGGTGAGCAACCTGCATTCAAATACACAGGTCATGTCTCTCTGTCCTCACTCACTGGAGTTTCTAGTATAAGGTGTTGCAATGGAAAGACTCCATCCCTCAGCTACCAGGGTGCTGGGATGCTCTCAGGTGTGTAGAGGGAGGAGGTCAGCTCCATATCCTTTGCTGCTACACTCCCCCTCTGAGTGAAAACAGGGTGCCAGGGTGGCACTTTGGTCCCAAGGGACCTGTACTTGCCAGGGAGAGCCCAGAGCTCTGCAGCAGGTTCGTCACTGCCTGTTGGAAATGGCTCAGCTCCACCTGAGAGTGAGTGATATATTCTTTGGTGGCGTCAGTCCAGTCAAAGCTTCACCCGTGTCAGGTTTGTGATGAAATATACTCTCCTTTACCTTTGCCGCCTCCTCCTCCCCAGGATTAATTCTTTGAAAGCCGTGGCTGCCTTTAAGAAACTGGCAGTTAAAAGAGATAACAATGTGCCTGTCCATTACAGCTAACTGTCCTGAATGAACTCATGAGAAAATTTGATCTAACCTGCCTGTCTGAACAGTATTTATAAACACTGCTATTCAAGGATTAGGCAGCCCAGCCTGGCTCCACTGATGTAGTCAGTGAAGGCAGCTGTTTATATTTCAAACTTTCTGATGTAGCAGGGTTTTATAAAAAGTCACAGGGTCACACTTTGTTTTTACTTTTTTTACTTTTTTTTTTTTAAAGTCTCTAGAGGAACAAGCAGTGCTTCAAAATTCTGCTGCCTCCATTTATTTAAACATTTCAGGATGTTGTCACATCCCCGTCCCAAACCTCAGCAAATATCAAGATTTGTCTTCACTGCTGTAAAGGAAACCAGTATTCATTCTATAGACCAGAGCCTCACTGGATGTAAGTCCCCACAGCTGCACCTGTGGTGGGCACGCTGAGCTGATTTACACCAACTGATGAGCTGTAATTGGGAGGGGAAGTCACTGCTTTGGGGCAACTTGCATGTGGGCTTGTGGACTGCAGCTCTGCTCCTAGCAGTCTGCCAATTCAGCCTTCCAACATGCACACAACACTTGGTGCCTGCTGCCAGCACTCCTCCTGCATGTAGGACTGGGGATTTCAATCAGGTCTGGCCAAAATACCCCTCCAGGGTTGCAAGCCACTCAAATGGGGTGCCCCTGGGCTAGAGGTTTTAGGTGGCCTCTTTAGACACAGGTGTTGTAGGATGATGGGAAGCAGCTGGGGGATGGGGGTCTACCTGCTGAGCCCATGAGGTATGATTACTAAGGGCTCTTCTGGTTATTCTCTTCCTGTTGGTTCCAGTGTTATTCCTCCTCCTGCCCTGGACTCCCTCAGGTACATGTCCTGGACTCTTTCTCTATGGGGGATTTGGTGTGTGGCTTTTATCATGAGACAAAAAGGTTTTCAAAGCTGCTAGTGTCTGCTAGCTTTGGGCTCAGGGTTGTTCCTGCTGTTTGTCTTGCTGCACATCAGAGGGGCTTCCATGCTCAGCTCCTGTTGAAGGAGATTTCCTCCTCTGTGCCCTAGCAACTAAGTGGAGATCTGTGTTGCTGCTTTTGTAAGGCCCGAGGATTTTTTTTTTATTGTTTTAATTTATTTTTTCTTGTAAAAGCACACTAATCCTCTGATCCTACTCTGGTAGGAATGGGAGCCCTGGTTGGTTTGTGTTACTGGAGAGTCAGCATTTTCACTAGATGAGATTGAAGGATAAAGGATGTTTACTTAGGACTGTGGGCATGTGATACTAGAATAAAGCTAATAAAAGAAAATAATTGTTAATATTGTACTTAGCTTTAAGTATTTTTTTGGCTACTTCTGCAACCCGGCTAGCTTTTGGGGGCAGTTCATTAGCTGCTGTCCCTGGGGCTAGCATATTCTGACATGTTTTCTCCTACCTCTTTTTCCGTTCTTTAAAGTGGCTGTTAGAGAAACTACTCTGGTTGCTGTGTTCCTTCCTAGCAAAACTTTCTTTTTTCTCCTGTCTGATTGCCTCTTGGTACCTATGACTTATCTCTGGGACCTGGCTCTGTAAGGACTTGCATCAAGTCTCTCTTCCTCCCCCGCCCCCTTTCAGGTTACTGAATTTGCATTTCTGTTGTACAAAAAAATGACCTCATTCCTGGCTTCAGGCTGCATCCTTTTGCTTGCAAAAGCACTGTGGTATGGCTCTGTAAATGATATATTATGAGAAATGTTAACAGTACAAACTTGTTTTATGATTTATAATTGATACTTCACCACAAACTTTGCATTCAGCCCAAATACATAAACATGACCAAAGGGTGATCTGAGGACGTGGTTCCCAACATGGTGTGATACTTGTCTCCCATTTTACTAGATTTTTGGGACTCCACCCCAACCAGCTGCAAAAGGGATGCTGGGATTCCGAGGGCTGATGAAGGGCAAATCCCACACCCTTTTTGGCAGTGTGGTGCTGCTTTTGCAGCAATTATTCTACATCAGTACCTTTGGCAGATGCAAGTCTGCAGAAGTGAGGGACCTCCACTGCCCAGCTGGTGGCCTTGAGGAGAGGCTTCTCCAGTGCTGCCATGCTCAGTGGTCCCCTGCCAAGACAGTGGCATTTTGCTGCCATGAAAGAGAGGGCATGGGCTCGCAGGCTGTCCTGAGGCAGCTGGAGGATGGAGCTTGCTGTATTTGCCAAGCCTATTTCTCCTTGAGCTTTACATACAGATGGGGGTGTATGTGTGCACAGATGGTCTCTATCTCCCTGTCTCTCAGGTGTTCATAGAACTTACCTATGTGATTCTAAAGGTTCTACGGATGAGATCCCATGGACGTCTGGTTGCCCTCCACTGAGGCTGCAGAGAGTTAATGCTCCTAACTTTGTCGCTTTGATGAACCCCATGGGTTAGATGGAACTTAATCCCAGTCCTGTTTCCAGTGAAACCAAGTGACAAAAATACTACTTAACATCAGCAGAACCGTGAGTCTCAGAAATCCCCGCTGAAACTACTGAGATCAGATCTGAGCCCCAAACAGCTGAATTTAAAAGTAGCAATTTGTGCTAATTAAAAGAATATCTTTTTTTAAAAAAGACTTTTAGGGAATTTGAAGGGTGTGGAGACTATTTTTTAATCTACTTTGAATTAGAAAGAGATGCCAGTGAAGCTGGTAAAAGTATAAAGAATTTTTCTCTGAGAAATTATCTTATTACCTTTTCCTTCCCCAAAAGCCCAACCTTTTCAGAGTTCACTTTATGATTTTTAAAAAGATAGTTTGGAAAAACCCCTTTAACTAAAAGGCAAGGCTAAAGAGGAAATGTTTTGCAGAAAAGTTATTTCTAGCTGGAAAAGTAGCTCTCCCTTGCCTAGTTTCTATATTTACATTTTTATCAGAGAAAAAACTATTTTTGCAGGAAAGTTTCTGTGCAGAAATGTTGATTGGTTCAGTGCAGGAGTCAGAGCTTCAACAGAAGGTAACATTTCACCAAGACGTATTCGGAAAAAAAAAAAGCCTCCAATTAATTTTCTTTTTGCTGCAAGATACTCTGTCACTTACTGAGCATGTCTGGCAAATTTCAGGCTAACAGTTCTGTTCAGCAGAGCTGTGCTGGGGCTAAAATAGGCTTTACAGTGGAAAGCAACTTGTGACCTTCTGTCATTTTTCTGTTGTATCTTTATAATGGATGTAAATCCATGAGATTAATTGTCAAGATGAGTCTGAAGGATTCATTTGTCCTATCCCTACACATACATATGTTTGCTCTTCTCAAACAGGGATGATGTTCGTAATTTGCAGCCTAGGCTTGATTCACAGATGATAAAGCAGCTCTGAAATGTGTATCTTTCTTTTGTGTAACCCTTCTAAAAATAGTTCACAGGATTAAAAATCTCTGTCAGGAAGCCAACGTAATGGTAAAGCTAATAATCTCTGCCAGGGCCCCGGGCATAGGTTGTCACCTAACAAATGACTAGGTTTTGTGGACCTTTAAGAGCAAACATCTACAGTACAGCTCATGGGTTAGTAACACCACAAAGCAATTTGGCGGCATTTTAGAAGCATGGTGGGATAGGGGGAGAAGTCAATCCAAATGTCTTGTCGTTATCTACTTGAAAACAAGAGCACTGAGAGTGAACTCTTTTATCAGCCTTGAGGTTTTAATTTTGACTGTGTTAATACAGCAGAGTAGTAGTTTCTGTAGTAGTTAAATCCTAATGCTTTCCTTTGTGAGGGTAATCCTATTTTAATGTTTCTAATTTATAATTAAGGTAATTTCTACTAGAAATCATACCACCCTCCTTCCCCATAATCTCACAGTACATTTACAATGCTAAAGCCTGAAAACGAGCTGCCTTCTCCTTATGACTGAACAGATCTGTGTGTGCTGGAGCACGGAGGCTAGCCGGTCCTGGCAGGGGGGTCCTCAGCAATGGGCAACCTCTTTCTCAGTCACTGCAGATGAGAAGGGTTCAAGAGCTGTGAGAAGGCACGGGGCGAGCTGTGAGATGGGGGTCAAGGTATAGGATGGGCTGCAAAGCCCCTCTGCAGTGCCTGCTCCCCTGTGGGGTACAAATGGGATGGAGGGCGGTGGTGGCCCTGATGCTCTGCTGCGAGGGAGTGAGCCTGGGCAGGTGGCTGATAGCCCAAGTACGGTTTTGCCACTTGGTTGCTCACTCAGGTCCAGAATAGGCACCCTGGATGTTTGGGTTGGCTAAAATCTCCCCTCCTATGCAGTGCCCTGGGGCTGGAGAAGAAGAGGCAGAGCAGGGCTGGGAGACCTGAGGAGGAACATGGTGGCAGGCACCCAAGTGTCACGCTGTTGTGGGAGAGGGAACCACAGCAAATGAGGTCCATTTCTGGCTGCTGCTACTCTCTGCATTGGCACTGGGGAAGGGTGCGGGGATAAAGTACAAAACCCCTTTCCCTCCCGAAAGCCTGATGTAGGAGATGAAAATGTTCATCCTGCACAATGTTCCTGCACAAAAGGGGATTTTTTTGTCCTCTCTCTTGATGAAAGAGTTTCCTTCCTTGATCAGCTTGCTGAATGACAGTGTTAGCAGTAAATTGTTGCTCCTTTCATCCTCGTGGGTCAGTCTTTTAAAATCAAACTCGAATGGCTACCTGATAGGGAAGCATGTTTTAGTATAATAGTTCTTACATGTGTTTTCAGGAATATCAGCTCCATGGATATCCACCTATTTGATTTTTAAAATATTTTTAAAATCAAAAAAGCCTGGACAAACCAGCCTAAAATCAGCTTTAAGTTCAGAATAAAACTGAAAATCGGAAAACGCATTCAGAACTTTCAAAATTCAACCTATCTTGATTCTTGGTATTAAGAAGAGAAATGGAACTCACAGTTTTTGGTACGGCCATCTGGGGGAAATATTTCCCAGAACAGCTGGGAGGAGGGATCTGAAGAAAGGGTTTGCTTCCAGTTGTTAATCCATTGCTAATCTTAGCATGAGGTCTGCAGTTGAGGACACTATGCAGTTTGTAGTCTTCTGCTCTGCTGTTTCTGGGATTGTTTTTTTTCTGGGAATACCATTTTAATAAAAGGTCAAATTTATTACAACATTTGAATTCTAGAAATCATTGCTGTCTTGTAATGCTCCATCTTGATACAAACAAGAAAACGCAAAGCTTTTTGGGCTGGTCTTGACTGTTCTGCACTCTTTTCTTTCTCTTCCTCTCCCTCTACCTCCCAAAATCACTGATGCATCTCTAATAGGAAAAATGCAAAGTGTGCAAGTTGTCTTGGCACTGTGGCTCAACATCTTGTCATGTTGCACTATTATGTTGACTCTTCTACACAGGGAGAGTGCATGAAATATTCCCAGAAGCACTGTTCTGGTTCAGGCAACCAGAAAAACAATTCCCCTTTTTTTGTTGGCTGTGGGAAAAGAGAATTTACAGAAATGGGCATCTCTGAGCTAATCAGATGGTTTGACTTAAAGGGAGCTGTATGGAGGAAAGCCAGTGGCATATTGCAGACCTAACTGTGCTCGGGCTTACCTATCACCTCTCTCACCTGTTTGTTTGGATGCAGAAAGAAAAGAGGAGCTGCAGAAGTCTACTCACAAAAACTGGGTGTATTGATCGGTCATAATTATCTTATAAAATGGGAGGGGATGAAATAGGGAAACTTGATCCAATTGTTTTCAAGATTTATGAGGGATGAATTTAACTATTTTGGTATTTTGTGGTTATGCCCACTGAAGTATGAAGTCCTTCAGCTACATGTGTCTGACCATGTGTTTTTATTTTAAGATGTTTATAGAGCTCCACTATTGTGGTAGCTGTGCCTTTCCCAATCCGTAGTTCAGCCCATTGCTCTGAACGAATGCTGGTGACGACCTCCCTCTTTGCACAAGGGGAGCTGAGAGAAAGCGTATGCATTTGTTGAACTCATGGGTGTGTGTTTATTCCTCGTTTAAAGAAACATATATTTGTTTCAGTATATGTTTTATTATCGTGTTTAGTCTGTTTGCTCAAGTCTTGAAGATCCTCAGCTCAATTATTCGGAAACATTAAACCCTATTCCAGATGATGCAGCCAATGCTCTAGTGCTTATCGGTCCCACCTGCCTCATACCCCCATGCATCCTGTAACATAGCCTCAGTGCAGTCTGCTGCGGGTAAGAAATGGGACCTGATCATTCCCAGAAGCAAGGACTCATCAGCAAAAGCAGATAAAAAGGCTCAGCAAGGAAGCAGAGACCTTCATCCCCCCTCTTTTTCTTGATTACAGAAGGGTTCATAACAGACCCAAGGCTAAATTCTTTGATCCGAGCTAAAGCTTCCAAACTTTTTCTCTTGTGCTGTGTTTTTTGTAGCAGTGCTTTATGAAAACGAGTGTGCTCTCTCTGTTCTGCTTAACAAAAGCAGCAGCAATTCACCAGCCTGTTTCATTGCCGGTTTGCTCACATGGCGTGTGCCTGCTGAAAATGCTACCTTAGGTGAAAATAAAACTGGAGAGTAAAGCCATGTGACTGCTACGGGAGAGAGAGGGCATGAAGAACAATGCAGTAGCATATTAGCAAACACTTGTTACAGGCTTGATTGGAAAAGTATTGAAGTTAATGGCGATATCTTCTCTGGCAGGTCTGGATCACGCGCTTGCAGAAAAGCATGCGAGCTCATCCTATGTTTGCTTTATACATGAGATCTGTTGTTCGATTGCAACAGAGGGATGCCTTGAGGGGCTTTACCCAAGTCACTTGGGACATGAGCAGCAGCCTGGTCACACTCTGTTAGAGCAGGGGCCTGAGATGATGCTCTCGGGGGTCATTCCCTACTCTCTGCTCTCAAACCTTGCTTCAGCAGTTGTGATACTGCAGTGATTAGATTCCCTCAAATTTGCATGGTTACAATTGTTCCAAGCCTTAATGTTGACACACTTGTTTCACTATTAAAGTTCATATGTGAGCAGTCAGCCCTCTTTTACCTGAAAGGTATGCCGGACAGAAAAGGCCTCTGATGCTGTTTTGCCTTTGTGCTGGAAACCGTCTGGATTTGGGCATGTTAACCCTATCTCACTGGACTTCTTTGGGCTTCCTGGACCTGGTTGATCATCAGAGGTGAATCTTTTCCCCTCGTGGCATCATATGGTTCAGGTGGGAGCTGGATGCTTTAGGCAGGGCTTGGGATCATGGCTCAGCACCCCACACTGCATCCCTGGAGATCTGTTGTGCCAGGGACTGTGATGTGCAGGCACCTCAGTGTCTCTGCTGAAGTGACCCTGGGTCCAGCCAGACCTGTTAAGCTTCTGGGCATGGGTGGGCCCTGGGTACCTGGGGGATCTCGCTGTGCCAGCGGTGGGAGGGTGCCGAGGGAACGACTCGTCTGTTTCTGCCAGGCTGGCTGGCTTGGACTCACTGTTGCACAAAAGCGGGACATCTTCTCCTGGAGCCAAGCTGCTTTGGAGCCAGTTTTTGACATGTAACTGTGTTAGGGCAGATAATTCTCCCAAAGTTTGAGTGGAGGTTTCATAGAGCCAAGTTCAACCCACCGTCAGGCTAGTCTGCAGCTAAGACAAGACATCCCTGCATAGCTGAAAGTTGCCTCTCAGTAACTCATTCTCTGCTACGACAATACATGTTTTAATACTGGTGTTGGTGTACCCCCATGAGCATGCATTACACTGCTGGTTTAGCAGTACCTAAACTGGGAAGGTCTGGGCCTTCACTCCATCTTTTGCCTGTAATACAGAAAGGTGAGGCGGATGGTCAGGTTACTTGTTTTGTCAGGGAGGAAAAAAATCCGAGATGATTTCACCACCATGTTAGCTGAGGTCACCTTGCCTCTGCTAGCGTGACATCAAGACATCTGTCTCAAGGAAGCATGGTGCTTCTGCAGGCAAGACAGAGGTCCTGTGGGATTTCGGGCCCTTGGAATTTTCCTCTTATAAAGTCTGGTAGCTGTTCCTCTGGAACATCTAATTCCGTAATGGGTAAAGCTCATGCCTTTAGAGATGGCCATAAAACGCGGACAGCGTGGCTTTTGGGATGCTGAGGTGATGCTGTGGTGCTCTCACAGTACAAGAGTGGATTACACCCTGGTGTTAGCAAAGTGTTTTGAAACTCTCTGAGGAGAGCACCCTAGATTCATAATTCATAGGATGTAAGGCCAAAAGGGACTATTAGATCATCCAGCCTGACCTGTATAATGCAGGTCATAGCATTTTCATGAGTAATTTCTGCTTCAATCCTGTAACTTCTCTTTGAGCTACAGCGTACCTTATAGAGGAACATGTAGTTCTAATGAAATGAATCCAGAAATTAAGATATTTTTTATTATTATTATTCAGTTGAAGTTTGGTCTAGCAGTTAATTGCTTTCAATGGTTTGTGATAAATAAGCTTTTAAGCTAAGTTTCCAGCCCCTCAATCTCACTACTTTCTTGTTTCCTAGAATAAAGAGCCATCTACAATCAGAAATACCTTTTTAACATGGAAGTTTTAGCTATGAATTACAAAATCCTGAAGTTCAGGATCTTGATCACTTCAACTGGACACAATGAAAAGAAGAGAACCTCTGTGCTTCTTAGATGGATCACGCTTTTTTTCTGTACATTTATTATGCTTGCAGAATGGACTTGGTATTTGTGGAAATTAACAAAGCAAATCCCTTCTAATACATTAGCAAACATGGCTCAAAGCCTGTTCTTCAGTCAAGCAGAGGAATTATCTCCTGCCTTAGAAAAAAAACTCAGCTGAAATAAAAATTGATATTAGAGCACTACAAAGCATTTCATCAGACCTCAGACACAGTTGAACTTAGCCTTGGGCCAGAGGCTGAGTGAGTTCATGGACCTCAGCTCATGGTAGCAAAAATTCAGCTGTGAGAAATCCTGCTTCTCCTCCCCCCATGACAACTTTCACCTTCTACCATACTCCCCAAAGCAGGAGGAAGCACCTCGCATCTCCTGTCACCACTCATTTATTCTGGGGCAGGGTTTGGTTGCCCTTCCCCAGTTTTCCCTCAGTGTGTGGGTATGTGGGATGGCATGAGGGTGTCTGAGATGCCCATGATGCAAGCTGCCCGGCATTGTCCTTGAAGGAATTTCTGGATTGTTGGATACTAAGCCTGCCCAGAAGAAAAGTAAATAAGCAAGATAATTCCCACTTGTCTGATAATGTTTGTTGGAGCAGGGAGGAGTGGAATACTTTTGCTGGAGCAAGGCATCTCCATCAGAAGCTCTCTGCTGGTAGAGTGCTCCCAACATAGAGGCAGTTTATAAGAGTTCCCTAAACAAAATATATGATGACTGCAAAATCGTGTTGCTGCATCTCACAACTTCTGTTTTTAAATTATAAATGGAACTATTTTCTGTAGATATGCTGAAAATGTTAAGTGTTGCCCTGACTTAGTTCAAGAGAACCCCTGTCGAGGTGGTTGGCATGTCTGGTTAGTCATCACAGTTAGAAGTCAATGGTGAGGAAGAGCCACATGATTAGCAAGTTTGGTTTTTTTTTAATACAGAAAGCTAATTTGGAAAAAGTAAGGATTATACACAGGTGCCATCATCTCTGATAGTTATGCAAAAGATGCTAGATACCTACATAATTACTTTGATATTTAGGTTTCCTCCAAGAGATGGTTGTAGATATTCTTCTCAGCTTTCTATTTTGGCCACGTACCCTAATTTCCCTTTTATTTTCCAAATTCTTCAGCTGTGCCTATACTGAAGAAACATGCTCTGATAGATTGGTGTCTGCAGCGTGTGGTTCAGTAAGAAGCTGGGCAGGAGTGAAGCACCTATGTGTTGCTGGGTTGGCACCGATAGTTGGCCAGCTATGTGAGGGTTTCCACCAGCTGGCCAGATGCCATTGCATTTTCAGTCCGTGGGGCCAAGGGGATAGCAAAAGGTCTGTTAAAAGCACCCCCTTTACTTAGCACATGCCAGTCCTAGAGTCCTTGGTGGCACTCATGGACATGATCAACATTCTCTCAGCTGGAGCTTTGTAGGCAGGCTAGCCCCCACCTTGACAGCCCAGTTGTTTTTTTATTTTATTTTTCTGGCTTAACCTCTGCTGCCTGGTATATAGCCCTTCTGAAAGAAACCAAATGGAAGTTGGAGAGAAAAGAAGGTACACACAGGTGATGCTGGAATTCATAAGTGTGATGCAAGGTACAGGGGAAAGTGAACAGCAAGCTTGGTCAAAAAGCTCACACCATAGTTTTGTGAAGAGCCACTGTAAAGGACATATGCCTCTCTTCTTTGGCTACTTGTTTCCTGTCCTCTTCTTTGTTTTGGCATAAAAGATGATGTAGCTGGAGATTAGGGTGGTGATCTGTCTGAAAATAAACGTGAGAACCAGCAGTTTGTGAAGTTGCTGGCTGCAAGTTGTAAGCAATCTGTAAAGAGCTTGCTAAAAGGTGCAAAAGCTGGTGTGAAATCTTGGCATGAAAAGCAGTTGTTACCTAGCCACGTTTCTTTCCCTGGTGACTGCATGCAAGAAAGCAAGCCAAGGTATTGAGTCCATAAACGTTTTGATAAACCAGACTGATGCCTTGCCAAGCCATCTGATTTTCTTTAGTTTTATCTCCCCATTTCTTTTACAGCCAATTTCTATTGTATGTCTAATGAAACCCTAGTGTTACTATCTGCTTTGGTAATTGTCTTTCCCCATGCATTGACTGGCATGTTGGCAGATGATCGATGGCCTCAGGCTGCAGCATAGAAGACCCAACAGTGGCAATGTTTGCAGGACTGTAGCAGATGCTTTGATGTTGCTAACATGGAGCGCTGTGTTAATGTTCGTCTATAAGGGATGCAGACATAAGTGCCATTGATTTCATTGAGATGGCTAGCCTGCAGTCATCACTCAGATCTGAAAGCTTCATGATATTACATTAGGCATTTCCCATATCCCACTTATAACAAGTTCTTTGCAATGAAGAGGCCTGCGTGTAGCACTTGCAGAAGGGTGTTTTATGTGGATATTTGTTTTCTATAAGTATGTAAAGAGATATCCATCTAGATGTATAATAAACACCCCATAAAGCAGCTTGACTCTACATGGAGATTTGCAGCTGTGTTTACATAGCCTGACACTGCAATATCCATACATCATCCCTTCCTCAAGGAAGTCTTGTTTCTCTTTTATCTCTTCTTGCCTTTTTAAAGGCTCTGAGTTAGAATTTACTTTGCTCCCACATGACTAAAACTTACCACCACCCTATTGCATCTGCCTCCTAGCAGATGTTATGGAAACATGACAGCATAATAAAGTGTCGTGCCAACTTGATCCAAGTGCACTTGCAAGAAGTGCACTTGAACTTCAGCACCACTGGTGGGAATGCCACTTGAATTAATGAACATCTAGGTAAGGTTTAGACCTTGTTTTCCTCACGCCAGCAGGCTGCTAGTCTTGGTCTCCTTGGCTGGAACTGTGCTTATATGAGATCATTTACATGTTCTTCCCCAAACCTCTCCAAAGATGCTAACAAATTAGCAAAAGCACTGTTCCTTTTGTGCTCTGCTGGTATCCCTTGTTATCAAGGAATGGGTAGTGCAAAATTCATCAGTGGAAAGCAATTCCCCATCTCTGTGGGTGGCTTGGCACTGCAGGCACCGAGCTCAGACCTTTCAAAGGAATTCCCACCTTCTGGTTTGATTAGCAAGGCTTTGACTTGCTGGGGTTTTCTGAACTTGCTCCAGGAGCTCAGCTAGGCAGAGATGCCTTGTTATTCAATCCTGCTGTCTTGTGTGAGGTCTAAGTAGGGATTAACTTGTTCCCGTGTTTGAAGTCATGCAGGGCCAATGGAGGTGTCACTGCACGTGGCCCTAGGAATATCTAAATAACACTATTAGACACATGCGTGTTTGTGTGTATGCAGGCACATGCACAGAAATACACACACACACTTCCCTAAATACTAGAAGTTTCCTGTAGGTGGTAGGAAACTCCACAGTTTATGTTTACTGCTCATTATTACAATTTGCATTGCAGTGGCTGTAGGTAGAATCTCCCACCTCCTTGTGCTGGGCATCTTCCATACACAGCGGCTGAAACTGTTCCTCTCTAAAGAGCTGGTATGGAGTTTCCTCCACGTGGTATTTATGGAAGGTTGTGCCTCCTTTGCTGCTGCCCATTTTCCTGGCTGCAGGGAGGCAGAGGAGGTGGGGGGATGAAGGGTGGAAGCCCCAGTGGAGGCTGCTGTGCTGCAGCCTCGGTTGTTCCTTCTGGCAGCTTGTCTCCAGCATAATGCCAGTGTCTGAAGATCTCTCTGGGTGGCTCCTGGGGAGGGCAATGTGAGCCACAGATGAGGCTAAGCTAAAGCTCTGCTTGGTTTAGGCAGTGGTGATTTCCAGCAGATGTAAGTGGAGCGTGAGAGCAGACTCTGTACTCTTCTTCCCAGCCACCACCCCCTGAGCTATAAAACCCTGGGTCATGTGCACCCTGGGGCTCCTGGGGTTGAAGGATAAAACAGCAATTGAGCTTGGTGTGCCTGATTTTGCTACCCTTCGTATTGCACATGCAAACTTGATACACAGGCCTGAGGCTTTGAGTGAGTAGAATAGAAAAGCTGTGTTTATTTGCTGGCAATTCTCCGCTGCAGATTTACACTGTATGCTTCCTCTAGAGATCACAAAATATTTTTCAAGTCTTATTAGCTTCATTTTCACAGGGAGATGCTGTGGTGAAGGGAGGGGGTGCTTCCCCCATAGGTAAGTAAGAAAATCCTCGAGGGGCTGTCCAGAGGAAAGGGCTGTTTGCTGAGATTTAAATCCACTGCAATGTTATGCAGATTAAAAGCATAAACTTGCCATTAGCCTAATGTACATAACTCTTCCATATGTTTGGTCTACTTGTCCAGCATGTTTTCAGTTACACCTATCATGCTGCTAATGCTCAGCAATATTTGTAGAAAAAGCTCAGAAGAAAAACAGTGCTTCCCTCCTTGCCAAGGCCCGGGATGTTTCTTTCACGTTCTCCAGAACTGCTCATCGATCTCTAGGAATTTAACTGTACTTCTTCGTCCTGCTCAGGAAATGCCCTGTCAAAAATGATTGTCCATCAAAGTAGTTTATATCTCATTGTACAGTTTACAGAGGTTCACTCTCAAATTGCTTTATTCCAGATGCTCGTGCTTGACGTCCATATTTCTAGAACTGATAAACTTGCATTTTGTAGTAGTTTCTAGTGTGTCCTGCAGGTGAAGGTGAGGGTTTCTGGGTCAACCCCAAAGCAGCATTATGAAAAGGGAGCACATTGGAGAAGCAGCTTCCACCACAGCCACTGTGGGTTGTCCTTGCTGGCAGCAAGGGCTTGCCTTCATAGTGGCAGGGTTCTTTACAGTGATATTTTGCAGTGTGGGCAGGATGCCTCAGTTGTTCTGGGTAATGAAGTTATGGCTGTTCTCAAATCTCTCTAGGACTATTTGACTTGGGGTATGCATGCTGCTCAGGTTTCACGGAGTTTCTTATCCTTGCTGAAGCATTGTAGGAAGGTTGCCCCCCCTTTCCCCACAACACATCCTTCAAAAGACAATTGGGTGACATGTAAGTCACAAGAAATATTGCAGAAAATTTCCACCAAGAATTTCTAGCAAAGTCCTTCTTCTGTGCCTTCTCTCTAGCTATAGAGCCAATTGCCAGCATGGAATAAATTCTAAAGTTGGGGTGGTTTTGTTGTTGATTTAATGGTTTTCCAGCCCCTGTTTTAAGCCCTGTGCTGTTCTTACCATTTACACCCATCCATGGCAGAAAGGACCATCATGCAGCTGAGCGCTTGCGTATGCCCTTCGTGACAATTTCTGTATGAATAAGGTGTCTTCTCTGTGCATTGATCACATGGAGATTGTCTCTTCACCCCTTTTTGGTGTGCTCTTCCTCCCTGCCCTTCTGCCACCTACTCGGCAGACCCGTGTGACTCTTCCTTCCCACTCCAGTGCACGCTGCAGCGACCTGCTGGCTAATCACCCTGAACTTGCTCACACTGCTGGGACCTGACTTGCAGATTCCAGCCATCTTCACCGGAGGAACGGCAGCCTGGCAGCCCTCCAGTCTGCCTGCTGGATCTGGGCCAGCTATTTATTGTGAAAGTTCTGCTCCTCTTGGACTTTGCAGCAATATTCATCCCCCTGAGTGATTTGCCTAGTACCAGGTCGAGAAATCCAATAAAAAGCCCTGGGAATGTGCTCTCCGCTCAGAAACACACAGTTGCTACTGACACAATCCTGAGGACTGTAAAACCAATAAAAGGCACTTTAACCTATGACTGCAAATATTTTGGTGGGCCTGTGGCAGGAAGAAAGCTGGGAATTGAGTCAGAGTCCAGATTTGAGGATCAGTAAGAATCTTTAGAAGACATGTAGAAGAGCAATAATTTTATTCTCTGCTTTACTTTTGGACCAAGACTGAACTTCTTTCTTTCCCATGCATTGTGGAGACTCTTTTCCTTCGCTTCTATTTTTTAAAATGAGCCAAACTAGCGGAGTTTCTCTGTTGTTCGTGCTCACCTCCCCTGCTGCACCCTATCAGGGCCATGCTGCCTGTTCTTTGCCTACTCTTTGTACTGGCGTAAATGGCTTCAGAGGGGCTCCTCACCAAATAATCACAGAATCACCTAGGTTGGAAGGGACCTTTTAAGATCATCTAGTCCAACCAATTAAAAAACAAACAAACAAAC
>JAOTQQ010000012.1:70026118-70048311 GCA_026546715.1 Gallinago undulata
GCTCCAATCCCTTAATCATCTTCGTTGCCCTACGCTGGATTCTCTCCAGTAGTTCCCTGTCCCTCTTGAACTGGGGGGCCCACAACTGGATGCAGTATTCCAGTTATGGCCTCACCAGTATAGAGTAGAGAGGGAGAATGATTGCATCTAGAGAGGGGCTTCAACTGACTGGTGTTTGGATGAGCCCAATACTCAGTGAGGTGGAGGTATCCTAAAAGGCAGTGCACCTGAGTAGGATACACTGAACCAGCATTATTACATGGCAATGCGTATCCACAGTTTATTGAAGTTGGAAGGGAGGAGCCCAGATGTTTTTTGCTGCTAGAGCACCTGTGTTCTTTGACTTCCTTTACTCCCAGTCCAAATGCTGCTTGATGCTTCCTGTAACATCTTCCTTAATTGCAAGCGAGAACTTGAAACTCGCCCATGATCAAAGGCTGCATTTTGACAGTTCAGGTGCAATTAAATGTGAGTATCAAGCAGGGTGCCTGCAGTTTAATATTAAATCTATGCTCAAGTGTGGGCATAAAACTAGAGCCACAGCACCTTCTTGCAGATCACATAGTTAGATATCTAAATGGGTGCGCTTGCAGACATAAAATTGTGCACAGGTCACAGGGGGCTTGGGCAAAGCTCAGCTAAGGCTGAGTAGCCAGCCACTCCTGTAATAATGTTTTACATTGGACATAGGTCTCTTGACTTGCTAAAAAGCAGCCAGGGGCAAGCATTCAACAGAAAAATGTCTTTAATCGTGGACCAGATATAAGGGTGCCAGACAGCTGCTGGCTTTAAAGTGGTTTTGAATCAAGAATGTTTGCAATATCCTTGGTATTTACACTCAAAAGCTTCTCAGAGCAAATATCTGCCTGAGCATGGAAAAGCAAGATCACATTTGCCTTTGAAATCTGTGCTGTGGTGGATTAGAAACAGAAATCTTTAATTCACTCTTAAAAAAAAAGTAGAGGAACTCCATTTAAGAAACATGTCCAGTGGGATCCAGACAGGATGAATACCAGAAACCTCCCCAAATGTTCGTTAAAGTAGAGGAGAAAAGTAGCTGTTCTCTCATCTCCCCAACTCCTGGAATTAAAGCACCCTCAGCTTCTCTTCTTCTTTTCTAAGGGATCTTTAAACACGCTTGACTACAAGAGAGGATTGATGAAAACTCCATGAATCCAGCTCGTTATTTCTATGGGGGTAATAAGGCATGCTTGGACATGGGAGTGACAGGTAAGGTTCCCTGGGGAAGAAATATGCGGTCTGTTCCACGGCTGTCCTATCCACTCTTGTTCCTCTTTGTCTTGCATTAGAAAATAATAATTTGTACTCTCCTGTGAAAATAATGAAAATCTTTCCTCTTTTCCTGTCACTTCTTTTCCTGCTGGATCGATGGGTATTACAGACACTACTGTTGTATTGTCTGAGGCTAAAACCCAATAACAAGCTCAAATTAGATTTAAGGAAATGAGTCAATAAGCAGAACAGGAAGGAAACACACCGATTTAAGCCTAGAAAACCAAATACCGTAGTGTAGTGCAGGGGTTTAATATCTTTCTTTTTACCGTGAAACTGGGGACGTGAACTTTCAGGTGCAATGTCTGAGGGGCAATGTTCTTACTCTGTCTCAAGCCAGAACATACTAATTCCAAAAAAATCAAATTGGCACGAGGCAATTGCTCTTGATGAGGTAAGACAAATGTTAAAATGCCACATAAAAAAAGCCTGGTGAAACCTGTCCTGAAAAGCCAGAGAAGACAGGCAAAGGGAAGATGAAATCAGGAGCGAGAAAGTGAAAAGCCAGCCGCACTCAGAGACCACGAGGCTGGAGGAACACAGGGAAGGGAGAAGGGGTTTACTCCTGTGCTTCCACCTGAAGTTATAAAAAAGGGGGTGGTGTGTCCTGGAAGGTTTTAAATACAAATGGCTGCTTTAGCCCATTGCCCAAGTAGTGCAATGCTGCCTGTAAATATGGAAACATAAATTGCTGGAACGGGCTGGTTGAAATGCTGCTGCCCGAGTACTGTGAGCAGCGTGTTTGTCAACATCATTGCGGGGGAAAGCGAGCCAAACTAATGACAACTGCTAAAAAAGTAGAGCAAAAAGGTATTCTTTCCCCTATGTGTCAGAGGCTGACTCCCTGCCAGGCTCTGTCAGGACGTGAAGGGAAATGTTCCTGAAGGCAGCAGAATCCCCCCAACAGGCCTTCGTTTCCCGGTCTTAGTAATTTACCGCATTTATATTGGGCCAGGTGTGGCAGGGGAGTAATAAGGACCGATCCCTTCTTTTATGGAGCCAGGAGGAAGACAGGACTGCTACAAACATCTGTTAATTTGGATTTGGGGCCTAGAGGCTGCTTCATCTTCTCATGGTCCCCAAAAAGCTGTGGGAGCTGAGGGAAACTTCACTGCACTTCATGCCCCAGTGGTACCTTCCACATAGAGGTAGAAGAAAGCTTAGAAGACTATAAACAAGTTTTCAAAGGTACCAGGAGGTAGCTTTTATTCTCTTTGGTTTGCATATTGTGAAACTGGAGCACTGAGAAGTTGATTTTCACAGTTTCCTATTGCTCGACACCTGCATGAAAGGTCAGCTTTTCAGAAGTGCTTTGTGAGTTTAGAAGGAACCAAGGCCAACTGCTCTTTCTCATAACTTTGAATAGCAGCCACTTCTTTGCTAAATTTGCTAGCATGCAAATGCTGGTGAAAGTCAGCACTGAAGTTGACTGCAGCAGAGTTTTGAATCTGTTCTCTCAGCACAAGATAATGCCTCTCATTATCACTGTGGTTGTACCCTCCCTAATGACTACTGCACTAGGAATAAATCAGTGACGTGCAAACTGGCACGTTTTTTGGCAAGCACAATTGCCCATGAAATTTGTATCATTTTTCTCCTTCTGCCCAGCCTGCCCACTTAGCAGCATTCCTCTTTCCCTAGGAAACTGATCCTTAATTGGAAGAGTTACTTACAGCACCAGAAAATGACTCAAAAGAAGCGTTATGGACAGAGAGGTCTCAAAGGCCAGTTTTATCCCCTGGTCTGCAAACAGGAGACCTGGTTGCTTGGATCGGTGTGTTGTTTCATGATGGCTCTGGGCAGGGAAGAAGCAGTGTTTCTTTGACCCATGATCATGCTATAATCGTCCCACGGGTAAGCGAAGGGCTGGAACCACAGTCACTGAAAAGTCGTCGATGACGGGGAATTTCACCTGACGTATCTGGTAATGTTTTAGAACCGGTGATGGAAATTCAAGCACACAAACTGCTGTGTACTTATGGCATACACATATATAGGGCTCTCTAAATTTTGGACAGCTGCAATACGGTGTGTACTGCTGCTGTATTTTTGACAGTGTTATCTCAGTGAAATTACTAATTGCACTTGAAGTGCTGAAAATTATACAGCCATATGTGTAACTGCTGTGTGTACTTCATAAATGAGATGGTGCCACCATAAACTGTGAAAATAATGCAGCTGTATAAAATTAGAGAGATGAATGTGCATTGGCCTGCAGTTCCACTAGTGCAAGCCAATGCTGGTACCAAACTGTTCCCTCAAATACACGGGTGTTTATACTTGCTTTGTAAGGAGGCAAATGCTTGGTGTGCCCTTTGTTTATATGCAAAATACAACACTGGTTGGTTTGGGGTTTTTTAATTTTCATCCAAATTCCTCGACTTTGGTGGAAATAGGAGTGTTAACTAATGACAATTCTCTTATGGTGGTGACCTTCCAAGGTAGGCTCTGTTTCAGTTTTGGTGAAAATTGCTTATTCTGGCCCATGACCAGCTGCTGTGGTTGAGAAGCTCCTGAGTGGAGGGAAGGTGAGAAATGGGGCAAAGCAGAGTATGACAATGGGGAGTGTTTGTCTTTGCTCCATTGCTGCCCACTTCTAAGGCCAGAGACAATCCTCAATTTAGCAGGTTGTCACCATCACAGTGCATCTGCATGCAGTTCCTCAGGGACAGTCTGGGCAAACAAAGGACAGGCTGGAACAAGAGACCAAACAAAGACCTAGGCCATTAAGAACTGACAGTGGAAAGACAAGGAACAGGATTACAGTCAAATGACACCCCAAGTAAGGAGACAAAGGACCAGGAGTGAATCCTAATGCCTCACAGAGGAGGGAGAGGATGGGGAGACAAAGGCTGTGATGGCTATCAGTTCCTAGAGGGAACTTCCCAGCCACATTCTAGGCTATTACATGGCTGCCCCGAGGGAAGAGGCTAGGAGAGATGCTGAGGACTGGTTAGTGACAAACTTCTCCCCTTCGTAGTCATAGGGAAACATAGCTGGGACATTACCTAAAGAAGACAATGGTGATGAGAGCAAAGTATTTTTTTTTTCTTTTAGTAAAATAATCTGTGGCTGCTACAGTATTGTAATATGAAAGCTGAAGGTTTAGAAGCAATTAAATCTCTGGGTGGTGTGGCTACACTGCTGGATCTTTCCTGAAAGAGGCACATGTGGGATAAGGGTAGTTAAGCCATCAGCAGAAAACCAGAGATCTCTCAGTTTCCACATCCTGAGCAATTTCTGCAGGTGTGGGTGCATCACTGGGGAGTGGCTGCCACTGTTTATCTATCTTGATAAGTACACAGAAATCTCTGTGGATAAATAGCAGCCATGGCTCTTATCACCAGAGCCATAAATGGAGACACTCCCTCTGATATCACTCCAGGGAAAAAAAAAACCAACCAAATTATATCCCAGAAGTGGTTAGCAGCATGTGAGAGACCTGTAGAAAATACTGGTGGGTCCACAGGGAGAGCCCTATGCCATAGCATGCTTTTCTTACCTAATAAGCTACAGGTGGTCAAATTAAAGAAGATGTTGCACTACATGAACTCAGCAGAAAAGGACCACTCTTCATGGACAGCCAGAATAACCTTACTCTTTAAATATTCATTATATTTACTCTCATTTTTCATGCTGTGGCAACTCCATTGCACCCCCCCTCTCCCCCCATGCCTTAAAACAGTGTCAACAAGAGCCAACCTGCTGGTGAGGCTGCGACATGACTACACAGCATCAGCTCCAGAGAGAGGTTTGTCATGCTGCCATCAGCACTTTCTTGTTATATGGGATGTCTGGACAGGTAGGAGAAATATTAAACTCTGGCAAGCAGCAACTTGCAACTGCAGCTGTTTTCACAGCTTGAAAATAATCCAATGAGAAGCAGGGATTGGCTGCACTGAGAGCAGCAGGAGCAAGGGACCAGAGACAGGTTCCCTCCTCAGCTCAGATTTACAGCTTGGTCCTCCGCCTTCATTTGAGCGTTTTCCCAGAAGCCACCTGCAAGTCTCCTGGAGCCACCGTCACATGTCAGAGAAGTTTTCCTTGTAAAATAAAGGGTAGAGCAAGCCAGCTGGAGCTGGATCTGGCTGGAGCAGGGGGCTGTATTTATAACATGTCAAAGATGAGGAAGGTGGTTACGAGAGTTCAAGCCAAATAATATACTTCGTAGCAGCATGGAATGACTTACTCGGTGTGAGGTGAAAAGAAAAAAATAATCAAATCCTAGCATTGAGAATGATGCCTTTGATTTGCCTTTGATAAAGCCACAGTGAACAAGATCGAAACTACCTGGGCCAATGAGTTTCCCATGGAGAGTAGCCCAATTTGCTAAGACAGCTGTAATGGGTAAGAAAGGTGAAATCCCAAGCAGGGGACCAGTTCAGTGAAGCTGGTCTCTCTCTTATGATTATGTTTGGGTATTTGCCTAAAAGATGCTGATCCTGAGTTCAGAGCCTGCAGACCACTGGATTTTTCCTGTCCTGCTATAGTTTATTATGTGCAGTAGAAAATCTGTTTTCTGTTGTCTGTCACTAGCAACACAAAAATCAGTATAAAAACACGTTCAGAGAAAGAAAGACCTTTCTGACTTTAAGATCCAATTGAGCTCTGCCACACATAAGTGAATCCTGCTTTGGAAAACTCTGCCTTATACATATTTTCTTTGCGTTCATTTGCCACGTTCTTCTTTAGGCACCAGCATCACATAATTTGAAAGAGCCAAAGCCCACAGCTTTCAGCCAAACTCATAATCACTTAGCAATGAATTTCCTTGTGTGTGTTGACTGCTATAGTTGTCACTTATCCAGTAATATCCTTATTCACTACAAGGTTTGGGCACATGTGATCTAAGCATGGAGGTATGTTGTCACTTGTCCCATAGAGGACCTTTCCTTGCATGGCCCATGTCTCCTTACCTGGGTTCCTGTCCTGTGTACCTGCTTTTGGCAAGCAGCTGGGGAGGGACTTGCAGAAGAGGGTAGCTGTACCTCTTCCATTTGAGCATAAGCAATGGTTTGGAGTCAAAGGCTTTTCTTTGTTAAAAGTTGGGAAGATGACAATGAAAGGAAACATTTGTGGAGAAAAAAATAAGATAAAAGAGGCTCAGAGGTCCACGAAATATTGTGAAGCGATGTCAGAATGGTTTTAAAAGAAGACTGAAAGAGATAAATAAGTAGAAAATTAAGCAATGGAGGGGAAGAGGAAAGACATGCAGATAAGGTGAAAAAAAAATGTAGGATTTAAAGAGAGAGAAACAGAGAGAGAACAACCCATTGGAAAAACTAAAAAATGGATAAGGCGATACAGAATATAGTGAGAACATGTCAAGACCCATGAGAAAGAGAGAATGGGAGGGCAGAGGCTGCTGATCTTCAAAGAAAAAAATGAGGAAAGAAATACAAAGAAAAAATAATAAAAGAAACATGGAAAACATTAGACAGAGGCTGGCAGAAAAACAGAAAATGGATGGAAGGGAATTACAGTGTTAGAGGGAGAGCATGAAGAAAGCTGTGTAATATTAGGAATAGCAAAATGTATTTTATTTATTCATGTTCCTTCTGGATTATTTTTCCCTGGCAGCTGCTGAGGGTCCAATTGCTGTGCACTCCCCTCCCTCCATGGAGGGCAGCCAAAGCACTTCTCTTTGAGGATGATTAATGCTCAAAACAGTCTTGAGCGCTTCAACTTTAAACAAAGTGCTCTCCAAAGCCCCTTTCTGCCTTGAGAAGCTTCCCTCCAGCCTCCTTGGTCGAAACCTGGTAGCTTTGTTACAGCCCACAAGCAGGTTCCCATGAGCTTCTTTTGCAGGTTGGTCCATTATTAATGCTGAAATACAGATCTTGGGATGAAATAAGTGAGAATCAGGCTAACCTTCCTTGTGAAGAGGAGAGACATAACCTACTCCCCCTCTGTGTTTCTCTTTGCTTGCATCCTGTCTGCTCCTTGCAGACAAGTGGGCTGCTCCAACAGATATCTAGCAACTTCTTTATGGGACCCTCTAAATCCTATTTTATTCAATGGAAACTCCTCCACTCATTAAAATGGGACTTAGTGTGGCTCTGCACCCATGAGACTCACACCCACCCATACCCTTTGGCATCTTCAGGGAATTTGATTTAATGAGCAATTTAATCAGTGGGAAAGTTGGGAAGCTGAGAAGGGCAAGATAAGGGCTTTAACCCTTTTCTCGCTTCCCCTGAGTAAGGGGAGACCTTCTCCAAACCTATAAAGATGTTTAAAAGAAAAGCCTCTCTCACAGGTCAGACAATGACACAGTACATTTTTCAAAAGCTTCCTAGTGATTTAAGGGTGTAAGTCCCATCTGACTTCAGAAATGAGGCTTGGGCAATTTTTTGGCTTTCAGCCATGTCTTCCAGCTATTCAGCCAGATCTCTAAGGACGTTTGTGCTCCTTTAAGGGAGATGTGCATAAGGGGTTTTAAACAACTCTTTTTAAATCGGAGGCATGTATAAGAGCTGACACATCACAGGACTGATCCTGACATGGATCAGGCAAGTCTCACTGCCCAGAGGTCTGAACTGGGAACTTCCCTACATATTTTCCAGCAGCAATCTTAAGTGTGATATGTGGCGTTGTGCTAGAAGTTACAAACACACTTGACTGGAGCTGTAGGAGAGTGAATATTAATGAGCTGGATCTATCAGCTTAATAAGAAGCTTATTCCCTCTTGGACTGTAAGCAGGTTGTTTGGAAAAACAGGTACTAACTGAGGAAGACTGAGAAAAGATAGCATTTTAGACAGCTCTTCTTCCACTGTGGTAGAGCAGATACAGATCTGCCATGTTAGTGGGGGCCCCAGTGGTGGGACACTTACCAACAAGGGTGTCTGCACCATTGCAACCACAATGGCTTTCTAGCCAGTGAGGTCCAAAATGCTCGCAGCATCATCATCTTTTTCAGTGGGGCAGGAGGTGGAAATCCCAAAGGACTTAGAGCAGTAACTGCACACCACTGAAATCTATAGACACTGATATAGGTTTGAATGTCCTTGCTCTGGCAGGTCTGGTCCTGAAGACACTTCCTTGCATGAATAGTCTTCAAATTAGACACTTCTGAAATCCCCCAAGTTTCTTCCAGAGGCGTGAGGACTACAGGATGAGGCCCTGAATGAGAGACTGCTGTGCAAGGATTGCTTCAGCCAGGGCAGTTGGATCAGGCATCTCTTGCGGGGACAGCATTGTTTTTAATGGACTTCCCAGCCACCAGCAGTGCCATCCCCTCTGCTGAGGCATAGGCAAGGTGTTCTCTTTTTCAGAAGCCTCAATAAAAAAACACACTTATTTCATATTCATGTACTTAACTAGCCATACTGTCTATCCCAGGAAATCCATGGGATTTCCTAAAGAGCTTTGTTACTTAATTTTAAATGATGGTGAATCTGCAGCTGTAGTGTTAATTATAATTGATGTCATTTTCAGGAAGTGTCAGGATGAAGTGCGTTCACTGCGATGCTAGCGCTCAGCACATAAACATCCCGGCACGCTTGTTTTTCCATGTCTGCTTCAGATTTGACACTGAAATTCCAGCCCTCAGTCCTAATCTTGTTAACACTGAACTACATGAGTGAAGTTACTCAGCTGAGGACGCTTCAGTGTACCTTCTCGGGCAGGTGAGGGCTGGCAAGACCAATGGTTTGCAAATGTGTTGTATAAACAAGTCAAGCAAACAAGCCTGCATAAACACGGAGGCTTCCACGCCTCCCTTTATTTTCTCTGCTAACCTTCATGGTGGGACCTGTCTTGGTGATCGCTGGACTTTCGTTGTTGGACGCGGGCCTGGCGTTCAGCCTGTGGTAACCATAAGGTTTATAACACCAATCAAGGGGTGTAAAACACCCTGAACTATGTTTAGAGTGTTTACACGGTGTGACTTCATCTTCTCAAGGCCTGTAGCATGAACTGTGGACTCATACCACCCTAAGGGTTATATATATATGTGGTACTTGTGCTAAGCTGGAGAAAATAACCTTTCTCCTATTCAGTTCATTTTAATTAATGTCAGAGTTGAGTTGCAGCACTTTTTTTTTTGCATATTCTGTAACTTGTTGAAACCTTACCCTTTTGGGCTAACATTGTCTGTGCCAGACGGCTACTAAGTCTGATTCTGAAGTGATGTTTCTGGCTGTTCAGCTCTTTCTAGGATTTTTTTTCCTAGAACAGCTTCTTGGGGAAGATGTAGTGCCATTGCGCTTTGGAAAGGGAAACCATGATCAAGCAGTGATAACATTATGTGGAAAACCTAGTTTCATGCATCTGTCTTTTGTGGCTCCTGTGAAAAACATCCACATTCGGCCAACTTATAAACCCTTGGAAAATTGCAGTTTGTACAGGTCTGGTATAGGCTTGTAAGTCTGGCAGCTGAACTCTGATGTTTCTGTCTGCAGAGACTGTGCTCTGGTCTATGGCTGCAGGGACCCTGAGCAGGAGGTTCCTGACAATGCTCTTCTGGTTTTCGGCCCCGACTCGGGCTGAAGAGCAGCGCTGAGGGCAAAGGGAGCCTGGGTCACAGAGCTGCAGTGGTGGCATAGGGGGAGGTGACAGGCGAAGACGGTGGCGGGGAGCGGGGTGATGGGGTTGTGCTGCCAAGATCACATACAGCTAAAGGGGAGTCCAGGATACTGTGAAAAGCAGCAGGCGTTCATGTGATTGAAGCATATGATTATGTTAGGAAGGACTTGCACAATCAACCTTAATTTGAGCGTTTTCTAATTTTGAACGCTTGCGTTTGCAACCTCAAATTTCTTTTTAATAGAGCTTTTTGCCGGCGATAGGACTGCCTGTAGTTACTGTGTAGTGAGCTGGTGCCAAACACTGTGATGCTTTAGTATGCGAATCCCGAAGAGTGAATGAAGTAGTTGCTGCACTTAGTAAATTATAATGAAATATCTCCATGTTATTTATTTGTGTTGTGTTTGTATATGAGGACTGTAATTCTGTTAAATCTCAGCTACTTCAGAGGAGGAGATTGAATTGACATGGATGAATGAGGGTCTGTCTAACTAATGGACTTTCAATATAGTTAATGCCCAGCAACAAATCCAACATTGCTTTGGGTAACAGAAAACTTGGGTTTTTTTAAATAATCAAGTTTTGGTAATTGAAATTCACTGATGTCACAACATTTTTGACATAGATATTTACTCTTTCCTGTATTATACTGTGCACTATTAATTACTGAGAGGATAACGGTAAGACTCTGTCCTGATGTATGGTAAAAAAACCAAGATTTGATTCATATCAGTGTAGTTTTCCAAACATTGCCTGGTGATGGGGTAAGGGACATAATTATCAGCAGATAATTGCCAGAGCTCATAAATACTTTTTTTCCCCCTCTTTCATTTCTTGACAACTGCAGCAGTAGAGACAATATCCAGGGCTCTACAGACAGTAACCTCCGTGCCAGCACCCCTGGTGTGTTTATCCAGCACTCTGCATTGGCAGCAAACATTTAAAACCCAGCAGGAGATCGCCCTGCTGTTGCTGACCCTCAACCAGGGGACTGGACATGAGGATGTCCAGAGGTCCCTTCCCAACTCAGTCATGCTGTGCCAAGATGGGCTGGTGGCCGGGGTGCCAGGTTGGCCCATCTGAGACATGTCTGCACAGGCTACCCAGGGGCCAGTGGTGAGGCAGCACCATAGGTGGGACACAAGGTTTGTGGCTCCCTGAGACTGATTTAGGCTGGGCCATCACTTTAAGAGAGGAAAGGAGATGTATCAGCACGCCCAAATACTCTCCTGGATTGGGAGCCTCAGGGGAGTATTTGCATTTCCTATCTTTGGGCACTAAACTTCAGTGCAGGAAGCTTTTCCCGTATCTTGTCTGGGGAGGGAGGCGTATTCCTGCTCTGAATCACCTCCTGAGACATCTCCCCTTTGGTTGTAAAAGCAGCTGGCCAGCACTGAAGGAGCAACTTCCCTACATTTTGTACCTAAAGATGCCAATGCACCTTCATTTTTAAGGTTACAGTTAATAGGTGAGCATTTAAAAAGTATCACAGGAGAAAATTATTGGGTCAAATTTCTGTATCCAACCCAAGGACAAAAGCGGGCTGAACGGCATACAGGTGAATACAGAATTTGTTGCTCTTGCCATCTTGTCCTGCTTGAAGCCTTTAATGTTAGCACAGTGGTGAAGGCTTTCCTTTTAACTAGAGATTATTTTTTTTTGAAAGAGAGAGACTGGGGTTTGAGGCAAGTCATTAAGCTGAGTTACCGCAAATACACAGCTCTTTTACATGCCCATTTTCAGGTTAGCAATCTGTAAAAATACTCACTCTGCTGAATATTCTAAATATGCAATAAAGTAGTATTTTATGGAAGAGAACAAGGGAATGTGTACGAGTCTGTCAAATTTCAATGAGCCAAAATGTTCATCATAATTTTATCACAGGGTATCAATATGAGGAGTGACAATTACCTGTGATCAGTGGGGCCTGAACATGTTTCCAGCAATAGATGCCTTTTTAATCTCTATGAGCTGTACTTTTGCCTCACAGTTTTAGGCAACAGCCTTCAGCGAAGCTTTTGTGCAAGGCGTGAGGTTTGACAGGCCCTGATTCAGTAGGGATTTTAATAGTTAATGTAATTTCTTTCCCATTAGACACATAGGTCTGAGACCGTAGAAGTCGTCTTTTTTTTTTTTTTGATTGAAAGATGTTATATGAGCAGGGGATATTACGGAGGGGATATTATGCTGTCTCACGCACACGTGCTCACTTGCTGGCTGTGGGACTGAATGGAGAAGAGCTGAGCTCTCCCTGCCTCTTGCTTGCGGAGGTGTCAAAGAAGTTTACTTCCTCTGCCCCATTAGTGATTTAAAAAAGAAAAAAAAAAAAAAAGTAAGGACATTGCTGTCCCTGCTTTCTCCTCCTCTGACAGCTCAGCCAACAGTTTCAAACACTGCTGAAGGAAAACAGGAAGACAGGAAGATACACAGACAGTGTAATGATATAAACTTTGTTTCTGTAGGAAACTAGGCTAAAAGTGTTCCTAGGCCTCTCAGTAACAGAATAAACCTCAGGAATATGATTTAAATCTCCACTGTGGGCTCAGAAATGAAAAAGAATGGATCCCCCATGTGCTGATTATTTTTAAAATGCTCACAAGCTCCAATTCGGTTTGATGGTTATTTGGTGACTCACGCTCGGAGCTGAAAGTTGACACTGAGGTCGTACAAATATATTGCCCATTAGGTGTCCCTCAGGTGGCCATAACGGAGAAACCAGGGGGTAGTTACCTTTGTCATGATATCCCAGTGCTATCCCAGCACTTGTAGGGATTAGTGCTATTATCCCACTATATGATGTTTCCTCAGAACCCCACCAGTACGAGCTGTGCTTGAGTGAACATGTCTGAGAGCAATTTGCTATAATGGACTGTTACGTATGATGTGTTTATAAAAATTGTTAGAAACATCTAGATGGAAAAAAGAAAGGTCCCTTGATCCAACAAAAGCAGGGAGAGAATAGCACCGGGCAGCAGAACACAGCTGCCTTTGCAGGGCAGAGCCTGGGGCTGTCCTTCAGTCTGTCCTCCCATGCCCATGGCGATGGATGAGCCCTTTTAAGCTCTTTTTATCAGGTAGGCACCGACAAAGGTAGTGCCAAAGAACTTGTCTTTTACAAATCCGAGTCCCGGTGAAAAGAGTTTTATTGAAATAAACCGTGTGGAGCGATCTGAAGCTGAAATCTATTTCCCTTCCCTCATTTCAAGCCTATTGCTGGGAACTTTTCAAGATTTCTTCCCTAGGGATTTGAAGACTCTTCTCATAACAGGTGGAGCCTGGGGGACGACAGCGGCAATCCACGGATCCTCCTGGGAGTAATTACGCTTCTTTTCCCCTTCCCTTTGCCTGCTGCATCTCTCTGGCAGTGCTGCTTCTGCACGTACATTAACTTTAATCCATTCAGTAGAGGGAGTCAGATGCTAAAATCTAAGCTGTGTGCCAGCCCATCAGGGATCAGGACCTTGTGTTTGCATGCAGACACAGGAATACTTAACTCTTTGCTGCCCACTTAACCTGGATGGGGGAATTTTGGTCTCAGCTGAGCTGTCTAAACTCTGCTGTAATGATAAAACCACAGCAGCGACAATGGCAGTATAATTAACAATGTCATTGTGCCAATGCTCTTCAGCTCTGCTTTTCAGGATCCATCTCAGCGAGCGGGTTATCTTGTTCAACATCTGTGTAGTCCCTGGCCTCTTTGGTGGACATCATTTCCAGCAGTGCAGGGCGGTGCTTAGTCAGACGGACAATTGTTTCTATTTTGTAATGAATTTTCCTCTCTTGTGTTCATGGAGATCTGGTACCGCAGCACTGCTTGTGGGCATTAGCTGCCACTTGTTTTCTAAGGAGGAAAGTGGGGGACTGATCTAGGGAATGGTGGGGACTTGGCACACAGAGGGATGTAAGGAGCTCTGCCTCTCAAACTTGGCGCGTCTCTTCAAAAACAGGATGTGAATTTGGCGTAAGGATCTCCTTAAATTGTAAAAACAACCATGCGGCCCCATCCCCAGCATCTCAAAGGCTTTTACTGAACAAAACCTGGAGAACCGTGAGTGGGCAGGGTGGGATGGTGTGGGTCACGGGCAGGTGCCACAGATCATGGCCAATCTCTGAGAGCAGAGGAGGGGTTGACAGGTGGCCCCCGTCCCCCAGCCCAGCTAAGGAAGGCCTCTGGAGAGGCAACTTGGGTGTTTGCTCTTCAGATTAGTCAGTTGGGCAGTGGGAGGGGAAGGAGAAAGCAGCAAAATCCTTTGCATAGTCCTTCTAGCTGATCAGCGGAGAAGCAAAAGTCAGCTGCGTGTGCTAAAATGATGCCTGTGGTGTAAAATACATGGTGAGAGGTCAGGGATGGTAGCAAATAATACTTCAGAGGCAGACGTGGGGGAGGAACCAGACTCAAACTGGTGGCTGAAATTTGGTCTATTTCACTTCTGTCTTACTTCAATGATTCGATTAGGGAGGTTTGAAACAAGAAACACTGCGGGATACAAAAATCTGCTTCAAACGTTCATTCTGAGAGTGGTAATTGAGTTTTAAATATTTATGGCAGGACCTGGAGTTGCACTAGTGAAGGCACTATAGACTCTCCCCAGTGGTAAACCTGGCTTGCTGGAGACCCTGCTCTGCAAATAGCCCCATTGCAGACGGGAGAAGGAAAGGGAGGAAACCAAGTAGATTTGTGAAACTGCTATCTTTTGCAGATTATAGAGGTGTTACTCCTCCACAGGCGATGCTTTCAGCATGGAGCTGCAGAAGCTGGGGAGGAGCGGGCTGTTTTAACCAAAGCCAGCACCTGGATAACCTTCAGGTCTGTTTTCAGACCACTTACAGCTGTTTGCCCCCAAACAACACTGGCTCTGCAGAAAGGGGAGGCAGTGAGGAGTAGAAAGACTCATGTCTGTCCTTGCCATTCTTAGCTCTTGCTGTTTGTCATCACCGATCGCGTGCGAGGCACCAGGAGGTAGATACGCATTTTTTCTTTGACTGCTGATGTAAATAGGATTGCTTTCTCCGCAGGCTGTACGGAAACAAGTTTGTGGTCCTGTGCTCTGTAGCACGCATAGGCCTTGGTGCAACGAATAAAAGGGAGGCCTTATTCCCCAGCCCAGCCCTGGCTCTGCTTATGGCCAGCCAACACGCCACGTGTGCCCACCACTGACTCCAACGTGCACCAGTAACGCAGCTCCAAGCCTCCAGCTGGGAACCGAGGTCTCCAGGGCCACGGGCACCAGTTACTCCAGCCTGAGAGTAACCGAGCCTCGCGTGGGGTCTCTAAAAGCCCCCTGTAACTGGTGGTGGCAGCTTTGGTGGGTGCGTGGGCCACGCTCGGGTGCCGTTATCCCTCGCCCCGTGCCGAGGGGCAGCACACGCTGCGTTTCACAACCGCACAGCCCTTCCCAACCACCCAGGAGACCCCCGAGCGCCGCATCTTCTTTTCCTCTCCCGGCTGGCGGGACCGGGCCGGGTCGGGGCGTCCGCGGCTCCCGCAGCTACCAGGGTCCCCGCAGCCGCCGCTTCGCCCCCCGCTCCCCAGCGGGCAGCCGCGCTCCCACCCGACCGCCGCGGCCACGAAGGAGCCGTGACCGGCCCGGGCAGAGGGGCTTGGGTCGGGGGAACCCACCGCGGTCCGGGGTGGCTCTAGCGCTCCCCGCCGCCTACGGCGCCGCCTACGGCCCCGCCTCAGCCCCGCACCCCGGCGGGGCGGGGGGGACGGACGGACGGACGGACGGGGAAGGGGGGCGGCGCCGGCTGGCGGGGCTAGGGCGCCGGGTGCGGCGGCGGGCGCGGGGCTGCCACCCCGCGGGCAGGCACGGCGGCGGCGGATGGCGGCAAGGTCAGTGGGCGCCCGCACCCCGCCGGCGGGGCTCCCCTCCCGGCCGGCCCCTTTCGGGGAGGGGGGGGGCGGCGGCGGCGGGCGATGCTCTTCTGCGGTAGATCCAGCGGGCGGGTGAAGGCTGCGGGGGGAGACGGACGCTTTCCCTTCTCCCCTTCCCGGCGCGGATGCCCCCCGCCATCACGCCCGCCCGGGCGAGGGGGAGACGGTGGGTTTCGTAACCGGCTCCTCCGCCCGGCCCCGCCACGCACGGCTGGTGCGGGCTCCGCCGCCGCTGCCCGGCTCCGGTAACCCCCCCTCCCTCCCCGGCGGCGCCGGTTGCCCTCCAACCCCCCGCGGGGAGGGCGAAGGCGGGCGAGGTGCGGGTGATGCGGCGGAGGGAGGGCGGCGGGGCGCGGAGGGTACTTTGAAACCCGGCGGGGTCGCGCCTGCACCGCATCAGCGCGGGTTGAAGCGGAGGAGGGTTATCCCTGGGCTTCGTGAGCAAGTAAACCCAGATAACTTACAGAAGGGTTTTGTTTTGTTTTTTTGTTTTTTTTTTTTTTTTTTTTACGGGGGTGGGGGGGGGGGTGGTGGTGTCGTTTGTTTGTGTTGGAGGTTTGGGGTTGGTTTTAGGTTGGTTTTATTTTTTTTTTGTTTGTTTGTTTTGTTGATTTCCCTTCCCGCCCGCCGGTATTTCTCGGAGAAGATCCGCGGTGACTGGGGTGCTGTCATTAAGTGCTAGACATCTCGCCGGGGTTTTGGAAAACGGCTTTAATATTTTATTTTATTTTTTAATCCGAGGAAAGGCGTGATACACACGCGCACCCCACCCCACCCCCAGGTAGGATCCCCGCTCTGCAGAGTTTGTTACGGCTGCCTCCCGGCTGAGGTCGAGCTGCTAAAATGTGATTTACGAACCCTGCCGACATCCATCGCCCGAGCGCTCCGTTCCGACACGCCGTCCGGTGGAGGGACTTCTTCGGCAGCAGCTCTCTGCCTCCTCTGAAATACGCTTAAGATACGCTTAAGGATACGCTTAAGATGTGTGCGCCAGGCTGTTAGCTGGGGAGGCACTGAGGGGGTGTGTTTGTGTAATAGGTATCTAAAAAAAAAAAAAAAAAAGAAAAAAAATAGAGAAAGCAAACAGGCTTTTGATAAGTTACCATTAATTTAAATATAAATGTAGTAATTTATCTTTTTTTTCATTGTTGAAACTCTTTTCCTCCTTCTCACGGATATGGGCTATGGTTTGTTTTTTGTTTGTTTGTTTGTTTTTCCTAATAGTATGTTTTAGAAATGTTTTCTTTTGATACGGATTTTCTTAGGTTTTGGGTCTGATTGAGGCTGTTGGAAAATATTTGTAACCCTCCAACTTCTGATGGATGTGACAGTCTTGTTTTTAGCCTTTCTGTACTCAGGCCAGGGTCACAGGCCTTTCTGAAATGCCCACGGAGTCTGAACTAATGCAGAGCTCATGGGATGATAATAATAGCAATTTAGGAAAGAAACCTTCTGCTGGAAAGGCTATTCTTGGCTATGTAACCGTGCGTGACTGGATTTCAGTTTCTTGTTAATTGCATGAAAGGCGAAAGATGAAAGTGGCGCGGGCTGGGGAGCTGGGACAGCCGTGTGCCTTTGCTGTCCCTGGAACTGCTGTGTCCACGACTGTGGGGATGGGGGGCTCCGTGGAAAATTCCTGCCACTCACACGCTTTTGTTGGCAGTAGAGTTAAAAAGCCCCAAACCTCTGGTTCAAACCTGAACGGTCTGTCAGAGGGTTTGGACGGCTTGCCAGGTACGTGAAGACAAATGAAAAAGGTGTTTGTTTTTTGCTGCTTGTCTGAGGGGAGGAAAGGTGTTTGGGTCACACCTGGTGGAAGTTTTATACCATGTTATGAAGTTTCTTTGGGAGCACTGGACATTGCTGTGGAATATCCAGATTATAAATGCCGGCAGGACAGTAAATATTATTCCGGCCTCAATATAATATAGTGTGTTTAAATTATACGTGCGAATGCAATAACTTGGAATGAGCCGCTCATTGGAAGATTCGCTATGGCTTAGCAGAGAGCTCAGGGAACGGGCAAGTAGATGTTTCTGGGCACTGGTCATCCTTCCCCAAGTGACTCACTTAGGCCTCCAGCTTTTCCAAAATCACTGAGTATGTTATTGTCCTACCTGTTCCTGGCTCCAGCTCAGGGTTCTCACCTTGACCCCTCGATGAACTGGAGCTCTGTCAGCCGTAGTCTCACGGAGGCTTCAGTGTAGTTTTAACTTTAGTTGTGTGTGTTGTCCCAGAGAAATTAAAGTGGGGTACTCACAAGCAGGCTTGCATGCAAGTGTTTTAAGCTCAGGGCTACCTCCTGTAAGCTTTCCAGGGTGTGAACTGCACACCTTTTTTACTGGCACGGTGCTGAGAACAAATGCCATGTCGTATTTGGATTTGGTACCGAAGATCTGACCTTACTTAGGACCAACACCAGCAGAGTAGGAGCAGTGGAGCTTCTCTGCTGGAGTTTTATGGAAGATTAGTTTGTGCTTGGGACCTGAAGACTTGCTGGAAGCTAATGAAGCTTGCACTCTTAAACGCTCAAGCCATCATTTTGGGCAGAATTTAGTTTTCTAAGTCAGTGAAATATTTTTTCAGGCTATAACCCCAATCAGCTGATGGTGCCTGGAGAAGATACAGGTCTAGAGGGATGCATGTGATCTTGATGATGCTCTGCTAAGCTGGCAGGACTCTACCAAAGACCCGGTTATTTGTGGTTTTGGTCACATGGCCATTGACTTTGGGACTTTGCCTAGGGCATCAAAAGGGTGGCCTTACATTGCCTTCTGCTTACCTGTATTTATTTGTTAGCCAGTTCTGCAGCCCTTCATCAAGTAGCAGTTTTTCAGGCAAGTAATTCCACAGGCTTGAGCATGGTTATTCAGCTGAGTATATGGTGTGCAGGCTGAGTTCAAGGCAGTAGATTTTGGTTGCGAGTGCTCTCTTTTTGTGGAGAATGTGGGAAACGAATTCCCAGAGCCTGGGATCCTGGCATGCCTTAAATTCTCTCCTGTTCTTATGTTTTGCTTCTATCCGGTGGATGGGTGGGCTGGAAGTGGGATGGGAGGCCGGATTTTCCTCCCCTTTGCTCTTCCAGAGAAATTCCACAGCTGTTTCTGAGTCTGTCCAGAGTTGCCTGCTGCTTTGCTGATGCTATTTTCTACACGAATAGGTTTTCTGCTGCTGTGCTGGGCTCTGGGAAGGGAGCAGAGAAGCCCTTGGAACCAATGTAGCTCTGTAGCACGGTCCATCAAACCGAGGGGCGGTAGAGGAAACCCTCCCAAACCCTGATCAGCGCAGGCTGATGGTGCAGCATCCCCCCATATCCCGGTCTGTCAAGGGTTCAGCACTCTGTGTTCCGACCGTAGCAGGGTGGACCCCTGCCTGAAAGGCACCCTCTGGGCGCAGGTGGCCGAGAGCCAGCAGTGTGGGCTGAGGGAGGCCGGGGATGGCGAGGAGAGAGATGCTGAAATCTCTGGGATGAGATCACCTCCAGGGCTGGAGCTTCTGAAGGAGAGAGGAGCCTCAGCAGCCTCCACAGTTAGGGGCTGTGTAATAGTCCTCAGCCCTGACGAGGCGTTTCGCCCCTTTCAGATGCAAATGAGTCTGCCCTCCCTGTCTTCCTGCTGAAGGAATTGCCCCTTCAGAGTAACCTTCAGATGTAAATGAGTTTGTAATTTGCCCCTTCCTGCTCCGGAGGCACAAAAACTGGGCCGTTAGAGAGCTTAACTGCAGTGTGTGCAGGGCAGCTCGCTTGATTGAGCAAGACACGGAACAGAATGTGGAAATACCACTAATCAAACGCACCAGTTTTCATCTGGTTTTATTTTATTTCATTTTAACTTAGTTTCCCCAGGAAACGAGTGCTCTCTGTCTCCTGCCCTTTGCGTTTTGCCAGTTTCAACCAGATTGCACCAATGGCTGGCAGTCTTGAAGATCATTAATTTCCCACTTGTTTTCGTTAAGATTAGTGGCTGGCTGGGAAATCTTTGAAGCAGTGCTCTCTCTGAAGGAAAGGAGATGGGTTTCAGATGTTGCCCATTCTGCCTGCTAGCAGCTGTGGCTAGTGTGGTGGTGAAATTGGTGAAATGTGCAGCACCTTCATAGTCCTGGCCACCTTGCGAGGTGTGCATGGTCGCCAGGGCAGGGGTTGGTGTGGGGCAACATTGGAGGGAGCTGCAGTGGCTGCGATGGAGGGGTAGGAGGGCAGAGGAGACCTGTCTCCAGCAGAACGGGCCTGTTTGTCACACTTCCTTGCAGCACAGCTACCCTTTTATTTGTCAAGCTAAAGCCACTTGAGATTTAGGAAGGCTGGCAGGCTGACAGCCATAGCTTGCAGTCTGCTTTCCTTGACCTCTAGGACACCTTGGGCTGAATGGAGGTGAGCATCGGAGCAGATGGGAATGTGCATCCTGGGCAGGACTTGACAGAGGGTGTGTGTGTGTGTGTGTGTGTGTGTGCGTGCACAAACTTGCACACGTGCAATGGCAGCATGATTATTTGTGCGTTTGCTGGCATCATCCTGTTGAATTCAATGATAATTTGACGGTGATGAAAAGATGACATTCAGCGCTGTAGTTTCTTCCAGAAAAGCTCCTGTGAGTGAATACAGTCTCCAATTCCCACACACGCCCCCTCCCCTCGCTTACTTTAGGCAGGTGTGTAGCTGGGCTGATGCGGTGCTGTGAGATGCCAGGCAGATGTTTCTGTGTTGCTGAGCACTCCGGTGTAGCTTTGGGTGGTCTGCCTTGGAAATACAGGCAAAACTATCTTAGGAAAATCAGTGTTACCCTTACCTAGGCTGTGCCTGTGCTAGACAGCTTTTCAGTACAGCTGTCCTGAGTGTGGTGGGCACGTTCCTTCCAGACCTGGACTGAAGGAGAAGTTAGGCATCTGTTCAGGCAGCGGCATAAGAGCTAAGCGTGTCAGAGTGTCAAGGAGCATATGTGGGATGCACGTGCAATTCCTCAGCCAGTGGATGTTTTGCTACCCTCTCTGTTGCTGCTGGTCTTCAGACAATGCACGCCTCTTGTCCTGGGGCATAGAGCCTGGCTCTTCAGAGATCACCAGTGTCACTCTCTAATGTCAAAATACTGTCACCCTAGAGGGCCGAGCTGAATCTCAAAACACCTGTATGCCACTCATTTTCAGGCAGCCTGTGACGCAGCTAAGATCAGATGCATCTGTCAAGGTGAGATGGAGGAACTGTGTGGCTGGCTCCCCCCCATCACGGGCTATGGAGGATGGGGGGCACCAAGCATTGCCAACAGGGCAAAGGGGGATGCTGTTCCCTTTCCCCCCACAGAAATTCTGCCTGCCAGAGACAGGACTGGACACCTCTGGAATCTGAGCATAAGTCTCTATGCTATTAGAGATGTGGCATTTGAAGACGAGTATTTTTACTTCTCTTCCTTTCCCCTCCACAGGCATGAACTTGTACCACTGGCAGTGTGGCATGATGGATGGCTACTAGCTAAGAATGAGCTTGGACCAGACACCCTGTGGAGGTCTCTCATCTGGTGGTGCCAGCCACCTGAGCTTTGGTGTGAGAAATCCTGAAACAGGCAGCTGTGGCCTAAAATGTTGCTGGTGTAATAGTTCTGCCTGTTCTTAACTGTTTTGTGCTAACTCTATACTTTTAGTGACGGCGTAGTGCCTTTCCTGTTAGGTTTTAAACCAAGAGAGCAGGTTGCAATGCTTCCACCAGCACGATGGACTTTTCCAAAAGATGGGCACTGGGGAGAGCTGGTGTGGCCCGAGTGCCTGGGACACTGCAGGCTGTGACTGCCTGCATCTCAGGGGCTTGACAGCTCTGGGTTTTGCAGTCTCTGCTCTCCGAGGATGGGGAAAGATGGAAGTGAAGCTTGCTTTGTTAGGAACAAAAGAGTGTGTAAAGCTTGTGGTAGTAGCTGCCAGCACCCCTTAGACAAGGTAAAAATACTACTTAAAAGAAAGGGTGTGGGTGTCTTTGTTAATGGGGGCGTACAAAGACAAATAAGACTTTTTTAAAAGCGTGAACACTACGTAGCGAGAAGCAGGCTGTCTGACACGCTGCCTCTTGCCAGCTAGTATCACCCGAAAATAAAACAGGTTGGGTTGTTGCTATTGCAGCTGCTTTCCCTCATGAAGCAGGGGGAGCCAGACTGGTCTGACTCAGAGGAGCGTTTTGGCGATTTGCCTGAAGTCCAAGGCGCGCAGGGTAATTTACTTAAAAAACCCAATGTAACAGTTACCCAGGATGAACACATGCAACCCTAAGGTTTGCTTGCAGTTGTCTTTCCTATGGCAACACTCTCACAAGTTGCTCGTTGGCTGCATTTACCAGCAAACGCGGCCTGGGGGTGATCGGCCTCTTCCCTGGCCTGCAGTTAACGGCAATAATTATGCTTAAATAATTGTGCTTTCCACTCAAATATGAGAAGAAACTTCTTTACAGTGAGGGTGACAGAGCCCTGGAACAGGCTGCCCAGGGAGGTTGTGGAGTCGCCTTCTTTGGAGATTTTCAAGAC
>JAOTQQ010000012.1:70048411-70136863 GCA_026546715.1 Gallinago undulata
AATCCTGCTTCAGCAGGGGAGTTGGACTAGATGATCTCTATGGTCCCTTCCAACTCTAAAAAAATTCAGTGAAATTCCGTAAACAAGTTTTAATGTGGGAGGAAGGAGGGATTCAGCGGCTGGGGCAGAAGGCTGTCAGTGGGGTCATTCAGGACCCAGGCCGTGGGAGCTTTCCTTCTGACCTTGGGCAGAGCACGTCAGCTGCTCGGTGCCTCCGCTCTTCAAATCTATTCCCTTATGATTCGTTTCAGAGCAACTGTTTGATATTGGTCTTGCTTTCCTCCTCAAACAAACAACCCCCCAAATCCCCGAATGTTTGTGCAGGGAACTGAAGTTTAAATTTAGTCTCCCGCTCTCCTCCCCGCTCTTTACCTTGGATAAAGGTGGAAGGAAAAGAATCGTTCACAGCCATCTGCTGGAGGCATCAATCACGCTGGGAGCAAGGTCTGCCAGTTGTTCCACGCGTTATTAATGATGAAAAGATATACACATATGAGCTCATAATTATGCTGCCTTTAAATTACTTACAAAATAATGACATTAGGAGAACAATGGGGTTACAAAATCAGGCGGACAAAAGAAAGGAAGTGCCAGGACTAACGTTCTGTTGCTCCCCTTTGCATCTGCATCATGATACAATCTTTAATTCTATAATTGCATCATTTTTTCCCTTTCACAGACTCCCTCTTTCAGTGGATAGGTAATTACTGCATAATTCATTGTCTCTTCCTCACATTTACTTTCTGCATCTGTCTCCACACCTATTCACTTTACACCCCACCCAGACCTTGAACTGAACACCGCTGCTAATTCCTTCCCGGGGACTTTGCAGATGGGGAAGTTCTTATTCTTGCAACGTCTCAGGTACAGGTGATGTCTTCCATTTTCATAGCTGAGGAACGGAGGCAATGAGCATATAAAGCTCAAATGACTGAAACACCTTCAGTTTCGGCTGCCTCAAAGAGATACCTAGGGATGATTTTCTTTTTCACTCACCCCAGAATACCTGGCATGATGTAGCAGTTCGTCTGCTGGAAGCCCAGGGACGATTGACCTCAGCTGTGTCTGCACTCCTGCAGATGTCTAGATGTCTTAGCTTGGTGGGGACTGCCCTGTTAGGGGTCACCTGAGGAAAAACTGGTTTCAGGGACTTGCTGAGCATCTTTCAAAGGCTGTGGAGCCGAGAAAGAGGTAATTCCTGCCCGCAGGTGGTACGTCCAACTTCTGCATGTAAGATGGTTCTCTCATTTTTCTCCCTGCATTGCCTTGTTCACTGATCTTTCTGACCTCCCCCGAGTGAGGCAGCCATCACTTTTATCACACAACCCTGCGTTTTTCCTAAAGCAGTTGATTTCCAGGACACAAATGATTTATGACCGTTATTAGAGACAGAATCAGTGCAGATGTATATAGGAGCTGGATGGAGGTTGCATGAGCAGTCTTCATTATGGTACCTCTTAATTTTGGACTGTTCAAATTTGCAATCTTTGTATTAAAAATTTAACATAGCTGGGTTTTAATGTAATGTACAAGGGAAAAACAGAGAGAAAACCAAAAATTAGTCTTCTCATGTGAAACTGCAGTGACCTGGGTCACCCAGAGGACCTAGACTATTGGGCTATAGCATTAATTTCTAACCCATGAGATAACAGCCTGCTTAGGAGCATTGCTTGGCTGTGGATGGTGGTAGTCACCAGAGTGGGGTGGCATGCTCAGCAGGTCATCTGCTGCTGTGTTGAGGGGTTTCACAGCCCACAGCCAGATCCCATTTAAGGATGGGGTGGGATGAACTCTGGTTCTTCCTGACTCCTCTCTGACTTGCCTGTGTCCATCCTGCTCATCTGTGGCAGCACTGTTTCTTATGCCCTTTGAACTCACCCTCTCCAGCTCCCTCTTCTTCCCCTCTGTTCCTGTGCATCCCTAGCAAATGCCTCCTGCTTATTTCTCCCCTTGCTTTCTGGTACCATCGCTGTAGCCTGTGCCCATCTTTTGTTACTACCGGTGCCACCTATAATTTTCCAGAGGTTGCAGATCTAGATATCTTGGTTGGGTTGTGTGCAATTTAGATCTAAATTCCAGTTTAGATCTGCAATTCTTCTATGTTCAAACTGCAGACAAAGACCAGCCCAATACCTTTGAATAAAGCATTTTAGGGGATTCATCTTCCTTACTTTTAGCCTAGAGCTATCACTGTGGGCATCCTCTGAGATCAGGCAATGAGTAAGAGGCTGCTTTAGGCCAAGTCTATAAAAATAGTTTACACCGAAGGAATATGCTGTGTTCAGTCCTATTTCTTGGTGTTCCGTTGTATGCAGTTTTGCTTGATCCCAGCTACCTTCCACAATTAGGCCTAAGTGGACATGCCATTTTATGGGGTTGAATATGAGACTGAAATTACATCAGTTCATAAAGAGTGATTGAGCTTTTTTTTTTGTTTTCTGGGAACAAATAGAGACATGATAGTGCAAGCAAGAGTATGCAGGTTGTAGAGGCTTCCAGCCTGAAATGCAAGTTGGTGCAACTCAGCTGCTTCCCGGAGAAGTGATGTCTGTAGTCCCAGCAAGCCATTAGATGCTTTTGGCCTGCATGTCAGTCTTCTGACCAATTTACAGCGAATTTCTTCCTACAGCTTTGTTCAGAGAAGGGGGAGGGCAGTTAGTATAAACCTCATGCTGCAGGAAGAGAGGAGGAAGCAGAAATTTCTGATTATGCTCAAATGAGCATAAAACAATTGGCTTTCTTTATGTATTTTGGTTTTTTTTTTTTGTTTCTTTAAAGTAAATGAGGACAAGTGGATGATACCAGCAAACGGAATACAGTTGCCAACAAAATCTGGTCTTGGAACAGACCAGGTTGACCTGCAATGAAGCAGTTGCGATGAGAATGATTTTCAAGTCAGACATGTGTTCTTGGGAGTTTGTGATGTAAATCATGGTCATTATAGATATTAATCATGTCAAACTAGGTTCATAAAATAATGACAGAACAGAGTGTCTTAAAAGGCTTTGGATGACTCAACAGCTTGTACACCTTTACAAAATAATAAGCCAGATGCTTAAAACTTACACCAACCAATTCTCCCTGCATTGCCACTGTGCATGAATAAATCCAAGAGCTAGTATTTGAGTACTGGATTTCATGTATTTGAAAAGAGAAGAACTACTAAAAGGAGTACAGGATGAGTTCTCAGCTTTGGTCTGTGGGTACTTGGAGGCCAAGGATGTCTAGTCTGTGAAAGGTAACAAAGAAATGGCTTGTATCAATGGAGAGATCAACAACAATGAAAGTTTTGCATATCAAAAAAAGATTGCATATCACTGGCATAGCTGTCTCCAGCCTGGAAGGTGGCAGTGAGCCTGTGTGCCTAGGGCTTGGTCTTAGTTTGAGGTAGGGATTGTGTATTAGCTTCAGTTAATCCCTGACACAACCTTGTTCTCTAGAATTTGTGTGTGTGTGTCTTTTGAGGTAAGTGTATTTGGGCAGACCTTCAGGCATCGCAAGTTGTCATATCTCCCTGGGGACAGATGCAGCTCCTCTGTGGGGTGGCCCCCGTGCTGGGTGTGCCCCACTGGCCCCCCTTGTTCTGCCTCCCCCTCTCTTCCTTACACTGTCTGTGGTCAGATGCTGAGAGGCAGGGACAGGGCTTTGAAAAAGCTGGCTCAGCAGAAGAGGTGGAGAGCCAGCTGATGCCAGTATTAATATTCCTTCAAAATTGATGGATGAGACGATTATAAAATTGCAGAGGGAAGTGAAACTTAACAGAATCCGTGTTTTAATTGCATTCTGGATTTTTTTCAGCAGCCAGCTTCTGAGGTGCAGGACAGATCGAACATTTTTGTTTGCGTGGATGTTGATGTAGACTGCACAATATTGGTTTTTAAAGAAAGAAAAAGAAACAGCTTGGGCCAGTCTGTTTTCCACACTCTGGTGCTCTCAGTCTTCTTCAGTTGCAGTGCATGGAAGCATGCTGTGTCTAGACAGTAAATCAGATCCGAGATACTGTTCTGATGCAGCTAAAGGAAAAAAGAGTCTATCGTGAGCAGCTCCAGGTTTACCTGGAGTGTTGAGATGCCCAGGTGTGCGAGGGGTACCTAGGTGCTGGACGTGTAATTTCCCCCGTGCGCCCTTCGTCCCTGCGGAGAGGAGTGAGGACGGTGGAGCCATTTGGCTTGCAGTGATGAGCAGCGTGGGTCTGTGTTTCCTCCCCCCTGCGAGCCAGCCTGCCGGCACCCACACCCGCTTGCCTCTAACCTGGGGAAGATGGTTTTTCAGCTGATGGAGCCCCCCCTGCTCAGTCTGCGAGTAGCACTCTGAAATGGATGGCCCTCACTTGCGATGTGAGTTTTCTTGCACTTCAGTTTATACCCCACCTGCCTGTTTTCTTTATTCCTGCTCTTGTCACTGCTGTGAGGAATACCTTCCTGGCCCCAGGGGGTGCCTACACGGAATGTCAGGTGTTGACACACGTTCTCCATGAGCAGGGCTGGAGGCCTCACGTGTGCTGGCACCCATCGGGGCTGCTCCTGCCCCGCTTGGGTCTGGTGCTGGGCTCTTGTCACTGGCACAGCTCCCTTTGCTCCGTGGCTCTGGCTTTCGAACTTTTTTATTTGATGGCTTTCCCAAATTTGTTCAATAACTTTGGTAGGCTGGCTTGCATGGCTAGAGTGTCTTTGTGCCACGCGTTGTGCAGTCCTGATAGCCGCTGTGGTCAGATGCCTGCCTCTAAGCAGAAGTAGTAGTATATTTAGGTGGTCTGCAAAGAAAAAAGGGAAGGTTATGACAGCAGGAAAAAATCACAATTTTAGGCAAAATGGGTGTTAAATGGGAGGCAGTGGACAGCTAACTTCTACTGAGGCCTGTCTTGAAAATGTGGCCCAGATGTTGGCATGCTGTGTGAGGTTTTCTCATGGGTAGGTAGGTGTTTTGCTGGAGTAGGTTTCATTGAGGATTGGACACTCCCCGTCCAGTTTTGCTTTTATTCAGGCTTTAACAAAAACACTTGTAATATTTTTCCCTAACCTTTTTTTCTTCTGGAATTGAGAACTTCTCTCTACAGTCTCCTTAACCCAAATGTGACTTGTCCTAACTGGGCATATTTTGAAGAAGTACATCTGTAGGTGGTTTAGTTAAGAGGAGAAAGCATCAGCCTTTTCTCTTGCCTCCTCCTACTTTCTCCCAAGTCAGAAGCCGAGGAGACATCTTTCAAGATGTTCCTCTAGAGGAGTGGGCTCTTTAAAATTAAAGTCCTGGTCCTAAGAAGTCCTGGCATCTTCAGCAGAGGAGCCTTCTGTTCCCATCAGCTGCAGGTGTGCTTGTATTAGAGGAGGTATGCTCAGGGGCTTGGAGGGTTGCTCTGCTTCTAGAAGTGGGTAATTTGGGGTGGAGACATTCTTCTGCCTAAGTGCTTTAGTGTACCTGTTTTCTCCACCTCTCTCATACCTCCAGAAGGATTTCTGGGGTCCCACTGGGCTGTGAGGAGGTCCCCTGTTTTTCTCTGCTTATATCTCTCTGGGGCAGCGGCTGCAATCCGTGCAGCGAGGTTTAGAAATTAGTTCCTCTTGCTGCGTTTCCTGCTCTGGTGTTGGGCCATATTTTAATGGCTTCAAACTAACATTAGGGAGGGTGCTACACTAAAGAGCCACATTGCTGTGAGAGGAAAACTTTTGTCCATTCTCAAACCTGGTGTCATCACAGGTGGTAAAACAGGCTTGTAAGATGCGGTTGGGATCCCAGTGAGTTACGGAGGCATCTCAGCTGAGTGAGCAGTTAAGCACTGAAGGTGAGCAGCAGATTACGAGGGCCTTTTGACACCCTAAAGGACCCAAAATCTTTTTGATGTTTACTCTGAAAATATTCTCTGCCTTTGCAGAAGTGCACTGTTCAGCCAGGCACGAACGTTGAGATTTTGCAGCATCCAGTGCTTGTGGTTGCCATGCTTTGGGCACAGCTGGTAATGCTGATAGGAGGATTCCGATTATACAAACACTTGCTGCTTAGAAGGTGAAAATTTGCTGAGTGGCACTGGAAGCCCAGCAATTCTCCCTCCAGCGAGGAGGGGAGCTGCCACGGCTGAGCCACGCTCGCTGATGTGCACGTGTGCGGTCACAGCAGGACGGGGGCTGCTGAAGTTGCTGGCGTTGTTATTTGGAATATTGAAATTCCTTAAGCTTTTTTTTTCCTTTTTTTTTTTTTTTTCCCCTAGCAATACTTTAAAAATATAATTATTTTAAAGCAAAACTGAATTATGCTATTTTGCAGATGCTGGGATGCCTGCTTTCTTCTTCCTGCCACGGTAGATCTGTTACCACCAGTGACTACAGCAGCAAGTTGCTTGTCCAGGTATAGCTTGTCTTTGCTGTTGTGGGATCAAGGCCTGTTTGGTATTTTTTGACTTGATTTTTTTGTTTGCTGCACTGTTCTGTATGCCAGTTTCTCTGTAAATGTTACGAGAACTGGCAGTGTGGGCCTGATGCCAAGGGCAAGGGGCTAGTACAGATACATTTGGTTTTGTTTTGGAAGCTCTTGTGATCCACACTTCGCTAGCCAGGTCAGTAATGATGTTTTACAGAGGAACGCCTTCCTCCCCATTTGATTTCAGAGTGCTCTAACAGGGTCCATCACCAGCCCTAAGCAGGGCAAGTGACACCAGGGCCATGGTCCATCCAGCAGCAGGAGACGGGAACAGAGATGAGGCCGGGGACGTAGCTGCAAGCGGGAGCCTGAGGTCCATCCAGGGGCAGGGCTAGACAACGGCATTGTTGCTGCATCCCTCGGGCAGGGAGTGATGGCCTTGGGGGGGACTAAAGCGAGGTCCTGTTTCTGGGTGTTTGGGTTTTTTTTTTAAGTGCCAATCCAGTGCTGTAGCCATCCTGCTGTGCTGCTTATTCAGCGTTTCGTTTGAGGAGGCCTGAAGGTACGGTGCAGTGGCACCTCCTCCGTGAGATCCCTGCGTTTACATGGCGCCTGAGCCGTCCGTGTGTGCTAGGCGAGGGGCAGAAGTGCTCGTGAGCCCTTGCTGCAGCCGGGGGACCGCTTGGGCTCCTGGCACACCTCTGTGCCCAGCAGGCGGCTGCCCGCTGCCGCGGAGCGTGACGTACATGGCGTTGTCACGCCGAGGTTGTTTCAGAGGGACGTGGCAGCTTTTGCACCCAGGGCTGTGCAATCCAAGGGCACGTTGTTTAAGCCAGAGAGACAGTCGGTGAGAGGCCAAGATGGTTATTTGCATTACTGATGAGACGATTAGTAGACGGTGTTCGTGATTCTCGTTAGAGACACATGGAAGACTGGGGATCAAACGGGAAGCTGGAAAACTCTTATTGTGTTGTTTGCTCTCAAATGGAAGGAAAAGTGGCCATTGCACACTTTCTACAGAGGCTCGGATGCTCCTGGGTGCTGGTGTCGTGGTGGATCAGCAGCGTGCTGCGGGGCCGCTGTAAGAAGACTGCAGAGAATTCTGATTTTCAGATCCTCTGAACATCAGTTTAGAACTGATGGTCAGCTTCCTTTGTATAGAAATATCCTTTTAATTTTTTTTTTATTGGTGAAATCAAAGGGCCAGCCTCTTTGGTCCAAAACTACTTATTCTTGATATTTGTCACATATTTGGCTGACTGAATTAGTTCAAATGGAAGATGCCTTTACCAAAAACCCCAGAACTTCCATGAAAAAATACATTTTATCCATATATTTTTGCGTTTGAAAGCAAAATGTAAAAGGACTCATCTGCTTCCTCTTTCGTCTATGTTTCCCTTAGCGGCAAAATAAGAAAAGTAAATGGTTGAAGAAGTTCTGTATGCATACTCATACACGTATGTATAGAGGGAAAAACAAAATATATGGTATATAGGTATTTTTTGACTTACCAAAAAAGAAAAAGTAGGGAAAAATCAGTGATTTACGAAAATTAACTTATAAAAAGATGCTTTTAGCAATTTACAGGAAGTTTACAAGTTATTCTGCCTTCTATTCTTGTGGTACAAAAATGTGGGCTTGATTCTCTACTTTCTTGCCCTTGCTTATCCTTTGCTCACTACAGCACAGTTGTACTGATTTTAAAAACTAGTCTAGGGTATTGGGTAGCCATGCCCAATTATTTTTCTGTTAGCTCACTAGTTTTTGTTTTTTTTTCTTTCATATTAGTTAGTACCACAGGTGGTGGTCACTCCTAGCTCTGAAGTGTGCTGTGCACTTCTTTGAGCACCCTAACCTGCCTGCTACTTAGCTGTCCCAGCATCGCCGTTTGGGAGCTTCTCTTCTCCATTTCCTTAATGGTAAATGGGTCTGAGCTAAAGCCAACGACTGCTTTCAGAGGGTCTGACGTTGCTGGTGTCATATGCTGTGTACCCTGGAGCTGTATCAGCTTTGTCCTTTGCAAATCAAATCAAAGAAGGTAATGTGCAGATCCTGTTTTATTTCAGCATGGCTTGCTGTCATGGTTTAGCCCCAGCCAACAACTAGGACCATGAAGCCGCTCGCATATTCCTACTCCCCCACTGGTGGGGTAGGGAGAAGAGAGAGAAAAAGAGGGGGGAAAAATGTCATGGGTTGAGATAAGGGCAGTTTAATAAAACAGTAATGGAAGAGGAAAATATTATTATTATTAATTGGTAAAATAATATAAAACATAAAGTAATACAACACAAGTCATTGTCCCTGCCTGATGGATTGCCCAGCCCGTCCCAAGCAGCAATTGCGGATTCATCCCCCCCCGGCCAACCCCCATTAATATACTGAGACTTCTGTGGTACGGAATATTTCTTTGGCCAGCTTGTCCTGCCTGTGCTCCCTCTCAGCTTCTATGGAAAGCTAAAAATGTCCTTGACTAATGTAAACATCACTTAGCAACAACTAAACCAATATATGTTATCATCATTATTCTCATACTAAAGCAAAAATACAACAGTTACTAGGAAAAAAATTAAATTCATCCCCTCTGAAACCAGGACACTTACTTATACAGTGGAAAGGATGCAAGAAATGCAGGCTGTCATCTAGGTGGATGAAACTATCTTTGAGTGTTTCAGTAATGTCACACATGTCAGAAATGCTGAGCTTCTGTGTTAAATAAATGTGTCTGTTCCAAGAGGGAAAATCCTTGAAAGTACTTAAAAAAAGCTATTGGGAAATCGTGGGTTAAATAACTACCTTTCTTCATGACATTAACATTTTATTTTCTATTCTTGCCACTTCCAAATTTTGCCACTGATGTGCAGGCAAGAAGGAAAAAAAAAAGGTGAGAGAAGGGAACAGTTTGTTTGAGGTTTTGTTTGTTTGCTTCTCTAGTGCATCTTTCTTGTCTGCATCAGATTCCTGGCGGTCTTTGTGACTTCCAGTGAATCCCATTGGTGCTCTCCGTTCAGAGCCTCCCAAGTGGACAAGAAACCTAGAAGCTGGAACATTGAAAGCACTGAACTGCTCAAAAGGAACAGCATCTTGCATCAGCTCTACCTCTTTTCTCGCATGTTCATGAACTCAGAGGGAAGTTATACCAGCTGAGCTTTACTGCAAAAGTTAAAAGCCCCAAGCCCCACCAAATCCTCAGCGTTTGGAGATGATTACAAAGGGAATTGAGCACTATTGTTTCTCAGGACACTCCTGCATTCATTGCTGGCCTTAATTTAATACATTGTTAAAGTTTTTAAAGATCAGATTAATCTGAAAAGAGAACTATGATTTGGTTGTGGTGCATGTGGGAAGTGGGGACTATTCTTGTGTGTCAGGATGAATGCATTTAGACTCTCTGGAGCTTGAAGTGAAAGCTGGGAGTCACCTAGGCATTAGCCGAAGAAAAAGATATCTTAGGTCACTGCAAAAATCATAAGCAAAAGAAAGACATGTTGCAGTTCTTCAGTGCTACATAAAAGGAAACTTCTAAACTTGTTTCCTTGGTAAGCAAACCAGTTTTTGAACTGTTTTAAATGACGTTTTTTGAAAATGTCCCCATTTTGTCAGCTCATGTTCTAAGGTAAATTACTGGTACCTTATGTTCTGCAACCAAAATGCTAGAATAAAGAAGTTTGTAGGAGTAGCAGTTTCAGGAGATTGTTTGGAATATCAAACTGCTTATTATGTTTCTTTGCGTTATTGGTGATGTATTTGGTACATGGTATTTTGTTTCAGAAGTACTTCATGTAAATAAAATTGATTTGAATAGTGTTCATACACTTTCAGTCTTTTGGCTGGATTTTCTAGCTTGGTAAAGCTAGAAAAACTCCAGGTATTGGCAAATTCTTTTCCTGTGAATGCTTCTCCTGTGAAAAGCTGGTGCTAAATAGTTCTGTTCTAGCAAAAGGGGGAACTAGTAGGTGTGCTCCACCTCCCAAGTCTCTACAGGTCTCTGTGCCACTTCAAGAAGCACGTGTATGATTTAGCTGTTCTTCATCACAGTTCAAAAGTCCCTCTTTCACCGTGCCTCGGTTGCAATTGCATGGCCCACTTAACAGATCTCACACCGGAGGAAGGCAAATGTAGCATCTACCTGCCCATACCTGTTAAGAAAAGGTGGTTGGCATCTAGGAGGCACAAACATCATCTTGATAGCCTTGCTCTCCCCAGGAAAGCTGGTGCAAATCAGAACTAGAGGAGCAGGGTGCTGTGGTCCATACATTGTCAACTTCTGAGGTCTTAAGAGTGGGGTAGATGTTTGGAAGCAATGAAAATAGATGGCCATGTGCCCAGTGCAAGAAATTATTAGCTCCACTGTATTTATTTTCATAGTATATTTGCATTTTCACATCTCCATGAGAGACACTGTAATGGGATAGAAACCCAGCAAAGCATTTCTTTTTTGTGGAGGTAGTGCCTTCAGCACAGATGTGGTGAAACCAGCTATTCTTCTGATGAAAACATGGTGAGCTGGTAATACTGCAGTTTTGCACCCTCTTTAAGGAAATTTGGCAATGCAGCTGCGGTGGATGGAGGTCATATTTCTTTATACTCCAGATTGACATTACTGTGCAGGGAAAAGATATGTTGGACAGGCATAGCTTTACCAAAGTTAAGTGACTCTGATATCAGAGTGAAACATGGGATTCATGACTACCTAGAAAATAAGAGTACTATTTGATGGAAATTTGATTTGACTTTTAAATGACTCAGCAATGTGAACACTTAAGGTTTGAGTCAAGTTTTTTAAAGGTGTTTTAACAGGACTTTGAAAGTTATGGGTTTGTTTTATTGCATTCAACCTAATACGCATGTAAAAGCTTGAGCACACAATGTGCTTGCGAATTGGTGGCTTGGCCATCTGCATTTTGTGTTCGCATGCAAAATAATTAGCATTAGCAGTAGAGCATTCCGTGTGCATATAGCGTGTGATAACTAATCTGCACGCAAACAAAGTAGGTCTGGGAAATGTTACTGTAGGAGGCCACGTAGGTAAGACTGGATGCTTGCTGGAGGCTGCTGGGTTGTGTCTTGTCTTAAAAACCAAAGGGGAAGAAAAAGACGGAGCGGAGAGGGTGAGGGTCACCTGGTTAGGATCCAGGTAGGATCCAGTCCACTTCAATCAACGCAGCGCGCTGTTGATGTTAGAGAATTATGCAGGGCTCTGTTTCAACCAGTCTCCAGAATGACTCAGTGTAACTGACAGTGAGGTCATGTGGATTTTTTTTTTAAGGACCTGTTGGACTAATCAGGCTGCGTTTTGTGGCTTAGTAGTAGTTAAGCACGCCCAGAGTTACTGGTAAGAGCTCAACCTTTAATTTTTTGCTGGAAGCAACTTCCCTTCAAGATTCAGAGATGTGCAGCATTTGTCATTAGAGATTATAACATAGTAAACCCCAAAGCACTATAGAAACTATGGGGGAAGGAAAAAAGCTGCAGAAAGTAGGAGGGGAATTAATTGTATGATGAGGGCCATGCTGAATAAGTGGATGGCTTAACACTCTGGTGTGGCAGGGAGAAGATAGCTTGTATCAGTGTTTATTAACTGCTTTCACTGAGTCTGCTTATGTGCATATCATATGTGTAAAAAAAATTAGTGGCTGCTGTGATTCCATATAATGGCTTATTACGTAGTTGCTTGAACAAGGCAAAAGAGAAAGAAAGACTTCCAGACTCTTATTTCTTTTGTACATTGTGAACATTCTCCACCTCTGGGCACTCTAAATGTTGCTCACACGTTATCTGTATCCATCCTTGCTTCCTGCCCACTCCCTGTCCCCATCCGCTGCTTCCTCCTGTCCCTGCCCTGGCCTCCAGTTCCTGTAGGGAGTCCAGTGTCTTTTCTCCTGCTGCTTTCTGCATCCTTTCTGTAGCCTCCCTAATCTGCAGTAACACAGATATGTAAATCAAGCAGATTTTTAGTTCCTCCTTAATTTCTGTGGCATATGTGAGTTAGAAATATTTTTTTTAATTGAAAAAAGTTCTTTGTCCAGTGTTCATTTCCATATACTGTAAATGATGGCTGGAGACCTTAGAACAAGGAAACTGTCGGTATAAATCCTGCCAAAATTTACATGGCTGAAAAAATCTTCATCTCTTGACCCATAATTCTAGAGGGGTAGTTTTATTGATGATCAGATTCAGGTTTGTGTCCAATAAGAAAAAGCCTTCATCTCTCACATACTGCTAACTTTTTAAAGTCCAGAGGCAAAATTCAAGTCTGGAATTGTGAGGCCGTGTGTCTGGGGGGGGGCTCTGTCTCTCAAAACAGGGTCTTTGTACTGCCAGGCTGTGGGGCAACATGCTCAGATTAGCCAGGACATGCAGTGGGGTGGGTTTAGTGATTTTTGCCGATTGCAGGAAGATAGAGGACTACCTGACTGGTCACAAAGTCTGCTGGGCAAATGCATTTAACTGGCAAAAAGAATTTGAAGTGATGCTGTGTTGTGTGCCCGTGGTATCTATGAGTGGTTGCTGGGTGCCTCAGGACCAGCTTTGCTTTCATGTGACACGTTGGCTGTGTGCTGGAAAAGGGTTCAGGGTGGCATCGGGAAGTCTGTCCCAGCATAACGTTCAGCTTGGTGTTCTTCCTCCAGTACAAAACTGGCATGTTTTCTTGCTTGGGTTTTGATCCAGAAGAAGTAACCCCTGCCATCAGTGAGCCACTGGGTGGGTACAACATGCGTGTCATATGTGACATGTGCCAAGAGGATGGCATGCCCCGCTTAGAAGTGGTGGCCAGTGTTGAGTCCAAAGCAGTTCTTCCCCTTTGAGCTGTGTCTGGTGTTGGCACAGCCTGAGCTGAACTTGTTGTTCTTTGGGACTAGTCAACCTTCCCACTCCAGGCAAACATCATTTCATTCCCCCTCTCCAAGGGCTGTTGTTACTTGCTGCTTTTTGCTTTTTTTTCCCCAGGACTAACAACTCTCAGTGGCACCTCCAGTAATGTTTCATTGCCATGCAAAAGGAGGAAAGCACTTTGTCAGCAGCCTACTTCAGGCAGAGAAATTTATATCTGTGAGAAGCACATGTACAGAACAGCAATTACTCAGATCATCAATATTTATACAGCAGATAATAGTCATCATGGACAAGATGAATATTGTCACAACAGCAGTAGCTGCTGGGGGGGGGGGGGATGCAAAATATAATTGCTAGGTTTCTTTAAATGGGGTAATTATTTAACTTTCAAGTGATTGGTGGAAAAAGCTTAGAGACTGAATTAAATATTCAGTGGGAGCTCACCTGCTTCTAGAAAGTAAAGGAAATGCCTCTCCTGTCTACCCTCACATCACACAGCGAAAGCTGCCCTGGGTGTTGTCCTTTGCCTTCAGCAAAAGCCACATGTAATGCTGATGCCAGTTGCTGAATGAGGAGTCAAAAAAACAAGAATTGAGCAGCTTGTTTTGAAAATAAGTTTTTGTTAGGTCCACTGTGGACACACTCATGTTTGTGGACAAGGTAGAGGCACGGTCACACATGCTTTGCTTTTAAAAGCTGTATGCAGTGTCCAGTGGGAGGCAGCCACCCTTAGGGAAGGTGCTTTTTTACCAGAGCTTTCCAGCATCCCATTCCCCAGCCAGTTGCCTTAGTGGTACCTGGCTGGACAGGCAGCCCAGCGAGTCCCTGTCCTGGCTCCTGCTCGGCAGCTGGCCAGAGGGACAGCCTGGGTGGTGGCTTCCTGAGAGGTGGCACAGGAGATGCAGCTCCTGATTTCTGCTGAGAGAATTCCATCCACCCACCCTTTTTAATCTTTGTATGGCAGTGTGATTATTTGGAGGGGTTACTTTTGCTGGCAAGATAATCTACTGGGTTGCCCTATTTTTGAAAAGTATTATGTCAAGACCTACCTGCATGTGAGCTGTTTGCTACAGATAATTTACTTGCTGACTTTTTTCTTCTACTTGTGGAATGCCTCTGAATAGCTCCATTTTTCCCTTATGCTGACTGACTCTTCAGATGTGACTATCTGAGTATTTGAACCCCTGCACCCCCTTAGGATCTTTCAGTTGAGGGGGAGCAGGGGACAGCACTTTGCGTTCAGCATTTCACTCAGTTGGGTTGGCTGTCATTTGTGGTGTCACTCACACAGCTCAAGTTTTTGAAACACCAAAGCAACTGAAGAACATTTTCAACAAGAGTAGATCCACAAAAGACTTTTAAGTACTGCAGTATCAGGCTTCCAGGCACCATATCCTATGGGATGCAGGTAACGAGGCTTCTTGTGCGCTGCCAGGAGAAAAGTTGGCTCAAGAGTGGGACTTGCAGAAGCCAGCATCCCAAATAAGGAAGCACATGAGCTGGCTACAGCAAGGGAGAATCAAGAGGAGGTCTTTTAAGTCAGCAGCCCTCTTTCTGTTCTGGGAAAACATGCTGAACTTCTCATTTTTATTCCTTTCTGGAGTTAGGTACTTTCTGCTGAGAATGTAAGCAGTGGAGGAGACAGTGGTTGCTCTGAGTTAGGTCTGATACTCAGCCTGAAGGAACCTGTGACTGAGCTCCCACCTTTGCCTGGCAGCATTTGATCATGGATCTTTTTCTCTTCATAGGTAAACCCATTAGACTGCCTGGATTCTAGCCCTTCTCCAAATGAATTTTTAATATAAAATAATTAAACATTCATTGGAGCAGGGACAGGAACCCAGGTCTCTGCCTTCCGCTCATACTCACTTTTCCTTTCTGACCTGAATATTGAATTATGCACTTCAAAGTGGAATGGGTTTAGCAGGAGGCACTGGTGGAACTCTGCTGAGCTACTAAAATCACAGGTAGTTAAAACTTTTACCTGGGAGAAGGGAAAGAATATTACTTTGTTAGATTCACCCTTAGTGAGTGATTGTTTCCTTCTTTTATGTTGAGCGTACCCAGGTTCTTGTGTGGATTCCCTGAGTCTACCCCTCTGGCATGTGGCTTCGGGAAGTTCTGACCCTGTGGCATGAAAATTAACTTGGATTGAATGTGTGTTTGAAGCTAAATTTAGGTCAGTTTAGATCTTCCTGATGCAGGTAAAGCTGAGATGTCCAGTAATGGCAGTATTAATACTTCAGATAATTGTCCCCAGTGCATAACTCTTAATACAGATGTTTTCTAAATAGCAGATTACAGGCCCAATATTAAAACTATGTTTCTTTAACTTTTTCTTAAATAGTAGCCCCTAATTTTTTTTACTGATGGTGGTATAATCTTTGCTCAGAATTTAAGCTTGCAGTCAACAGACAGACTTAGTTACCTTCCCCAGATCCCTTTGGGCTAGCTACTGCATGAAGAGATCCTTGCTCTTGAGACTCTGTTGTGGAATTCTCTGCAAAGGTTAATCCAAACTGTTCCTGCCTGAGGTTCTGCCTTGAGGAAAGCAAGTACTGACCACCTCTTGAAGGCGGAGGCTATCTTGGAGATATTTCTGCTATTTATAGGCCAGCCCCTTGTGTGGGTTACCCAGCCGTATGATAGACCCGTACTCAACAAATTGCTCCTTTGGTTGTATTACAGCTCAAAGCAGCTTCTTTTGAGTATGGACAGGAACAAGGGGCCATTGAAAGGAGCAGGTAATCAGCACTACTGATATTCCAGGTTGAGTTGTGTTGAAATAATGAGTTTTTTCATGAGGCTAGCTTGTTGGTATCTAATTCTCTGATTTTTTTTTTTTCCCAGTAATTTACACTGGTTATCTGGAGATTATGAAAGGGATTGCTTTCTCCCACATTTAATGGGGTAAATTTAATTCAGTCTTCTTGTCCTGTTGCTAAGCCCAGACCCACTTATATTTTGATTTGAGGATGAGATATTATCAGCATGAGGAAATGGGGTGCTTGCAGCATCCAGAAGCCATAAACCCCTCTTAATTCTGTTATACTTCAGTTGCAAGCGCTGGGGCACCACTGTGAAGACTGTAGATCAAGGTCTTTCTGTCATGTTGGTGCAACCTAGCTAAAGCTTTGAGGGGTTTTGATGAGTAAGGGTTTAACGATCCAGTCCTGTGTAGTAGTTATCTTTAAAAATGGGAAGACCTGTGTGGCAAAGGATGGAGTCGGGGATAAATTGGTATGAAGCCTCAAGAATGTTCCTGGAGCAGAAAAATCCCTGCTTCTGAGCAGTAAAAGCATGAAGCTGTTTGCCTCTTCAGTTGGTGTTACAGCAGGTTTGATGGTTTGTCCTGCATTGCCTTGCGGAAGTTTTGTCTGCATCTTCATTTTGTTAAAGTTCATTGGTTTATTTTATGGAAGGGAAAAAAAACCCCACCCAAATCTCCTTTCACTGAAAAAATGAGACTGAAGGGTTAGGTTCAGGAATGCTAGCATCATCTCCCATGGGAACTGTAATTAGCATACTTTGTTTTCTCATTTTTCCCTTGGGGCTTGTCTTTATGTCTGGCTTCCATTTCCTCTTCTCACGTTGAGTTGCCAGTTGTTATGGGAGATGTAATCTAGCTGGGACACCTAATCTGTTTTGGAGAGTCATCCCATATGCAAGTACCTGGTATGCGCAGCATTTCACAGCTCTGAGATCTGAGAACAGGCTGCCAAATTTCCATTATTTAGTAGAATGCCAACACTTCCCTTAGTAGAGGTGACATAGCTGTTTATTTCACTTCAGTCATAAGGTGTTCATTTGAGATGCCAGATTTACAGAAAAACTCATTTTTGCCTAATTTTATTTAAAGTCAGCATCTTGACCTAATTTGCTGGCATAAAAAGCAGCAGTAATAATTGGGATAGTAGGATGCTGGAATTTGTTTCACATTCAAAGTACAGCAAGTAGGAGATGGTGATTTGATTTGCCTGAGGAGACTTCTCTTGCTGGTCTGTCATAAATATTTCTGAAGTGTGGAATGGAGCTAGGCTGGGGATGGGAATAAAGTGCACTTCAGATTTTATTCTCTGAAGTAGATTCCCTTCTTAAAATAGAAATCAACAGAAATACTGGAGTTGAGTTGAACAGGCTGATATATATATAGTCAGTCAGTGGAGTAGAAATGTGTCAGTGTAAGAAGTTTTAGGAATGTCTAGAAAACAGAAGCTTGTCAGTAACAGCAAATTGCTGAGAAATCAGTGAAGTTGTATTGCTCCCAAATTTACTTTTAATAAGGAGTGAGATATTTTTACGAGGACACTGTTGCTACTGTTACAGTTGGCTAATTAGCAGCCCCACTTCAGGAAAAGAAACCCTGACCCTCCTGAAGGTCTTCAAGTGTACAGAAACTTGTTCTTTTTGTTCACTCAATTTCACGATGTCTTCTGCCTTTCAGCTTACAACCTCTTGCAAGCTGCCACTCTCCCTGTTTGTATGAGTTCCACAGAAGACACAAATAATAACAGTTGAAAGGGAATTTTAAAATAGATCAGGATATCTAGGGCATGTCAGGATGATTTTGAGGTGGTCTTAAAAATCCAGCAGTTGCCTTTTTTGAAAGCTTTTGCTGTATCTTTTGAGATTTAGCCTCCTCTTCTTTATCTAAAGGTCAAGAAGAGTGAGTGTTTCCTCTCAAACAGAGCGTGTCACGTACATTGGCGTTTGGTGGAAGTGGGATTGCTTGTGGGGTAACCTCTTCTCCAATGGAAGGGTTTCTGGGCAAGTCTGGCCAGAGATCAGTTATTGCAGACGAGGCTTCGCCTCGCTCAGTGGAACTGCTTCATGTGGAGGGGTCACTGGCACAAAGAAAAGCTTGCAGGACTGGACCCCGACTGGTTTTTGCAGCTGAAAAGAAATGGGGCTTTAAAGAAATTGTTTATCTGCCTGCAAAGTCCTTGCGGTATATTTTTAAACTCATATATAAATTTATAATTATTTTCATGTGTAAAATAAATGAATGAATGCTATCAAGGGGCAAGGTAAAGAGCATTTTGATAAGGAAGTGTGTGTTTTTAAAAGATACTATGCCCATGTTCAAAAATAGCTGTGGGAAAAAACCTCACGCTGACTTCCCTCTTGGAGTCCTGATTTACAGTCTGGGTTTTCTGTCTTCTCGTGCAGCCGCATCCCTGACAGAAGAAGGTGTGAGATAAGAGAGTTCCTTGTGGTCTCACCTTGGTAATGAGTTATTTTAAGAAAGGTTACAGTTTTGTGACATGTTGCATTTTTCCTTATGTCCACTTGTTTGGAGTCAGCATGACGCAAAAATGAGTGGTGTTTGCTGCAGGGCAATGGGATTGCGACCCCACGACTAAAGGAACTTTACTGTTGTAGCCCTTGGTGGAGCTCCAGCAAAAAAACCCTTCATATTTTGAGGAATGTGACTCATTTGCTCCAACGTTGGGGTTTCATTCTGGTGCTGGCTGACACTCCTCTCTGTGGTCCACTGAAGAAACTCTTATCTCTTTATGTTAATGGATGGTTATGAAACAAGAACAAAAAAATTAAAGTTCGTGCACTGGCAATTTAATGAAGTGATAAGAATCTACAACTTTGTCCTTTAATAAGATTATGGAACTGTTGCTTTTTCAAATAAAGAGGGACATGGAGGTGGCTGTTAACACGTACATGTGCAATTTTAAATCGGGATATCATGCCGAGTTGGAATTTTTCAGTTAACTCCTTTAAAGGTCTCATTTTCTAGCACTCGTGCTCATTTCTTCTGTGTAATTTTAAACGATATACAATAGCATTTTTCCATCAGTAAAGGCCTATGCATTTCAGTGACCTTTACTGCTTTCTTTAGAGGTGTTATGCAATCAAACATAAGGGAAGGAAAATATTTAATGATTTTGTTTTTATTATTTAAAAAAGGCCTTCGGCTTATGCCTGTATACGTATGATTGTAGTACTCACATTTAGAGCCACCTGTGTTTTGCACCTGCACTTTTATTTTGAGGAACCTGAAAGTCTACTTGCAAAATCTCAACTCATTTATGAAAAATCAGTCTAAAAAAAATAATATAGGTAGATAGAAGGATCATTTTTTAAGCAAGATGCTTTCATTCTAATGTTCCTTTCCTCTTTGGTCCTCCAGCTCCATTAAATATGACATTTTCTCCTAAATTTTAATTCAGAGCTTAAAAAAGGGATTGACCCTTTCCATATCTATTGATTTAGTCAGTGCTGGAGAATTTTGTGTGCCTTTTTGAACCCACTTACCAGCACTTGCCTCCATTTTACTGCTTGGGAACATTAAAGCTCCCAAGAGTCTACACTGACTGCAGTTCTTCTCTATCAAGAGAGGTTGCTCATTAGAGAAGCCGGTTTATTGTACCGAATAGCGAGGAGGATACCGAAGACTCAGCACCCTGTAGTTCTGCTTCCCGATCAGGTGGGTGGATGGAATATCAGGGACACCATGCATCTCTTCAGGGAGATCCATGGAAACAGGAGATACAAGTAAGTTCTTAGAGTAACACCTGTGCATCTTGCTCACTTGGAAATATTTCTGATGTCTCATGATGATCACCAGACAGTTACACGCTTCTTTGCTGCTCATTGTTAAGATTGGTATGGGTTACGGTTACGCTTCATGACTTTCTTTTCCACACATAAACATTTTATGAACCAAATCCACATTGGGCTAGCAGCTAGGAAGGCAGAGTAAGCAAGAACAGTTGCCCCGTTCCTCTTTCCATGCCATCAGCCCATCTTTGTGTATTAAAAGGTAGTTACTCTGAAAACATTTATTGAGCAAACTTGTGCAATGCGTATAGTACATAAAACTTGAGCTGAATCATGTCTCTTTCAGCAGGTGATGTTACTGAACCATCAAGAAAAAAATGTGTTTAATGTTTGTGAGGAAATGAGTTTGGAATACTAGATATAAATTAATTTCCTAAAACATAATGGATATCATGTGGCATCGATTGTGGACTCCCTTCTGCAAGAAGGGCACATTACTTTGTTTTTTGTTTTTTTTTTTTTTTGGTTTGTGTGTTGTTCATATCCACAGAGATGACCTTAAACTTTTCTGGTTTTGTGTCTATTTATATTTGGGGTCAGTTAAGGGGGGAAATGCCAGTGATCCACTGACATATACAAGAGAGGAAAGGAAATTACTTTCTGACAGATCTTTTCTGCTATTTCCACATGAGCAGATGGATCCCATGGTACAGGTTTGCCTTTAAGGAGAGTTTAAGTAGTATATACTTCTGCTTTTTGCAAGAAGGCTGGCTGTTTTCCGTATTTGTATCGCTTTTAGGTAATTCATAAAGACTTCTGATAAAATTCAGGCATTTTTCCCACTCAGTTGTATGACCTTCAGTGTTTTAAACTCTAAACTTTTCCAGTGGAGAATGATGTGGGAATTGCATCTTTGTCAACTGAGACAGTGCATTACCTCTCTAAATGTTGACTGCTATGCTTGATGCCCAGAGTTGGACAAAACACCTGGCTTCTACAGTTTTTCTTTAAAATTTCTAATTTTAATTTTCTAATTTTCTAATTTTAAAATTTTCTTTAAAATTTTCTAAGAGAATACCACAATCTTCTGAGGTTTAAGGGTACCTCCTCCTATGTCCCCCAAATTGCACAGTGTTTTAAAGGGCCTCATTTTGAAGACTGAAGGATTGGGAGGGTTTTCAGCAGGAGCAAACCAAGCAGTCGGTCTTAGAGTTGGATGAGAGTTGCAAAGTCCAGGTGAGGCACAGCTCTTAGGGGTGGATTTATTTCTTCTGGCTGAGGAGACTACTGGACAGAGGCTTTCCCGACAGCCAGTGTTTGCTTGGAAGAAGTGCTGGTTTGTCTGACCTTGCTGTGGGAGGAGTAAGAGTGTTAGGGTGAGGCAGAAGGCTTGGAGGAGGGTGGGAATCTTCACCATGCCTCGAGGAGCCATCTGTAGTGCTGCTTCCTAACCATGCAGGTGAACGCTGTATGTGTGGGGCATAGCTAAAAATAAACAGAAGGGAAACTGCTTGTCTAATCATTAGGTGTGTTTTTGGTTGTTGCTGTTGTCTTAAAGCAATAAAAGCCAGCATTATTTCAGCTATATCCCAGCTTGCTGCCTCTGTGGTGGAGTGTAGGAGAGTGGTGGGAGGCAGTAAGATGCTGCCACCTCTCCATGGACAGCGTGGGAAAGTGACTCCACCTGCCCTGTGGGATCTGTCCCCTCAGTCTTGGGAGCAAGTAGGGAGCCCAGTGCTTTGGGTGTGCTGGTACCCTGCTCTCTTCTAGAAAGGACTGTGCAAGGTGCATCTCACCTGGCTGACGCATCCCACCCTGATCGGATGGTGCTAAAAACTGGGACTGGCAGCATTTGTCCTTGCTGTTTGGGAGCAGGAAAGTGGAGGTGGTCATCCCAAACCAAACCTCCTGAAGGGTGCTAAAGCAAGCTAGTGGGACCGCCAAGCAGAACTGGCTGTCTTGGTCCTGTAGGCCCTGATGCTTAATTGCTTTATATTCTGGAGTGCCACCTGCTGGCACTTGCTCTCCTAACTCTTTTTTTTTCTAGAGGCAGCTAATCCAGAAGATGAATGATCAGACCGAAGAGCATAGATGTTAGTAATAATAATAGTACTGGTTATTTGTATTGATCACTTACTTTTTTTTTTGTTTAAATTGTCATGGCACTTAAGAACCCTGTTTATTGACAGAGACCTCATTCTGGCAGGTGTTCTGCAAACTCGGTGTGAAGGAAACTGGCAGAGGCTTCACTGCTTAAAAAATACAAAGCACAGTATGAAGGAGTGTTTTAAAGAATAGAAAAGGATTTTTCTGATGCATGCTGTTATTTGGCAAAATATGAAGTGTTTTTTTTCTTTATGTCTTGATTTAGTAAAATATTTTGATGATTTCTGTGGTTGGCAAAAAAACAAAAGCAGTAATCATTAAATAAAAGACACCTGACAGTGAAGCCACTTAGGCAAAAGTTAGGAAAACACTGACTCAACTCTAAAAAGTAACAATGATGTCAGTAAACTAAATAATTCTGAAAACCTCTTGGCTGGAAAGCAAGAGATGTTGCAGTTTGTGGCACAATGCAAATCTGGGTCTAGGGCTGAGTTCTTTTTCATCCTACTTGAGAACTTGTTTTGGCAGGAGAAGAGAGGTATTTTTTGAATCTATTTTGTAACATTGATTTTCTGTCTGTGGGCCAAATCCTCAATGGGCATAAGTCAGTGTGGTTTCTTTGGCATCAGTTTAGTTGTGTGGATTTGTGCGCATTTCCAGTGTTCAGTGCACCACTCTAAGGGCACTGTTCTGGTTTCAGCTGGGATAGAGTTAATTGTCTTCTTAGTAGCTGCTGTGTTTTGGATTTAGTATGAGAATAATGTTGACAACATGTATTGTTTTAGTTATGGCTGAGCAGTGCTTACACAGCATTAAAAGGCTTTTTCTGCTCCTTGCACCACCTTGCCAGCCAGCAGGCTGGGGGTGCACAAGAAGTTGGGAGGGGACACAACCAGGACAGCTGACCCCAACTGACCAAAGGGATGTTCCACACCGTGTGACGTTATGCTTAGCAAATAAAGCTGTGGGAAGAAGGAAGGGAAGGACAACGGCGTTACGGTGTTTGTCTTCCAAAGTAACCATTACGTGGATGGAGCCATGCTTTCCTGGAGATGGCTGAACACCTGCCTGGCCCATGGGAAGTAGTAAATTAATTCCTTGTTTTGCTTTGCTTGCGTGCCTGGCTTTTGCTTTACCTGTTAAACTGTCTATCTCAACCCACAAGTTTTCTCACTTTTACTCTTCCCCCATACCGCTGGGGGGGAATGAGCAAGGGTCTGTGTGGTGCTTAGTTGCTAGCTGAGGTTAAACCACGACAGGCACACAGATAAAATACTATAACAAAAATGGAATGAAGACCTCAACTGAATGGAATCTGGTTGAATCCTGCATTAGTGCGTAAAGCTGTGTGCATGCACACCATGTCTTCTTAGATCATCTCTTCCAATGCAACATTTTCTCAAGTGACAACAGACTTTTGGCTTTTCCCCGTTTCTGTTAGCAGTCTCTAAGGCACCTCTTTGGTCCCTATTCTGTGTGATGCTACATGGAATACGTGTTGGAGATGAAGCTTATCTGATGTCTTCAAAAAGCAGTTAATGACTTTGGGGTGTACTCTTGAGACCATTGGGATGAGCGTTACTTTTTTTAGAAAGCCCTGAACCACCTGCCCTTTCAAAATAAAATCCTCTAGATCCTTAGCAAGAAACACCTGTAAAAGCCAGTAATCCTATCAACCTCATAGTCTTCTTCGGGCTTCGATCACATCAGGAAACATGGCTTGCCTGTTGAAAATGCCCCACTTTGTGATATTTGTTTTTTTTTAAGCCAACAACCAAAAATCAGTCTTTGAGAAGATGTTGCTGTGAAAGTACTGCTGGTAGTTGGGGTGTATTCAGCTAATTTTTTTTTTTTTGCTAGACTGGGAAAGAAAACAAATAATGATGTATAGCTAGACTTAGGCATTCCACATTCAGCAGTGGAGCAATGTAAGAGATACTTCTGGCTCACTCAGTGGCTGACCACATCAGAAGAAAAATTGTTACCAGAGTCACTGCAAAAAGCTTTGTTCGCCCTTTGTGTTACCTTTTTATATTTTACTTCTTCTGAAAGGAAATAGTCAAATTGAAATGGAAGTTGAAATGAGCTGACATTTTAATTAAAATGACCATTTTTGCCAAAGGAGAAAGCATTTGCTAAATTTGATCTGAAACTGCCACTGAATTTGTTCACCTCGGAACTACATTTCTGTAGTTAGCTCTAACTCAAATGCAGAAATCATGAGACTGGCTTGCAAGATAGAGACTGAAATTTAGGGGTTCTACCTTCCCAACTGGGATTTGGGGCTTCTGAAGTTCATGTTTTTAGGCCTTTCTTTGGAAAAATGGGGCTAGCAGCTTTCTTTTTACTGCATACTGAATTGATTGTGTATAACCCTGTAAGCCTAGGACTTGCTGTGGCCATATACTTTTGGGGACAGTGATGAAGTCTTGAACGTTAGCAATATTATACTCAAGGTATAGTTATATTTTCTAAGTTTGTTCTTAGAAAGGACATTGCAAAGACTGTAGAACTTGGAACAAAATTAAGTTTGCTTCATTTTGATTGTTTTGCTCTAATGTAGCATAATGTAGCGTAGTCCTTTCCCAGCATTTGCACTCCTTCATAGAGCAAAAATGCTGTATACTCTTAGTTAAGTGCTGCCAAATTGAGAGTATTTTCACACCAGGACGTTTCAAAAGCAGCCAGACTTTGACTGGCACAAGGATGATGGGTGATGTCTGGCCCAAACTTTGAAATCGACTGTAAACAACGAAATACAACCTGACAAAGCCTGGCAGGTCTGATAAACTCCTTGCAGCTACAGAAGGTGAGTAGCTCTTGGAATCGAATACCGTCTCTGTGAAGGAAGGCAACAGTAGATTCCATGTAATACGGACAAGAATTGTTTATCTTCCTGTGCCTGAGAATTTGAGCAGCCAATTGCCGGTTCCCATTGCAGCCTGGCTGCTGAAGCAGAGAGGCTAGCAGCTCTGCAGCTCTGAGCCCAGTCTTCCAGAGCTGTAACTTATCTCAGCCCACCAGAGAGGGTTGTGGTGGGGCTTACCTGAGTTGCTAACCTGAATTACAGTCATCGCCCTTGAGAATTCTGCATTCCTTAGTCATGAGACTACTTTTGTCTTCAGATGGTACTGGTTCATATGAAGGAGAGACTAGGCAAATCCCCTCACTCTGTTCTAGGCTTCATCCTGGAAATCCGTCCGTGGAAGACTTCTTGTTTCTCTCAGAGGGATGCCTGTGTCCACAGGCATGAAGGAGAGAGCCTGGTGTCAGTTTGTTGTCTCATTGCTAATCTGAAATTTTCTCTGGTGGTACTGGGGCTTTGAGTCATGATATAGAGTCGGTCAGGTTAGTTGGTGTGCAACCAGTTGGTTTAGTTGCAGCTCTTTTGGGAAAGTTGTGTTGTTTTTCCCCAGGTCGCACACTTTCAGGGCGGCGCTACGGAAGCAACGGCATCTGCACTTGGAGATTACCTTGATCTGCCCGGGGCTGCTGACACGGGTTCTGTATTGGTTGTGTTGATGGACAGTGTGTTAAGTATGTAAATGTGCAACTGACCTCGAAAGCATGTGTCATCCCATTAACTTCTGTAGCTATTGTCAGGCCATATGCTTTATAACTTGTCTGAACTGGAGCTTGTGGAGTGTTTATAGTCACGGGTGGAAATGTGGTTTGGAAAAGTATTGGAAGAAATTATTTATCCAGTATAGCCTGCTAAATCTCTTTTGGAGGATTTTACTGGTGTAAAGACAGAGAGATAAATCAGGAAATAGGAAATCATCAATATGTATGCAGTTCAGACTTGGTCTAACCCTGCTAGTGATCCATATTTGCAGTGAGAGTTGGACCGTTCCCAAAATTCAGGAAGTGAGGGTGGTATTAATATTGTTAGCTGCTAGAAGTGTTACAGGGTGAATGATTAGTTTCCAATAAGAAAGGAGCTTGTGGACCAGTTCCAGTTCCTTTTGGTGTAGTCTGCAAACCAGAATGACTAGTGCTGTGACCTAGAGTAGCTGTAGCTCTTATCAGAGGCCAAAAATGCATGAAGATCACAATTTGTCTGAATTAGGAAATGACACAGCAGTTGACCTTGAGAAGGCATATTAGCTGGCTATCTTTCACTCTCTTGTGAAGATAAGCTCTTGGAAGTGGTTCTTCTGTGTTAGGACATCTGTTACACCTTCCCTCTTGATAAACAGGGGGCATTGCTCCCTTGTGCTGCCCACTTAGCAGATTTCAGGAGAAAGGTAAAAAGATGAAAAAAACTCTCCCCACCTGGTCTAATCTCCTTCAAACCTTATTCTGCTTCTTTGTGGTCTGCAAACAAGAGAGTTTTCTTATTGTTGTGTGGCTTCTAATCAAATAGTTTCCAGTTTCTTAATCCCATCTGTTTCAATGTAAAAAGAATTATTTTTATTTCCCTAGGTCTGTTGTGCTTTTCTTTTTCCTTTTTTCTGAAGAAAAAACCCATGAAAACCCCAATCCCTTCCCACACCCAAGCAAAACAGACCCCAAACCTTCGCAGCCCCTGAGAGCAGCTGTGTGAAGGTGGCTGTTCAGCGGTGTGGGTCGCAGCGTCATGTCCTCGGGAAGCTGGGCTGGGTGAGAGCGTGTTTAGCAGGTGGGGTGTACGAGGTGGGAGCGCAGAGCAGAGCTGCAACAATTAAAACCTCTGATTTGAAGGACTTTTGTTTTCTGAGGTGTGAAATTGAGTTTTCAGTTTTTGCATTGTATAGGCAGTGTATGAATGTGTGAGCATCAATTGCTTTCTATCCTCCTCTGTTTGGGCCCATAGACAAGTACGTTTTGACCTAGTTTTATCGAAACCCACTCAATGACCTCAGAGAGCTGTAACACTCTCTTCTGTAATTATAGACGGTGTCTTAATACACTAATTCAAGCTGATCCTCACTCAATCACCCATTGACCTGTATCAGTGCATTTGAGCTTTACTTAAAATTACTTTTTTTTTGGGTGTATTTTGTAAGTCTAATACCAAATCCTCAGGGGAGGGAGGGAAGAATCTTTTAATTAAGTTTCTCTTCAGGTATCAGGCAAATTCTATCAATGACAGATGAAGCATAAAAGCTCTAATGGGAGAGCAAAATTTGTCGTTTAAGTGATCAGGTGCTTCATGCCTCTCTCAGCATTTTGAGTGCCACTGAATTCTGCCATGTTGTCATAAATGAAAATCTCGTAGAAGATGTTGCATTCCATTTAAAAGCTGTTACTGAGAGCAAGTTTAACGCCCATAGCTCCTTCTGTAAGGTTGTGGGATTTTGGCCCTAGTGACTTAAATTGTCACCTAATTTTTAATCTAGAGAAGCAACTTGTAAATCTCTTTGTCCACCACCTGCTCCTTATGTCCTGGTCATAAATAACTAGTGGTGCTGCTTTTGTTCAGGGGATGAGGGGTAGATTTCTTTCCACACCACCCTTCCTGCCCCCATTCCTCTTGATGCCAGTTTGAATGGCAAATGAGTCTCTCTCACCTGGTGGTAGAAAAAAACTGGCTTTTAATTCCACTCACCCTGGGAGTGAGTCAGGCATAATTAAGAGCAGCCAGCAAAACTCAAGAAGTGCTAATGGCCCTGCAAGTGTTGTGCTCAAAGTGGGCTGTACAAATGAGCACCATCACTTGGGATGCTTTACATGCTGGAGATTTTGTTTATTTCCAAATTGTGAGGGAAACTGTTAACATCCTGTGCTGGGAAGTTTTCAGATTTGGGATGTCTTGGGACCACAGTCAGTCAGGTCTCTCATCCTGTCAGTGCACCCCTCCTGTAGGAAGAGAAACTCTAGGACTTCTGGACACCAGAAGTGGTGAGGAGCACCTTCGTGCTCCTTCTAGTGGGGCAGAGCTGCACCTGGGGGTCCCCTGTGCTCTGCCAGGTTGGAGAAAACCTGGGAGGTTTAGGGAACAGTGGCTCTGGGGCAGCTTGACCCAGAGCTTTTGACCTTGTCAAAAACCTGCAGAGGTGGCAGGTCAGGCTCTCACAGCCTGGGCTTCAGGGGCACCTGCACAGAGGGATGCCAAGGGGCTGGGTGGGCAGGAAAGCTGTCAGCATTCTGTCTCTGCCTGTCTGAAATGGGCACATTTCTGTGGAATATGATTTCACACAGTGTTTCTCACTGGTAAAGCACCTTGTGTGAAGCTGTCTGATGGGCGTAGATCTGTTGTACTGTTTTGACTCAGCAGTAAGAAACCGTACCCATCGTTTGCTGACCTGGCATGTTGCAGGTGATTAGTAGTGTTTGCTGTTGGAACAAAGTGCAGCTTATTCTAGTCATGTTTGACCAAAATAAGGTCTTTGGGGCCAGGGAACGTGGACACGTCAAAGTTTGCAGATAAAAGGAGGAGCAGTGCAGCTGGTGATGTGGGATGGAACAACGAGCAGCATGTGAGTCTCTCTCTGTTTTCTATAAACACCAAAGATTGGTGTTTTCACCTGATCTGTTTTTGCTCCAAAATGTAAACTTCTACATCTACTTACATTCCTGTGGATGAGCTTTCTGCCTCTGTCTCCTTTTGCTAGGTAGGGCTGGCTGGTGACAATTTCTAAGGTAGATGCCGTGGGATGATACCTTGCAACTAGAGTCCTTTGATCTGCACCATTGAGATAATCCAGAACAGATTCTCCATCAGCATGGATCCCCTGGTGCTGCTTCATAGGATGTTTTAGGCTCATATATCACAGTTTTATTCAGCTTTAGTTTTTGTGGCTTTATGCATCTGGGAGTATGTACACCTGAGTCTTATCTTGGCAAGGGCTGGACTAAAGCTAAAGGAACAGCGCCAGCTTGCATTGGCTAAGGATTTGGCCAAATTAAAACACTGTTGCTCTGCAATATTTCTGTGCAGTTGTGAATAACTAAATGGAAAGGATGGTGGGTGTAGGCTGTCTGGTTTAGAGGAAGGTGCCTGGAAGATACATAATTTTGGAGAGAAGGATGGATTAATTTTGGAGAGAAGGACGGATTAATTTTGTTGGTTTATTGTTAGCTATGTGTCCCTCATATAGTCTTTCAGTTGTGATAAGCTACATAGTGGATGAACCTTGGAGATACTTCAGCATCTGGATCACAGGTTCTCATGATTTTCATGGTCTGTGGAAAAGCTGATATGTTCAATGAAAGCCACAAAAAAATCTCAGGCATACCATGGAGGTGCTGTCAGCTAGAAGAGATGGAGAGACATGGGTGGTTTTTTGAGCTTCTTTGATTCTCTGTTGCAAAAAAAGAGTATGTTCAGAATCTGTTACCTCTCTCCAGTAACTCATGAGGTGAAAGAAACATGGAGCTGGGATGAAGTTGTTCAGGAGCTTTGATGCAATCTGGGTTGTGCTTGCATGACCTTGGACCAATTGCTTTGTCTCTCAGCACTTCTTTTCTTAGATGATGAAAGGATATAATGATGATAATGCTTCTCTCTTAACAAGGGTGTTGTGATGAATAAATTAATTAATCGTTGTGCTGTTCTCAGTTACTATGGTAATTAGTGCTACAGAACAGCCTAAAAATAAATAGCATCATTTAGTGAAGGATATTCAGGGGAAATCAGGTAGTACATCCTGGGCATTTGAAACAGCCCCAGTGTGTTTTGTCCAAACATGAATTTGTTGAAAACATACAGATGCTGAATTTTGTAGCAGAAATCCTTCAAATATATTAAATATGTTCCTTCTTCCTCGCTAGCAGTTTAAAGCGACTCTAGCACACATTTCCTTCCATATCTGTGGCCAGATGATTCTTGCAATTAGTTCCCCTATTGAGAACAGTACCCCCCGCCTCACCCCCATCTCCTTTTCAGCCTAAGGGCACCTGAAATGAAGGGATCTTTCTTCATCATAAATCATATATACTCAGTAATACTGTCAAAGAATTCTTAATGTGTTTGGGGAGTTTAGGTAATGAACCTTCCTCGAGAAAGGTGAAGTATCATCAATGCACTGCCTTGCTGAGAGACTGTTACTAACCTTGCCGTACAGCAAGTAGAGCATGCCTAAATATGTGCATACGTCTGTGCAAAGCTTTTGAGGCTTTCTTTCAGTGATCAGCTAGCTACATCAGCATGCCCCGAAGCCAGTCTTTATCTGATATGATGTTTAATCTTCTGTTAATTGTATTAGATTCCACAGGCATCATTAAAGTATTTTTTTGGGGCTTTCAAGATAATATAATTTTGGGCCCTAATAAGTTAGGAGGTATGTGTGAAGGTAGTTCTGAGTTCTCCAGTGGAGCAGCACTATGATTGGGCACAAACTAGAGAATTCAGACTACTGTCCAAGAGGAGGTCTGCTGCAGTGCTAAGTCTTGCCATCGTGCTTCAAATGAAGTGGTGGAAGAGTAGAGAGAGCTCCTGTTGGCTTTTTCCTTCCTAACTGTGTCCTGCGAAATGAATCAAATAGGTATTATGAAGTTTAATTCTGACTGTAGATGGTGACTTGACTGACTTTTATCCCCAAACGGAGCTGTGGCAGAGTGCAGGAGGGTTATGGGGCTTTCAGTACGGTTGGGAATGAAGTTGTGTTGCACTCATGAAGTGAGATAACCAACCTTTGAACAGGGCAGTGTCAGCAAAGGCCAAGGGGTTAGATGGCTGTGGCTACTCTTTAACTTGTCTTTAGACATCTTCTGAAGGAATCATAGTAACCTCTCTGATGATGGGATTTCCCACTGTTCTGTTTAAATGCACCTCTGATCATTATTTGAGACATTTTTGGAAAATAAGAAATATAATTCAGTATACGTACATGCACAATGAAGCCTTGTTACTTGGAATAATGTTTATAGCTGTTCTTTTGGGGGGGGGGGGAAGGAAAGGAAAAAGGTAACTTCAAGACATACAGTTGACCATTTCTTTGTTCAGCACCAGGTCAAAATGAGGATGTCACTGTATCTATAGCTTCTGTGAATATATCTGCACATATCTGAGCAATGTATGTCATGTAGGTGGTAAGCTTTTAATTTGGCTCCGCTAATTTCCTTTTCCTTCCTTTAGATTGCACTGATGCTTTAAAACTTTGACCTCATGAAGAAATGCTTCACAGCATTACTTAGTGTTCAAACCAGCCAAGATCTTCTTGCTGGGATGGATTTTCTTCCTTTTCCTTAGGGTGCTGTTTTCCTGGAGGTGACTTTTGTTTTATTCTTCAGTTCTGAATACCTCATTCTCTCCTAGCACTGATCTGCTCTAAGGATGTCACTGGGACAGGGATGATGGGCTTGGTAGGGACTGAGTATATGACTCCCAGACAAGGATATGAGGTTGGAAAAACGATCTTGATCCTAGTCACATTCACATCAATAGAAAATGGTTTACCTTTAGCACTCTTAAGTGGAGAGAGATGTTTGTAGGTGACAGCTAAATGAGGTCAGAGAACTTTACCAGTCAGTTCATTGACTTCCAAAATGTGGAGGGCAGAGCTTCTATGCAGAGATACTGATTTGCACCTGCACATGAAGTACTTCCACTCTGTTTTTAAACATAAGCCTTACCATCTGAATTTGCAGGCATTGGGGCCTTTTCTCATAATAATACTGTAGTATGTATACCTGTTTTTTTGTTTTGTTTTGGATAGGTTTGCAGATACAGCAGTGCAGAGTTGTGTCTTGCAATGTCTGAGCTCAAGTTTGGCTCGGGCAGCAAAGATTTTGTATGGATACTTCTGTGCAAAATAAAAAACTGCTGGCTTGCTTGTTGCTGAAAACCGTATCTAATGGCTTTAGTGATCCCTTCCTGAGTTCCTGTAACTAATTTCTAATCTGGCCTTTGTCTCTTAATGTTTTTCAGCTGGGAATTGCTCCATTTTTCTCTCTTGCTGCATGCTAGTCTTTTAATGACCCTTTCTGACAGTTCCTTTGTGCCTGCCTGTATCCTGGGGATGTGGAGATGGTATCAGGAAGGAGAGGATAAAGACAATAAAGCCTCTGCTCATTTTCCTCCGCTTTCCCTCAGCGTGGCCTGCAGGCGGGTGGTGAATGCAGAGCCCCCCGTGTGGCGGTTCTAGGCTCCCTCTCCACATGGAGTTTTTGTTAACGCCATGTGTAACCTTGGTGTGGAGCAACCACCACGTGGACCCGTGCTGGCTTCATGCTGGCGGGGCTCTCTCCCAGCCATGGCCCCTGTGCCACGTTCAGGCAAAATATCCCCCAAAGTGCCGTTCTGGTGGCTGGCACGTGCCGATTCCCCCGTGGCCCGTTGCCCGCGTTTCACAAGGTCCTGCCTTTATATCTGCCCCAGCTCCCTCCTGAGTCAGGGTTGTCACCGTGTGTTTGTTGAAGTGCCTGGTGAGCAAAAATTTACTGCTGTTACGAAATCAGCCGTCCTGCCAACGTCAGTGGTATCTCAGTCGTTAGCATCTGAAGAGATTATGTGTATTTTTTCCCCCCTATTCAAATACCAGCAACTGCCAGAAGCAGGATACGGGACAGCACGGTCCAGAGGGCTGTCCCGCATTGTAAACCCCACGTCCACACCTGCCTTCTCTTCTGGAACCATGTTATTTCTGGTTTCCTGACGTCACCTATCGGTTAGCATGTTGCAACCTCGCTGCTATGATTGGGAGGAAAGAGCAAGAAATCCCGGCCTGTTATCAGGAACAGTGTGGTGAGCTGGGCGAGGGAGGTGATTGTCCCTCTGTACTCAGCACTGGTGAGGTCACACGTCAAATTACTGTGTAGTAATATCTCACTAAAAAAAAAGGCATTGAGGTGCTGGAATGTGTCCAAAGAAGGGCAATGAAGCTGGTGAAGGGTCTAGAGAACAAATCTGCTGAGGAGCGGCTGTGGGAACTGAGGTTGTTTAGTCTGGAGAAGAGGAGAATGAGGGGAAACCTTATCACTCTCTACAACTGCCTGAAAGGAGGGTGTAGCGAGGTGGGGGTCTGTCTCTTCTCCCAAATAATAAGCAATAGGACAATAGGAAATGGCCTCAAGTAGCACTGGGGAGGCTTAGATGGGATTTTAGGAAAAAATTCTTCACCAAAAGGGTTGTCAAGCATTGGAACAGGCTGCCCAGGGAAGTGGTTGAATCACCATTCCTTGAGGTATTTAAAAGGTGTGTAGATGTGGTGCTTGGGGACATGGTTTGGTGGTTTTGGCAGTGTTAGGCTGATGGATGGAGTCAATGATCTTATAGGTCCCTTCCAACCTTATGATTCTATGAAATAATTGTATGGAAAGGAAAAAGTCCTCCCAACAGCTGTGTTCCTCTGGCATTAATTATCTTTTGGGGATAACATTGCAATAAGAGGATATCAAAAGGTCATCGTGCAAATATTTTGAATTTTCTTTATTGTATTCTTTGGATGAAAATTCAAACTGATACTTCTTAAATACACCAGGGAAGGCAATGCAAAGAGTTGTAAAAATGTCACCCCTTCCATATTTATGATGTGTTTGGAGTGACCTGAATCAAACTAAGCTAAACAATTTGCTGTGGAAGTAAACACAGCTGCCTTTTTTTTTTTTTTTTCTGCATAGCTATAAGAAATAAGTGGGGAAATGCAAAGAATTCCTTTATAATTTAGATTTAATTTAATTTAGGTTAGTAACAATTTGCCTTTAATTCAGTGCAGGAACAGATTGTTCTCAGTGGTTTTTGGTGGTCCTGAGTCTCAACAGAGCCTTTTGTCTCGAGTGAAGTTTTCATCAGTGAGAAGGCCTGTGTTTCAGAAGGCCATGTTCAACAAGCTGCTCGTGTCACCAGGCAAACAGTTAATTGGACTGAAAACCATGCCATTCCTCCTTGTTGTGCACAAATGTGGGTGTTTCAGTCTAGTTACTTGGTTGCTCATTCATGCACAGGCATAAGTTCAGGAGGCTTTGGTAAAGCATCCGTTTAAACGTATTTTTTTTCTTTCCCCCACTTTTCACACAGACTTAGGAGTTCAGCCAAATAGCTAAAAATCCTCAGAGGTTTAAAGGATTAAATGAGAACAATTGTTAAGGTGCAGGAAGGGCTGAAAAGCCCTGAGAATATGACAGGAGGTAGATGCTGAAGGAACTGCCTAGTGAACTACAGCCCACCCTTTTATGGGTATAAATAGAACTGCGAGTGGCGGACTGTTGGGTTGGTAGAGATTTAAAAAAAAAAGAAAAGAAAATAAAGGGAGATCTAGTGACTGCCCAGCAGTGACCTGAAGGCTTGCTGCTGGGCAGTTGGGTGAAGCAAGTGGGAAGATGCTTTCTTGTTAAGGGTCACAAATTTGTTTCTCCTGCCAGATTAGAAGGTCAGTGCTATTTTTCATTCCCCCTTAGCTGGGCTCTTTCGTTCTCACTGGTTCCTGTAAGTAACTTGTTCCTTCACATTTTTCTGTTTTGTCTCAGGTACTGAGGGGTTCAGGCCGGAGGTTTTCCTGCTGCCCGACACCGCCCTGAGAAGTGACCTGTCGGGAAGGTGGGTGCTGCCCTGAGGAGAAGTAACCGCTCCTCGCCTGTGGGGCGCTGGGGTGAGGCTCCTTGTGAGGGCCACCGTGCCTCCCTGTGACGGCCGCCATGGAGACCCTGTCCCAGGACTCTCTGCTGGAGTGCCAGATTTGCTTCAACTACTACAGCCCCCGCCGGCGGCCCAAGCTCCTGGACTGCAAGCACACTTGCTGCTCGGTGTGCCTGCAGCAGATGAGGACCAGCCAGAAGGACCTGCGGTGCCCCTGGTGCCGCGGGATCACCAAGCTGCCACCGGGGTACTCTGTGTCGCAGCTGCCCGATGACCCTGAGGTGATCGCTGTCATTGCCATCCCCCACACCTCAGAGCACACCCCGGTCTTCATCAAACTCCCCAGCAACGGGTGCTACATGCTGCCCTTGCCCCTCTCCAAGGAGAGGGCGCTACTGCCAGGTGACATCGGCTGCCGCCTCCTGCCCGGCAGCCAGCAGAAGTCCCTGGCGGTGGTGACGATCCCAGCGGAGCAGCAGCCGCTGCAGGGCGGCCTCCCCGCCGAGGGGGCAGCGGAGGAGCCAGACCGGAGAGGCGTGGTGAAAAGCTCCACCTGGTCGGGGGTTTGCACTGTGATCCTGGTGGCCTGTGTCTTGGTCTTTCTCCTGGGCATCGTCCTCCACAACATGTCATGCATTTCTAAGCGCTTCACGGTGATCTCCTGCGGCTGAGGCAGGGAAGGGGGGTGTGTGCTCCCCCGGGGGTTGGGTTGGGTTGGCGGTGGCGGTGCTGGTGGTGGTGGTGGGGTCAAGGGAGACAGTTCACCGCAGCTTTGCCCAATGACTGCAGAACGCTGTGTACCGGGGCAGCGGTGCACCGGTGCGGCCGTGGCCCCCGGTGTGGTGGCATCAGGCCTCCTGGCAGTGTGCGGAGAAAATCACGTCCCGTGTCTGGTGGCAGCGGCACCGAGGAGGACTGCATGTGTCACCGTAATCATTTATCAAAGGGACTGCAACTTACAGTGATTTTTTTTTTTTTTTTAGTTGTGTTACAAGATTAAAGACATCTATGTAGCTGGTTATACTGTAAAGTATATGGTATGAGCTCTTCTCTAAACACAGTAGATTAAAATCAAAACTGCTCCATGTAGAATTAAAGGAGAATTGGCACGCGACTCTGTACAAGGTGTTCAACACTGGTCCACACATACGTTATTTTATAATGGGGGGGGAGGGAGACAGACTTCTAAAACCAAGAAATCATTTAGCTGCTAAGGCATTTTATATGTTTTAAACTGCACATTAATTAAACCAAGTTAGGAGGTTGTACAGTAGTTTTTAAAAGGAAGTGTTTTACAAGCAATCATTTTGTTCCATGGTGTGTGTTTTTTGCACCTCTGTTTTCCCCCATTTTTTTTCAGCTACAGGGAAGTGGCACTTCCAGCAGGTTTTATTTGAAGGAGCTTCACGCAAAGGATGACTTTGAACAGTAAACACTGGACACACTGTTTTACTTCTGATCTGGCAGCAGGGCTTCCCGATGGCCTGGCCTTCATAGCCATTAGTGAAGAAATAGGTCATGAGAAGTCCTAGAACTCCTGCCTGCAGGGACGTGATAGAAAGTTTTTTCTAGAGGTTGGGTTTTCTTAATTGTTTTTAAAGAATTTAGGCCTATTTTGCCCCCTTCTTTCATAGGAGATATATCTGTGCACCCATGGATGGTGTAACGCTAGAGTTGCTTTAAGGAAGCCTCACCATCCCAACTGAGACCAAGGACCATTATGCGCAGTCATCTAGTAAGAGGCAGTGATATAGCTGGGAGGAGAACCCAGGCCAACTTAACCGTCTACTGGGTGGGCTACTATTCCTAAACCACTGTGGCTGTCCTTGTGTCAAAATGTCTGGCTGACCATAATGGAGCCTTTTCCCACATTTCAGTCTTATGAATGTTGGTGTTCATAAGGATTTGAAAAAAAACACAAGTGTCTCCATCCACCTGTGACTGTCTTGAAATCCCCATCATTTGCAGTTCACTTCTTGGAAAGAGCCAAATTCTACAACCTTCGCTGCAGTAGCGCCTTGCTGTGAGCAGTTCCACTAACTTTAGTTGTACTGCTTATAAGTAAAATAGAGCTCAGTGTGAATTTGGGTATTTGGCAACTCTGAAAGCTGAAATTTGTGTGAGATTTAGGAATTGGATCAAGGGGCACACGACAGACCTTTAATACGACAGAAAAAGCTATTGATTTGCACTGGTTCTTTTAGCAAGTAGAAAGTGTAACCTCCCTGAAGTGTGACCTCCTGTCTACCTACTGCTCTTTCCTATAATTAATTTGAGATTGCTTAATGTTGTATTATAAACACCAGAGGACATAATTTTCACTATGCAGTGCCCAAGTTGGCCCTGTAGACATCAGTGGTTTTTTAGTTATGTCACAAAATCCAGTTGCTGGTTCACAATAAACATTCTCAACTAGGACCTCTGTTGGTAACATACCTCTAACTTCATGCTGGATTTCTTCCCTGCCATGTTCCCAAACCACCATTTTTCTTCCTTGATTCCTATTAACTCAAGAATAGCTTATAAGGTGCTTACTGTTACGGTGTGTTTTGGGCCATGTATGGAGAGGAACCATTGTGCTGATTTTTATCTGCTGTCATATGTATGCATAGTACAGCAAAACAAAAAAATAAATAAAAATTCCTCAGACAACACATTCAATGCCTTTTTCATGCAAGGCCCATGTGCAGTATGCCTTGAAACCTTGACTTTGGAGCATTGTAACTACATGGACACCTCTCCGCAGCATGTTTAATTTGGTTGCAGTAGGGAATAGCAGGTATTCCAAAATGTGTCTTATGAACGTTCAAGTCTCTTGTTGCCAGTAGGTAGCCATATTTCTACTGATATCCACTCTACGCTGCTTAATATGTAAAGGAAAGCCAGTTCACAAAAAAACCCCTTGCCTTTCTAAGACTTTTGAGGAGGAGAAGTGATCAGATACAGGACTCGACCCTCCACTGCCTTATCCCCTGTAGAGATTGCCGAGTGTACCAGGAGAGGGAGATGCTCTGAGAACAAGGCGCTGATGCCTTTTGCACCAACTTCTTCTGCATTTGTTAATCTGAGTTGTCAATAACTGCACAAAACGATGAGGTGGTCAAAGAGCAGGTTTGGAGTTACAGTGCCGACAATGATAACCTCCTTCTGGCCGTACCTGCCCAATCGAAGCTCTCGAGGCCGAGGTTTCTCTGGCGTTGCAGAGAACAGCTGTCTTGACAACCGCCCCTCATTGCCCCTACATGGAGGGTGCAGTACGAAAGAGAAATCAGAAATTAGGTTAAAATACCGCACTGCATAACGCATTATGCAACAGGCAGACCTGTTTATCTGGTATTAATGACGTAAGTATTAATGTTAACGGAATACCATCCTGTATTACTTAACACGGTACATTGTTTCATTAATATGAATTTCCGTACTTTTCGTGCCTGCTGATATGCATGTTTGACCTAATTTCTGATCCAGACCTTTGCCTGCTCTCAGCCTTGTATAAGAGCAATAAGTAAAACCTCAAGATTTTTGTCTGCACGTGCGTGTGCAGCGTGTACGTTCATTCCTTTTTATAAACAGGAGTTCTGGAGATGGTTTTGTTCTGGCTTTAGACTGTGACTATCATTTTAATTTTGTGGCTGCCATATCATGTCGGGTCACTAAGCTTTTTTGCTGACTTGTATAGAATTGAACTAAATAGTTTGTTGTAATGTACAGTGTTAAAATGTTTCTCAAGTATGTCGATAGTCATACTACTTTAAAAATGCAGTGCAGTCTGCCCTGTTCCTTGGTCCAATACCTGGCATTAAAAAGTGATACTGCTATATACACCTCTAACTTTTTTTTTTAAATAGCCTTGTCTTTGTATTTTTTTCTCTGTGGAGACACACAGGGATGATGACTTGTGTCAAAATTATCAGGTTCTGGGCTAGCTTTCATTCTCTGGTGTCCAGTAAGAAATCACTGCCCAGTTCCACCAGAAAAAGAGAAACTTACTGTGACTCTAGTACTGTTTGAGCAACCAAAATTTATGCTAAAACTTGTGGGTTTTAGCACCCACATGCACCTGCATTTTTAGAGCAAATTACTCTGTATGAATGTGTATTTATTTGCTTGTTTAATGGGAAGGATGTGTGTATTGGGGTCCAGCTTTGTTTTCTTCCTGGAGGGTCCCAACTTCCATTTTTGGCTTGTGCTTTCCTGGCAAACAGACTTTAGGGTTCACTCTGTGAAATTTTGTTTAGTGAATTTTAAAAATTCAAAATATGCAATTTTCGTATGCGGGATTTTTTTAGGAAATTGTGTGTTCAGTGATTATTCATGCTTAATCAAGATGTAAAAGAGCCTGGATGTTTTGTAAACATGGAGCAATCATGAGTCCAAAGTTTCGTCTTTATTAATGAAGCTCAGTCTGAATAAAACATTAGCAGGAGAAGAATGGTATCAAGTGAATTATGGTACCTCTGTTACTTTGCCATCAGATGAAGAGCATGGAAGGAAATTTGGCAGAATGACTCCGTATTTTATGAGGGGGTGGCTGAAATTTGACCCACAGCATTTTAAGGCAAAGCATTGCGTGATAAAGAGTAAATGGTTTATCATGTTTTAATTACTGAGGGTACAGAATTATAGCTGATGACTACAGATTTTTTTTCTTCTTTTTTCTGTTTTAATCTGATGACTTAAAAGTTTTAAGTAGACTTTTTGCTTATGGAAGTGAGGGATTCTGGCCTTGACTTAAGCATGTACAGTACAGACTGTCAGACCGGCTCCCCTGTCCCCTCGAGCCCCGTTTCCCAGCCAACCTTTCTGATATTTATTGGAAGTGCTTTTCTGGAGTAGAGATGGCTGATGTTGCACTGGTTTTGTTACATTCACAACTGGGATAAGCCAAAACCAAACAATTCCTACAGGATTTGAGGTCTTCTGTGGTAGTCCTGCTGTCAAAAGCTATTGGCGCTGCATGAACTGCTCCAAGCCTCTGTGTCCCCTGGATCTTCTCCCAGCAATGCCACATAGCGCAGGATGTTGCCTGCTCCCAGTCACAGAGAAAGGCTGTAGCTACCATCCACAGCTAACACCCACCTTCCTCCCTGGGAACATGGCCTGCTGGCACACAAGACACTTGGGGTGGGTTACTGCAGGAGTCATTCGCGTGTCAAGTGACCAGGTATCAAGTAAATTGGGGGTTGAAACATTCCTCAACCTTGCTGCACAAAGTGTGGCTTGAGATTTGTTTTTTCCAGACATTTTCTATGGGTGGATGGAGGTGGGGAGGGAGGGAAGGAGAAGGTACATGCGGCAAATGAGTCCCAGCATCATCTGGGAGGCTGTCGAAGGATCTGCTGACCCCAGAGACAAAGGTTTTTGTGCAAGAGCTCCAGCAGGGCAATTATCTGGAAACGCTGCAATGGATTTACAGCATGTTCGTGACCTTTCTGGTGCTGTACACTGTCCGTAGGTCTGACAGCTGGGGCTGTTGTGTTTTTTCTTACTCTCTTAGCTCTTGCATGCTCGTGTCAACAAGCAAAGCTGCTTGCTCCATCCTCATGCTGAACGATTTTACAGACATTTCTTAAGTCGCCCTCAGCTTCTCTAATGAAAAAAATTGCCTTCCAAGTTCAGTTAAATTTAATGCTTAATAAATGTTCGGAAAATACATTTTTCAAGCATTTCCTTATGCTTCGATACATTTTTATTTTAGTTCTAAATAATTCCTGTAATTTTTGTGCTAAGCGAGGTCCTGAACATCAGAGGAGATTCTGAGGGACTAGGTAAGATCTATAGCCAGAAGAAACTATTTCCTTACCCCCAACCACCTATCCCATGGTGCTCTTCAGATCTATGCATGTCTGTTTTCACTCCCCCCATCTATATCACACTGAAGCACCCATGCGTGGGGTTGAAATGGGCCCTCATGTGCATGTGTGGAGCCCCTATACATATGAGCCACAGGTTTGTGTTTCCGTGCGCGTGAGGGGGATGTCCGTAGCACATGCTCACATGGAGTGGAGTCAGGCCAAGAGGATTAGTAAAAGGGCCTCAACCTCTTGTATCTCAAGAAGGTTGTGTGTTCTATGGCGCTGGGATGATGAGATGCTGAGATAGCTTGGTAGCATGAAGCTGATTCATGGATTTCATGTGGGATGAGTTGCCACCGTCTCCTGCAAACCACTCCTACTGCTGTTGGATGGCACCCGTGGCTCCATAGGTGACCTCTTGTCTGAGGTTCAGGTGAGGAGCAACATGATTGCTCTTTGCCTCCTGGCTGGGACATCCACCCAATAGGGAACAACCAGATGGCCTGGCCGTTTAGTTTATCAGGGGGCTGTAAGTTCAAGTGGGAGTCTTCTGAAAAAATGCATTAAGCACTTCTGAAAGCTTGAAAGCAACACACAGACTTGGCCTGAACTGATTTGAAACAGAGAATAAAGGGTGCAGAAGGAGAAGGGCACCTGGAAATGAACAACTGATTAGGCAGTAGCTTGGATATTCTGATCTGTGTGTCCAAAAACATCTAGTGGGACTGGTTTGCAGTGGCCTGCATATGTCATTTCTGCCAAATTGTATCTTGAGAATGGCAGTGAAACTCCACATCTGGCTTTTCCTTCAATGCCTTTGAGCTGGGAAGCTGCCTTTTTTTAAAAAGTCCAGTTTTCTACCTAACTGAAAAACTTGAAAGGTATGCAGAATTTTTTTGGGGTGCTGAATCATCACTGAAGCTCAGGACTTGGACACAAGCTAAGCAGGAATTCAGTGGGAAGAAGCTGGGATAAAAAAAGCAGTCTTGAATTCTCAGTGCATGCCATGTGTCACATTGTTTAAAATAAAAACTTGTTCTATATACATGTGTGTTGACTGAACATACAAAAGCAGGTGTCTATCTCCTGGGAAAATAATGAAGTTGACAACATTTGTAATGCCAAACAGCTAAAAACAGGATTTATTGAACCTATTACATCTGAGAAGCTGAAAATGAAGGAAGCGGCTATTCGGTACAGCTGTTCCACTCAAATAGTAGGATTAGGTTAGGGGTCTGTAGCTTTCTGGGTTTATTTTCAAGATGGAGTAAGTGAGAGAAATGAGAAACCTGAGTGGTTTCATGCTGAAGGTTATTTACTTGCCTATCTTAGAATTACAAAAAGTTGCATGTGTATTGTCACTGTGCTGATCAGTTCTAGAAGCATCGCCCTGTAGGTGCCTGCATGCACTGACTTGGTCTGAATCATTGGGTTTGCATTTGCTTGAGAGAAATCTGGATCTACCTCAAGATCTGAAAAAAAAAATCTTCCCCTGCAACATGGTGTGAATTCAGTTTGACATGGGAAAGTGTGTGATCTTACTGTGAAGTATTTAAGAAGGGTGGTGGATCTTTCAAAGCAGCATGACCCGTGGTAGATGTGTGTGACTGACTATGAGCATAAAAGGGAGCTCAGTTCCCAAGCATGGCCAATTTGCTGATTGAACTGCAAATGAATAATTTCTTGCTTAAATTATTTGGAATAATGGTCACAGATGTTTCTCAAAGATTTGCTTAAGGAATGTATTTAAATATTTGGGACATGATTCAGGAAAATACACTAACTGAGAGAGCACTAAAGCATTAAATCTAAGGAAGATGGAGTCGGTCACACACTATTAAATACTTTCTTGAATAGAGGTGGACTTTACACTTAGGTATTTGTTTCTTGATACTTGGCTAGTCCGCACGATTCTTAATGAACATTTGGAGTAATAAGCTTTGCTTTGGGAAGGTTTAATTTTGAAATCTGGAAGCATATTGAGTAGGAGAGGTTCTGTAATACCCCAAGGCAGCTGTTTTCAAGCACTCGAGTGTAGAAACCTGTATTTCTATAACTGCTGGTTTTAATTGCTCATTGTATGTAGCTGAGAATTCTTAACTCATGGTGAAAAAAAAAAAGCTTTCAGTTCAAATCCACAGCAAAACCCACCCTAAGAATCCAGAGTGAAGATGATTTAAAAAACTCAGGAGAAATAAATTGAATTCTAATCGCCTCTTTCCTGCTGTGCTGAAATGCTGAGGGATTTGCTAAACCTACAGGTTGATAAAACTGAATCTCTGCTTAATGATTATGTTTGCTAAACTGGCTAACTGCAATGGATACATGGAGCGGTCTTTCTTTTCCTTTCTGACCTCCTCTGGTTTAGAGAAGACGAGATTTGGACAGTTGTAGCTGGATTGAACAGCATGATAAGAGTTGTAAAATGTTACCAGCGAGGAGCGTGGCTTTGTGATAAACAAAGGGCTGCAACACTGAATGTCCCTCGGCAGCCATCCAGGCAGAACAAGCGTGCAGCAGCTCCAGCAAGCCCCTGGGATCGAGAGAAATGTTGTCAGGAGTAGTGGATAAATGAGGATATTTTTTTAATGCCTTAGATACCGCCTGTGTTTGTTATTGCTGATGCCTGACATCTTTGGGTTTGGGTTCTTTCTTTTGTCCTTTGTAACAAGAAGCTTGAAAAGCACTTTGTACTGCTTCCTTACGAGCGTGCCATCTCCTGTTTCCTCTTCTTCAGCCCGTTGTTTGGCCATCCCGTTTCCCTGCACATTTGCAAGGAGAAACCTACCTTTGTATATATGCGTGACTGCAAACTCGTACTGCATTTTCAGTGATGAAAATGCTTAACAAGTCTCCACAGAAACAGGAACATCTCCAGGGCTTCATACAGAGTCATACAGAATATTTGCTATACCTCTTTGTCTGCTGTTATTATCATAGGTCCTCTCTAAATAAGTGTTTTGGATTATTGTTTCTTTACTATAGCACTAATACTTTTGAACAAAAAAAAACAATAGAAAACCAAGAGAAAACAACTCAGAGACTAGAAATTCTTTGCACAATCTGATTTTTAAGGTAAGATCATTCATTAACAGCTTTTTGTTTTGTTTTGTTTTGTTTTCCAGTTTATCAGTGACATTAATTTTGCAATTCCACTTCTTTTGGTGGGGGAGGGAAGATAAGGAAGAAGAAAATCCATATTCAATGCTTGGATTAGGTCTGCTGAGTTTCAAAATGTATGTGCTTCTGTTGTGTAATACCTCATAAACCTCCTAACAGCTGAAAACTGCAACAGCACCAAAATCTTAATGAAACGTCACGTGCTGCCTATTAAGTTTAAAATGCCTGCTGAAATGTGCAGAGCCTGGACTTTCTGGATGTGGAGCACACAGAGCACTATACATGGAATTACTTGTGACTGTCAGTTCTCTGAGATCAAACTCGGGTCTTATGCCTCATTTAAAGCCATTAGTGGCCTGCACCTCTGAGGATCTCTGCCATGTGTCCCATACTCAGTGGCAGTCCTCATTTTATAGATCTAAGGCAAGCAGCCTTTGATAAGCAGATACTTACCAATTTTGAGGGCAAATTGTCTATCTCCTTAAGAGATTGTTAAATCCTTGATTGGGTCAGTGAGCCAACTTTTGCTAAAGGAAGACGGGAATTTGATTAAATTGTCCCAGCACGGTCTGTCTCCCCCTGCATTTGCATGGTGGCCCAAGGGGAGGAGGTGTCCTGGGGCTTGTGTTGAAACATGTATGTGACACACCACAAATCTCTGTTGAAACAATGACCCTGCAAGGACATGCTGTGAATATGCTCCTTGCTGGAATGGTCCACAGTAACATCTCTGGTTAGAGTGTGGGGTCTTACGGTTCCTCTGCTGTAGATGCGACTTTTAAAAGAAAAGTGAGAACCTTTTTGTGAGATTTCTTCAGCTTTCTAAGTCGTCATGAAATGTAGAGATCTCCTGGCCACCTGGTATCCTGCAATCTGGAGAACCTGCCCTCCAGGTGAGAAAGGTGGTCCCAAAGTAGGCTGCCTCATGGCAGGGTGCTGTGTCTGTTGGTGTGCTGAGGGTTAGCATGATTCTTGGATGCTCTTTTGTGGTAGGCTCTAAAAAGTGTTTCTCATCCTCCCCCTCATCCGCTACCCTCATTTTGCTTATAATTGTTTTGGAAAAACAAAAACAAGCACTATAAAAAAAAACCCAAACAAACCAAAAGAAGAGTAAAGCTGTTCTTCATTCAGGCCACGTTTAGACCATCTGTTCTGTATCTATTTAAACTCTGTCGAGAGAAAGCAGAGGTGCCCCTGAATTTCAGCTATGCTCCAAATGAATCCCAATAGGCTTCCTGTTTTGGAGACTAAACCTTGCTGAGCAGAGGACCTCTGAGGAGAAAAAGAATTTTAAAGTCCCAGGAGCCAGCAGACGCAGTTGGTGGTTGCTGGAAAGCAGAGGGAGCAGCGGCAGCACCTTGCAAAGAGGTGATTCCCGCTGCTGCAGTCCCCGTGGCTGGAGAGCAGGGGCTGGCATGGCCCAGGGCTGCAGCAGAGAGGGCAGGACCGATGCCGCACACACGCACCTATCCTCTAGTGAAGCTGCTTGTCAACTTCCCAACGTGTATTTCCAGCTACTTGCAGTGATACCAGTTTAGATTACTTCAGCTACAGTATCCCTAATGGCTCCAAAGGCGTTGCAAGCCAGCTGTAATCTAAAGCAGGCCTGGAAGGCCCGTCCCACAAGGCCTGGCTTTGCACTATCCCGATTAGCAAAGGTTTCTGTGTTACTACGAGAGACAGGGAGGAGTGGGGATGGTTGGGTGGTTTGGGTTTGATTTTTTTTTTTTTTTTGGTAAAGGCAAATAAACTTTGACAGGTATTAAAACAAAAAGGCAAAGGAAAAATACTGAATAATCTATATGTCAGCTGAAGTGTCCTCAGCCCAGCTTTGAAGTGTGACCGTGTTCTCTATGTCAGTGCCAATATTGAAGACGTGTGTACGCACTCATGCACTTAGTACATTAATTAGAACAAGAGCTGAATGGAGAAAGGTTTGGCTCTTGTTTTAAGAATCAAAGGCAGAAAGGCTTCCCTCTGCCTGGTAGTGCCAATCTCCTCCTCCCTCCCTCTCCAGACTTTCAAGCTTGTTAGTAGTACCAGAAGTACCAGAAGTAGTAGTTGCACCAGAAGCTGGAAGGTTGAGTCTAGCCTCGGGCACGCTGGTATTACATAGCTCTCCTACAGCTCTATCACCGTCTACTGCTCCTTGTTTTACACTCTGTTTTACATGGTCCCTTGCCCTCCCTACGGTCCCTCCCCACCCCTCGTTAATTATATTCTAGCTAAACCAGTAGGCTGGCACTGTTCAGTGGCTGTGAATGGAAGTCCTTGACATGTTTCAGAAGCAAGTACACATATAACTTGGTTTTAGATTACTTTCCCCTTCTTTTCATGTGAAGGGTTAACCAGCCCCTACAGGTACGTGAGCTACTGGGCTGCCCTGTCAAAACTTTGCCAAATATTAACTTTATAAAGGTGAAATCAAAGTGCTGTCGATAAATCTCAATGTCTGAAGAAGCATTCCTTGCTTGCTTTGTCTCTCCTAGAAGGCATCTCAAACATTAATGAGTTTCTACCTGCCCCTTCCCTTTCCTCCCCCCTTCCTGGTTTTAATACATTTTTGTAGGCCAGTCTCTGGAGTCATGTCCTTTGTATATGTGGAAGCGTTGATTTTATTAGAACTGTTCAGACACATTTGCTATGATTAAAATTCTTCAAAATGATTTTCAATAGACTAGTGTGTGCTTTTCTTTTTTAATACAAAAAGTAAAATTGGCTGGGACATTCACTCATCGGTTCCACTGAGAGCTTTAATAGAGTTGTGCAGTAATAAAGGAAGACTGAGATCCTCAGCCAAGTTTCAGGTGGGTGGAGGTGACTTTCAAGTGGTCCATCTGAAAGCTGCTTTTATGGTCTTGTGAAAGAGAGGGAGAAAAATGAATGGGTTGCATTCTCCTTCTTTCCCTGGGCAACTTTACCTCTGCAAGTTTGATATATAACTTTGGTCTTGACTTGGGTGCACACCTCTGTCCTTTGGGCCAGGGACATTTCCCTGTGGATGCTCGGTGTTACCTGAGTGTACACATGCTCATGCACAGGCCATGTCTACATTCATATGTCTGGGTCTAGAGATAGTCTCTTACCTCCTTAACTGACACATGTCCTTATAAACATGAAATTAATGGGCTACTGGTATTAATGAATATAAATCCAATGACTTCAGGATTTACAACACTCAGGGTGTAGACCAATAGAGATAATTTTTTATATTCAGTGATCTTTGATGTTTCAAGTTAGTGTATTGCTGTGAGCAAAAGTGCAGCTCATTTTCCTTGTAAATCTTTTATTTTTAAGTCTGCTTTCCTATGGAAATGAGGCATGCACACTCATGCTCTGCATCTGTGTGTCCCTTCCGATGACCTTTCAAACTAAATTTAATACAGTGATAGCCATCTAAAAGATAATTAAATTTCTGGTTTGATGATGTGTGGGTAGAAGAGTAAAAGGAAGAGAGAGACAGATCCTATATGTGCCAAACATATGAAAAAGGTGCAGTGTGGACTTGAATCTTATTAGACATTAGAAAGACCACATGGGAGATGCTCCCCAATAAATGACTCAAGCAGAAGAAAAACTTAAATTAGAGCTTGCAGTGAACAGTGGGACAGCAGCACACAGGAAATAAGATTTTTTTTTGCTTTTCTACATGTAATTCCTTTTCTTTTGAAACACAGCCCCTTCTAGTATTTTATACATATATTTCAGTCTTGAGTGGTGAATTATGATGGTACTGGTTGCCTGTATACAGCATAGGGCAAATGGAGTTTTGCAGTTGCTGGAGGCTGAATCTCTTGAATCTCTTAATTAGTAGTGCCATGACACAACTTTTATGACATGGCTTTGCATTTAGTGACTTTTAAGCAATTAAGCTTGGGTCATCCAGTTTCACTGTGATGGGACAAATACCAATTGGCAGATCTGTAGAGGTGAGTCATCAGAGGGAAATGCCTGGTAATGGTGTATTTGATTGCTTTTTAGTATCAAATGCAAGGCAAAACCATACAGTGCTCTGTCATTTATGATAGCTTAGTAAAGATGGTTGTTTTAGCTGGCATGAACTAAGAATCTAAATTAGGTTTGTCGGGTGAGGTAACATGTTTTATTAGATGAAGCGATAAACTGAGGCAAAAACGTTGAGTTTTTGTGCCCACAAGCTCCTCTTCTTCAAGCCTACAATAGGAGTAGCCCGCATCAAAACTAGATACAGGTAGCCGACAATTGCCCTGAATTTGCCTTAGTTATGCCACTTAGTTGGAGTACGGAGAGAGTACGGGAGATGTGATCTATGGAGGAGAGAGAAAATATTATTGAGAGTCAGGAAAGCTCTTAGCCAAACAGAACAGATAGAGGGTGAAAGAGACAATTTCACCAGTGAAAAATTCAAGTGGTTAAGGGAGAAAAAGCCTGAAGGAGATTTATAATGTGACATGAAACACTGATATTCAGTAGATCCCAGTTTAACAGATGAGGAAATCTCAGGATCCAGTACAGCTGTTAATTCCCAGGCTAGAAGGAAATGTTCTCAAATGGCAATTTTTTTTTTTCCCCTATGCCATCAACAGACAGGCATAATGGACATTTCCAGTGTCTTTAAATTCAGTAATGCTAAATAAGGCTTCTGAGTAAAGCTGAAAAAAAGGGAATTTGATGTTTTTAGTGGTGTAAGTCTCATATAAGGGAGATTTGTTCAAAGACTTGATACATTGCTTCAGTGAATAAAAGCCTTTTTTATGTTATCACGCTAACTACAATAGTTTAAAGAGCAGTAAGCACTAAAAACACATCTGGGGAGCAGAAATTGTGTTTCAGCAGTTACTACTTCAAACAGATGGAGAATGAGAAGGGAGAAAGAAATAAAAAGACTGCCCTAGGTGTACCTGGTAGGACATCCAGATTCCCCTGAATCCTGCACTTGTGCCTGCCCGTGGTTATGTTGCTGCAATCAAGGGCAGTGACTATAACATGGGAGTCATATGTGGCACCGTATAATGTGGCTGAGCATCCCTCCAGCAGTAACCTGCTCAGCCACTTGTGTAACAATCCTTGTATGGGGTGTGTAAGGAAAGCACGTCCTAGCAGGTTTGCTCTGCTGAGCGTGCCTTTTGGTGTGATGTTTCCATACTTTTCTGTGTACGAAAGTAAAGCAAAATGGGGCCAGTTGTAGCCCTTCTGCTGCTGGGCTTTATCTCTCTCTTACCTGTGGGGGAAGTTTGGGGGGAGGCTCCCCATGAGAAGTGAAGTGATAGCCGCATGCAAATGTGTGAAAGATGTTGTCTCATCAAAGCCACCCCTCTACCTCCAGCTGAAGGCATTATAAAAGATTGCTGGTAGCTGAAGTCTTATGCAGGAAGACAGGTTAAATTATTACTGTGTTCCTCATGGCCTTCTAGGCAATGAATCTGTGAAGCAGTGAAGTGGCTTGTTGCTTTCACCACGGAGGAATTCATCACAGTAGCCAAATTAATGACTGCTTTTCAAAAGTTTCTCTTGCTCTCTGAAGGACTGATTTGCTGCCGGCTGTTTGTTATCTGTGGCATTTTAAAGCTTCGCCCAGGTGAGTATATTGCTTTGTGTGTTTAATGCTTGAATGCAGCCTTCCTAACCTTCACGCTGCTCATTGTGCTGCTTTCTTCTTTCCCTGGGCTTTGATGATGATATTGTAACAGTCCACCCAGCTAAGGACCCCTTATTCATTTCCCTTGCGGCTGCGTTGGAGCGAGTTCCCTCGGCGCCTTCCAAGGGGTGTGCTTGTGCGGTGACCTGGTGGTAAGAGCAGTAAGGCTGTGGTGTTTCACTGGCGTTTTAGGTGCCGGGGTCGAAGATGTAGCGTAAGGCTCTCTGCGGCACCAGGGAAGGGGGAGCGAAGCAAACAGGTCAAGAGGAGCGCTGGTAGGGCAGCTCGTGAAGCCCTAACTGGGAGGCATAGTACTGACTGGCCGATGCGCTCTGCTGTCGGCGTTAGTGGGATGCACACCCTGAGCTGGCTGTAGTCAGCAGGGATTATTGCCAGCGCTATCCTCACCTGGGGTTACCACTGACATTTTTTTTTTTTTTCCTCTCTGTATGCTTCTCTCGGCTGTCGTGGGCTGAGAGCTGTGGAGCAGCAGTCAGAAGGCTGCCAGGGCAGGGAGCTGGTTGCAAAATGCAATGGGCTAAGTTAACCCTTCAGGAAACCTTACTAAGCAGAAGGGTGTTGGTTGTGTTCAGTGGCACATCTAAAAAATATATTAATAGAATAAATACTGGCAAGGCTGACAATGCATATGCAGTGGTTTTCACTCCGACACTATCTTTTACCACAGAATATCAAGTCTCCTAACTCATATGAATTAATTTGAGCCTTTCGTCAGGCTTATGTACAGCTTCTGCTGCTGAGGTATCTAATACTTGGTGTTGTCTACAAGTCTGATGTGTCCAGGACAGACCAGAATCCCCAGATTTCAACAAATGAGATGTCTCCTTCAGAGTCAGTGAGTAAGCTCCACATCCTACCTGTATTTGGGGAGAAACAAAAATAAAAAATAAAATAAAAAACAAAAGCAAAGGGGCTGTAATTTAGAATATATTCAGGGGAATGAAAACACACAAATAAGAAAACAAGTAAACAAGCCAATGTTTTCATCCATTGCTGCCCCAGTTAGAAAGTCAGGACAATTGTCGGTGGCATGCAAGCAGCTCCCAAGCTACTGTTCAGCTGAGCTGTATCCCCAGCTTAATTAATTGGTCACAGGTGCAGATGGGCACATTAATTGCACCCATGTATCACTTTTGACCGGTCCCAGTCATGCCTACATAAGGGGAACAATGCAGCTCTTGCAGCTTTTTGTGGTGGCTCTGAGAGGGGGGTGGATAAATCACGAAGCCCCAGTTCTGCCACCTCTGTTCTCACCAAGCATGGGGCCCTTGTAAGCAGAGGTAAGAGGAGCGCCGGGGCTAGGGGTGAATAAAATACTCTCAGCGTGAGCAAGTATTACTGAACAGCAGATTAGCACGCTGTGCCAAGCACTTATCTAAAATTAACTGTTTTCCTTTACTTACACCCTGAGATTCTTGTCTCCAATTATGTTTGTTTTGTTTGCTTTTTCTTTTTGCTGTGTGCAGTCAAATATTGGTAAGAGAGAAGCCTACACAGAGGCTGAAGGATGGAAAAGGCCTGAGTAAAATAAAAGCTCTTGGGTGGAGTTCAGCTGTTAAATCGTGAGGCTATACTTAACCTGTTATTGTCTTCGGCTGGGTTTGAAGTACTAATGTACCTAGGCAAGAAAAAAAATTTACAATGGCTTAGTTAGGAGTTCCGTCTCCAGGAAGAGCTAGAATAAGCAAAACGTAGCCTGAAACAAGGCCAAGATGCCCCTGGGACATCTTGAAAGCGACCATGTTGGAATCAAACTGGTTGTGTGCTATTAAATTAACGCAGATCCCCTTTGGCAGGGGGTTGCTGAAGGCAGCCTGCAGGCAGGCACCCAGGCCAAAGGCTGCATTGCAGAACCTCACAGAAGGTCCCCAGCAGGACCAAATCCCCTCCTGTCATGGCTGGTTTTGCTGGGGCAGCAGCCACTGGCATGGCTTCTTTTAGCTTCGTCCCTCTCCATAGGTGAAAGAAACTACACCTACCCCTTGGTCAGATTCCCCCAGCCTTGCCCTGTCTCACAGCTCCCCTATGAGGGAGCCAGCCGTGCTTTGGCTGCTCTCCTTGATGTGCTGTTCCCCAGGGACCATCTTGGTGTTGAGCCTGAGAACAACCTGCCTTCCCTAGGTGTGGGTCCCGGTACTTCTCCCCGGCCTCCTGCGAGCGTCCTGCCACACCATGCAAAGGAGGCTCTTGTTCATCTTTCTTCCCAGAACTGGGAAGTCCTGCTCCCACCAGCAGTGTGCTTGGGCAAAAGGAGGGCTGGAGTGCTGGGTGTGCTACAGCCGAAGCAAAGGGAGGGTGAAGACAACTGCCAGTGTAGTAGCCCTTATGTTGTGGTCCTGTGCTCATCTTCTTCCTTCCCAGCAGCTGGCTTGGTTTACTAGGAGTCCAGTAGAGGCAGGGAGGGAAATTGGGCTGTAGGTGTTTGCCTATGGTTGACAATCCACTGCCCTAAAAAAATTATTACTTTGCCTATGTCGAGAGCCAGTTCTGAGGGGAAGGTGAAGACTTCAGCTTCCTCCGCTGGCCTGTTTGGACATCAGGAGGTGGCTTCATAAGCAAATGCAGGCACCTGGCCGCAGCAGGGCAGCTCACAGAAACATAGAATGGTTTGGGTTGTAAGGGACCTTGAAGATCATCTAGTTCCACCCTCCCTGCCATGGGCAGAGATAATAGCAATAGTTAACAGTAGCACTGCTTTTTGACCTCACTGATAAATACACGGCATTTTTTCAGTGCTTATTGAATGGAGCAGCTCGCTCCTGGAGCTGAGTGTCTTCTGAGATGCCTGATGACCGTGCCCTCCTCACGTGCTTCAGGCCATAGTAATCAATGGAACTGAGGGCAGCAGAAAAATTTCCCTCCAGGCTCAGATGGGTGTTAGCATTTCATCTATGGGCAGAGAGGTTCAACTGCTGGGGTCACCTGCAGCCAAACAGGCTTAGATACTGGAGAGCCATCAGGTGGAGATGATACCTCTTTCTTGCTTTCCACAGGTGCCCCATAATTTGGCTTTTGGAGGAGTGACACATACCTGTATCATCAGGATATTTGGATGAAACTGGGAAATGAGATGGGATGAAGATAGATGCTCTAATGATCCCTGCTAGCTTAAAGTTATTTATGCTGTGTTTTTTTTGAGATGTAGCATGGGCTGCTTCTGCAAGACTGAAAAAAAAAACCAAAAAACCTACCAACCGTCCAGATCACACCTTGTGCAGACCTTGTGCAGCAACTATTTTAAAATACCTTTTTAAAAATATGTTCAGGTCTTGTTTTTAAATGAAGGCTCTGACCTTGATCACTTGAAAATACATGGCTGAATTAAAAATGAACAGTTTAAAACTTGTTTAAAATATTACCATGCATTATTTAATGCAGAAAGATGTCTCAGAATATGGTTTATATGAAAACCACTATAAAATTGAGTTGTATATTAATGTACCAAAATCAAAACTGTGTGTTAATGTAATTAAAACAACCAGTGGTTGGTAAATTCAAAGGGAAATGAAACTAAAAATTTCTGACAAACAGGGGTTTGTCTTTTATGTTGGTAATGTAGGTATTGGTGTTAGTGAACTGTTCCTCTTGTACGCCTGTATGGTTTTAGTCAAAAAGCAAGTATGATGGAGGTGTTATATCAGAATTGGATAAGTTTGTTAATAACAATTACTCCTCCAAAGTGTTTTTGTGACATTTAAAAAAAAAACAAAAAACAAGCAAAACTCAGCCAGGTGTGTCTTCACACTGACCCAAAATCTATGTGTAAAGTCAGAAATAGTGAGATCTGAAGCATATTTTATAAATGTACATGTGTATACATACACACATGTATATGTGTGTATATATGTATGTTTTTCATTAATGATATATATGTTGTAAAATTTGGCATTCCCTGAGAAGACTTGGGAGCATAGAATTGTTTTTGTAAGGTTATAAAAAACTCATAGGGAAAAGCTTGCAAAAACCTTTCATCTAAAATAATAATCAGGCTGGAGATTTTACTCTGCAACTCACCTCAACATGGAGCTTTTCAGTTTTGCAAAGAGCATTCTCTCTCTGCTCTTTCACTCTTTCCTGCATGCCCACATACATATAGACCTTCTCATATGATGTGACTCCAAATTACTAGATACCAGTACTCTCACATTAAAAGATGATCTCCTTGTCTCTTTCATCTTGCAAATAATTGGATGTGAATGTCCTATGCAAATTGATCTATATTGTAGACTTATGAAATATATCCACAAGGAAAACTGGAGGAATGCTTCAGAACAAAGCTGGGAGGACTTTATGATAGACCACGTATTGTCTCTGTGTACCCCACTGTATTCTCAACCATACTTTTTTGCACAGCAGTCATCAGGAAATTATTCAGAGGTGTGTGAAAGCCAAAAGCATAGTGAATTGGGGATCAATGGAGATCATATGGAGCTGGTTTCTTCTTGCTGATTGATTTTTTTTGTTTGTTTGTTTGTTTTAAATTTAAAATAAAAAATGGATTTGTTGCCACTGCACTCTTAAGATGGTTGCTTTTGCTGCTATTCCTTTGACTAAGTATTTGAGGGAAGGAAACACAAACAGATGCTCCTGAACCCATTACCCAGGGTAATTACAGGGCTTATTTGGGCTGTGCTTGTAGCCTCCATGGTTTTGCCCCTGCCAGCTGGAGCTGCACAGCTTGTTTTCAGCCACAGGCACCCAAGCTCTGCTCCTTTTGTAGTTTGCAGAGAGGAGCTATGCTTATGGCCCATCCAGAATGCTCGAGAATCAGATAACATGGCTCTCATTCCTTACTCATAAATCATCCAGGAGAGATAGTGTTTACCTCCAGATTTAAGAACTGTTCTTATTATGGTGCCTGCAGATTGGACTGATTGTAAAAATAAGCTGGATGTAGGAAAACAAAGATACCTTTCTGGCCTTTCAAAGCAGTGGAGAATCTGCCACCTAAAAACCATCAGGGATATGTACCTTTCTCTCCGGTTTTGAGCCAAAGGGCAGTTACTCTCCTATTAGCTTTTCCGTGAGCTGACTTTCTGTGTATTGATTTTATGACCTTTCAAGCACTGTCTGTCAGTCTTCTGCACTGACAGCTTTACGAGGGTCAGTTGTATGGTCAGAGCTCGGGAAATGTTTATCTCTGGTTCTTTCTGAGTCAGATGGGTTCACAAAATCCTCAGGGCTGGATGATGATATCATTTCTCAGCTCCAGCAGCACCTTACTTCACAGGTCAAATCAATGCAGCTGCTCAGAGAATTGGAAGAATTCAGGCCACAGAATTAGCCTTTAGTGTCCATTTCTGCTCTTAGTGAAGCTAGGGGAAAATTCCTCCAGAATCAGAGTGGCTACCTGTGTGCGCACATTTTTTCATGCACTCATCTACTGAAATGTGGCTGTATGCCACTTGTGTTGAATTCTGCACCTAAAAATAGCTTTCTTTGTGGGAATGAGAAGTTTGCTTTGTTCATGTTTGTTCCTTTATCCCTGACTGATTGTTTCTGTCTGTCAGCAGCAACAAAGCCTCATTGTTTTGGTGTTCTGTCTAGGAAGTGTTAAATGGATCCTATTTTCAGAAACTGCTGAGCCTCCAAGCCCTTGAGATGTCTGCCCATCAGTGTTTCACCTTGGCTAGCCCAAAATGGTGGCAGTTGCACCCTCTTCCCTTAGTAACATTGGCCTCAGATGCAGCTCTCTGCAGTTTAATAATTTAAGCCCACCTAGTGTGTGATTGTCAGGGAGAAGAGAGAGTAGATTGCTCTTCAGATATTCATCTTGGCTTTTTGTAGAAAGTAACGCCACTTCTTTGCCAACTGATCTCTCACTTTTGTTCATTCTCATCCTGCTGACCATTCATCCTCCATTCACCAGGCTCGCAAACAACCTCATTTTTCATACCTACTTCTCCATTTGTTGACACTGCAGGCTCCTGCCCATTGCTCTCCCTCAGCAGCAAGCTCATTTGCATTCCATATTCAAAACCCACAATGTGATTCATTGAACAGAAAAGTGCTTTTGCTTTGCACTGTTTGTCTGAGACTAACCTGGAGGATGACATTATAAATGAGCTTTTGTATCTGAATTGTTTTGTCCTGCTCAGCAAAGTCAGTAGAAAATGGCAAGGGGGTTTTAGTCTGGAGGGGGGTCAGTTCCTTCTCCAAAGTCTCTCTCCTCACTAATCTTATGTCTTTATTTCCTCCTGTTGCATGGCGTGTTTCAGTTTTTAGGCTTGTGAGAGAGATTTTTGAAAAGGACAGTTTGCTACAGACAATTTTGACAAAAAAAACCCCACCCCAACAGAACAGAGGTGGTATTCAGGTATGAAAAGAGGGGGATGAACTGGACGCTGGAAATGTTGCAAGCCACTTTAATTTTGCTGATTCAAGATGTTCAGGACTCTTCATTTTCCAGATCATTAAAATTAATGGGAAAATTCACTTCTCAGTGGTAGAATTCAACTTAAAAACTTCACATTATCTAAATTCTTTGTTGTTCATCCAGACCACTATTCCAAATCCAGCAACATGCATGTTTTTGATGCACATCACCGTAAGGGAATAACCAAAGATTAGTCTAATTTTTGTCTTCCACATATTGAGGTGAAAATTTTGCCCCAGTGTGCTGTCTGGTTTTCCACATTTACTCAGCTTTCTTTTAATTTCAGTCATATTCTCTATCCATGCAATTAAGGCCTCAGTCAAGTCCAAGATTTATGGAGCTTCTAAATACTACTGTGACAGCTAAGACTTTATTTTGAGACATAATGAATCTCAATAGATATCATAATAAATCATAATTACATGCAATAGTTATTGTTGCGATGCAGAACATCCCAGCTTGTGACAGAAAAATGACTTTCTGGGTTTTTTTTTCTGTGTAATATTCCGGAAAAGGAGTTTAAATTTGTGTTCTAGAAGGAAACTGTCCTCAGAATCATAGAATCATAGAATGATTGGAATTGGAAGAGATCTTAAAGATCATCTAGTTCCACCCCCCCTGCCATGAGCAGGGACACCTACCACTAGGGTAATCAGAAAAGCCTGTGAGCTTTCCTAGCACCTGGTACAGTTCACTGATATAAGTCTAGAGTAATACAATTGGCTGATAAAGAGTGAAGTTTGTTCTGTTATAGAAAAAAGTGAAGGATGGGAGTGGAAATGGCTAACAAACATATGTGAAACGTGTCAAACTTGGGGTATCTTAACACTGTTGAAAATTAGGACTTTTGCTTTTAGTAAGTTATAGTTAAACGTATAAATAGGCTTTGGTGGAGTAGAGTATTAGTCTCAAAAAACCACTGGAATTCAGGAATTAGAACCTCTTTCAAAGCAGGTGAGGAAGGAGAGAGAAGGAGAACATAAAGTAAGTAGGAGTTATTTTTACTGTAGGAGTGGTGAAATATCAGTAACATTTGTGACTAATTTACTGATTAGCTATTAGTTTGTGTCCTATGCCATGCCTGGCCACAGTAAGATTGTTACAGAGGCTTCTGTTGTCTACTGTTTCAAGAGGATTTCTGAAAACTAAAGAGAAAACGTAAAGGAAGTGAGAGTGAATGTTTTTTGAGGGTTTGGGGATCTGGTATTGAAACAAGACTTAAGTATCCCAGTTTATCAGCAATGACAATCAAGAGGTTTACAGTGCAGAAGTTCCTTCAAGGAGAAAGAGTAATGAGGTCTAGACAAGCGTGTGACATGATCTTGTAGCTTGAAACTAAAATTACACTAGTGGAGACAGGAAATAAAGCATAGATTTTGAACTAGGATCTCTGTGCAATGACATAACAAAAACCCAAAGATTTCCCCCCCTCTCCCCCCATCCTTCTGATATTTGTATCACCTCTTTGGAAAGTGTACTTCAAGTACAAGATACTGGTTCCAGTACAAGACAAAGTAGATGACCATTAATCACTTTTGAAATACAGGGAGCCATACTGGATCAATTAATTACTGCTTTTTTGTGGTCTTCATCTCTGTGAATGTATTATGCTCACTCCTTTCAATCACAAAGTATTCAGAGATCAGGATCATTCTGTATTATTTGTTCAGATGTAGTATCTTCCCTTTGTGATATGAATGTAGGATATAAAAGTGATAGATACTCTTCTCATTCCTTTAGCATTCAGGTCTCTCTCCCATCAGCTCAGAGTTTAGGACTGAGATTGCGGATGCTGCTTTGTCATGCAGTCTACAACTATCATCACTGTCTTATCATTTAAATGTAGGATTTCAGTTTCAGATGTGGATGTTATCACTGGATTTGGATATAATGCCATCATTTCTGCTATGCAGACATAGGCAGCATGTTAAACAGTGCTTTAATGACTGTGGTCTTTTTCATGGCTTGTACGTTTGCTGTCACCTAAATTCTAAACTCCTAGACCTTGGGCACTAACCTTGAGTCATCATTATCCTGTGGTTAAGTGAATATAATGTGATCATTTCTGGCCCAAAATGACCAGTCACATTCTATGCAATACAAAATAATTTCTATATTACAGTATCTCTTGGGGGGGGGGAATAATTCCATTTCATAACTGTATTCCCCCATTGCTTCTACATGTTTATGAGGAGTGGTACAGTAAAGACTGGGGAAAAAGCATTTGAAATTCTAGATATAAGGTAAAAAGATGAAAATACTGGCTAAGTGTATAAGGGGAACACAAAATAGGTATTGTGCTTACTTAGCTGTTCTTAGGTTTTGGAATTCAGAGTGGAGTCTGGAAGGTTTCCTCCTGGATGGGTGTGGGATGGAGCTGCTCTTTCCCTGGTACACAGGGAAAGTTAATTGTAGGGACAAAGGTGTCCTTGTCTCAGACTCGGCCGTTTATCAAGTGTTCTATCCCAAAGTGAAATCCAGTAACTTTATCCTCACAGAGCAAAATGAGGAGGAATTGATGTACCAGGGTTTTCTGATCAGGATGCTGTAGGAGATGTCTTGGCCAGAGGGAGTTACAGCACGCAGGCATTTTGGCAGTGGGAGGTGGGAAGAAGATAGATGCATCAAGAGAAAGATATGAGGAATGAAGTCAAAAGAGAGGACAGCTGATTTTTGGGAAGTGAGGGCATTTCACATAAATGCTTCATATAAGCTGTGCAGACAGAGCCAGCTCCACTCAGGGTGCAGAGCAGTGCTGTGAACATGGTGGCACCGAGCTGACAAAACCCATGGTGAGGATGTGCAATCAGTCCCAGTTCTGTTGTGGGTTGTTTCGGCTGCTTGGTTTTACAGCCTGATAGCAGTTCTTTTAAAACAGTTTGTGTATGTGGGATATACAAGTTTTCCCTGTTTCTGTATGCCCTTTTCCCAGAGAATAAGCATCTGTGACTTTACAGCATTGTACTGCTTGATTTGTGCCCTTTCCATCTCCGTCTTTAAAACGGGAAGCTACAGCAACTGATATATCAGGGCTCATATGTTTCACCTGAGAGATTTCTGATGTACTGGGGAGAAGGGAATCTGTGTGTGTGTCTTGATACAGAGACATTTAAGCCCAAAGGAAAGATTTCCATTGATTATAACACAGTTTAAATCCGGTCTGTAATACCTAGTAAACAACAAATCATGTTGTGATCCTTTTAAGTCTTCACTGTTACATAAAATCAGGGGAATTATTCTTATTTATTACGCCTTCCACTTAAACCTTTTGGGTATAGCGATGCATTCAGTGATAAAGAAAATACTGCAGTCAATGGCTTTAGAAAACCACTAGAAAAAGAGCCTGTGTGCAGGATTGGCTCAGTTTATATCCTGCTAAGTAGCTATTGTGGGGCAGTAGTGATTTACCAAAAGTTGTGGAGAAAAACAGATCACAGTAGACTTGCTATTTCATTCCTAATCATGGAGAATTTTTTTTTAAAAAAAGTATCATGGTGTCAGAGGCTTTTTGTAGCTTGTAGGATTTTTCTTCAGTAGAACTCAATTTCACTATAAACAAAATTACCTGGAGTAGGCCCCTCTGGGGACCATAGGGGGAAATCCTTTAGTGCTTTCAAAATTGGCGACAGAAGGAAAGTAACTGTGCTTTAGCTTAGACTGAAGCTTGGTTTTTCTTCAAGCCCCGATTCTACCTTCTCTAGTAAGGCTGGTATCTGCAGTCTCAGTCCTCCTTATGATCCTGACTGCCCAGAACTCTAAAACTGCCTCTAACATCTGAAACACAGGACAAACCACATAGGAGAGTTCATCTTGCCTTTTTCACATGTTATATTTTTAGTAACACTATTATCTGAAATAGTGTTAGTTATAGAAATATTTTTTGTGTCAGTGTTCAGTGTAGTTACAAAAATAAACTAAATTGTGTATTTTGGAGTCATCCTGTGATATGAAGGCCTTAGTCATTTGTCTTCAGCCTCATCTTAGAATCACAGAATCGTCTAGGTTGGAAGGGACTTTTAAGGTCATCAACTCCAGCCATTAACCTAACACTGCTAAAACCACCAATCAACCATCTCCCAAAGTGTCACATCTGCCTGTCTTTTAAATACTTCCAGGGATAGTTATTCCACCACTTCCTTGAGCAGCCTGTTCCAATGTTGACAACCCTTTCAGTAAAGAAATTTTTCCTAAAATCCAATTGAAATGTCCCCTGGTGCAATTTGAGGCCATTTCCTTTTGTTCTATTGCTTGTTACTTGGGAGGAAGAGACGGACCCCCACCTTGCTACACCCTCCTTTCAGGTGGTTGCAGAGAGTGATACGGTCTCCCCTCCCCTTTTCTCCAGACTAAACAACCTCAGTTTCCTCAGCCGCTCCTCATCAGATTGTTCTGTAGGGCCTTCACCAGCTTCATTGCCCTTCTCTTGACATCTTCTAGGACTTCAACGTCTGTCTTGTAGTGAGGGGCCCAAACTGAATGCAGTATTCAAGGTGTGGCCTCATCAGTGCTGAGTACAGGGGAATGATCATTTCCCTAGTCCTGCTGGCCACACTATTCCTGATACAGGCCAGAATGATGTTGGCCACCTGGGCCACTGCTGGCTCATACTCAGCTGGCTGTTGGCCAACATCCCCAGGTCCATTTCTGTCAGGCAGCTCTCCAGCCACTCTTCCCCAAGCCTGTAATGTTTCATGGGGTTGTTGTGACCCAAGTGCAGGACCCAGCACTTGGCCTTAGCCTGTTCAGGTCCCTCTGTAGAGCCACCCTACCCTTAAGCAGGTCAACACTCCCACCCAACCTGGTGTCATTTGCAAACTTACTGAGGGTGCACTCAATCCTCTCATCCAGGTTGTTGATAAAGACATTAAACATAACCATTCCCAGTACTGAGCTCTGGGGAACACCACTTGTAACTGGCCGCCAACTGGCTTTAACTCCATTCACCACAACTCTCACCTGGCCATCCAAACAGTTTTTCATGCAGCAAAGAGTATGTCCACCCAAGTCACAGGCAGCTTGTTTCTCCAGGAGAATGCTGTGGGAAATGGTGTCAAAGTCAGTGATGATGATTCCAGTGTCACAAAAATGATCATCATCCAGCCGTGATGATGAATCATCAAAGATTTTATTGAAGTCCAAGTAAACATCCACAGCCTTTCCCTTATCTACTAAGTGGGTCACCTTATTGTAGGAGGAGATCAGATTAGTCATCTACATCTTGGCTGTAGATGACTGCTTGGTGAGTTTCTTTTTCATGCAGTATTGTTTGAAACCCACAGGTGTCAGAAATACTAGGATTCCTAGTATTCTACTAGCACTAGGAGGCAACTAACCTCCCTATGCTGGCTTGGGATGTTGGTAGGTGATGCTGGTGTGCAAATGATCTCCCCTCAGGCAAACCCATTCTCCTCAGCAGAAGTTATTTTATAGTTTTGAGTGATTACACTCCACGGGTCCATGGAGGTAGCAACCTTTTAGCAACTGCTAGTCATGTGTGAACATGCCTTATGAAACCTTTCAAAACAAAGTTTGAAAAGGGTTGTTAGGCAAAGGGGAGCCTTGCAGTTAAAGTGGAGTTTGCACTGTGACTGAGAGTCCCCTTCTCAGACTTCAATCAGTGTGCAGATGCATCTCCATAATGGCCATGCTTACACCTTGCTCAGAAATCCCGTGATATTCATGCTTCAGAACCATACTGGCTTACTGAATACCAGGCTTTTACTGCCTGAGGAGAAGGGAATATTTCCCCCTTAGAATCCAATCTTGAAGGCTTCAAGGCAAAGCTTTTCCTTGACTATTTTGTTTTGCCAAAGTAAGGACCAGGGCTGTAATGTATGCAATCTTTTAAGCTGGCTCACATTTTTAATGCTCACAGAACTGAAGTGCCTATGAATTGCAGACAGCCATCTCCTCCTTTATCAAATGAAATTACTATCCTGGGTTCATTCATGGAATGTTTCCCAGCACAGAAGTCACTCTGCTTTGTATTTCCACAGTATTCTGGTTTTTACTCACTGGTAGCCATTTAACTCTTTTTATAATAAAAAACTTTGCATGATGCCACGTGAGGTTCAGTAGAAACATTCTCTCCTTTGCTATAATGGTAGCTTTAAGATAAATAATAGTATGTTCAAAATTGTTTGAATTTTGTTTATAGCTTCATCTGCCACTTTCATAGTAATGCACAGTACTTTAAGATACATGAAAATATCTTTAGGTTTCTGGGGGGGTGAATTTAGAGAGTATTTGGAAAACTCATCTGACATATTTACTAGTAGCAAGAAAGTAAAGCAGATAAAAACCATCATAAGTAAATCTGCCCTTTTATTAAGAGGGCTCATCTTTCAAACCCTTTTGTGAAATTACTTTGCAGGCCTTCAGTCCAAAATTCAGATGATACAAATTAACATCTTCCTATGGATACACAAGAAAATGTGTGGTTTTATACAAAGTCTATTCCCACATATCAATTGCATAGTTTTTCTCCAGAGCATGCATATGTAATTTCCTTAATTTTGGAGAGAGATCCTTGTAGCTCCACATCAGAAATGACATCTCCAAGTTTTGGTTAAAAATACTGCTCATTGGAAGCAATTGGGCTTTAATGTGTATTTCCAGTTCATCCCTGGTCACTGAACTCTGAATCATTTCCAATTACAAAATAAATATATGGGCTTTCAACACCCCTAAAATAATTCTTTCTTGGATGCACACGGATCTCACCCGATTTGGCACTGGGATGTCTGTTAGATTTCACTGTATTTTAATTTCCATAATTTTATCCATAACATAGTTAATCTCAGCACTGATTTGAAGAAGTAATTTCCTTGCTTTTTGTGTTTTAACAGTTACTGGAAGTGCAATCATCTTGGCACTGATGGTGAAAATTTGTCTTTGTGATTCTTCTTTAAGGTCACTTTCCGTAACTCCTATAGCTCACCAGGAAAGACTCCCAAGGTTTCTGAAACAGCTGATACCATAAGGTACTAGGTAGTGGTACTAGTGAGGAAGAGCCCTGCTCATTCTAAGCTGTGCTCCAGTCTCCCCTCAGCAGCTTATGCATTTTTTTCCGGACTAGTTACTTCAGATCAACAATTTTCCATGTTTGGGCTCAGACCATTTAACATTTTGAGAAGGTTTCACTTCAGCTTGTTTAAATTCCAGGAACTCATATCCAAACCAAGGAAATAACTCTGGTTTCAATACCTTTCCATACCTGCACCTCAGATATCTTTGTCTACAGCAAAAAAACCCATAAATAAAAAATTCAGGATTGTAGGAGCAATTCCCCCCCCCCCCCCCAGTTTGTGTGTTTTGTGACAATAAGAGCCAGAAGGAACACATTGACCGAGTGTGGTGTCCAGCTTTCTAGCACCTGCAGCCAATATTTGCAATCAGAAAATTTTCAATTTTCATAGTATTCCATTAAGAGATAAATCTTGAAGTAAATTGGTTCAGCAGGTAAGCATGGAAAATAGAAAATTTTCTTAATCCAGCAGTTCCAGTTCATTTCCAGTGTGAATTGTTGAGATACTTTCATACAGTTATAAAAAATCTCTCAAACAACAAAACAAAGCATAGGTTTATTCATAAATGCCACATGGCTATATTTTGTCTTATGAATGCTGGACTACACTGTAACCAGAAGTGTTTTTAAAGCAAATAAAAATGTTGCTTCTGCAAACATAGCTGTGATTAATATTTAGCACCTCTACCACAACCCTGCTGAAATACTTAACGATTTTCTGGCTGTCACTCACTGTATTTCTGGCAGTGGTAATGAAATGCTGGTGTCAGCCCTGCTTGTCAGTGGCCTGGGAGACTGCAGGAGGTGTCATTCCTTTTTTAAAAGCAATGATGCACTGGCAAGCAATTTTTTCCCATCTGGAAGTGTGGTCAGTCCTACGGAAATGCAAAGAACAAGGTTCAAAGAGACAACATGTCCCATCTTTTGGACTCATGGCGTGTAACTGCCCCTCTAGCTCTGCTCGAGAAACACCAGTGTGTGGTCTGAAGTTGCCTTCCGAGCCCCTGCCACAGGAAGGGTCTGATCTGAGAATATCTAATGTCTGAACTCTGGGATTCTCCCCTTAAGGTAAAAAGAGCTGTCACAGACTATTAGTATGGGGTCTGGATAGGAAGAATTTTCTATAATTAAATGACATTTGAATATAACTACTGCAGCCCCTCTAGACTTACTGCAAAGTGTGTGAAACTGTTTTAGCCCTGAAACTTTATCTAGAGATCATTTTATAAACTTGCCAGACATGAGAAACAAGCATAAAAAAGATATTTGCCTCTAATTCTGTTGGTATTATTAGGCCTTGAGCACAGAGAGGGGAAGCAAGAATGTTATTTAGGTGTACCACCCTAGCCAAAGGAAAACACATGCGTATAAACAATAAAAATTCCTCAAATCCAAGCCTTTAACCTTTCACTGGGTGGGTACCGACTTCCCATGTTCCCACCCCCAATTGAAAAAGTGCTCTTTTTACAATGCCATACTCCCTTTAATATTTTTAGTACATTTTAGACTGTGTTAATATATAAAAGAAAAAGCACATATAATTCAATTTTGTATGGATTAAAAATTAAATTAAACCCCACCTACAAAAGGATAGGTGGCTCTTTCTTTTTCTCAGGTCTTAATGATCAATTTTCTGGGAAAAGCATTGCATTTTTTTGACTAAGATTTCCAGTATACCAACACACAAAAGTATCCAAAGATTTTTCTGTACTGTCTGTAGTATTACTTCTGTCTTAGAGGGGCATTGCACATATGAGCGTCTCTTTTCCTCGACTACTTCCATTTTGAAAGCCTATTCCATTTATTATTATAAACTGGAAGGTATATTTTTAAAGTAATATTGAAATATTGGTTGGAAGATTGGGCGTGCCAGCTGTGAGGGCTTGTTCTCCCAGCTGAAGGAGGTAATTTATTGAGTGGCTTAAGCGTGGCTGACATGAAGCACCTGTGTTGGTCAGTTGTTCCAATGCCAGCACAGCATTCAGAAACCAGAAGTGAAATGGGACTACTGGCTACAATGACACTAATCACTGAATTTTACCTTCTCTCCCACTGACCCTGGCTGGAGGTTGGCCAAGCATGTTGCAAGTCCTCTGGGCCTCCCTTCCAGGAGAAATACAGACATGAGGAAGCTCCTCTGTGCCTGGCTCTTGCTTGGTTTTATGAAGGCAAGGTGCTGCTGGAGCAAGGTCCTGTGTGCCCCAGCTGAGACCTGGCCTCTGTGTAACGTGCAATGGAGATGCAGCCTGTTATTTTTGTATTACAGACAGGTAAGGGCAGTGTCACGGAATCACAGCATGGGTGAGGTTGGAAGGAACTTCTGGAAGTCATCTGGAACAGCATCCCCTGCTCAAACAGGGCTACCTACAGTCAGTTGCTCAGGACCATGTCCAGATGGCTTCTAAATATCTTCAAGGATGGAGAATCCACAACCTTTCTGGGCAACCTGTGCTAGTGCTTGGTCACCCTCACAGTGAAAAAGTGTTTCCTTATGTTTAGATGGAACCTCCTGTGTTTCAGTTTGTGTCCACTGCCTCTAGTCCTGTCACTGGGACAGGTGCTCCACCCACTTTGCACCCTCCCTTCAGGTGTTTATACACATTGATGAGGTCTCCCCTGAGCTTGCTCTTCTCCAGGCCGAACAGCCCCAGCTCTCTGGCTTTCCTTGCAAGAGAGTTCTTAAGTCTCTTCATCACCTTGGTGGCCCTTCACTGGATTCTGTCCGGTATGTCTGGATTTCTCTTGGACTGGGTAGCCCAGAACTGACACAGTAGGCCCTAACTTGGTGCTATCCTTGTTACAGCACCTTAGGCCAAAACTGCTGGGAGTGATTCAGATGATCAGCGCTCTGGGGCTCCTCCGCCTCAATGCTGGTGGTGCTGCACCTCAGTGCTGGTGGTGCTGGCTCTCACCAGAGAGGAGCCCTGGGGACTAATTCTGTCCCATGAGTTTGGAGAGCAGTTTGTGGTTCTCATGCTGGCTGCTGCCTGGGGCAGAATGGCTCAGTCAGAGCACTCTGCTCGTGTCCTGTCCCAGGGAAGATGAAGACTGGCTCTCTGAGCAGTGCATGGTTCTTGGGCTATCCATGGCTGCTTGCCACCAGGTGGCCTAATGTAGTGCTGGGCTTTCAGCTGCCATCCTTCCTGAGCAAGGGTGTGTGCCACGGTGGCATCATAGGGAAACAGCTGTGTTTACTCTTTCCCTTTTCCCTCCCTGCTTCCAGCTTCTGAAAGTATCAGCAGCAGTTTAACCCTCTGTGCAGCCCCATTTCTCCACTCTTCCTCCTCTTCTGTCCAACCCCCTGAGATGTCTTTGCCCCTCCATTTTCCCAGAAAAACAATTGCCACCTTTCCTCACCCCAGCTCTCTCCTTCCTTCTTCTTCCCTCGCTCTCTGGGAGCCTTGATTTTTCCTTTTTCTATCTTAAGGATGAGAAAGTTATTTGTATAGTTAAGCTAGCACAGAGATTCTACATTTATACATATTTATGAATAACAAATAATGTTTGAAACAACAAATAAGGTTAATGCATACAAATAGAGTTAGTACCTTGTGCTGCAGATGAAACTGGTCTGCATACTAAGGTACGTTTATGCATTTTTCCCTCTCTTTTAATATAGCTTTAAGATAAGCAGAAAAACAAAATGTTGAAATTAGAATTAATATTGTATTATTGTTTTGTAAACAAGAGTCTACATAATCTTAGGATCAAAATGGCATATAGCCAAACTGGAAGGATGAAAGAAATATAAATTTCTAGGGAAAAAAAGCTTTCAAAAATAAATAAAATTGCATATTTTATCTGAATGCACTAGCATAGTATTTATGTTGAGGAACAGAAATAACCTTGGATATGTGTTCAAGTTTAATTATATCAGCCTTTGAAATTACAAGTTGCTGATATTAAAATGTCCTTTGTAAAATAAGTTTATTTTAAAAACTTATATATTCCCTTTAAAGTGTATATAAACTATGTAGACCTTATTAGTTGTAGAAAATATTCTCTCCCCAGTCAATCTGAAAGTGTTTCAAATATAAAGCTTTCTATTTTCAATTGAAACTCAATATTGATTTTTTTTTTCCACACTAGATTTCAGAAAACAAAGAAAGAGATTTTTCTGAGTAACCTGATTCCTCTTCCCCCTCCCCGCCCTGCTCTTCAGATCTCCTTCAGGTGAGAGTTGCAGCTGATTAGACTTCCTCCATGGGTTCTACCAAGAATGCTGATGCTCAGGGTGAGAGGGAGAGAGCCTTAGGAGATGGGGAGCAGAGCACATCTTCGCTTTCTGAAGTTGACTGGTAGAGATCATTAAGCTGTTCCCTGTGGGATGTGGTGAGTATGGATTTTCATGTGGAAAAAATTGAAGTAATCATGGTCTGTTACCCACTTCTGGTGGCAGGAGGGTGAGGGGCGGTGCTCAATGGTGTTTGGTCAAAACAGCTTTGTCTCTGGATCTCCTGGCTTCTTATGAATGGTTTTTCAGACCTGGCTTTTCAGAATGGTGGCGGTGTCAAAACTTTGACCCATTGCAGATATCCACTGTTGACCATCTGCCAACATGATGAGTTCTTCTGAGATAGATGAAAAGAATAGCCCCAGCTCCCCAGCCTTGAGCTCACGTAAAGGGGAGAAATGCTCAGGGTTTTCTGACTGAGGGCAAAGTGCAGGCATGAGAGGTCAGCCCTTGGGGCAGCACAAGCAGGCTGTTGCAATGGGGTGAGAGTCTCAAAATCCAGATTTTCATCCTCAGAACTGGAGGCATCCTGGCCTTGCAGCATTACTGGCAGGAAAAGGTAATGAAGATTAGCATACCCTGGTGCTCACGTGTCCTTCTCCAAGTAAGGAGTAGTGATGTGGGAAGCCCTGGGACATTTCTTAGCAGTATTATGAAATCCCAGCAGGCTGGTGCTGAGGTGGGGCCTGGTCAGAAACTTCCTGTGGTGCACAGCTGGTGGTGTCACACAGGAGAAACCTGGAGTCACGGGTGAGCAGTGGGAAGGGATGTAAAAAGGCAGGAAAAAGTCACAAGGACAGATCTTAAGGTAGGGTCTTGCCTGGGATGGGGCAATTTCTGTTTTGCTCCATGTGCTGAGTGCTCTCTTCTGCACAGACTCCCTGCTTTTTCTGGGTTGAAAGTGGTAGGACAGCTGCAGGGAGGGAAAGGGACATGCTCTTCTATGTGCGATTAAGGAAAGAAAACAATTACAAAAGCAACTGAAAATTGCAATGAGTGAGGACATGGTTTGTGTCCCGCTGTACGCTCTGCTCTTCCAGGAACTGCTCCGCTGCTATTCAGAAGAGAGGGAGAGTTCATGCTTTTAAAGAGGAGGAACATGAGAAGGAGGCTGATAGCTTCATTTCTCAGGCAGTATCGTATTTTTGGAGGCTGACAGGTTTTAACGTGAATTACTGTCATCCAAGTTCACTGCTTGGTTGAATTATTTTTGCCTGCCCCAAATGTCCCTCAAATGTACTTGTTCCACAAGGCTTGTCACCTAAGCACCACTGCAGTAACAGAAATCTCTTGTCATATCCTCTTTGTTCATAGTCAAGACTTGGCACTGCTGTTACTCATCAATTTGGTGGCTTCAGAACAGCTTCTAAGTACTCTTGGGAAGGACTTAGCTCAAGGTGCACCTAAGCAAAGAAATATAACAATGGGAAAAGTTGTCACATCGGTTTCAGTCACTCACCTTTAGTGGGAATGCAGTTGCAATGCTCTTGTGTTACATTAGTCAATATTTATCTACAGAAAGAATCAAAACAAACCAGAAAAGTCTCACTTTTTGCCTAATCGTGTTATTTCATCAGTCATTCTGCCTTTGGCCATTTCTATTTATGTGTGGATTTACTGTGTCTTATCATAGATCTGTTTAGAATTCTGCTAAGACATCTGTGTTATATTTTAAAAATAGTATTTCCTTTTAATGAGAGCTACATCCCATGGTGCTGACAGGCCTGCCATTCTAAGTCTCAAGTGTTCTTCTTGATGACAGTAGGAGGCAAATAAGACCCGATCTTCCTGACTTGCCGTTTTTCCCCTGGATGAGCTTTTCTTTTTGTGTTTGTTTAGTATGTAATATTAAAGTGGTATTTAGCTCATAATCTCCTTTTAAATCAAATGAGATGGGAGTGCTGATTTTTTTTTTTTAAGTCTGTGATGGCGAGAGCTGCTTGCAGGAAGATATTTCTTTGCAAAAGAGACATGACTAAATAATTAATTAAACAATGATTAATTATTTTTTTCAGGCAGCAGGAGAAGGAGCTCAATAGGATAAACACTCAGGGTATTTCTCATTAATTTAGAAGTCACTTTTATGAGAACAATAAAGCAATCACTTGTCAGAAGATAATCCAAAGTTAGCTAAGCCTTGATTCTGTAGTGATAGATTTGCTGTCTCCAGTGGTTTAGATTACGCCTTTAGATTAGCAGCATTGTTCGTTAAAGTTTGTCTTGGAATTTAATTGCATAAGAATTAAACTTTTGTTGAAAAATAAAAAGACGACGCTTTCTGTGGTCTAGAGGGGGGACACCTCAGCCAACTGTGATTAGGATGAAGTTACTTTGTGTAAAGGGGGGTGAAGGGACCTAAGGAGCATTTACAGTGCGGTTAACTTATTGGCCACTGCTGGTGGTGATCCATGTAGGCACACAGAATGCACAGCAGAACTGGCAGCTGAATGTGTACTGTGATCAAAACCACACTCATAAGTCATGGGTGGGCTTGTGTGTGGGCATGGGTCAAATCATATTGAATTAGAACTTTATTCAGCTGGGTGGGAAGACATTACAACCTTTGTTCAGTGTGAATGACCACAAGCTACAGCACCCCCTCTGTCTGTTACCATGTTTTGATGTTGCAGTGCAAGAAGACTGTCTGGATACTGAAAGTGCAAGGTTTGATATTAGTTTTGTTCCCAAATAGGCAGATATTTTCCAATGGGTAGCTAATATGCGATACTTATTATGCTCTAAAGCCCTAGCTGAAACAAAACATCTGTATTTCTTATCCTGTCATAGCAAGGTGACCTCAGCATTTTACCCCATACCTGTGGGATAAATGTAACTTGCCTAGAAGTGAAAACTGTAGGAGCTTTGTTTTCACCAAAATTTCACCAAAAGTATATTTTCTTTAGTAGTGAAGATCATACAAGTCTCTGAGTATTACCTGAATTCTCTGCGTACCCTTTTCCACTGTGGTGACCATATCCTTCCCTGAGCAGTTCTGTGTCATCCCTCCTGTGCCAATACCACTAGTACTTATCCTAAGATCGAACCACAGTGTGCAAGAGGGAGAAATTCATACCTATAAAGAAACCAGGAGAGTTAAGGTCTGTATAGGAAATTTTAAAAGACATGGCACCACTGCTAGTGTGCAAAAGTGGGAAAGGAGAGTAAGTAATGGGAGGGAATTCGCAGCTGAAGAAATGAATTGCAATATTTGTTTAATGAGAGTGGAAAAAAGATTATGAGGAAGCAGTGCCTAACAGAGAATAGCTTCCCTCCTCTGTGAGGAGGTTTTAAAAATAAACAAAGCTAAGGTGTGCCCATGAACTGTCATGCTATCATTACTTCAGTGGGGATGTAGCAATTGTTGGGAGAAGGGATGGAAAGTGGGGGTTTGCAAGCATCTAGGGTCCCACTGACACTAGGAAGTTTCTGCCCAGATATCCTGTTGCTCTCTGCTAATTATACACATTTGATTTTTCACTTCAAAAATATCTTGACCTCTATGATAAGATGATTCAGTCTCTCTCTGTCTTTCCAAGCACAGCTTTTATTCAAACATGCAGATATAAACCTCACATTCTCCCACAAAGAGAGTTGTGCTCACGTACTTCTCATAGCTTTTATTGCATGACTGTGAACAAAATAAATGACTGTGGACAAAATAATGAACAATGAGAAATATTTAGAAAGAGTTAAAAAAGGCTAAAACAATAAACCAACAGGTATTTTGAAAATGGATATTTATAGTTATATTAATCTCTGTTCTTTGCAGATTGCACCATGGAATTCAGTGCAATTATACTCTCTTGTACCAGCACTGAATATGACCCAAGAGCAAAAGGAAAAGAAACAAAAACATTTCTGGTGTGTTGGAATCAGGTTTATTTTGGTGATGACTTCTTGCTCAGCTGTGCACATCAAAACAAAGTGATTGTTATGCTCTCGGTGAGAACTGTATTTATATGCCTTGACACTACCAGTACTGAATCATGGTGTTCTTCCAACTATCCCCAAAACAACAGTTTTGCCTAGAAGTACTTAAGAAAATACAGCTATTATTGTTTTCTTACATGTTTTCATACACTGAATATGGGAAGTCCAAAAACACAGCCAGAGTCTTGCTGACACTTTTGTTTTGATACAAGTGAAATTTACTGTAATTTGTTATGAAAGGAGGGTCGCTCTCCCATCAGGGAAAATCAGAGGCGTTTCAGGAATATCAGTAAAAAAAAACCAAACAAAACCAAAACAAGATTTCCGTTCTTTTGGTCAGTTTGTGGGTTGAGGGCACTTTGGGCTTGCTTAGAAAGATATTTAAGGCCATGATCTGCTATCTGCTTCTCACAGTAAAACAGTTAGCAGCGTGCTGTGTTCCCTGCGGGGCTTTTGCTGAGTTCTGCCTCCACCGGAGCTGTCTCTGGGTGCTTTCATCACTGCTTTTGTGTGACCTTATAGCTTTCCTGACTCATCAGAACTTGTTTCATGTCAGAAGACCACTTTTTTGGCATCTTGCCTGCATCCAAATAACTCTCAAGTCCTTGTCAGAGCACTTTGGGGATATGACATTTTTGTTCACGACCTTTCCTAGGATACGTATGTATCTTTGTGTTTAACCAACTAAAGGCTGTTCGTACTCATGCTGAAGTGAAACCAAGAAGGGATAGGGAGAAGTCTGCCCCAACTCCCATACTTTCTGGTCTTGGTTTCTCCGATGAGTTACATCCCGGCCTCCTTCATAAGCCAGAGCAGTACCTTTGGAGGGGCAAGCCCAAAGACCAAGTAATTGGTCAAAAGAGGTGGAGGGCGTCTGCCTTGCTTCTCTCACACTTCATATGCTATAAACCCATACTTAGCAGATACAGATCTGCTAAGCATCACTGCCCAGTGGAGGGTGCTGTTGTCTACGTATTCTCCTTTCTCCTTGTGGTTTAACCCCAGCTGGCAGCTGAGCAATACACAGCCACTCGCTCACCCATCCCCAGTGGAATCGGGGAGAGAATCAGAGAAGTTTTGAGATAAATATAGTTTAATAAGTAAAGCAAAAGCCATGCACACAAGCAAAGCAAGCCAAGGAATTCATTCATTGCTTCCCATGGGCAGGCAGGTGTTTGGCCATCTCTAGGAAAGCAGGGCTCCATCATGCATAATGGATACTTGGGAAGACAGAATGCTGTAATTGTAAATGTCCCACCCTTCATTCTTCTCTCTCCTGGGTTTATATGCTGAGCATGACATTATATCATATGGAATATCCCTTTGGTCAACTGTCCTGGCTGTGTGTTCTCCTAACTTCTTGTGCATTCCCAGCCTACTCACTGGTGGGGTGGTGTGAGGAGCAGAAGAGGCCTTGACATTGTGTAAGCACTGCTCAGCAATAACTAAAACATCCCTGTATTATCAATGCTATTTCCAGCACAAATCCAAACCATAGCCCCTTACTAGCTACTATGAAGAAAATTAACTTTACTCGAGCCAAAACCAGCACACTCTTTCAGATACAGTCCAACTTCACAGTGACACGCCTATCACCATTACTGCATCACTTAATGTAGAGAGTGAGTATAAGCAGCCCTTCATTTCACTATTACTAGTTTTGCTGATCCAACTTCCCAGTCCAGTCCCAGACCTCACCCTGACTGCAGTATGACCCAGTCTCCTTAAAGAATTGTAAATCTTCCACTGAATTATGCCCTATCCTGCTGCCCGTGTCTGTTTCCCCCAGGGCCCACAAGCCACAAGGGTCCTGTGCAGCCTCAAAGGTACCGGTGCATTTTAACCATTCCCTACCAAGGTAGTTGACTTCTGGTCTTCCTTTCTCTTCCTGAACTTCATTGCTTACAAAACAGAATTGCATTTTGATTGATCACAAGCACTACTCTGGATCTGATCTCTGTTGTGGTGATGCAGGTATTACATGGGAGAGCCTGATTTTTTTCACTGTAAAATTTTGTCATGGCCTCCTGTTTCCCATCAGTTTTAGTGGCTAAGGGTGCAGTCTGGGGCACTGTTGTTTGCTCTGCTGACTGACAGCCTGCACTGATGTTCACCCTTTCTCAGTGGGGTGAGTTGTAATAGGTGCTGCCCACTAACATCTTGGATAACATTTCCTACCTATCTCTGCCACTGACCATCACCATATGGGGTGGAGCTTTGTAACTGATTAACAGGCCACAGCAGATTGTTTTAGGAGGAGACGTGAGGTGGTGAGTGAGGGTGAAATGTCACTACAGATTATGATCCAGTGGCTCAATGTATAAATTGCTGGTCAATGGTTGTGAGGCAAGTCTGCTTTGTAGGGAACCACTCATAACACCCCAGGTACTCCGGCTGCTCATGCCAAGAAAAGGGTGTCACAGCAACATCTGAGTGGAATACCTGTGGGGACAATATCAGCTCCAGCTAATGAGATGCTTATCCTTGTTAATATGTGGTCTATATCCCAAAGAGCCAGAGAAAGCAGCAACAACTTCTGTGGCTAATTTTGTGAAGCCAGATAGTATAGACAGCTTTTGTTTTGGTTTCGAGATGCAGTATTCATCAGATAAGGGTCACAACATGTATAATCCACAGGTTTCACCTTTAAACAGTAAAAGTGATTTGGGAAGTGTAACAGATCATTCTCTAAGTGTGAAAGCTAGAAGTCACCTTTCCCATTTGTTCAGCTTTTGTTGACAAAAAGAGGCTGACTTTGCCCCAGCAAACTCAGCAGTTTAGTCTTACTTTGCTCTGGGTAAAACAATCTTGTTTCGTTGAACATTATAAATAGAGACAGACTTTTCCATCTCTTGTGAAATCTCTCTGGCCCCCACTAGCACACAGTGCCAAGCTACTTATCTTGAGGGCACTTGAAAAGCAACAGCACAAATCTAGGTTTTTATCTTTCCTTTCTGTATGAAGAGAAGAGCAACTTTTTCTAAGCTTACTGTTCCCAGCCCCACTGAGTTACAGAGTATGGGCACGTGCTATTGCACATCTTTCCTGTAGATGTTGATGTATTGTTGGCACTTATCTGTATAGCACTCTGCTCTCTTTGATAAGTTTTAATTGAAGAGGAAAACTGCTGACGTGTACGTCTGAGTTCCTGAATCCATTCACAATGGCACAGGAAGAAGTGATTTAGCAGGAAAATGTAGAGCCTGTCAACAAGGTGTATTGCTCAGCTGTTTCTGACAAGAAATAGAAATTACAGTAGAAAATCCTCTGGCATATGGGTCAGCCCAGTCCCATGAGCCTGCCTGTGGAGCTTGACCTTCCCAGGGGCATTCTCTTACCCTCTGGCCACTCCATTAGCTCTTCTCAACAGGATACAAGTGGAAGGCAGAACAGAGCTGGATTTAACCTCTTCACAGTCAAGTGTGTGATGGATCACAAGTCTTTATTGCTGTGTCAGGCAGTTTTTTGTTTACAGCTCTGTGTCATAACACAGCACTGACATTCCATCCCAGACCCTGTGGCTTAAACTGCGTAGGGTCATAGGAGACTCCATCCTGCCCCAGATCACCAAGTCTTACTTCTGGGGTACAAACACATCATACAGTCTCTTCTTCAGGCTAATTAATCTCCATCTAAAAGTAGTTTGATCTTCTTGCTCTCTTTCTTCTGTCTCCCATTAGAAGGCTGGTTGTGAATCAAATTGCATTGCTGGGCCTAATTTGCAGGCTAAGTTTATTCATTACCTGTCTTTGTCCTCTGGCTCTTCAGATTGAATATCCCTATTCTCATGCTCACAATGTTTCATGTGTTCATAAAAAACAGCTCTGACACCTGCCAACCTTTTTTTCCCTTTTTTCTTTTCTAGGCAAAACAAGATCATCTTGGTGTTCTCTTGTAATGTAGGGCTTCCACTTTTTCTGGTAGTTTTGGTAGCTGATATCTGAGCATCTTTCTTGTACATCACTGAGACTTGGTTTCTTAACCCATGCTGTACTCCTCTCAGAATTCCCCAGCCTCAGATCCTGTTGCTGATCACATTAATCCAGTGGCATTCAGAGACTGCTTAAGAACAGTTTAAGGCTGTGCAGAAAGGTGGCTGTGTGTTGTACACTCTGTGAATTCAAAAAGTCATTCTATGTCAATGAACATCATTTAGAAAGTATAACCCCTGAAAAACAACATCATTATTGGTACTGATGGCTATCTATGGAAATAGGTAAAACATCAAACACAAATAGCTTAATTTCTTTCAACCAAAAAGCTATTTAAAAAGCTGTTAAATATTTTTTTAAAACGTGCCAAGCACAGAGACGCTGTTTATATAGAACTTCCATTATTTATGTGGGTTACGTGCAGTTTGTAGGCTGATATCTGAAAATGTGCATGTGGAAATGCTAATTTGCAGACATTAGGCCTTGTATGATAGTAAGGTAGTTTCTGGACTCTCCGCACATGTATACCACCAGTCTGTACAGATGGTAATGCTACCCATGTGAAACTGACACTGGCAGTGTCTCTTCAAGATTAAATTAAAATCTCAAGGGCAGGGACTTTTTTCTTTATTTGTGTGTAAAGCTTTGTGTGTCTTTCTGACACCTTGCAAATAATATAACAGGGCTTTGCTCATTTTCTTTCTCATATATGAGTGGTTTCTGTCACAGCAATAGACATGGATAAACTCAATAATATATGAAGATGAAGGTTGGATTTTGGGGTTGACTGATATAGACCTTTTATTCAAGCTCTAGCTGAGAGCTGCAGATGAAGCAGCTATTTAGACTCTGAAAATGCTTACCTTTTTATATTTTCTATTTCCACCCACTAGAAATGATTTAAAGTGAGCTGGGAGATGGAATTAATAAGAAAAATATGATTGTGACCATAGAATGAACACAACTACTTGAGAAAATACAGATGACTCTCATTTGGAATGGAGGAAAAGATACTGAATGGTAATTGGAGTGTATCTTTGAAGGTCGGTTGTTTTGTCATTACTGGGCCAGCTGTCCAAGCAGTCTTCCTACAGTCACCTCTTGGCTGGGGACATAAATCTATCAGTATAGCTCATGCTGTTCTTTGGGGTTTTTTTTCCTCATTGACAAGAATGGGGTAGCCTACCAACCTTTATTGTTCTTGTCAGCCCAGGAATACTGACTATAGCATTGTAGATATCCTCAAGAAACAAAATTTCAGGGCCCCTGCGATATGTTTTCTGCTTCAGTGGTTTTCACCCCTAGGGTAGTTATGATGTATGTTGCTGATGTATTGGGCATAACTGTTACCTCAGCATGTTGCTAGCTAAGCTCTGTGTGGAATTTAGGATCCTTTCTTCATCTGCACTGTCAGATCAAGTCATCTCTTCTAACATCTTGGCACTTAGTTTTTTAATCAATCATGAGTCAATGGTGGAAGAAACTGATTGCTGAGGTATGAAGGTGCTTCTCTGCCTCATTGCACTGGTGATCCTCAACCAGTCCTGTGAGGTGAGTTGCTGTTCTCCAACGTGTGTAACTATAGAGTGTCTGACTACGGGGGAAGGCTCGACTTTTGACTGGTTTTGAGTAATTTACATTGGCTTTTAACCTGTTTTACTCTTCTTGACATAAAGTAGCAGCAATAAAGCCAGGATGAAAAAAATAATAATGTAAAAAGACCCAGTCTGTCAGGCAGAGTACAGTGCTGTCACAGTTGCTGTCCATGTTTCATGAAGGTTATTGTCACCCGGGTGAAATGCAAAGTGTCTCTTGTCAGAAGGAGCATACCTCCTCAGACAGTGCTGTGGGGAGGGCAGGGTAGCCAGCCACTGTTTTACTAGAATGTCAGGAGTGGCTGTGCTGGATCAGTGTCCCCAACTCTGGTAGTGGCCAGTGGCAGGCTCTCGGGAAAAGCTTGTAAGGAGCAGGGCAAGCCCAGAGGGATCCCTCCTAGAAAAATCTTCCCTCTTGCCAGCTGTAGGAACTTCTCGCATCAGAGCTTATACTGGCCTCTCCTGTGTTTTATAAGGGATTGAGATAACCCAGTTTTAAGCACAGCAAGAGCTGTCACAGATTCCACTACCAAATTATAGAGGAGGTTTAAACCAGAGCCTCCAGCTTTCTCTGTGTCCTGTCTTGCTTCTGCTCTGGAGCAGTTACGTGCACTGTCTGTAGGGGTTCTCCCAGTCTCAAGATCTGACTTCTGTCCAAGGGGCAAAAGTTCCCAGTGTGCCTGACATGCAAGCTATGACGACAGACTTGCAGCACTAACCACGCATCAGATGCTTTCTGTAAGGGGCTGTGGGAAGAGGAAGGGCCTCACTGGGGAGAGGAAAGCCCACAGCAAAGATCAGTGGAAACCTTTTTCTGCAGCTTTGAGGTTCCCTTAGGTGCTTCTTTATGACTTCAGTTGCTATGTCCCTCATAGCGCTGGGTGCCGATGTTACTGTGCAAGATAAAAGATGGAAGGAGGAATTAGAGACTGCTTGGCCCTGTGTCAGCCATTTATCTTCACTGGTATGGGGATTTCCACCCTCAATAAAGGGAGATGATTTAAAAGTGTCATCTGGTTTGAGTGTATCGTCTGTGACTAATGCAGTCCAGCTATTGACTACTGAGTTTCTGCCGCCTTTCCATAACTCCCAGCTGCTAATTTGTAAATATCATCAGCATTAAGCCACACTCTTCACATGATGGATGTAAATCAGAATAGCACCTGCACTGTGGCATTTAATCAGTAGCAGTCATTTAGCACAGCAACTTAATTGTCATTACATAAGTGAGTCAGGTCATCACAGACTAGCACCTAATAGCTGACTGGTTGCTACACTCTGGATACGTTCTCTGGCTGGGATTTTTATGTCCAACTGTTGCTAAAATGAAATCAAAGAGAATGATCCTGGGTAATGCTGTGCTTCATTTCCTACTTTTCTTCACTGTATTCAATATGCCCCTTCCCACCCACTGCTTTTTCCCCATCAGGGTCTGTCACATGATAAATCTACTGAAAGTCTTGCATTAATCACGCCCTTGTGAATTATCCAGCAACATATTTCCTCTGTCAGTCAGCCTCCAATTTGAAATGATAAAGCCTGCTTGCTTGTGACTACTGCATTATCACTGGTTGCCTTCTTACTGCTTTAGTAGCAGAATAAATGGATTTAGACTGGTTCATTTGTTAATCCATGGCACATATATTCTCCTCTCTTGAGTTCTTGAAAGTTTGAAGTCCAAATGAAGCATAGGCAATATTTTCCAACAGCTAATTTAGAAAAACTTGCTTTTGGCTGTAGCTTTGTAGCAGTGTCCTGCTCCCAGAAGCAGCCAGGATCCACATAAAGTTCACCCTTACAGTATGATGTCAGTGATATAATATTCTTATTAAAGAATCCCAGATATTTTTTTTTTTTAAGAAATTGTCCCGAGTTGATTGAATTAAATTGGAGAAATAACACATCAGCTGTGTTGCATGTGCAGAAGTTTCAGGTGTCAGCATACTTGGTTTGTGTCTATAAAGAACAAGTGGAATGGCTACCTTTAAGTAAAGAAGGAATATAAGATAAAAAGAAAAAAGAAAAAAATTAAGTAATAGATCATCTTCATGAAAACAATATTTTTAATGTGGATTAGGAAATAATTTAGGATCTCAGATACCCTGATGCATGGTGCCAGACTAAAAAAAAAATAAAATCACACTTCTGTCTGCGTGACTGTGCCTATTAATGTTACAGATTATCCAAGAGATTGCAATTCTTTTATTACATTCCCTTTGTGTATTTCAAAGCACTTTTTCATGGAATAATTTCACTCTTTCCCCGATGTGCTGTCAAATGATTCCCTTGTTGCTTATGCGGATTTTTCCCCACAACAATGAAGGAGGAAAAATAATCTTAAAGGCAAGTGTAGTTACAAAACCAGTAAGTGCTGCCAGGGGAATCTGGAGTGGGGGCAGTGCTGCTATCATCTCTGATAAACCGAAGTCAGTAAGTCTCTTTACCATCCTCTTATAAATGCCTCTTCTTTCTTCTCCCTCTCCTTTATCTATATTTTTGTGTATATGAGACTGATCCACACTCTGTGGAAATGAAAGTTTCCCTGTTTCCTTCAAAGGAATATGCTTGCAAGGACTAGTCATGGGCCTGCTTCTGAATAATAGTAACTTGAGGGAGTGGACGGATAACTAGATCCTCTACTGGGGGGTTGTATTGAGCTATTGGATATTATAAAGCTTTTTGAAGGCAATGTCCTCAGACATGGAAAAGATTTTTAGTTATCTATTGGTTTATAAGGGCCAAAACTTACAAAACCTCCTAAGAGTCAGCCAGCAGTGCAGCTGGAGGGAAAATAAAATAAATCAAAGTTTTGTTTGCTGACTTAAGGCTCAGTCATTTAGTAATAAATTACAAATTGCTAATAGCTTTCACTCCTGTTGAGGTCAGCTGGAGAGCAGTACCTCGTGGAAGACCAGAGTAACTGATAACACTAACCTTTACTATGAAAACTCAGGTGTAAGAAATGAGCCGTGATGCTAGAGGAGGGCTCACTTTCTGCGAGTCCTGCCTATTTCTCAAAGCTGGAAATGGAAAGTGTAATACCAACTGACACAGGATTTCTTGTATTCTCATTGACTTTAGAGCTAGAGAAGAACATTTATTCCCCCCACTACCACCAACTTAATGGCAGGACACTGTTTTCTCTTAACTAGTTAATTCCCTTCAAAGTTTCAACATAGCAGATCAGGCTGTTTTTCTGACACTCCATTTCCTTGTGTGTGTACCAAAATCTGAATATAGTAAATACACCTTTTCTTTCTTAGTGGACAGCTTCTGTTATTGCTGCTGATCTTCTGCTACTCTGCAATTGCTTTGTGGAGGCCATTTCGCTGGGTAGCAGTAGCCCTCTTGCCCACACTAGCAGCCCTCTTATCCGTGCTGGACACACACCACCACTTCTTCCAATATATTTATGATCTGCTGGAGTTAATTTCCTCCCCTGCCCAGGTTTTGGTCCTTGTCTTAGGTTGTGCTTTTTGTTAACTCTGAGGGTAGGAGCTTCATGTGTTTTAGGGCTTCTCATCGTCTTGAATTTTGCATGTTTTCATTGAGTGTCAGGGCCCAGAGGGTGCTTTCAGGCCTTGCTGTGTCTGACCCCAGTTCCCCTCGTAAGGCCCTGACTCCCCACCTGCAGGGCCACCTCCTGTCCCAGCCTCGGCACATCCCCAAGGAGATCCCCGATGGCTGGGGCTGCCCTGGTGTTCCCGGGTCCTGACTGGGGCAGTAGGATGGGCCATGACTGCTGGGATCTGCCATCACCCATCCAGGGAGTTGCTAGCCCCTGCAGTGCCCTGACATTGGGCTTTGTGTGGCCTTTGTTTTCCAGTTTTATTTTGAGTTGTATCTTGTTATTTCTATCATGTTCACAGTGTGAAGCCATTGTCCGCATTTCCTAAGCTCAACTGTGCTTTGGGTTGAGTTCCCACAACTCTTCCAGGAATTTGTTCCCCTGTGCTCAGTCCCAAGGCACAAGCACAACCTGAAAAGTGCTCCAGTTCTTCCCATTAAAATGTGCAGAAAGCTTTCGGTTTCCCTGCCTCTTGCTTGAAAGCATCTCCGCCAGGTTTTTATCTTGTGTGCAGGCCTCCTCCAGCTCCTATAATTGCATTTCATAACCTCCCGTACCTGAAATAACTAAGAGCTCTTTAAAATGTCAAATGATCAGAGTCAAAGCCTGTCAGGAATGGAGCTTGTCAGAGACAAAGCTATCTTCTGATTGCTCTCCACTTCGCTGGCACCCATTTCTTGCAGATACATAACGAAGCTCTGTTTCAGTCCTTGGCAGTTGCCTCCTATCTTTCTTTCCATTTCCCCTGAGTTTCAGCTCTGGCTGGGGCTTGAATCACTCCATCCTCTCAAGGTGTTTTCTGAGTTTGCTTTACCCACAGGACTGTGCATTGCTCGGGAAGGGCTCACAGCCAAGGAGGCCAGCAGCAGCCTGGGCCACCCGGGGTGTGAACTCCTCATCCAAGCCTCCCACCTGGTGGAACACCTCCTTCCTCTGGCTGCCTTTTCCCCAGGGCACTCTGAGCACATCCAGGTCCTCACAATCCCATGGCTTCTGCCGAAGGAGGAAAAGTAATTGTCAGGGAAGTCAGAGGGTCTGCTAGGAGCAGGCTGACCTTTAAGTCCGTTATTTACCCTTCTATGAAGGTTACTTCTGTACCATTCCCACAATTCATTTCTCTGGCTGTTGCTTGAAAGCAAACAGTTCTCCTACAGTTCTTAGTCACAGAGCCTCCGTTCTCCAATTAACATCAGTTTTAGAGGCATGCAGTTTCTTCACTGGTTTTACACATGAGTTACGCGAGTAAGAGGAGGATCTAAACTAAGAACTCCTTCCCACAAGTCTCACGGTGCCTCTGGGGGAGTATTATCTGGGTCACTCTGAGCACGAAGCCCTTCCTTATGCCTCTGATCAAAGGAAGAGCCAGACTGAGCACTACAAGACCAAGCAAGAGATAACAACTGCTATCAATCACTTTCTTTTCCTAGAAATAGCAATTTATCTAACCTGTCTAGCACTTTCTAAAGTCAGAAAGGTTGTGAGAAACAGACCAAGCTTCTGCCCAAATCTCCAGACACAATGTGAATGTTGCTGATAAATGTTTCAAAATGTGGTGTCTTACTCAGGATTGCTCTACCAGCTGTTCCTGTGCAGTGTGGTAGTTTTTATACATCTTTGCAATATTCTGACAGGGAGTTTTTGCTTTAAGAAATTTACTGCCCTTTGCAAGCCAAGACTTTCAGAGGGCCCGTGTCCTGTTAGTTTAAGCCAGCACTGCCCTCTTCTGGAGATGACATTAAGCCTTTTCTGGAGGAATGATGGTCTTTCTCAATGATCAGCTTCATATAGTACCTGGGACCGAGTCAGCAAATACTTATTCAACTTTTATATGTAATGGAAAGCATGTGGGTAGTTCTTCTGCTTAGGTGCTTAAGGACATCAACACATCAAACTGCAACTGTTAATACTCTGACATAATTCAGTGGAAACACTTGCATATAAAATCACACTGTGTCTCTGTACCTTAAATTTTGGGAGCAGCTCTTTATTTGACCCTTAATGGAGGGTCAAAAATTTCACGAGACTGTGATAATTTGCCCACGCTAAGCATCTGCTCATCAGCTGCCTTACAACCACACCACCTCTAATCTAGCATCTGTAAATGTTTCATAAGCCTTACTTCTTTCTGGCGAGGTCCCTTTCACAAAAAGGGAATAGGCACTTGTAGTTCCTGGAGAATAAGGCTATGAATCTTAGCTGCCTTGTCAGGAGGAATCCCAGGTGGCCGTATCTTCTATGCCTGTTTCACGTGGGCTGGATGTGTTCTGTGGTGTCCTGGTCCTTCGGCTGTGGCCATGGGGGGCTGGCTGTGCCTGGGATGTGCACGTTGGCCTGACACCTTGCAGAAGGCGCCCTGGGATGCACAGCTGAAGTCACAGCCGGTACTTTGTGTAAGTGGTTCTTGTGAAGGCCTGGAATTTTAAGTTACCTATCAAATTGCGCAGCCTTTTTGAGAGCAGTTTATCTTATGGGTTGTGATGTGCTCAAGTGGTTGTAAAGGCTAAGAAGCAGAGCTAGATTAACTTTATGACTGTCACCAAGCCCAGATTTCACGTTAAATATTTTATGTGGTGCATTTGCAGCCCAAAGAAATTTGTGTCTTTCTGACAGTATTGAGTGTCCTGAAAAATATGATGTGGGGGATGAAAAAGGAAACCCCAAACCAAACCTCATTCAAGTACAATTAAAAGTGCAGTGCTATATCACTTTTGAGCAATTGCAGTCAAGAATCAGTGCTTTTCAAGAATCACTGACAAATGATTTCCAATATCCTTGCAACATCTAATGTGTGTAATAATGACAGAGCCACACTAAGTGACTTTACACCAAGTCATTCAGTTCCTCGTCTATACTGGAGGATACCTAATGTCTAATTGCATCAGACAATGTAGTTGTTTTGGTGTGATTGTCTACCAGGATTGCTAAACAAATAAGAACTGAACTTTGTTGATGATCGATAGAGTTTGAAATAGATATTTTTGCATCCTTTCTTTCTGTGAACTTTCTAAATTTAGACATTCCAATAAGAAAAAAAAGAGTTGGCTGATTGATCTTTTAAACATGCTTAAATAGCCACTGGCACAAGAAAACATTGCATGCAAGACTTTCTTTTGTAAGTTTTACTTCCTGATTGCTAACACTTGGGAATTTTGAGGAATTATGCAAGAGGTTGAAAGTGGATGTTTATCTAAACCAGGGCTCTAAGTTGTAAATATTTCAATCACTTTTAGTAATTATCAGTAACTCTTTGTCCAGCAAGACCTTGACATTGGTATATTCTGATCTTTTCCTTTCAAGTTGGCCACATTTTTAAAAAAGAAGAGTCTTTCACAATATGCTTTGGAAATGTTCAACACAAGGTGATTGCCTTTCTGATTTTCCCACAGACAACAAAAGTTTATTTGTCCTTTCATTATCTGTTGTGTGAAAAGACACGTATTAGGCTTCTCACGTTCACCAACAGAAATCTCTGCTGCCAGTGTAAATTAGGAGTAACTCACTCAAAAGCTATGAAGCTCAAGTGGTGTGAGACTGCTCTGAAGAATGGATTCAAGGGCAATTGAAGTTAATGGGAGTGTTCCCATTGACTTCCATGTGCTTTGAAGTCTGTCATGTGTAATGCAAAATAAGTAATGGACTTGTGGGCTGGTGACAGTGGTGAGGAGAAATGTTCAGAGATTAACTTTAGCATGGGGAGAGCAGTTATCCTTAGTCTTCCTATAGAGTCAAAATGGAAAAGGTTGTTTTTCTTCTGGACCGTTCTTCCATGTCACAGCTCGCTGAGTCAGTAATTTGCATTTGCTTCTTGTCCAGTCCTGCCTGTCTGATGCCTTCAAAACTCCACTGAATCAGTAATTCCCCACCCTTATTAGTAATGTTGATTGGTTTGAATTATGTTTTAACGGTTTTGCTGGCAATACTTTAATTGAAGCTACTGGAAATCCCATATAAATAGTACCCAACTATGTTTTATATAGGATTAGTCATACTGGATATAATCAGGTATTCATTTCTTGTAGTAGAGTCAACAATATTTGCAGTAGATTTTTCAGTATTTAGGGATTTGAAAAAGCTATGAACACGTACAAGGAGTCAAGGACAGTCCTCTTGAGCACACAGAGTCTTTGCATAGAGTCTTGTTGCTGAGGTTCCTGCAAGAGAAATAGACTCTGAAATAAAATAATGTCTTTTAGAATGTCTTTTTTTTTTTTTTTTTTAAGTTTTCCTTAACAGCATGTGGTCCCAAAACAATCTACAACAAGCTTCAGCAACAAAATGGCTGCTCAACTCAGAGCTAAGGGAGACTTCCTGAAAAAAAGAGCAAGGCAGTGCTTCACAGAGCCTGTGCTCTGCAGAGGACAGCTCTGCTCTGCCTTGGCAGTTTTTTCTGTTGTGATTTGTCATGATGTAAGTGCATTTTTTTTTTTTCATCTGACAGAATAGTGTTAGTTTCTCCTGCAGTACCATGTTGGAAGATGAAAAGTTTTTTTGGCTCCCATGTGGTATATTATAATACAGGCAAGAGCTGTGCAGGTTTTTTAAATTATGTTGGGCCTTCATTATGTCAAGATTTCATAGTGTTTCATAGAGATTTTATAATATTTCTGTGGTTATTACAAGCAGGCAATTACTATGGAAATTACAGACTGTGCTTGAATGTTTGGAGTGAGAAATTATAGATAATTTCTGGTACGTTAGTCCAGTTTCTATGGTAATCTGAATAAGTGCGAATTAATTGCCTGTTGTTGCCATGGCTCTTTATGGTAATTCCAGACTCTTAATGTTTGAAATATACCAGGTTACACTTTATGCATGTCTTTAATACTTGTTAACATACCTCTTAGTATGTTGCAAAGATTACTGTCATCTCATTTCCTGTTTTTGACTATCTGAGGATGTTAATATGAAAAGTTGGAAGATAATCTTCTTTAAGAAAATCCCTCTAGCCACATTGGCTTTTACTTTGCAGTCCAAGAAGGCCAATTCTACTTTAGGCTCTGGATGGGGCCCATAATCTTTCATGTGCAGCAGTGATTAGCAGGCCATTATTTTTGACTTAACAACAGCAGGAGAGAAAGGTAAAAGATGGAACTGCTGCCAGCTTCAAAAATGTCTTGGGCAAAGTAATGACCAATTCAGTACAGAAGCAACATTCAGATCCTTCTAAAGAGAGGTTTGAAGGAAAAAAAAAACAAGAAAGCTGAAAAAAATAAGAACACTGAAAAATAAAAGCATTCATGCCAAATGAAAATTTTTCTGGTGGATCCACACTGGTGGATGATGACAAAACATCATTGTGCCCTCAATGGGGCATTGAAATTTTTCACAGCAGTGAAAAATTGCAGTGGTCTTTCTTAAGGGGCAGTCACTGTGTTCAAGACAAGAATTCATGGGAAGTGTAAGGTATCATCAAGGGGTGAAATCTATACTCCTCCTTGTGTTTGGCAATGTGGTGGGTAGGTGTGTGCTGTTGTGTAAATTCCAAGAACGTGCAGATTGCTATCCAACATGTTATTAACTCCAAGTCCTATGAGCTTCAAAACAGACTCCGGCTCTGCTTTATTTGTTATTCAGATGAAATAATGTGAAAAAATTGGCTTTGTAAGCATCTATCTTTCCCACCATGCTAGGTAGATGATTATGGGTCTGTCATATTAGTCATCATTAGTTACACACAACCTCTAAATTAATTAATGCTATTCAGATTGCAAAGTCAAGTGTTCAGGAAATGCCAGTTGAGTTTATAAATGACAGAATTAAGCTATTTGCCTGTGCAGGCTTAACTCAATCCCCTTGTGCATGAGCTTTGTGATCCAGCCTTTGATTACATGATCACATACTGGTTTTCCCACATTCGGTGCCAAGATGGCCAGTGCTGTCTGTACGAGCCAGCTAATTGATATTTTGCACTCATACTTTCTTAGTGGGTGGTGCCAGAATTATTTATGATAATCTAGTCAAACACTATAGATGTGTTAAATTCCCTATTATCTATAAGGAGAGTGAGGACATTTGTCAGCAGACCATTTTCAGAAAAATGACATTTAATGGAGGAAAAGGAAATTTGGGGAAGTTGACAAATTCACAGTAGCGATCTTTCCACATTCCCATTGTTTTGAAAAATGCAGAACAAGTGGAAATTTAAAAATTTAAAAAATAAACAAACAAACCAAAACATTTTAGCATTCTGGAAATACTGAAACGGATTGACTTAAGATTTTAACACAAGCCTGTGAATCTTTTTTTTTGTGTGAAAACAGCATGTCTTTAGATATTATCTTAAAAACAAACAGGCGACCTCAGAAGAATATTGAAATGGTTAAGTAATACAAAAAAATGGCATGAGGCAGTTGTCTTAGATTGAACAAAATTTAAGTAAAATGTGTTGATGCTTGTGGTTGTCTAGAAAATATGTTTTGACTGGATCTGAGAGTTTTTTGTTGGATTCCTTGTTTTAGCTAGTGTGTTAAAAAATCAATTATTTTTGCAGTAAAATGTGAGAGTAACTGATAGCAGTAGTAGCTTCTCCATTAATCAAAATGAAATTGCTAAGTGATCTTATCACTAGGCATAGGTACTTATTGATGGGAAATAGCTCATCTCAGGGTAGGAGAGCATTACAACTCTGCTAACAAAGGTGCAAATAGATCCAAAGATGAAATTAGGTAAGTTTCATCTTGAAGTAAAGGGCAATTGTTTAGCAGTAAGCCTTAGAAATTATTATAAAAGCTGCCATGCAAAGTGGTGGATTCACTATTCTTTGTGACTTTTCAAAGTGAAGCTGTGCTTTGGTTTTTCTTTTCTTTTTTTTTTTTTTTTCTTTTTTATTCTTAAACATGAGTTAAAGTACTTTCTGAGGAAAAAATTATCAAGCTAATCCACATGTTTGGGAAGAGTGGCTGGATGCAGGGGTTCTGGCTGGTTTAGCAGTTTGCAGATCTCTCATATTTATCCTTTTCTGGTTGGGTGTTGAGGACAATGTGTTGCCTGCATTATCTTCAACATAATCTAAAATTTGCAGCTCTCCTCTGAGCCCGATTCAAATCATTGATGATGTTTCAGGAGAACAGCTGTTTGCTTGCATTGTTCAGAAAGATTTTCTGTTTTTTCCGTGTACAGTCAACCAACTCTATCCTACTTTTTTCCTTTCCTGGGAGATTGGATGGGTTGACACAGAGCTTTCTTTTCCTAAGTTGACTGGCTGATGTGTCTTGCTCACCTGCTTAGGGTCATAGAGATCATTGTGTTTTGGGCAGGACATAACTTCTCTGTGTCAGACAGGCTGGAAACTTGGGATTTTAAACCTTTCCCCCGCATGCTTAGTCTGACAGTGTCCTCTTGTAGAAATCTCAAGCTCAAGTAGCACTTTGACTTCAGCTGTGCTTTCACAGTAGTTCTGTGGACTGAAAAATATCCTCCTAGCTAAGATACTTAGCTTTGGTAGAGGTGCTGCTTCAATATAGGGGAGAACATAGTGGTCCACTCTTGCCTTGAGATCTGTGAAACTCTGCTTTTAATAACACTACAGGAAGATGGGGAAAATACCCTTTGCCAGAGAGTTTCAGAGATGTTTACTAATCACAGGGCTCAATAAACGTGTTTTTGTGTGGAGTCACAAATATTTCAGTGATCACAGGCTCTTTCATCCCTTCTTTTTCTGTCTTCTTGCTTCTTCTCCTAAAATCTGCCTCAAAGGGGGGTGATGAATGCTTGGTACAATATGGCAAATCAAGTGACCAAGCCCTGCAAGGGATTTATGAATTGAAGTTGAGAGACAGTCTCCAGGCATCCTGTGAAGAAATTTTGGGGTCTGGAGAGGAGGTTTTTGGATCCTCAGGTCAGAAAGGCATTGAGGCCACTGCAGCCTAATTTGTTTCCTTGTGTGATAAGGCCTCTCTGGTGTCAACATACTTCCTTGGCTCTTTCTGATGCTTTGTTCAAAAAGATAACAAGAATTTAAAATTATTGTCTGAGGAATTTTCCCAAATAGTAAAGATATATGCTTGCAGCCAGAATCACACACTTCAAGTTCTGTTGTGATTCTACACACTTTCTCAGCTTTGAGTATTTTAACATGAAAGTAGAGAGATGTATTAAATACTCTGTAGTAAAAGAAGGTTCTTATTTCTTCTTTGTTTCTTGAATCCTAGATGTCTGCTCTAAACTTCCCTCCCTCAACCACCTTGAAAGATTACATATATTAACAGATATTTTGAGATTATAGTGTCCTATCACATAACCCATCAGTTTATCATGACAGCTTACATGTCATGTCATTATGTATTGATTCTACTGATGTAATAGAATAAAGCGTAATGAAGACAGACATTTGTCTGTTTGTATAGACAGGTAACACAGTATTGTGAAATTCTTTAAGAGAGGAAGGAAAAAGAGGGCTCCCAAAGGTACTGGTGATGCTAAGAGGAAAAGACCAGAAGGAGATACCTCACCCAATTTCACCTGGTGTTTTTATGCCCAAAGACCAGCTGGTGGAAGGCAAACGCAATCAACAATTTCCAAACTGTCACTGGAGCTCTTATCTTTTATGTGGTAGAAATCTGCCTGCTACCCTGTAAACAGACAGATGCCTGGGAGGCATCGTCTCTGCTGGTTGAATTTAGAAGGGTGTAAATCTGTTAAAGAAAGATAATGAAAGGGAAGTGTGCAAAAGGTTACAGTCACCTCTGGGATTTCCTCCTGCTGTGTGCTCCTGACCTCCATGTGTCATCTGGGAGTCTCTATGAGGCCACCAAGTACTAACTACATCTGCCAGATAGGGTGAGACTCTGCAGAAAGTCATTACTACACCCATCTCTCCTCTGCAAAAGAACTGTCCTGGCCCTGGCTGCTCCCTTTGAAGATCTTGGGGAGACCTCATAGCAGCCTATCAATATCTGAAGGGAGCTTACAGAAGAGCTGGAGAGGGACTCTTTATGAGGAAGTGTAGTGACAGGACAAGGGGCAATGGTTTTAAATTGGAAGAGGGGAGAT